>OY804554.1:20404939-21637922 GCA_963680865.1 Spergularia marina
ATCTGGATTATTCACTCCTGCGGATATTGCTTATGTACAAGAGGCAGGTGTTGAAGCGGTGAGTTGCGACAAATATTAATCCCATCTTGCTTGCAAGATCCAACTCTTAAAACATTTTTACACAATTTGTTCACTTTTACATGATTAAGTTTTCAGATTCTTGTTTCCTTCATCTGACAAAAATACATTATAAAGAAAGACCTCTACCTTGAGACAGGTCCGGTCTGTACTGAACACCAGCATATTTTCTCAATTGCAAGTACTTGGGCCATAAATGAACATTTTGCCATTCTAATCTGCAGCAGAATTCCTTGCATGCGTTATATGATAATGAGGTCCTTATGTTCTGAAATTTTGATGCTATTATGCTGCCTTTACAGGTATTAGTCGGAGAGTCTCTAGTGAAACAACCTGATCCCGCCAAGGGAATCGCTGATCTTTTTGGTAAAGACATTTCGCAGTGAGCTGTCGTGGACCTTCCAGATTTCATCAAGCAGCAATGTTTGTAGGTCACACTTGTTTTCGGTACCTGTAATCTTTGTACAATTCATTGGACTAGATATCGCTCTGCTGACTCCAATCAACTCCAGGCTCACCTATTTGTTCAAGTAAAATGTACAAACTTATTTATCTGGTGTATGGTCTTTCGGCTTCTATATCGCAGGCGTTTGGTTCTGTGGATGTCAGTACTCATGAGCAATTGCTGATGGATTCAGCCAGTCAAATATTATGAACATTTGTGAAATGAATATTTCTATGTTGTGCAGAGCAGCAGCAGAACACTTTTTTTTTTCTTTTTCTTCTTATCGAACTTAAGTTTATGTTTATGCTTGGGTCGGCAGCTTCCCTATTGTGCAGTCATGAAAGTCAATAGAGACGAGGTGATGAAAGCACACCGATTAGCTATACTCCCTCCGTCCCAGTTCAAACGCCCCATATTCCGTTTTGGGACGTCCCACTTCAAACACCCCATCTATTTTGGGACATATTTCTCTCTCCTACTTTTATTAAATTATCACATTCTCTCTCACATTCTCTCTACTACTTTTATTAATCCCCACATTCTCTCTCATCCTTTTTCCTAATATTACCCCACTCAACTTATTATATCAGTTTTTCTTATTCGACTACAAAAAACGCCCGGGGCGTTTGAACTGGGACGGAGGGAGTATGTAAGAGGAAGTCACTTTTAATGTAATATTTGTACTATTTTCTTTTCATGTTTTATGCTTTCTAAATTCTAATACTCCCTTCGTACTCATAATATTTCATTTGAATTTCTCATATATTTTTAATCAAATATTAACAAATGATAAGAGCAAGGGTGTAAAATCCATAGCTCTCCTCACCGCCATCTTCGTGTGAAAACAAAATTCGAGAGCAAAAAGGCGAAAAGAGCCCACTTGTATGTTTCTTTGGATAGCTAGACTTCTATTTTGTCATCACTATTTGCTTTTACTTTTATGATCGTAAACGGAAACTAAGACTGTGACTTACTTTTGGTCGATTTGTATAACATTAACAATAATAACCACGAAAAATAATATCATCATTTCCACTTGTAATTCCATGAAAAATCTCAACCGATATCTTTGCAATCCCGATTTTGGTTTAAAAAAAAAAAACACATACTGTATCAGATTTATTTGTGATTAAAACTGTGACTTTGATTTTGTTGTCGGTCATTTGATTTAGTAAAAACGTAAATATAACTTGATGTTCAATGTTATTGTGATTCTCATACAATAGAGAAAATAGTTTTTTTTTTTTTTTTTTTTTTGTACAAGAGAAAATAGATTATTGTAGGAGTTTTACATTAGAAAAAGTTGGTAGAAAGTAGAAACTTTGAACCAAAATGTTCTTCAGGTTGACCTCAAAAAGAAAAAAATGGAAAAAAAAAAACTTTTTTCTTTATGGTCAAAACTTCAATGAGCTAGATTTCCACTTCTTGTGGATGGCATTAGATTAGTCTAGATAGTGATCATTGTACTACATTAGGTAATTGTTTTAGTGATCATAGTTAGAACACTACTAAGTTATCATGGTTAGAACACCTAATTAATTTAGGATTTATATATAAACGGATTACTTTAAAATTATTTTATTTTAATGCAAATTGCTAGAGGTCTACAGTGTAGACACAATTAATTTGTCTACAATGTAAAATTGAGTTAGTAGTAGTAAAATTGAGATCGGAGCAGTAAAATTAATTACAATGAAAAATTTAGGTAGTAAAATTAATTGTGTGAGTAGTAAAATTTTGATGGTGTAGTAAAATTAATGCTGATTGTAGACACTTTTGGGTATCCACACTGTAGACCTTTAGCATTCACATAATCATTGATTCCTTGCTGATCATAAGTAGTGCAAATTTACAGTAAACTGCAAGTCTACAACAATCACTAAAGAACTAAAGAGTAATAAAATGATCACAAATTAATCATATGTAAAAAGAGTAGTTACGATATGTAATTAACCCCATAATCTCTTAATAATTCATCAAGGCATCTTATGAGATGAGAATATACGTGAAAAAAACTACAGTAAAACGGATACCTTTTATTGCGCTTCCAAAATTCTAAGTCGGTACAAAGTGAATTTTGGATCCAATTTCACCACATTTTTTGTGCAATTTTCCGGGCTTTGTCAACATCTATCATTCTATCCATCCTAATCGATCTAACTGATCCCTACCCAAATTAAAACATCAACATTCAACGAATTAGACTACTTATTGAGTAAGCATAGTACATAGGGATCGGACTAGGCTGGATAACGAGAGATGGAGACAGTCGGGCCGGGACAAACAATACACCTCCTCTTAGCTAGTTAGCTTATTGTCTTACTACATAATGTTTCCATTTTCGTAAGTACGATCACCGGAAAAAATATTTGTCCCAACTAGTTCTAGTCACCCTCCTAGCTAGTTCCGACCCAAAACATCAAACACTACGTCTCAAAAATGTCCATTTCAAAATTCACACGTTTTGCGAAAATTGTATGGGAGGCAAGGAAAAACACTACTTTGAGCTTAGCAAGCCCTACTCCTTGAGATCGACATAGACATATAACCTTAGCAAGTTTCAATTCTTTGACTCAGAAATTGTAATGTTTGGACGTGAAAAAGACAAGTCTATGAACTCCCATATAGTATTTCTTAGGTGTATGTATGTTTGCATGTCACACTTAGGATCACATAATATATTATTCACGTACGTTTGCATGCATTTCTCTACAGTTTCAGAAGATTTGTCTGTCCTTTGAATTCTTTGTATTATTATCAGTTTTACTGTTTGTTACTGTTACTCTTACTGTATGTGTGAGCTTTATCTACGTAAATTCGCACCAATATTTCCATTATTCAAACTTTTCGTCCCCCAATTATTGATCTTTGTTCGTCCTTTCTTTTTCTTGCATCCTTATTAGTCCGTACACTATACAGCGTATTAATGCACTAGTGATCTAGGTTTCAATGTGGTTGTCTCTTTTGTGACCTGTCATAATCCACTATTTACGTGTTTATACAGTGTTCCCTACATGAGATTATTCAATATTTACATTCAGATTGGCAATGAGAGAAGTAATTTAGTTCACTAGTGCTAGTCTCTTCCAAATAGCAAGAGTTTGATGCCTTTGTAGAGGAATGTTGATTAATTCTAATTACGGACTAGTGCACGTCTTTGGTAATATGAACTTGATAATGCTTAAAGTCACAATAATTAGTAAATTCAAACAATCGATAATAAAATGAGATATCCAATTGAATTACACGAGACATGTATAGTCAATATACCAAATACCTCGATCTTAACAAACAGATGTAACTAATAAGTGAACACCGTCATATATATATTACAAAATATCTAAATCTAGGTTACAAAGAAAGTTACTCAACAATCAACAAGAGACAAATCAAAACACCATATATTGGCTAGTGTATCAAATACTGCAACCTAAATAAACAGGTCTAACGATGACTAATAATTAAGTGAACACAGCGATTATGATAATCATAAAATGAATATTGGCATAGTATCAACATCAAAGTACAAGGAGTCAATGAGGATTGAGCCATACTATTACTTTTAGAGAAAGGACTAGGAATAATCTTGGGAAACTCTGCAGTTTTGACCATTCATGTACAATTTGTGGAAAGTGAGCATGCATACAGATCAGACGAGATGACTAGTGTTAGTGTAGATCTATGAGTCCTACAGTATGAGTTGCAGAGTGCAAATTGTGCAAAACGCGTTTCGGACACTTTGTCTCCCTTAGCTTGCATTTGCCTGTTCTTCTGCTTCCATCTTTTAATGTGTCGTTCGTACTCTTCCTCTACTTCGCACGCACCCTAATTATTACTCATTTCGATTCTTTAGATTTTCCCCATTTTATTTGGGCACAAAGTTTAATGGTAGTGGGGTAGCCTTAATTTTTTACACTAAAGGATAATTGTCTCATATGCACATGAGTTTGTCAAACCTTCAATGAAGGGTAAAATGGACTTATCCATACACAAATGTCACACAAAAATAGAAATGGGGCAAATCTATTGCACCATCCAAAAAAAAGAAATTGGGGCAAATCTAAAGAATCGGAGGGAGTATTTTTATCCGTACCCGAGGATTTATAATTTTATTTTGGACTTGTTGGAGTTAAAATTGCAATAATACATGTCCACAACTACATATGTCATACATCTTAAACGGGTACAGCCGTACAACTTTCTGCACATTCATATAATATACATTATTCGAAATTTAGAACGAATTATTTCATTTCAAAATAAAATCTAAAGTCATTATCATTAAATGAAATAAACTTGTTAGCTGAAGAATGTATAGTGATGTATAACACCAACGTAGCAGTAGCACACCAAAAGACAGACTTTGTCACATTTTTACTACATCGACAACATCACTATCTCAATGCCTTAGAGATAATCCGGGATATTCGGTGAGCCACACCAAAAGAGAGGCTAACAAGGTTGCTCATGCTTTAGCTCATCACGCTCTCACTCTGTCTGACCGCAGGACCATTCATCTGTCCATCCCTATGTGCGCCAAGCGCGGGTACAATCACGACTTTAACAATGCTTAGTTGGCATTTGGCCTGCCTCTGTTTGTATGGTCTCGTATGTGTTTGTTCCCTGCTTTTGTTTTCCCTAAGGGCGTTGAACTCGCATGCCCATTGTATGTAATGGCCTTAATTGGCCTTAAGACTTAAGTGTTTTATATATTTCCCTTTACCGTAAAAAAAAAAAAAAGACAACATCACTATCTCAATGCCTTAAATCGGCAAATCGCAGGAATATTTTCGTCTCTAATCTGTATCATTGTGTACACTGCGGATACAATAATAAGGCAATTCGCTCTCTCACTCTCTGAAATTGGGTTTATATTGTATGTCGACAGTCTTCTAAATATGGCAAACGCGCCGCAAATGATCGAGCATATTGCTGGCCAAATTAAAGTCATGTCATCGATTGTACGGTCTTATATATAAGTTTGTGTCAAAATCAAATAAAAGGTACTCCATCGATCTTACTATGTGAATGATGTGACACATGAAGATGATTTATTATTAATGAATCAAACTTATAATTAGCATATCACTAGCTAGTGTGTCCCTTTTAAAATTGATGACAATGATCCCGCAGCGCAGCAAGTTGGTAGTACCTCCCAACTATACAGGTTTACTGCATTGGGTCCTGTGCCAGCTTCTTTGTCATCTGTCCTAGTATGACCTTGCCTCCTTTGGCCTTCAACGTGTACCCCGACCTGATTCTATACCTATGGTCATATGGAAATTGGAAGTGTTATCATATACGGAGTACTCCGTATATGCACCGCTCTTTTCTTTATTTTGAATTGCATATTTGCATGTATCTGTTAGATGAGTTAAATTGAGCATTATTAATTACATGTTAAAACTTAATTGATGTTTTAAGACGATATTTCTATACAAAGTATCGAATTATCGATTATTGAGTTGATTATAAGGGATCCATGTCGATAGTAATTACATAGTACATAGGGTATCTAGGAAGCTTATATATGGACTCATCTTCTACGTACAAGTGTATATAGATTATGTGTGTCGATGTCGATGTCCCCGACGCTAGAGTGACATTGACACGATTGTTGAGCCTTTCCAAACTACTCCCTCCGTTTCTTTTGTTTCTTTACGTTTCGTTTGAATATGTGAGAGGAATTCAAACGAAACGTAAAGAAACAAAAGAAACGGAGGGAGTATATGTTCTAAAAAAGTATCGTCTCTCACCGGCAAAAATAGATGTGGGAGGCTAGTTTATAAGCTACCCGTCTGATTTTTCAATTCTTATCAATAATTAATTTTTAAGACGAAGTTGGGCATGCTATCTATTTTCAACACCTCCTTTTATAGGGCTACTGAAGAAATACTTGTTTTTGGTAAACCGGACGACTACAAGAAATGTGTCGAAGTTATCATGGGTAAACTTTATTTGGATCCTACTATTCCCCAATCATTTTTTACTAGTTACTCTCTCCTATTTTATTTCTGATTACGGAGTACATCTTATTTTAAGTTATCTCATAACCAAAACGAAAGTAAAATTAAACAATCATTGGAATCGAGAGAGAGTGAGGAATCATTTTCGATCACCTCACTCTTAAATCAGTGATTAATTATTTAATCCTATCGGAGAGAGGAATAATTCTGCGTCACATTTACTTTAGCTGTGCTATGACAAGAACCGTCCGATAACTAGACAGCGGACACGTGCTGAGATATGCACTCGCCGACAGTCACTATCTTGTGCTGATTAAAGCGAAAATTAAAGCCTAACACTCGCTTATAAGCAATGTCTCCTGATTGTGTACTAGCTAGTAAAAGTGAATTTCAGCATCTCATTTTTTGTTGGTAAAAAATTTCCCATATTATACTATGAACGTCTGCTTTTTTTTATTTTTTTCATTTTTAAAATCAAGTTGTGCAGATAATAAATGGCATTTGATGAGGTTAAAATGTTTTGGCGATTTAAAAAAAAAAAAAAACAAAGTTCATATATTTTGGCATTTTTAGAATTTATTACTGTATTAGTTATTACATGTTCATAAATACGTAACTATGTCGTGTAATCACCGAACATTTAATTAAGTTGATCAAATAATATTTATTTAAGGGTTTAAACAAAAATAACGATTTTGAATATGGGGTGTTTTAAAAGAAAAAAAAAAATATATGAGATGTTGTAAAGGTTAAGGTATTAAACCGATTATGGGGCCTTAGTCATTACGTCAGTTTAAACTAGTTTCATACTTATAGCTTGACCGGTCGGTTTCTTCTTCTACTTGGGCGCACTGTTAGCGATCCATAATAGTATCATATGACATCAGGCAATCATTAAAATTAAGTAATCAATTAAGTCCACCACTTTAAATAAATCCAAATTATAAAAATGACAATTCTCTAATTTTTTTTTTTTTTTTTGTGAGGTCGACAAATGTTATAATAATCTTGTGACCTACTCTTGAGATTATTCCATAGTGATGCTTTTCCTTGGATTTAAATACTTGATTTGATCTCTAATCGTCTCCGATCGAACATAATAGCAAACCAAGGTATAAATAAAAATACTTCGTGTTCGTTGCAGAACCGAAGGAAGAAGGTATACATTAAACATATTATCTATGGATAACGTTAGTGGTATACAATTTTTTTTTTTTTTTTGAAGATGAAGGTATACAATTTAGACACAATTAATCTATTTGATATAAATATAGTTTCTATATGTGGTAGTATATAATTGTATAATTGTGTCACTAGCTAGCTTGTAGTAAAACTGGTTTTGTAAAATTTATTTGTGATGAAAAGTATTGTGAGTAAAATTAAGTGCGTAGGTAGTAAAACTTTAGTGGTGCAAATAGTAGTAATTAAAACCAATGTTGATAAGATAATTTTAAGTGTCTACGCCTTAAAATTCTGTGATCTTCTGGCATCATTGGATTACCTTTATTTCTCGTCTAACCTCATAACTTACACGATATGACCTTGCATTTATTTCATGTGTGTCCACACATTATACAAAATATGGAGTAATGTCTTTTGTGAACTAAAGCATTTTGGACAATGTTAGAGGTCTACAATATAGACACCCAAAAATGTCTACAATCAACAATAATTTTACTACATTATCAAAAATTTATTATTCACGCAATTAATTTTACTACCTGGATTTTTTATTACAATTAATTTTACTACTCCGATATCAATTTTACTACTACTAACTCAATTTTACATTGCAGACAAATTAATTGTGTCTACAATGTAGACCTCTAGAAATTTGCATTTTTTATACGAAGTACATACATTTCCAAAATTAGATTATGAAGTCCAAATTATATGCATGCATTTTTCCAGTACACTTGTTACATGAGTATATAATTACTTTCGAGAAATTGTCGTGAATTCTTGATTACATTGTACTCTATCTGCATGAAACTTTTATGTAATTTCTTTAAATTTCCACATAGTTATAAGTATGATTTCTCACAAGGAGTCAATACTAACCCCGTCCCATGCATGTCAACTGTTAAGCAACGTATACTTTTTCCATTATTCTTACCATTTGTTAATATTTGATTAACCGGTTTTTGCCTTTTCGGCATATGAAAAAGGTTCGCCTATAACTTGTCTTTTTTTTTTTATTAGAGGTTTTCAATTGAAATAACAAATTGTGAGATCTCATAGATTTATTGGATGAGTTTATTGGGAAATATCTCACATAACTATAGTAGAGTGTAACAAACTCTCTTATTATGTGTCATATGGACACACACAGAAAACACCCTATTCAATTATTTAAACGTACCAAATTAAAATAATGATTCTAATCAGAGGTTAACAAAAGGGAAAAAAAGACTGGACGACTATATATGTATAGACTATAGTGAGCCATAGATTTGGTTGTTTGTTCTTCGTGTAATAGAGGAAGCCCACGGCATTGACAAGATGGGGAGATTTGGTAGGAAAGAGGACGAGAATTTTCGATAGATCCTTCATATTTTTACATATATCATATATACGGAGTATATATGCATGGTCGATCAATTAATAGTTTGCATGGATAAGAAATCAAACTATGGTTTATTTGTTTGTATTTAAGACTCGACGTTGTATATATGATCTGATGAATTGTTATATCTCATCATGCCAGAAAGTTCTCTTTTGAGTTTTCAGAATAGTAATAATAACTTTTTGGGTTGTCAAATCAACGTGAATATATAGCCAAAAGTTAAATGAGATAGGGCCGTATATACATTTTCACAAGTGATGATAACATTCATTAAAATCGTCTGGTCCGATATATCGGCACCCAATTATTGGATTGCATGTACATTAGACAAGCTAGATAGCTTGAATATCAGTTTTACGCAACGGACTATGTAATGTCAAAAATGTTCCTTAGATCACAAGCCATGAAGTATGGGCATGCATGCATAATGGAGGAATTGAAATGGCACGCATTTATAGATTGTCAGTGATAACTAATAGTCGATATATATTATAAGGGCAATTTTAATCGACATATATATTATTAGTAATTCTAAGTCTCTCATGATCTAGTTCTTATGAGAACAATAACTTTATATAAGTTTGTTAGTTAAATTTTATCTTATTTAGATTTATTCACACAATTGATCGATAATCAAGAGCATGAATAAGCTGTTTAACCCTATTTAGTTTAGTCTTTTCTCTATTTTTTTTTTTTGTATGTTGTTCCAACGTGCGTGGTACGCTACTTTTTTTTAATCCATTTTTCGCCAGTGAATTAATGAAAATGGTAATAATGTTACAGATTATATATTGAAACTAATTAAATTAGTGTCCTAGCCCATGAATACGGTACTCCCTCCGATTTAAAGAGATTTTCCTCTTTTTTTTTTTGCAGTTTTGAATTCTCATGTTCGGGATTACTTGTATACCAAATGAAAAACTCGTTCGCCTTAAAATCAGATAGAGTTGGTAGACTGAAATGCAGGATAAAATGTGTACAAATTTTCACAATAAGTGAATGATTCATTTAATTTAGTGTAAAAGTAGCTGCCAACATGACACCTCAAAACTGGAAAAAGAAAGAGGAAATTATTTTTGAATTAGAACGAGTATGTGTTAAAAGTTTTTTACATAGCCTTATATCACAAGCAAACACAAAACCAAAATTAAAGTATGTAGAATAATAACAACAATATGTTTGCTCTATATATGATCAGAAAGTTATCCGTATGTATGGTATATTGGTATCCATAATGAGGTACATACAAACCCAACTACAACATACAAAAGCAGGGAAATGATCAAACTAACTAATTTAAAACCATTAATGTATGAGAGTCAACATTTCCTTAGTACCTTGGCCTATGAATGATACAATGAATAATAACATCATTGACTCTAAATAAAATATATAGAGTCATAATCATATATTTAAGCAAAAAAAATGGATTAAATAATTGCTAGTTCTTCTATAGCGCCATCGTTAACCTTAATCGCTCAAACATAACTAAGTCATATCAAGGGATAGTAGTGCATAAACATGGATATGTAAGTGTTTATATTCACATTAGTATAATAGTTTTTATATTGTAGTTGGTAGACATTTTCAATTTACAAAATGCAATGTTTGTTCTATCTAATCTATTGACATATGAAAATTCCTAAAATGACAAGCTGTTCACTGTTGTGGAGTGTATGGTTCTTTGCCATTTAGATGGAACATACTTAATTAATGTATTAGGTGGTAACACAAAAAAATTAAAAAAAAAGTTGGTAAGGTGCAGTGTTATATTAGGTATACATTTGTGGACCAAGTAGTGCTTTTGAGTTTTGATGTTGCTCCACAAATTAAACTATACTATAATGTATCGTTAAGTTAGTTTGATCCAATTATTATCCGATCAATCGAGTTACGTTAAATCAATAATAATTCACATTATCCATTTTTGTCATAGTCAAAATACAATAATTATTAGGCAACGGAGAGCAACTTGGGTGCCAACTAAAAAGAATAGTATAAGCTTGCATTTGTGGTTTCAACTTATTCATCAACATATATTCAAATAGAGGGGGGGAAAAGGTAGGATCTATGTTCATCTAGTCGATCGAATTTAAGGTGACAAGATGTACATACATGATGAAGGCTACAGTTTATGTCTCAATCCACATATTGCAATAACCCTTAATCAGTTTCTAATAGTTTGCATGCTCGATCTGCTTCTAGACTATCTATTTATATTGTTTATACTCGTTTAAAAAAATGTAGGTTTATTTCATTTTCATTCCACTATATATCCAAGTTACCCGTTATACTACTTCATTTTCATTCACTATCACGTTACTTGTTATACTATTTCATTTTCATTCCACTATCTCGTCAACCATTATATCACATTATAATTCAATTATTAGCATAAATTAGTTTTACCATAATTAGCTAAATTATCACCATAAATTAGCTAATAATTACAATATAAAAAAAATTTATTATGCTATCCAATTAATAGGTGTCAACTCTGTCAAGTACTCTTAGGAAAGACTTGGTTTCAGCTTTAACTATACTAGTTTGCATGTTCGAGTCGCGCCCGGGCTACCTATTTGTATTATGAAAAATGTAGGTTAATTTTGTTATAATATCTACATGAACAATATTTCACATTATTTTTTTCTTTCAACTTTTATCACCCATCATATTATATTATTATTTATTCTACTAACTCGTCATATTTTTATTTCCTTTCCACTTTTACGTCATCCGTTATATTATTTCATTTTTAATCCATATCCCGTCACCCGTTATACTATTCCATTTTCATTCCATATCCCGTCACCCGTTATATTATTTCATTTTCTTTCCACTATCACGTCACCTGTTATACTATTTTATTTTCATTCCACTATCCCAGCACCCGTTATATCACATTATATTTTAATTTATTAACATAAATTAGGTTTATCATAATTAGCTAACTTATCACCATAACTTATAACGTTTTCCATTAATTAGCTAATAATTATCATATTATTTAATTTCTTTGTGCTATCCAATTAATATGTGTCAAATTTCTCCTAGAAGAGACTTGATTTCAGGTTTAAATATATAGTACTAGGCCCTCTAAAAAACAAAAATATAGTACTAGTTTGCATGCCCGTGCCACGTCTGAGTTGTCTATTTATATTGTTTACACTCGTTTTATAAAAAAAATGTAGGTTTATCTTTGTCCTCATATTATCATGAACAATGCTCTACGTTTTATTTCTTTCAACTTTTATCACTCGTCATGTTTAATTATAATATCTATTTCTACATACCCACTCAACATATTCTCCTTACCTTTTGACTTTTACGTCACGCATTATACTAGCTCATTTTCATTTCGATCATTATCTCATAACGTGTTATACTATTTAATTTTCATTCTACTATCCCGTCACCCGTTAATTATGTCCCATTATATTTAAATTTATCACCATAACTAGCTAACCACCACGATATTATCTCAGATCTCACATTGTAATCTAAATTATCATAATTATTATTTTCCATAAATAAGTTAATAATATACTTTATGATATTTTATTACCATATCCTAACCAATATAATTGTATTTTTTTTTAATAGTATTTTTATGTTCTATCACATTAGTAGGTGACAAGTGTCCTCTAAGCAAGTAAAAACTTGATTTCAGGTTTAAATATATAGTATTAGATTAGCTCGATAGTATTAATATAATGATCGTTTGGAATTGGGGTCATAGCTACAATTTTCTGGGTATGAAAGAGCATCTAATGTTGCAAAAGTGGGATATGAAAATTTAAACTCGGAACAACCCTCGAATTGAAGGTTGACTTCCTACCTTAATCCTAAAGGCACATTATTGGCCCTACTAGGTGCCATTGACACCCCCTCAAATGCACCACACCCTTAAATTTTGCTTGTTTAATTACGCAAGGGTTAGTGCTATTAAAGATTATCGACACGTTTAATAATCGTGTCGGATTAGTGTCAAGGGTTTTAGAATCCGTTTATCTTTGACACGGACACGAATACGACCTTTTGCCAGCTCTATAATTTGGATGGAGTAGAACATGCGAGAATCATTTACTTAAGATCGAGTATAACTTGCACCAAATTATACTCCGTATAATTTAATTTATTCTCACTTTTATCATTGTTAATTGATTGAATGTGTTGTTAATTACTCACTGTATTTATTTCTTTTAATTCTGTCAATTTCCTATTTTTGACGATTTTATCCAATTCTTTGTTTTTGTGAATTGTGATAAATTCAATTTGTTTAAAACTTTTGCCCGAAAGTAATCGAGAAGAATTATTGATCGATATGGAAAAAGTATTACCGTCCAACTAATTAATCTAAGGTGAGAACTGAGAATATGTCGAGCATGATGAAAGCCACAGTTTGTATAAGCATCAAAAACATTTGTATAATTGTATATGAGCTGTTGATGTGAAATGTTGACGTAAGTATTCTCTCGTTGAATCATATATACCATTGTCTTCTTCTTCGCTTAATCAAAGAGAAAATAATACAAGTCCAAGTTCATTAACTCGATCTTAAGTAATTTGATTATATCAAGCGAAATGTTGAAATTAGTTCACGTGGCCAAAACACGACCATGTTGCATGGGAAAGAAATCTGATTTGCGGCTTCGCTTACGTTTACTCTTCTTGTTGAACTCATTAACTTACAATGATTTTGCCTCAAAATTTCTTTATCTTCAATAACACGATACCTTCATACGCATTGTTCAAATTAGCTTAAGCGTTAGTTAGACGTAGTAAAGGTCATGTATGATTAAGATAATTATTAGTCATCAGCTGATCGGAAGATGAGATGATACCAACCTACTCTACATATAACATTTGAATTTGAATTAAATTTATGTTCATTTGAACTTTAGTTAAGAGTACAATAGGTTAGTTAAAAGTTGCTAGATCCGAACTGTTATTAACCTCGGTCAGTCTAGTTGAGTTAGGTTATATGATGAACATAGGTACCCCTACATAAGAGCGCATCACAGCGGCCATAGTCCAAATGCTTCAAATTTAAAGTAGTGTTTACATAGTATTGATCGAGTTTCTATGGTTGCATTCCGAGCTATCAATTAAGGAATAATAGCTTATTAATTAGCGTAGAATGTCATGACAAACCTAGACTTTTCTCTTCTGTTTCATTCAATGATGTACACGCATGTATAAAAGCTGTTTATTTTGTACTCGAAAGGTATAGGGTCATTTATCATACAAGAAAGCAACATGACCACAACTTCGATTTTACTATAGATAGACATTTTATTTGCACCTAGTATTTTTTTGAAGGGAATAGTTTGGTTTAACAAAAATGATAGGAGTCTATATGTAGACAAATTAAATAAAAAATTGTCTATAGTTAGTTTGTAGTAAAAATAGTCAAAGGTGCCGTAAATTTTGTTGCATAATTTAGGAAATGATAGATGATAAGGAAAGAGAGAAAATCAAGGGTCTTTAATTTTGGAAATAAATCAATTTAAATTTCTTTCCATTGATTATTGTATAGACAATTTTTCTATTGTCTACAGATAAACTTGTAGGAGCATCCTTAGTTTAATTACTAAATAGAAGTTACAATATCCAAAATCAACCTTATTTATGTACACATATGCATATGAGTAAATGTATGTAGATCAGTTTGATTGATCCCTATCGCTCACATATATAGTTGTGATCGATGAGTGAGTCCCAAAACCGAATTTTCCTTTTTCAATTTGCATACATTATGTACATAGTAACATAGAGCACGAACTCGTGACCTCTTACATACTTTTTAAAAAAAAAAAAATTTATCATGACTCCATTTTGGTCTAGTAGTTGTAGCTAGTAAAGAGATAAAGTGATAGGATAATAAAACCGCACTTGGAAATTGGAATGCAATAGCAATAGTGTGGATCACCTTTCTCGATCAATTGCCTAACATGCATACATATCCAACAGTCCGATCCTTTTCTATAGGACGGACATCCCTACATGCAATGTAACACGTCTTAATTTGTGGAGCTACAACTAAGTCCCAATATGAAGGACGGCAATCTTTGTGTCCTAAGACATTACTCCCTAGCTTATTCTGGTAGTGTACGTGACTACGTGTACGTGACCAATCAAACTACATGATGAAACATTATGTTATGAGGCTCTACTAATCTACTACGAGCGAGTATATATATATTGATCGATTTTTACACTTGAACTTTATCACTGAGTTTTACTAATTTAATAACCTACTATATATGAGTAGTATACCTAGCCTATGCAATAATGTTGAAACTTGTATGGTGGGGATATTATTATCTCCCAACGAAACAATATTCATAGATCGATTCAATTTCTATTATTACCTATGTCTATATATACGTGAACAATTCATGAAACAGACTGAGTAATAATTCGTAAAAGCGACATTTTCCATCCTTTTGTTAGTTGTCTCTTCCCAATAGCTTGCCTTAGTTCATAGCCCTCGATCAGTTTCTAAGAAAGGCCACAACTAACGCTTTTTAGCGTCTTCAACACAAAAGTAACTTTGTGTAAGCCACAGTGACAAGAAGACAAACTGACAATAACATTGAGGAAACAAGCAAGATTTCCACACTCATGATACAGCCTTTTGTCGTTTAATTTGGATTTTGGAGTTAACATGCTCCATATCTTCTCCACGCACGTTTCTCCAATTCTCCATCAGGAGTGAGCCTTCTTGATTGATCTTAATTATATTGTTATTACATCTGCTTCATTATGGATTGCATACAATAATTGATGTAACATTTCAATCATCTAATGTATCTTTCCAAATGCACCATTAATTTCGAAATTTTATTATCTATTAAAAGGTAAAGATATAAAGTTGTATATCAATTGAAAAAGTTAAACATGTTACGATTATATCTTAGTCTCGTTAATATATATGAAAGTAGCTAAATAAAACTTTGACCAAGTGATCATAAATAATTTTGACATCGGTAGGTTACTCGTTACTCATGAGCTCGATAAATTCATATATATGTCGCATATATACATGCCGAGGACTACTTGACAGTAAATCCACCAGTAAAGTATAATATCAACTCTTATCGTTACACTAGTCATTATTTCACGTCCAGTGAAAATTTTCGAATGACATATAACTTCTAGGGTTTTTTTTTTTTTTTTTTTTTTTTTTTTTACTATAAATGTCCTACGAAATATATATATATATATATATATATATATATATATATATATATATATATATATCTGATCTGTTAGTGTATACCGATTGCGCACACAATGATTTTGAAGTATTCTGATACCTACTCGAATTCCATACTTAGATTTTGTAAATCATTTTTTTAGATGGAATCAAGTAGAAGGGGCAAATGTCAAATAACAATGGTATTGTGGAGGACCCTTGTAAAGCAAAGTTGTGTCTGCTACTTTAAATTTTGGGGTTGTACCCCATTTTTCAACAATCTTTCAAAAGAGACATGAATGCTGAGAAAGGGAAATGTTAACATCCAGTGAAAGGTGGGCACTTTTCTTCAATCTACCACATACTTCTTTTCTTTTTGGTGATTTACTTATTTCTGTACATTATATTATTGTTGTTAGCATAATATCTTAATCACGATCTCTATTTTATGCCATTATATACTGATCAACCTGTATTATATCTTAACTACGGAGTACTTGACAAGTTAATCAACATACAGTAGGGTCCATCTATCAACTTACTAACACAAAACACCGGGGAAAAACTAGTACATATACTATAATTAGTACTCCAATTTACTAGTTAAGTGTGGAATAAATAAAGCACCTTGTTCAGTTGATACAAACATCATCACATCAAATATGGGACTCCAATTATGGAAATCAACCCAACTCATTCACCAGTTGATGGTCCGGTCAATTCTGTTCATATACAGTATTTTTTTTTTTTTTTTTTTTTTTAAAGCGATCAGGCTAATTCAAATCTAGTATAATAAATCCAAATGAAAATGCTAGGAGTCTATATATAGATAAATAAAAATTGTCTATGGTTAGTTTGTAAAAAAACAATTAAAGGCGCAGTAAATTTTGTTGTATAATTTAGAAATTGATGGATTATAAGAAAAGAGAGACAATCAAGGGGTCCTTGATTTTGAAAATAAATCAATTTGGATTTCTTTTTATGATAAATTCATAACAATGTTGATTTTACTAACCAGTGTTATAAATTTACTGCAAATATGCTAAATTTACTGCACAACCATCTTTTTTACTATTTGTCACCATTAATTTACCACACTTGATTGTGCAATAGACAATTTTTCTATTATCTACATATAGACTCCGAGGATCATCCAAATCCAAATGATATCAAACCATACTAGACGGTTTAGTCATGTTGGTCAATTTACCGGAATGCACATAATCTACAATAAACTTAATTTTTTTTCAAATCAAATTACAAGTTCTAAATTAAACTAAATTTTAGCATGACGGTACATATTTAGTCAGAGACCCACACTTATATTTAGTCAGAGACCCACACTCAAGCTCTTATTATCCTTTCTCCACAAGCTTTTCCTTGAATCCTTTTAAAAAAAACATTTTGAAAAGAAGGGTTGGCTTGTTGTTTTCCTCAAATATGTTGATAGATATGAGTAGTGATAAAAGTTTTATGCCTTTTTTGCTTCCTAAATGGAGTACTAGTGATTAAAGTTTTTGGCTTTTTTGTTTTTGTACAAAACGTCAAAGTGTTGAGAAGACTAGAGATATTGAGTTGAATATTTTATAATAGGTTTATTGGTTAACAAAAATCAATAATAATGATGACATTGCAAATGCTCTAAAATCAAGGTTTAATAGAAAAGATACGAATTAGACAGGACAAATCACTATCAATTAGGCTTTTCGTAAATTCGTGGTTCTTATTTTGTCATGGATTAACTAATATGATTTGTTTGTATTTGTCATCTAGTATTAGGACCTGTGGGCCAACGAATAAAAATGCGTTTAGTTTAATTTGTTTAATTAGAGTAATATGCCAAAATGGAATGTGTAATTTACAGAATTAAGTCACTTTAAAGTGTGTAAGTTTACTACTAATAGTAACCCTGTCTCTAGAAATAGAACTATAAATGTTGGACAATGTTAGATAGAGCCTAGAGGAAGAAAATATAATTAAGTATATATATTAGATCAAATTTAATTGTTTAGTGTTGATGTAGATTGTGTCTTACTATTAATGATCATATTAATTAACTTTTTGCACCAAGAATAATTGTTGGTAGACTGATTGGGAAATGTTCGGGTTACTATAGTTTGATTTGTGGTGAATGTAATAAAATTGAAATGCGGTAATAGAACTATAGGGTTTTATGCTTTTGACATTTAACAACCGATCTATAGGTTAGAGATGACCTATCGGCGGGAAACCCATGCTAAACTAGGTTTTAATCATTTGAATATATACCTCAACACCTCATGCCAGTACATCTTGATTTTTTTTTTTTTTTTTTTGAAATGAAAGCGAGCAAGGGTTTTACCTGAATACGCAAGAAAGATGGATTATAATAATCGGCAAAAGTTTATGTGAAAATAAAAAGTGATTCTCTAATTATAATGCCAAATTAAAGAACTTTTTTTTTCTCCTTACAACGATAAAATAGTCAATATACGGAGTATATCAAAGGACAATTATGTACTTGTATGTAATATATGCTCACAAATCTAAAAGAAGTTGGGTCTTGGACTCTTGGGTGCATGCATGGTAGTATACTAATATCTCATGAATCACGCCTCTCTCCGTTTTAATAATACAGCAAAGACACTTTAATTAGCACATAGATTAAAAATTCACATTAACTGAAAGCTTCAAATTCACTTGCATTTTGATGGGTACTCTTGTCAACAGAAGGGCCATCATGATGTACCATTAACTATATATTTTTTGTTGTGAATAATATTTGATAGGTGCTCTAGATATTGCTAATCTTGAGTACTGGTTGATCGATCAGGACAAGCAATGCTACGTTTGGGTGACAGCAATACACGTTAGTATGCACACGCTCATATTATTGGCAAGAGAGCGATTGCATATCAATGTATGATATCATATCATCCCAATTCATATGCTTATTACTAGCTAGCTATTAGTACACAATTAAGCATACTAAGTTAGTCACTAAGAGTGTTTTCTAGAATTCAATCAAATTCGGTCGTACAGATACAGGAAGGTAACATAACATACTCGGCTTCACCCTCAACCATATCAAGATACTAGTAATTCTATAATCGTAGACTGAAATCATATTTGATCGGAATTGCTTTTGTTGGTCCTTTTAACCAAGCAGGCCACACAAAATTTTACAACAAAAGCTCTCACAAAAAATGAAGTACTCGTATCATTGATGCTTCTTGTGAAACTTTTGGGTGCAACCATTATTACATACAAATTTACCGTGCTTACTTATACATTGAGTCTCCTCCCATAAGGCCAGCCAAAGTTTTTTTTTTTTTTTTTTTTTTTTTTTTTTTTTTTTTTTTTTTTTGAGGGGAAGGCCAGCCAAAGTTGTAGTCACTTGATTACTATGGCCTTGTGGTAATTAGTTTTAGTACACTTGTGGCCAACTTTAATAATAGACCAACGGTTGCACCAAAAACTTTCTAACTTCTCTAAAACTTTAACCACTACTTTGTTAAAGAAGGACATACTCGGTATATTATTAGTATAAGAAGTTGATGAAGAAGGATCAAACCACACTCTAACTAAAAAAAAAAAAAACTTAATTAGCCTTCTTCAAACAAAATGAGAAGGCTAAAAAAAAAAACTATGCACAAAAAGTTTCATCACACACGAATTAGCACACTCTACTTAAATAATAATTAAAAAAAAAAAAAGTAAAATTAACACTCACATATAATCCCACAACAAACCTTCAAACTGAGATGAAATTACATGATCAGCCACCACCGCAAACTCCTCCACACTCTGCAACCACGTCGGCGGCGATTGTAAACCAAACCACCCATCTCCGCCGCCACAATCAAAGTCATACACAAACTCATTGACACCCAACTCGGTGGCGCCGTCGAGACTCGGCAACTCGACGATCTCACTCAACTCGTCCGAGTTCCCTAGCTCCAAATAAGTCTTAGACACTTCCGAAGAACAAGACGACAATGATGACAACGAGGATGACGATGTTGTTGATCCCGAGGGCGATACGACGTCGTCGAAGTGATCCATGGCAGCGGCTTTGGTGGCGGCAGCTTGTACGTCACGCGGGCTTAGGGAGACAGGCCTAGGAAAATGCTGTGCTAAATGTGGGAAGTTAAGGATGGCTGTCTCACCCTTGATGCTTAAAGCGGCTACGTCGTGGGCTCGAGCCGCCATCTCTGGGTTCGGAAATGTCCCGAGCCATATGCGCGATTTTTTGCGTGGCTCGCGAATTTCCGACACCCATTTGCCCCATGCCCTCATTCGGACACCACGGTAGACCGGGTGTTTCGTGTCCCGTGCCCTCTTGGGCTTCCCCTTCGATTCCAGCTCGGCTGAGTTAGTCTGACCTGACTCGGCCGAGCAGGGTGATGAAGGGTGGTAGGCTTTGTTGTTGCTGTTGTTGTTATAGTTTGTAGTAGAGCTCTCCGTCTCTGAATGGGTTGACCCTGATACATGAAAATTCGTCATAGACATTTGGTAAATAATGGACTAGTGAAATATGTTTTTTTTTTTTTTTGGTGTTACACGTAAGTGTAAATGTTAAAACGGTGATCAGTGTACTGAGATAAGGTCTAAGCACGAGGATTATTAGATTGACTAAGCAAGATTTTCAGTACATTGGTCTTGAAGCTAAGGTTTAATTTGCTGGGGAGAAGTGTGCTTTGAGATGTAATTACCAATTGTAGGTGATGTTTTTGGACACAAAATGGAAGAGGAAATGAAAACAAGACGAGAAATAGACATGTATGGGGAGTTTACCATAATTTGCCAATCACAATTCCAAGACTTATAAGGGAGAGGAAGGTAGGGTGTGGGACCCCCAAAAAGGTATGGGCCAGAGTAGGGTAAGGTTTCCTCAAATAGAGTACCACACAAGCTCCCAATAATAACACACTAATTTATATTAATATAAATGATCTTATGATCCTTCATGTTATTTTACTTTTTTAATTTACTCCCACTTGATTCATCTTTGTCACTAAACATGTATATTGAGCTGGCAATTGAGGTGAACTGCTTATGTTTATGCTACATTTCTTATCAGGTTTCGATTTATATTCTGAACATGAAATTTTGTTACATGAGAAAATTTCTTAAAAATATGATGTTATTATGATGAAATTGTATGAAATCAAATTAGTCATCTCAGTGTTGTGCCAGTTTCAACGTTGTTTTAGGAAATTTTGCGTAGAGTGCACATCGTGTTATCGTTTGTGTCGAATATTGTTAGTTCACACGCATATGAATGTTTATTTGTTATTAACTGGTGTAGGTTGATCTATAATTGAAAGAATTCTCTATGATTACTCGATACTGCTGAATTGGGTTAGCTCGGAATGGATTCAACTGAGAGATCTCCCTACACCTTTGGAAAAAGAAAAAAAAAAGATAACAAAATATAGTTACATTGTTAGACAGAGTACTGTTGATTTATCCCCTGCTTTTCCCTTTTACTATGGGACTTAAAGTCTGCAGTATAGTGGTATATAAATGATTTAGATTTTAGTGTGCTATTAATTACCACACATGCCCTTATGACACACACCATTCCCCACCTCCCTGCTACTGCTTTTGCTGATATTTGCCTAATATTTGCCTAATATTTCTTGCCTAATATTTGCCTTGAGGTTGAGAGAAGGATTGTTCAAATGGTGAATTTAAACTACTCCCTCCGTTCGCCTTTAAACTTCGTAGGGTCAACGGGCACGTTTCTTAAGGTGGGTGTACTCGTTAATCGGCTAATCAAAGTTCTAAAAAAATTACATGACGGGTTAGGTAAAGTATTGATCTAACCCGCCATGCAATTTTTTTGGAACTTAGATTAGCCAAAAAACGTATATGCCCACCTTAAAATACGTGTCCGTTCACCCTATGAAGTTTAAAGGCGAACGGAGGGAGTACTCCTTAGTAGGGATAATGGTAAACTGTTAGAGATAAGAAATGTCTCAAGGGGGAAAAATAGGGCTTCACAATGTGACCTAAGATCCACTTTCCCCCCTTTTTGTGTCGAAATTGCAAAATCATTATTGTAAAACCTCGAGTAATTCTTAAAATTTCCGTTTCAATATGCATTTTTCGAATGTATGTAGAGGGAAGTTTCCGGCTCATTGCATGATAAGCAAAAAGATAAGCATTTAGGTATGTTTTAGCTTTGTTGGGTTTGAAATAAAAAAAAGTCGCTCTTTTATAAAAAAAAAAACTCGCGATAGTAAAGGGTAAAGGTAGAGCTCTTTAAATGTGTGCAGGCAGTATAAAGTTTTTTTTTTTTTTTTTTTTTTTTTTTTTTTTTTTTTACACGCACTTGTAGTGTAGTGTAGTGTAGTTTACTGGTTAACTACTTCCACCGTTCACTTAATTTGTTAATATAATACAAAACCTCTACAATTCAAAAACAACAAGAGAGTACATATCATTGTAAGTTTTCCTTGTCTTACTCTTAGCTGTTCAACATTTAAATTCCGAGCAGGCTAGAAGAACAAAAAGATTTATGTACCTTATAATCAATAACATATATATGGACAATTTATCGTTGTCAATTTGTCATTTGATTTGTTCTTATAATCCCAAAGACTATAAATAGTAAATGATACTTTTTTCATTTTGGATGTGTATGTAGCTTTCAATAGCCACCAAGAGTAGCGTTTACTAGATAACTTCACTAATTTTCAGTTCACATAAGTAGTATTCCCTCCTTCTTAAAATATATAGCGTTTTCGGTTATACTCCGTATAGACTATGAGCATTTATATGGGCAAGGTTATAAACATACTTTGTAGATTCGTATCGAAATAAGATTTCATAATATTATAGGTTTATAATTTTTGGCTTTGATGTTTAAACTATATTTACAACTCGATAAGTGAGAATGACATATTTTTTGAGAAGGGGAAGGAGAGAGTATAACAACAGCTAAGCCTTCAATCAAAACCAAGTAATAGTGAATAAATATAGATGTATTTGTTGGAACATGTATGAGCTTGTCCCCCTTGAAAAATAAGTGGGATGTTGCTAGCCATATAAACAAGAGGGCTACTTCTTGTATTGTCAATTGATTTTAGTATGGAACCCCGGTTGGGCGTATGGGTTAGGGTTTGACTCCCCCGTTTGATCTCTCCTACCCTAACAATATTCATCACCATAGTTCAAGCTCTAGCTATTTAATGCGAAAATCTTATATTATATATTAAAAGTTGTGTTAGAGGCAACGACCACGTTCACCGGCTTCAGCTAGGCCATTTTGGTCATGCCACGTGGCATGTCTCTTTAATTTTCATATAAAAAATTCATTTGAAATTTCTCTTATGGTAAAGAGTATAGTTGGTCATTCCATCCATGGTTCCATATAAGTGACGTTTTTCATATCAAAAAATTTACTATATTTTTTTATTATAAAAAAAATCAATATTAACTATTAATTGATTCTATCTTTACCTTATTCTTTTGTACCTTCCTTATAACTTACTAAATTAAAGCTCGTGCGTTGCACGGTTACATTAAAAATATTATATGTTATATACGCACTATCCATTACCGAAATCATTATGATATAGTTAAAAAAGTTTAATTTAAGCTCATAACTATCCCTATGTTAATAGATAGAATATATTTGTAATTCGAGTATTATATATTTTAGTACTGTGCATAATTTTTTTTTTAAAAGCTCTAGGAGAATTCCATTTCCGTTGTGGGGTTTTCCCCATTTCCAGACGCATTTAATACAAAAAAAAAAGTTGAATTTCTAAGAAGATTACATTAAGGGGGCTGACCTAATAATTTTGGCTGATAGCAATAGTTTTAGTGCAAAGAGACCTACTCATCCAAATTAATTTCTTCCATTAAGGCATAACTCACCTAATTATATTCAGTAATTTTTCTAATTAATTTAGAACACTTGACATCTGAAGTATGCAAATCAGATCAAACAACTTTCGATTTAATCATATCTTCATGCCAGATCATGCAGAATCGAAATAACCAAGAGATAATACTTTTTCATGCAAATAACCTCAAACTAAGGTTCTCTAATTAATTACAATTGTTTTTTAATCAATTTAGATTAATTAACATCTGAAATGTTCATTTCACATCAAATAATTTCTCATTTAATCAAATATTTTTTATCAAATCATACAAGCTCTAAATGACTAAGACATAATCAGTTTTCATGCAAATAACCACAAGCTAAGGTAGGCTGATATTCTCTTGATTTTACCATTTTTACAACAAAATATTTTTAACCATAATTTATCAAGATGTGTTGATGTAAAATGCAATAAAAAAATGCAAATGATGACAATTATAGAAAATTTTCAAAAATAATAATATGAAAAAAAAGGGGACAATGATGATGACGCTATATTTTATATATACAACATTTGCTCTTCAAAAATATGTTTCAATATCATTTCATTTTTGGAGGTGAGTCATTAAAATGAAAAAAAAAAAGTTAAAATAGAAAGCCAAAAACTACAAAACTAAAATATTATGGAAGTAGATACCAACCAAATGAGTATAACTTTAAGTACATAGTCATTTTTTTTTCTTCTCGCGAAATCAATCGCCAATACCTTATCTTGCAAAATGAAATCGTCATACATTTTGAAAAGGACTCAAAGGAGGGAATATCTGTTTTTATGGCTATGATAAGTCCTTATATTGCATAATTATATAGGACTTTACGGTGCAAATTGCTATATTTGACCCATTTACACTCAATTATCAGATATTTCACGTCCTTGGTATAGTTGTTGGTTTTTAAGCTTTTTAGGAAATAAAAAGGAAATTTTGGAGTATTGAAGATACGTGAGTGAAGTCTTTTACGCAGTGCCAACTTTGGAGCTCAATATCTGCCAAACCACTTTGAATTTTGAAGTGAAACCAATTGGAGGTGAAAGATTATGGTCTTAACTTTCTAAAAAGTGGTCAGACGCCTTAATCCGATAACTAACGAAGAAATTAGAGGCGTTTGAAGTTGGACTGTCGGTTAGTTTTACACGACTCGTGCCAGAATTGCACGACTTGTGCATAAACACGAATTGGCCGCTGATCCGGGCATGAATCGTGCGCTGTGTTGCATGACTCATGTATATGCACGAGTTGATTTTTTTCCGGATTTTCCTTTATTCTAATTTTGGGGGTTTATTTCCTATTTTCTTTTAGTAAATTATAAAATAGCCTCCTAGTTATTTATACCTAGTTGAACCCTTGTACTATCTATCTAAACTTTCATTATTTTCTGCATCCAACTTTATTTCAAGATTCAAGCATTTTTGTACCAGTTTCGGAGATTTATTTTCTTTATTATCCAGAGTATTATTCAGACCATCACAGTATTGCAATTCTTTCTCTACACTTCTTTAATTATGTTTTTCAATTCAATTATTATTGTTGTTGTTAATTTGGATATGTGTGAGTAGTATTTTTTTAGGGTTTGGTTGAACCCTAACATGCTAGTACTATGATTTAATCCGTAAATTTGAAAGTTTTTAAATTCATATAATTAGGGCTTATTATGGCTAGGTTTAATTACCAACTTGAGTTTGATTATTGTTGTCTAGTTTATATGCTTGTTGTTGCGATTAGATTTATACTAATTGCAGTTGCGATTCTTGTTTAGTGATTAGCCCTCTAATATTGATTAGGACGGTTTCATCACGAAGGTTGTTAGGATTAATTGGGAAATTTATGCGTTCTTAATGCTTTTATTGCATGATCATTTCAGTACGGAAGTAGGACTTAGGATTGTAATTAGAAAGTCTATGATAGCCTCGCCCGGATAAGTAGTAGTTGTGTTGCATAATCCACCCCCCCCCCAAATCTATGTTTTTATGACTTGCAATGTGTTTTATTATCGTAATTGATGCATGTTAGTGGGGATATCTACGGCCTAGGCTTTTAGTTGATTGCATTAATACACCAATCCTTTTAAATTCTTATGAGTTTTAGTTGATAGAATCACCAACCATTTCGACCATAGCGTACCTGACTTCAATTCTTTAGACGATTTAGACATTTTTCTTACCTCCTTGAGATCAACCCGCTAGCTACAATATCATGTACGCTTGTGGTTAAATAAACACGTAACTGGCTACAATAAATTGAAATTTGGAATTTCATCTTTTCTTAACTCATAAGAAAAAAAAATTGTATTATCTCACCATTCATAATTACCACATATATTTGAATATATGGAATTATTATCTTCTCTTACTTATAAAGAAATTTTTTTTATTCACCAAAAACTATAATAGGGTGACTTATATTTATTAGTATTAGTATCTCAACTTTGAAGGTCATCATTTGTTGCTTATATGTACCAAAATGTAAAAAATGTTATATTAGACTTTTGATCGACTTATGGAATATTATTTTACCATAACATATACAAATAATTTCATGATTATGAAAATTTCATATCTTCATGGTTACCATAAGCTTATTTTCATGATTACCATAAATTTATGTATGGATATACTACATTTCCATAACTAATATATGAATTTTGTACATGATTACCATAAACTCACATATGATATAATAACAATTACATAACATAAATTAATTCCTTATTCACCATATTCCATAACATAATTTAATTCCTTATTCACCAGAAGCTCTAAGAAAATTCGAAAGGCTCTAGACCTCTTCAATGCCCCCGAAAAAAATTTCGTTTATAAATATAATAATATTAGGATTTGAACTGGAACCACGCCATCTATATTGAAAGTGAAATTTCTATAAACGATAAATTTTATTGATAAAGTTATTTGTTCACAAAGAAATAAAATGATAAAATTTATTTCGGGCGTAGCCCGGGTAGTACGCTAGTTATATATTCAAGTCAGAACTAAGATGTAGAACGTCAATGTCTAATTAAGCTAACCTCTCATTAAGCAATTCACAGATCGATAATAGTTATCTCCTTAGAAGTTGATGGGTTTCACTGTGAAATAATTGTCTTATTAGGCTTTGTTTGTTAGGACCGTATCTTTTTGATCTGATTTGAATGCAACTGAATTGATTTGATTTGATTTGAATGACTCTGAACTAATCCGAATTTGTTGAAAAGTAAGTTGAATTTTGACGAATTTATATAAAAAAACATAGACCAAAATCATTGATCATTTTTTCAATAATTATGAAATAATCTGATCTGATTTGAATGCATCTAATTTGATTTGATTTGATATGAATGCATCTGAGTTGATCTAAATATACCGTTTTTTAAGTCCTATCACCATAATAAAAATTCAAACAAAAACTCTAATTGGTTTTAAAATTGCATTTCCTCATAATTCCATTTCCGTACTTAGCGAGCTCCTCAGCGTCAGATTGTGTCCACCCACCAACGTATCTTAAACTTAATAATCACACTGTTATTACGCGAAGAGAGTAGATACGGCCCTCGCTATACTAGATATTTATCTTCATATAATAAGTTATAATAATTTGCATGTACACTTGTTATTGGTAGGGAAAACTTGGCCTCTCACTTAATTTTCGTGCAAGATGTCTCATGAGGTAGCAATACAAGCTCAACAGTGCCATTACATACATGCAATCCTCCAACCAATCACAATCAATTGATCATCAGTATTATGTTTTTCCATTAATTAATCAACAGTACGCGGGGTATTTCTTTTTGTGAAAGTTGTGAGTCCATTCATTGTGTATAATCTTTTTTTATATGAGACGGTCACATAGACAATTATTCCGTAATCTAGTGATAGAAGAGAAAATGTTGATTCAGAGAATCAGAAGTAATAAGTTGATTAAATCACTCATTTTATTGCCATTGTTTAAGGATAATAATAGGAAAAGTATATGACTAGACCATATAGATGTAACAGATAAGTCAAATTCTATAGAAATAAGATACGTCACTAAATTTTTAGGCTTTTTGTTACGTGAAAGTACCTTTGAGAGCTTTTAATTGTCACATATCATATTTGTCAATAATTCAAAATTTCCGCAATATAGATTTTTAGAAAGGGTTTTTCTATAGAGTGTCCATGGACACTCTATAAGAGTGATTAATTATAGTGTTTTCCAATAAAACTTTAATGCTCTTTCTTAATAAAATCACTACACAATTTTAATTTTCACCTATTATCATATTACTATTAAAACGTCCACAATAACTCACGGTCTCTTCCGACAACAATTACGGTCTCTTCCGACGAAAAAATAACGCACAACCCACTTTTCCGGCGGCGAAACTGGAATTTATAGACACTCTATAACCCAACTACTAAACCCTTCTGGGACATAATTAAATGAGAGAAACGATTTAAGGTTCTCGAAAAGGGCGTCACTTTTTGTGCACGGGAATCACATAAAAATTTGACATTAATTTTGTATGAAAAATAGAAAAAAATTACTAAAATTTATTGTCATTTTTTTTAAAATAGTAGTATTAAATGGTCTTATAGAGTGTCCATGGGCACTTTTTAGAAAAATCCTTTTAGGAAAGAATACTTATAGATAAATCCTCAAACAAGCTAAGGTGTTTCTGATGATGGTGCCATGTCTCAAGATTATGGACTGCTTGAAGTGTAGTACTCCATTTTCCAAACACCAAAGACAAATTTACCGAATTTCTCATAAGACAACTAAACTTAAGAGGGACCATTATTTCCCCTCATTCAAAATACATAATCAACTTTTAATTTGTTATTTCACCTAATTACTAACAGTATCATTCAGGAAAATGAATTCCCATAGACATCTTGTGCATGCAGAATATTAAAAACATAGGCGTATTAGTATATTACAATTTTACAACCATTATATGTAAAACGATAATCATAATACAACCCGTCAATTTATCCGTAATTTTATGTACGGCGATAAATAGTTATCAAATTTATTATTTCTCTCATGCTCCCTCAGCTCCGTCTTTTTCACTCGTTAGTGTTTACATTCATAGAATTTATTCGAATAAGCATTAACTAATGAAAAGAACTAAAAAATGGCATTAGAGTATCTCCAATGTGCACATTCACTGAATCATTGCCCTCCACTCCGTACTAATTGAGGAAATAGTCCGGGAGTATCTTCTCCGTTGCGTGGCGCAAAAGTGCTTTTCAATGAAACAAAAAGAAAATGCTCCTAATTGGCCAAAGCTTTTCTTCACTATTATGTCCACAAATTAAATTAGTGAAAATGAAACTTATGAGTTGGCAAAATACTTATTTAATAGCCACCACCTCTTCGGGTACAATCTTGGTCGCTGCTCTGATCTAGGAATCTAAGACTACTTGTTACAATATCATCATTAGTTGATATTATTTCAGTATTTTTATTGTGTGTCTATGGCTTATATAAAAGCTATGTTTGGTAAAACTAGCTGAAATAGTAGTTGAATGCTGAAATAGTAGCTGAAAGCTGAAATAATAGCTGCAATTATAGCTGAAAGTTTTTAGCTAAAAGTATTAGGAGTGTTTGGCAGAATTAGCTGATATAGGAGCTGATATATATAAAGTTACATAAAAATGCATTATTTGTTTTTAATTTAATTTAATTTTAGTAAATAATTAAGGGTAAATCAGGAATAAAATTATGGTAAGCCAGCTTATTTTAAATAAGTTACATGGGGTAACTTATTAAATAAGCTAGCTTATTATTTAAGCTAGTGGTGTAACCAAACCAACTTATTTGGTCAAAGAACTTAAAAAATTGGTCAAATAAGCTACTTTGGCCAAATAAGCTAGCTTATTGTGCATACCAAATATAGCCAAAAGCTCTAATAATTGGCTTATTTAAGCGAGATTATTCATATTCATCAATTAAAAATATGCGCATAATTAAACACAAAAAGTCTAGACGAAACATTCCTACATTACTATTATATACTCATTTTATAGATGGAGTAGGCATTTTATCTGTAAAAAAAAAAATATAGACATTTTATCTACAACAACATATGCAAATTCATGATATAAGCAGGCTAGGTCAATTGAGCTAGTCACCACGCATCCTCTCTAGTTTCATGTTATTGGTGACATGAAATTATAACGACAATTTTTAGTATACGTTATTATTGTATATTGATGACGTGGAAATGTCATACGACAAACCATTTCACAATCATGAATTGGTTGAATAAAAGAAGAGAAGCAAGTCCTCGATCGATGATCATGAATAATGTGTATGTTGAATAGCTTTTTCATCACGTTTACGTATGATTTGTGGTCTAAAGTTGAGACACACCAAGAATAATAAACCTCACGTAAGGTTAGGTGAATTTGAGGAGACAAAATTTGAGGAGACAAAGAAATTATAATAGGTCTTGTGGGAGATCGTCTCTTAATAATTTATTGAGAGACCAACCATGTTATTTACATCGTGATCGCGTTTATGTAATTAGTGACCGTTAGACTACTTTTGGTAATCGTTTTAAATAAAGACATTGACACCTAATCTAAGATTTGTAAATGGATTATTTTATAAATTTTAGCTAATTTTATACTATGAGATCCTCCAAAATTATAGTTAATGTGAATTATAATAGTAAAAAAAAAACATAAAACAAAAGCAATTGGCTTTTATGTGATGGATGAAAGCCTACCAAATTAATTAAGATAGACTTACTCGGACTTGATTAAGACAATTTGGGGGAAATGACCAGCTCCTGTGATTGATCTTTTTATTTTTAATTAATAAATTAAACCCTAATCTTCTCAGCTGTAATTTAGTATTCCAATCTAAAAGAGTCCACTAGGTCGGTGTTTAAGCCTAGTGCGTTATTTTACTTCATTAATTACTAACAAGTTATTCACTTAATACTTGTTTAATCCAAATTATTGATCGATTAATCAAAAGTGAGAATGAGTAGAATTGGTAAGTCGATCGGCTGGTCGGATCGGGTTGATATCTCGGGTACTGTGGTTGCATGGAGTAAAATTTGTGTAATGATTTATTCAATTTAGATCTAATGAATCCTGTTCTGATATTAGGATACACAATGATAGGTATCCGATCAAATATTTTCAGTTGCAGTATACTCCCTTCGTTGTTTTTTTTTTTTTTTTTTTGTTGTTTCGAATTCAAACGAAATGTAAAGAAAAAAAAAAAAATGGAGACAGTATCTGTAATTAGTTCGATTTTACAGCTAAGGCCACATTTATAATTGATTATTTAATGGAGACGGTGAAACAATCACTAAAAGTGCGAAAGTGCGTTCATATGCTTCTAAGACTCGTTTCAAATGAAACTAAATGGCTGCCTGTTTTGATCATTTCAAGTTAGATAGCCCATAAAATGTCATGTCGGACAATATATACCTTCACTCTCAAGTTCCAAAGATCGAATAATGTCATTTTGTGAAGTAATAGTCAAGGATGATGTACACGGTAATAGATTAGTCGCGAAAAAGTCTTAATTATCTAAGATTTTCCCAATGGCTAATAATATGAGTAGGATTTTAGGAGTACATCGTACAATTACACCTTCCATTAACTGTGATCGAGGAGCTGTCTGGTGATAAGATGTGCACACTGTTAAAAGTGTTAATGCGCAGATGGGTTGGCATTAGTTGTAGATCTATATAGTACAGTACGAGGTTACACATTGATGTAATTTGCATGTTCGAATGTCTTCTGTCCGTGGGTCGTAAGGCTAGTCCATCGAGGTCGATTTGCGTTTATGTATAACAGTATAAGGTTCCATGAATAACAATTCGATGTAAGAGATTAGCTTATCACTGTAATTTGATACGACTTGATTAGCTTAGTAGGCAAATTTTATCGAGTACAAACTTATCACAAGTTTAGGACAATTATTTCGACTATTTGTGTTAAGAGTGTTGTTTGGCCTCTTTTCATCTAAACCTCTTCCTTAAGAATCGATTTTTCCAAATACAACTCTAATCATTCTTAGGACTCCAAAAGTTTGGTCTGAATACATGAGAGCAACGAATTCAAAACCACGTTAACAATCAAACAGAATGAACGGAATACTAGTTACAGGGTTCGAGGAGATCTAATCCAATCCCATTGGCATTTTTTTATATAATAAAATTAATCAAAATATCTCTAATAAAAAATGGTCTTATAATTTGACCACAAAAGTAAAATCTTCAAAAAGGGTATGTAATCATGAACACTCTTGTTAAACATCATTTCTAACTTAGTCCGACATGAAATTTCATGCATGGAAAGTGAGTCGTAGTACCAGATCTGATGCCTTTAACCTTCCACTTGAAGTATTTCATTAGGGAGGCACAAGACTTAGAAGTCCTATTCTATAATCTATATCATGTTCTGTCAAATTTCGGTATAACCTTGACAATTCGCCTAATAAAATCGTTGTAATCTTTGTGTATGAATAGAATTTACGAGTTATCAAGATATTAAAGCCCAGTAAAACTACGACAGCATTTCCTAACACAGAGTAGTCTTTAAAAGTTCAATACGACTTTTTAGCCAGTACATGCTGCTGGAAAAGCTAGGCAACAAGAACACCCTGAGAACCACCTAGGTTAGCCCGACATCCCAGCTTAAAGGGACAGAAAGCCAGGCAACCAGCTCAAGATCTTCCGTCACTTGCGCTTGTAGGAAACTGATGTTCAACTACAGACTCTAGCTCTACGTATGTCAGACTCGCAAATTAGTATTTAATCGAGCTCTTAAGATTTCTGCATTTTCAGGATCGACTTCTGCACTCCTCGTGTGACAAGACTATCGTAATAGCTATTTTGAGGCTAACTGTACCAAAGGCAAACGAGGGAGGCTATTTCCGAGTTTAGTACTAATCAAGTTGACTGATGGGGTCTGAGAAGAAACAGAAACCCCAAGTCAGAAACCCAGGACCTTTAAGGCTAGATACAACATAGAAAGGGTCACAATCATCCGCAATCCTATGTTTCTTCCTGCTGCAATAGAACCTTATGACATTTAACTACACATAAACTTGCCATAAATGGAAAGTCACAACCTAAAATGGCGGTACCACCAGGTTAGGTTGGAAACAGCCACACCTGAAACAGACTTCCAATCTTCTAAATATTTTTATCTCCTAAACAAAGGAAAACTGATCCTGTTCACATGCTAGTCATGTGAATTAAGCAAGCGTTGGTAAGGCCGTAAGGCAATAAAAGAGACGAAAGGTTCAGCAATTTCGATCATCAAACTGTCGAATGCAGGTGAATGTGCAGGGTAGGGTACAGGAGCTGGAGAACAAGAGGCCCATACGACGCCATAAACTAGACATTTTCCTAACCCCAAATAAATGCTAATTCATATGGAATGGCTACACATCCATATATTTTTTTTTTTTTTGTGTATTAAAGACTGACCAGAAAGGCAGGGATACTAGAGAAGAACATGCATGAGCTGACCCATATGCATTCAATTTCCGTCCATGCAAAGAATTCGAAAAATTTCACAATTAAGAAAAAAACAAATAAATAATATAGGTAGCCAAGTATAATAATCAGAACAAACTTTTTTGATAAAATCGAAGCTGTAACTGAGTGGATTTGTAGTTTGTACCTATACAATTGCGCTTGTAAGTTACAACAGATTTTCTACGGTGTAACACGTAATACAATTGCATCAATTTGGCTGCAAAAAACCAAAACATTTGCCCGATTTATTATAAGCTTATCCTCTAATCCAACAATGTATTTTTTTTTCTTTTCTTGGGGGGGGGGGGTTTTTTTCTTCCCTTAAACAAGTACTGTATCGATTTTAGTTTCTTTCTGAGTCTTCGATGTTTGGAGGAGGTAGTTGATCTATAATCTATATGATTGTTACAGAAATCTGTATTTTCTCCTATGGTTGTGTTTTGGCATATTAATGAGGACACTAACCTTGTGAGACGTCGTACAAATACAGATTAAGAGGATAGGCATCTACCTTCTTCATTCCTTTCTTCGCTTGGAGCTTGGGATGACTTCATCATAATCATCTTCGACAATTCTTCTCTTGGCTTTTGTGTCTACAGGCTTTGATGTTAGCTTCTGCCTATTCGAACTCTCAGGTCTGCCAGGCGGTGGCAGAGCTTTTATAGGAGTTCCGTTCCTGATTTGTTTAGCCTTCCTTAGCTTCTTTTCATAAGCCTTTTTAGCTTTTTCAGGGGACAGCATACCATGTTCCATCAACCTGCATAACATCCATTAGATTATGCGTACATGACAAGTACCAAATTACTTCCAAGAGACACATGACGGAGAATTGCAGGCTCTTTTTTTTTAAATTTCGTGTTTTTGATAAGTAATCAAGAGGGTATATACTATATAGAAGGAGCCTATCAGCAAAGATAATTCCTTATTATAACACAAAAGAAGAACAAAAAAGGAGTGAGTCCACAGAAATAATTCCTTACGCCTAAATAATTTCTTCCTCTACATTAGATTATTTGTTACCTAACAGCATTTAAGAGTCAAGTTAGAGAAATACAAAGCGCCATTTGAAAAGATGCAGATTAACAACGAAAATTTTAAGACAGCATCAACATATATCAGTGACAATCCAGGAGTCTTTTCCTTCCAGTTCGCAAGGGAGAAAATGATAGTAAATGGCAACAGATATTGTTAATATGTACTAGCTTGGTTCAAACAAATTCAACCTCCACAAGCACTTGTTTGTAAAGCTCAAGGGCTAGAAAATTTAGGAGCACAAGATTCATTCGTAGCATTAAAAAATAAACAAAACATTTTTGGTCCACATCTACCTTCTGGTCCACACCCGCACTAGTCATTCAGAAACTGAACTATCTAACAGTTCAAATTTCTAACTAAAATTATTATGGGCGTTTAAGTCAAAGCGTGGCTTGAATCTGATAGTTTCTGAATCATATGAATGTCATTTTACGTCAAACTTGAATACCCACATTTCAGTATGTCATGCCACCACCAAGTATCCAACCACAAAATTTAATGCAGAAATAGACCAGTCCGGAAAGAATTATGATTGATATGAACCATGGTACCAATAAACTCCAATGATGTGAGTGACAATTAGATGAAAGCAGGGTAGGTGGTTATTGGTTCGTTGTGTTTTGTTTCAAGAGCTTTACTTTGGAACAAGACTCCTGCAACCTAAGAAGCTTAAAACTTTCAAATAAACCAAACGGAAGCTTTTCATGGGAACAACTAACAACATGGAGGCTAACAATTTTATTATGATGTAAGAAAGTAAGAAACCATCTCTAGCAAACCAAAAGCATAGTTCATATAGACATGTTGCTATTTTCAGTTTCAGTGGCATAGAGGTGCTGTATTCTTGGAAAGGAAGAACGTATTGTGAGTTGCAAGACATCTAACAGGATTACTACACAAGACACTTCTGTTATTTTTAATATTCCTCGAGGTTCCAGACTAGGAAAACGCTAAGTGTGTTTGGGTAGAGAAAAATGGCCAGGAAGGACAGGAAGAAAAAGAAAAAACCAAAGATACTCATTTGATAAGATATGGCAAAGGCGAGGAGAAGGAAGGAAATCGTCCCCAACTCACTAGGACAACTGGCATGAAAAAAATAAGAAGCACAACTCGAACAACCGCATAGGCTTTTATTCTTTTGACGCAGTGTTGACCTATATACTCCTCCCATTTTATAAGTTCTCCCCATGATATTATAGACATATAATAAGATGGGTGGACAATGAAAGTGGGAAAAAGATTTGAGGTCACAAACCAGAATGTTCCACATATAATATACAAATAGACTAGAAAATTATTAAGTCTCCCAATAAAATAGGGGAACAACATATAGAATTGAAAAGAGTACTATGTTCCCAAACATACAAGCTGTGCCACTCTACAACAAAGACTTCAAGACAAGAGATGGAGAGTTTCCTGTGTCATCCTATGCTACAAAAAGATAAGTGTGTATTTTAGCTATAATTAACTTGGTTGATTCAAAAGAGAGGCGGATTGGATTGTTTTTTTTTTATTTTTCCGAGGGGGGGAGGGGGAGGGCATTTTTGTTATCTAAATACAGAACTTTGAATCTCTCCTTCCATTCACAATCATTTCCTCTAAAGCTACTTTCTCTCCCTTTCCTTGTCTTCCCGTTCCTCCTTCTCCCTCCAAATTCATTATTGGAGCAATTGCAATGTAAAAGCGTTTACTATAGATCATTACAAAAACAAGTACTCAATTCTCAACATCAATGATTTTTAGAAAGATTTCCTAGTTTTCAGCATCAGAAACGGATATTGAGAAAACAGGAACACATACATGAGACTAATCAGCCATCCCTAAGAAGATCATGTTTTAAGATAAACAGCCAAATCTCTAATCAAGTAATATAAGTACTTTAGAAAAGTTTCAAGGTAAGCACCTTCATGATTGTAAATATTAGTATATCACAGAGTATCCTATTTCATATTCTGTATCATTAAATAACAACTTAGCCAGCTAACTTTATCACAGAGACCAGTACTTGAGAGGGGTTCAGGGCAACAAGCAGCAGCCACATTAAGCAAAAGGAACTCGTACCGACTTTTACGGCCTCTATGAGTGGGAGGTGTTCTTGGCAATACAGTTGTAAAAGCACATCTGAAAGTACTAATCCTCTTTAAGATGATGCCGATAGTTGAGAAAAGGGATGCTTGGACAATAATAAAAAACTCAAGTATACAGCAATTGCAAGGACTGACAGATGAGAAAATGAGTAGGCTGCAAGGGGCAGAGGGAGGCCTAGGAAGATGTGGATATGGGTGATTAAGAGCGATATGGGCTTACTCTAGATTGATGAAAATTTAGAGATTGAAGGGCCATTTGGAGGTATCGCATTGATCTGGTCATTTTCTTTTTTTAATTCATTTTTCTTTTCCCATTAGCAGGCCCTCTATGCTTTCAACATAAGGGTTTAGACGTGCGTATATTTGATCCCCACCCCCAACCTCGCCATAGGCGGGGATCGAGGGAGACTTTGAGACACTGGGGCAATGTTGCATTAAAAATAAAGTCGCCCCCTTCCAGTCAATCTTTTTCCTTTTCTCTTTATTTATTGTATACTTTCTCTTTTCTCCTTTCTTTATCTTCTCTCCATTTACTACTTTTCCAGATTCCATGAGTCCTGTCATGTTATAACCTTTGTTGTTTCGAATTATAAGTAGTACTGCACTGCGTTTTCTAATTAACTCTTGCCCACCAACTATTGAAAGTAACAAGTTTTCTTTTGGATTGACAGTTTACCAGAACTTGAAGAATTGGAACTCAGAGACCTTCGAACTGGGACTCCTTGAAGAACTGTGTATAGTCCAGTTTAACATCATCCTAATCAAGCATGAGCACAGGGAAGCAGGGGCCACCTCAATTTCTAGGTTTTAAAAGAGTTTCAAACAAGAAACATCAGTTCTCTGGTTCAGTAGTGAAGCCGTGAAGCTAAAGCATCTTCTCATATCATGCAGCTATGTTCAAGCCCTTGCGTTAAAGGGCAGCCCGGTGCACATTGGCGTCCCCGCTAAGCGAGGGTCCAGGGAAGGGTCCCACCACAAGGGTGTAATGAGGGCAAGCCTTCCCTTGTCAATTTATTTGACAAGAGGCTGCTCCCAGGACTTGAACCCGTGACCTATCGATCACACGGCAACACCTATACCGGTGCGCCAAGGCTCCCCTTCAAGCCCTCGCGTTAATGATAAAAATTTAAAATAATTGCACGGTGAAACACGGACACAATACCTGAAGTCCTAAACTACTGAAGTGCTTTTGGAGTTTTGGTACTCCTTTCACGGATCTTTCCTTTGTAACAAATTCAGATAAAACTACCCCAAAAAAAGAAAAGAAATACAGAGAACAATCAGAGTTTAAAAACACTATTGCACTTTTGATGCAAACCAAGACTCTATTTCAAGGGTAAATAGATAATTCGAATACTTTGGAAATATATGTAGTGCTATAGCACTGTTCAATCTATGAATGCCTATAGGAGAACATAATGGCCAATAGCCCAATAGGCGTATTAACAAGTTGTTTGCGCAACCATCATCTTGCACTTTTGTAGTTGAAATCATATTGTAACACTCTAGTTCGCGGACTAACATAGAGTTCATTAAACACCCATCGCCTTAGGCACAAGCACCCACCAAGACTCGATGAAACCATTTTGGCCAGATGTCTATTCAAGAGCTATAAATGCAGCGTGACAGCAAGTATTTTACTGTTGTCTTGTCTTCCCAAACACAATATTACACTCTCACAGAGATATTAGCTATTCTTTGACAACATTAGCTATTTTTCTGTCATCATTCCTGATAGATAACACTCAGATTGTGCTCAACAAGTTCCTACAAATGTATGCGCTGCTGAAAGATATGTCTGCCACTTAACAGTCAGTATAAGCAGCAGAATGACTATGAGCACACCACTGGTAATCCGTTCTATTAAGTCCTATGCTTAGTCACTAGGGGTTCTCCATCCCAAAAGAAAAAACCTCTAATTGTACCATGTCAGACAATTTACTCATTTAGAAATAGGGGTACAGCTTAAACATAAAAACCTCATGTGAAGCCGAGAGAAGAGAGGAGGACAACCCCAGACATGTGGTCCGACCCCATACTCTAACATCAGGCTGAGACCCATACTTGATTTTCACCGACTCCCCTCTCATCACGCTATGTAATAAAATCCAAGGGCATTGGCAAGCAAACTGAAAGGAAAAGTCACTACTCTACCAGGTATGGCATAGCAGAATGGAAAACAGAATGCACTGCATTGAATTTACCACACAAATTGTCACATATAACAGAAACCAATATATGGACAACCCATATAAAAGGAACAGGGAGACTAACCAAAACTCAGCCATTTCGCTCGTTGGTATCTGTTTTGACAATGACTCGTAAAATATCCTCAAGGGCTCTCTCTGTCATCCATAACAATATAACATGAGTTAATATTATCGTACCAAGAAGAATTAAGAAACTAAGAAAAGGTTCAGAATGTAAATGCACCTCCTGAGGGGGGTCATGCTTCTGCCCTGCCAAACTGTAAACCTTCTTCTCCCTCTTCTTCACAGGGGTCCTTGGAGCAATCGCCTTCCCTTTATCCTTTGGAACGAAAAGAACAGCAAGGAAAAACTAAGTTTTAACTACATGAGTAAAGATTTAATGAAACAAATATGCCAGAATCAAGTCATCACATCCAGCAACATAGGACATGACTGTTTCCAGTGATGATGCATACGACTCAATAATGCAGTAAATGGAGTAATTATATCTTGAGTACGAAAAGCAAAGAGGTTACTACATTACAAGTAACCTACACAGAGATTTCATATGCTGATTACTACCTCCTACAATAAGCTTAGAGATTAGCAATATTTGAACTTATCAAACCATGATATCCTCGTACAAATGTTGTCCTCATAGAAGCTGAAGTCATATCACCATTGCATCAATATTCTAAAAACCATCATACAATCACACAACCGCAATCTAATTCCAACATCACTCCAAATTTGCCAGATTGACTCCTCATTACACGAATGAGCCAAACCTACATAACTAAACTGGTGATCATCGTCCCAACTTGCATGTCTCATCAAGGGTCTATCGAAATCGATCTCTCTGTTTCGACAAAGTAAGGCTGCACAAATTTGCCCCTACCACGAATTTCGCCTAGTTAAGAGTCTCCATTGACACATGAGGTAAAGTTTGTGTTCCATATACAAGTGAATCACAACATTCAGCAGATAAACATTCATCTCCCTTGTTCACAAATCATTCAGAACACACGTCCCACTAAACAAACTAACAGAAAAACCCATCAAATCATCCACTACAAGTTCACCAACCAATATCAGCAAACCCCAAATTCTCAAAAACATCAAGATACATAATTTTTACCAAAATACAGCAAAATCAGCTGAAAATTATCAAATTTATGAAAAGGGTACCTGAGATTTTACAACTTTTGGGGGAATTGATTTGTTCTTGGTATCTACAGGTTGCTGTCTGCTTGAAGTTTCAATCTTTCTCTTTAAAATTGGAGCAACATTGTTCCCTTTTGCAGAAGAAGATGAAGGCCTAGCTTGATTACTGCTCATTGGCTTCTTCATCACACTTGCCATGATACTGATCTTTCTTATAACCACAAAATACTCACCACCAAAATCAATTTAAAAAACAAAATTACCCTTTTGTATAATCTATGATTTTATCCTTATCCACCACAAAATCAAATACTAAAATATCAAATGAGTAAATCTTCTCATAAAAATCTGGGTTTTCTCTCTCCTTTAGATTTCATGGAATTTGGTAAGGAAGTAAATGCAATCAATGAAAGAAAGAAACGTGAAAAAAAAGTTTTGTTTAAAATACAGAAAAAGGGAGAATTTTTTTGTGCAGGGTAAAGAAAAAGGGAAAGGTAAAAAATGAATTGAGTTGAATAAGATTGACTGGTAAAAAATTGAGTTTAACTGAAGAAAAGTCTGAAACTTCTCAGTTTGCTGCCATTTTTTTCCTGAACCTTTTTGACAGACAGCTGTGATTCTGGTGCACCCCTGTCGCAGGTGATTGCTGCCTCCTGAAATAGAAAAGACAGATTTGTCCCTGCGACATTGATGTCTGCTTCATATTAAAGTCTCTGTCTGAGTGTCTGTCTTCAGTTTTTACATCGTCTTGTACTTGTAGGTTAAAAATGACAGAAACAACGGATGAGAGAGTGTGTGTTATTATTGGGAAAATTTGTCACACCTTTTATGTTCAATTCGACCACATGATACCTTTTAAGTTCCTCTTTTTTAAATCACACCAATTTGCTAATTTCCGGCCAAATCTGATTTGACCCCGGCATTGACTTCGTGTGCCGGTCACGTGATACCCCTCTCCCTCTTTTCTTTACATTTTCCCCAAATCCAAACCCGACACCCTTCATTTATTCTCTTCTTCGCTTCTTTTCTCCTTCTTTCTCCCTCTTATTTTGCCCTTGTTTCTTCTCTTCCGACTTCAATCAGGTAACAATCAGGTAATTTCTTTACTGGGTTTTACTTTCATTCATTGTAATTGAAATTTCTGGGTTTTTTTAATTATTTCAATTAAATTGGGGTTTTTTAAATTAGGGTTTGGGTTTGTCTTGAATCAGGTCCAATGGCAAATACTTGGCCTAATTGTCATTGTGGTAGGGCTGCATTGCTCCAAACTGCTACGACGAGGGCAAATGCGGGGAGGCGGTTTTGGGGATGCCACTTTCTACGACCATGTGAAAAAAGGGGTATATGTGTGATTTTTTTTTATTGGTGTGATAAGGTGAGCACCGATTGCAAAGAGATGTCATCAATTCGCTACGTGATGAAAAAGACCGAATTGAAGAGTACATTGTCGAAGAATAATGGTGAGGAAGGGAATCTAACAGGAAAGTGTTTTGGAGGGAAAAAAGAAAAAAATATGAAGAGAGGAAGAGGAGAAGGGTCTCGGGTTTAGATTTGGGGAAAACGAAAAGAAAAGAGGGAGAGGGGTATCACGTGACCGGCATACGAAGTCAATGCCGGGGTCAAATTAGATGTGGCCGGAAATTAGCAAATTGGTGTGATGTATTAAAAAAAAGATGAACTTAAAGGTGTCATGTGGTCGAATTGGACATAAAAGGTGCTAGCTGTTAAATTTGGAAACATAAAAGGTGCTAGCTGGCAAATTTGCCTTAATATTGAATGAAAGATTTTTGAGTAGTAGTTTTGAGTAAAACTGACAAAGAAAAAAGACGAGATTTCAGGTGCAATCGTTTTTGGAATTTTGTTGTGTTAAAAACACGAGTATTCCAATTTACGAGTAATTTGGTATATTGCCATTTACCGTTATGTGTAATGTCATTGTATAGACTACTGAAATAATAAGTAAATAAATAAAGTTATAGATTTGGCCAATTAGTTGTTCATTTTAATTGTTTCATTTCTTGCAAAAATGCGGAAGTTGATTACCTACCGTCCCCATTTTTTTTTTTTTTTTTTTTTGACAACGTCTAAATTGAGCCGACCGTCTCGGTCTTGAGTTTAAGAAAATTCTCTACCTAGACGGAAGCATGATCAAACATGGCAAACACTAAAACTCAATGTACTCCATATCAACTATACCAGCTTTGCTCTTTGTTTGCCCAAAAGTCTTCTTGGAGAACCGAACTTTTGCTTCTCGGAGCTATCCATACACATTTCATCTCTGTGCATACGGATCTTTGTAGAAGAACTCATGTCATACAAAACTAGAGCCAGCATTCTATACATACAAGGCTCCATCGGAGCATATACACAGACGCTTATGAGACGGGATGAACAAAGAATTACGGACTCTGCAATGAAATGGTAAACTTCCTAACTCCTAGCTACTTCTGAGTTCTGATACCAAAAGTATCACCAGGGTCTGAACTGAAACACTCTGTTATACCAGATTGAGTGAAGAGTCATATGAAACAAATCGAATTTGACAGGTTTCGGATGCCACAGGAAATGCTGCTGCACCTTTTTAACCCTCATATGCATCCGAAAATATGTCTTCTGTGGGATAGCGAGCAGGATGTTCTTTAGATTTGGGACATCCTTTTCGGCCACAAACACTGCAAAGGACTCCCAGTTCAAAGTCTCGAAGAATGGTGGGATGAAGTTATCTGATATGATTACCGGGACACATTCAAAGAAGATGGCCTCAACCACTCGCGGGCTATTCACTTCATATCCCCTTGGGCAGATACAATATTTGCTGCTCTTCATGTGTTCAATGTAGTTTCGATTGTTCTTAGAACTCGGTAATCTGCCGAATATCTGCATGTCTGGATCTTTGTTGTTGCCCCAGTATTGTAGGAGAATAGGCCTGAGGTATCCATGCATATTGCCAGCATAGAAGGCTAAGGTTCGCCTCTTGGATGGTGCTTTGCCACCAACATCTCTTAGAGGATTTTTTGCTTTTCGGACATATGTTTCCGGGAGAGACACATCCTTACCGAAATGGAATCCTTCTTTGACATCCGCATTGCATAAAGCTCTGATGCAATTGGACATATATTTTTTTGTTTCTGATGGAGCCTAAAAAAAGAGAGCATGGTTAGACAACCAGCCAATATCACAAAATTACAATCATATATATGATGTATGTGTGAATTTCGCGGCTATTTAGAGGGATTCATTAATTTGCAGCCAAGTCTAGGACTCTAGCTCTCAAGTCTCCGCTCTCAAAACAAACATAGTGAACACTTGATTTACATCACCCATTGGTTTCCACATCAGTAACTATTTACACACTTTGCGCAGGCTTAGTTGGTGCATCGTCTAAACAGACATTTCTTATTTTAGTTCACTCAATTGATTTTCCACACGAGTGACCCTAAGGGTTAAATCTGGAACAGAACTTTTAGAACTCCCAACATATTCCCTTTCGGACCCCTCCGAGAGGGCCTAGATGAAAAACTCATTTAGAGACATTTGCGCTAGGTACTGTATGGGTTGGATTAGGTGCTCTGATACAACATAGGCAGACGAGTTCCCAAATAGACAAATAGCAAGCAAACCAGTAGAACAATGCACATATAAGCAAATCAAAATAATTTCTTAGAGTAAGACGTAGTACAAGCAATGCGTACCCAATCGTGACAGGCAGCAAGGAAGTGATCTGCTCCATTAGTTCTGTTCCAAAAGCTGTACTTGGCGGAAATCATATCCACATAGTTCTTCAAATGTTGTATCAGGTTCTTGTGGCTGTGTGAGTTCACTACATACAATGTCTCCTCCAACTGCCGAGAACTGAAAGGAAGGTAAAAGAGGTGCGCTTCATCAGGACGCTTAGTAACAATATGTTTGTTTGCTTCTAGCAGCTTCATGAACCATCCTTCAGAAGCATATATACCCTCAAGTGGGGGTCTATGGAATATTCGTCTATCACCTTCCTGGTAGATATAGACTTTTAGCATCTGTTCCATCAGCTCGTAACTCCTGCAAAATTCAATTCATACTTTTAAGCATCAACGTGGCCTCAGGTTAAACGCTTGAGTGTTTAATAAATCCCACTTTTAACATTAGTGGTTTTCAAAACCTACCGCCAACTAGTTTGATGGCTAAGATATACTTGTTTGAAATCATTATGACTTGAAAAACATAACACACTTCACAAGTTAACAACTAGGTGTTCGCAGACAATACCAATGATCAACAGTATACGAAAGTTGCTCCCTCATATGAGAATTAAAGCCTATGTTGAGTATCAAATAAGATGAGAGATAATAAGGTAAGTATCACCTCTGAAACATGCTTGCATTGCGATACAGGGGAGCATAGAGTCCATTATTCGAAGGTGGTGCAGTCTCAATCAGCGATTTTGCTGTTACTAAATCCCCATCTGCTTTCGTGGACCATCGGGGTATCTACAATATGTTTTAAATAAAATAAGAATGCAATTAGATAAGAACATCAATAGATTATAAAACACACAATTATTAGTAAACGATACCATTGTAGACGGTGCAGAATAACTTTGGACCAACAATTCGTTCATATCTGATAATGTCAGGACTTCCTTTTGCTGCAACTCGGACTTTTTCTCAACTGCTGGTCCTCGTTCAGGTGACTGCGGTAAACTGCTGCTTTCGGGTAAATTGGTACCCTTTGTGCTTATCATGGGAACAGCGGTATTTTGATCTAAAATTGTGGTATTAGGAGCTTCAGCAGGAGCCAACTCTATCGGAGGTGCTTCAACAGGAGCCAAGGCAATCGGAGGTAATGCAAGAGGAGCCAATGCTGTCGGAGGTAATGCAACAGGAGGTTCAACAAAGGCATAGCTATAGTTTGCATCTTGTAAAGGTGGCAAAGCAAGGTCTTCAAAGTGAGCCTGAACAGATGAGGAGTTACTCTTTGAAGTATGATTCTCAGATGGATAAATAAGCTCAGGAACTTCCCTGGGAAAAGGATCACCTTGATCCTCATTTCCTCTCGACGAAGAATTGTTTTCCAAGACTCCATCATACACAATACTCGTATTCCTTGCACTTGGTGAACTGATATTGGCTAATAAGACCGGGCTGACAGTTGCGTTCTCGCTTGAAAAGCTGTTGAATCTTTCCTCAGAAGATTCACCCCGAGAAAACATGGACCACAAAGCATTACCCTTGGGAAGTTCAATACACTGAAACAGTATGATAGCGCCGAACAATAGCCCTATAAGCCACAGCAACCTTCTAGTTTCTAACTGAAACGCTCTTTTCAGTTCGAATCCCATATTTGGTGGGATGAAATCGAAGCCACAAAGCATTTTCACCTTGTATACAAACAACTTCTAACCCAAGACCTCAACATGTATTCCTCCAGTATTCGGACTGAGCAGAAGTCGTCATTCTGCAAGATGCATGGAGTGATGGAACACCATATTATTATACGAAAGAGGGAATTCGGAATGATGGCGCAACTCCCGTCACTTCTGTTATTGTGCAACTCTTTTCTTATTGCGAAAAGTCTTACAATTTCAACAAATCCTATCACTTGAAACTAAAAATGACCAGTTTACAACCCAAATAACAAAGGTGAAATTCCACTCGAATTAAGTGTGGCACCTAATAGTAATCTGTAAATATTCTAATTTGCATACATTTTTAGCTAGAGAATAATCCGAAATGCAATGCACCAAAATTCATCTAGTGGATGTTACTTTTAATTTTCGATTTTGGTAGGTGAGGACAGAGTGGGGGTAAGAATCGAACATGTAACCTCTCGTCTTGAAGAAGGAAATACGAATTAGCATCACTCTGCTACCCCTCGATTCTTATCTAGTGCACATTCGTGCCCGACTTGGTATAATATCATTTGTATCAAAAGTTGACAACCCATAATATACATTGAGAAGATACTCGAATAATATCTACGATTATCACCAAGATTACTACGGAGTATCTGATAAATCATCATTAACTAATAAACATATTATTTTTCATTTTTTTTTTTTATTAAATTAGAGTGATCAATATACCTTGGAAAACAGAACATCTGGTCCAATTTTACATGCCCAACTACCCAGCAGGCAGTAATGAAGAGGCATAAAAATATCATCTTTTTTTCTTATTTAAGAAGAAAACAACAACATTTATGATGTAGATACTTTTGGCTACATACTAATAATGGAGATTCAAAAAATCATAATGTATAATGTATAATTTATACTAAAAATGCCCAAATTGTGAAACTATTTCCCACGTAAACAATCAAGAAATATTGAAGAAAAAAATGAAAAAAAAAACATGGAATTAAAAGGTCCTGAAGAAAAACAAAATGACCCATCAAAAGTTTGGTGAATGTTGTTGTTTCTTTCCTAAGACAAAAAAAAAAAAAAAAAAAAAAAAAAAAAAAAAAAACATTGAAAACATGGGATTTTTCTTATTGTCTTTTCCTCTTCTGTCTTACAACTTAAGCTAACACAAAAAAAAAAAAAATCCCACCTTCACTAATAACTCAAACTCGCTAATACGTAATTGTATTGAGTTTTGCGCCTCATTATAACGAGAAAAAAAATGAAAGTACATACAGTATGAGTGTATGACTGACCTTGTGGTAATCTGAATTGATCATACCCCCACTTCGAAATCCACTACTGCATTGACTTTCCAGCTTCTACAAGAAGATCAAACTTCAATTCAAAGAAATGAGATTCATCTATACTTATTTATTCAGATTCAATGCATAATATACAGGTGAACATACCACCTAAAAAAAAAAGTCAAATATCTCAAAATGAAGCTATAAATTCAACAATCAGCATGAATGAAAATAAAGCATGATGAATAAATACTAAATTATTAATAATTGTAAACATGATTACAGAATCATATGCATGCAAAAGTAGTATGGTGGTAAAAAAAAAAAAAAAAAAAAAAAAAAAAAAAAAAAAAAAGGTAAGAATTTGGCATACCCAGTATAATTTGAGTGCTCTATGCAGGAATTAATCATGAAGAAACAAAGTGAAAGGAAATAACAATTTTTACACAGTAATTCTGATGTGGGTAAAAAACTGTTGAGTGGAGTATTTTATTTTTGTTTATTTTTTCCAAGTATGGAAGTTGAAGAAGAGAATAAAAGTGAAATGTTTTTGCTGGGTCTGCAAAAGAGAAAGCTTGATGTTCACTTTTTTCTTTATGATTGAAGCTTCAAAGTGTTTATGACTTTACTGTGTGTTAAAAATATTCCCTTTAATATAACAAGTTAGAATTTGCTGTGGATTTGGAAAATTCATTGAATTGATGATGACAAAAAACTTTTTTGTTTTGTTTGTGCCATCTTAATGCGCGTGTGGTGTACGACTTGCTTACGTGTACGTTTTGGGCGGGTACTAATATTGCCAGAAACTTTGGATTTAGCTTATCTGAATTGGTTTGATTAATTGTATTACAACCCGTCACTTTTAAGTACGGAATAACAAGAACTAAGTAAGACTTTCATGACTTGGTGAATTAAAGAAGACGTTGGCCGGAGACGGGAGTATATATTATTATTTTTATTTTTTTAGTTACCTGCATCACGTCGATATGATATACTCCATCCGATTCAAAAAGTTTTTCTCTTTCTTTTTGCAATCTTAAGGTGTCATGTTGGGTGCTACATTTAAATGAAATGAATTTTCTCACTTGGTGCTAAAATTACTGCAGTCTATCAACTCCACTTAACTTTAAAACAAACAAATCTTTTATTTTGTTTACAAGTAATCCCCAACATGCTAACTTAAAACCGCGAAAATAAAGAGTAGTTCCTTGGGTCAAAGGAAGTACATATATGGATCATGTCGTTTTTGAAGTTGGAAAAAACCCAAGCATTATTAGTGGTATTGTGGTAGGATTAAAAAAGCACAAAGACAAAGTGCCACATGCAAATAGTAGTGCATGCAATACATAGAGATACTTCGAAATCTGGTGGAAGGAAAATGCACAAATGGAGTAATAAGTCATTTACCAGTAACCATGATCACATTGTACTACTCTAGTATACGTACATACTCCAATGCTATTTAATTTCTTTATTAATTAACTCATTTGACTATATAGGTGATGGTGTTTAGTGTGTTGATTCTCATGATCATGGAGTACTTTATTAGGGATCATGGAAAACTAGTAGTCTAGTACCTAGACTTTTAAGGAGAATCTTCCATTAGAAATAAATTGTTAATATGTATAGAAGTACTTTCGATTTTTTATTGTCGAGACAATGTACTCTAGAGTAAAAATTAACTCGAATTTCGAAAAGTGTTCCAGTACTCAAACAAAGATAATTTAACTCGAGTTTGCGATTTGAGATTCAATATAGTAATTTTTTTTTAGGTCGAGATTCAATATACTCCCTCCATTTCAGTGAGTTGTTTACGTTGTGATTTGCACAAAAACCAAGGAAAGGAACTAATTATTTTCCTAAGCAAATTATTATGGCCTAATCTTTCTACTCATCCTTCCCTGCTGCCTTCTCATTTCTCTCTCCTCCCGATTTGTTCTTCCACCATATGGGAAAAGGTTAGCCAACTCAAACCATCGGACTTGTCAACAATCTCCATCACAAATTCACAAGCTTATACATAATCAACTCAAATGCATTTTTTCCCCATAAAATTCAGATTCCCCCTCCCCAAAAAGACCCAGATTTCAAACCACTCCCCCCCCCCCATTTGAAGCAAAAGTTGGAATCCTCTTCAGATGTTACCCAGATTTCCCCCACCCCCCAAGAAATCGCATATATGTAGTAGGCGAAGGAGAGCATTAGACTGGGTATTAGAGGAGAGAGCGGAACAAATTGAATTTTTCACAGATCTCGGTTTGGGGATTTTTGGGGAGGGAGTGGGAGAAAACTCAGAAAATGTGAAGAACAAATAAAATGGGATGAATGGGTTGAGACTTGGAGTAAATTGGGTTATTAGATTAAGATAATGTTAACTGTTAAAGGGTTGTTAATGCTGTATTAATGGGTTTGTTAGACTAATTAAACCAAATAAGTACGGGATTAAGGGGGTTAGTAAGGGTACAATGGAAATTTTAAATGGCTTAATTTGTCCCAAAATAGAAACCTAAACAATTGACCGAAATTGCCGAAAACGGAATACGTAAACAAATTAAAGAAATGGAGGGAGTAATTATTTTTAAGGGAGTTTTTCGAGAGATGAGAAAGTTGAACAGATCACCCGAGATGAGCTCCTAAATCTGTTTACCTTTTAATGGCACGTATGTTACAAATCATTTTTACACGCGCAACTTGGATCAAGTGAGACTTGAGAGCCATGGTGCCCATCGAGGCATCCACGTTACTAGCCACCTTAGGGTTCTCAGAACGGTGGACATTAACTCTACATATAACTCCCATCTCCTTTGCGTTTAGGTTTTCTCACAACAGTGGACACTAAATTCATCAATGTCTCGAAGGTTTCCGTTTATAACAAAGAAAAGGCATAAAACAAATGTACGATGTATGCAAGTCTTAACCCCAAATTGTAATATTGAGAAGTTTACTTACCGCTGAATCGATGACCTATAATAACATCACGAATTAGACAATACAAGAATCGCAAACATATTAAATTTTCGTTTATGCATCCACAAACGTACCAAGTTAAACTAATTAACAACTTTCCTAGGAGACATCAACCCACAATTATAGTCAGACTAGTTTTTATACCCGTGCAAATGCACGGGAATTACAAATGCTTATATAAAATAGTTTTGTTGCATATTACTTTAAAAATATTAAATAAAAGTATCATAATATTGACAAATATAAAAGAATTTAAAACATAGCATTGGCAAACAGAAATTTAAAATTTGTAAAGAGAATTTATAGATGTTGATAGAAAAGAACACCAAAATTTATAGATATAAGAATTTAAGACCAATGATAATAATTTCGTGTTTTCCGTGTGATCAAATAGGTTTAAAAAAGCAAGCATCATATAAGATATCTTCCCTACCAACTTATTTCGTTTTGAATCTCCTATTGAACGCATAAACCAACAATCGACTTTTAAACTTGACAATAGATATCATCCTGAAACTTTCTTAGTTGATCCTCTCCCCCTTAAATTCCCTAAGTCCCCACGATTCGTTTTAACTCTTATACAAAGATCCTCAACCGACAATTTCCACCCCCCACCATCAATTCTATTGCCCACATACACCTCCATGCTAGTATCCCACCCACTTTCCTTACCAATAACACCCAATCACCCGTCAACATGCTACCCGACACTGTAACAGTTTGATCCATCATACGTCGCAACACAACCCAATAAGATTAACTGTCACCCCTTAAGTTCGTAAATCCTCGCTTGGGTTTTAAAAGGTGAAAAGCTTGTTGGTAATGTATAGTAGAAACCTATTATAAACATATCATAATAAAAACCTTAGTGTCCCAACTTAGGACAAACCAATTCCATAAATCACTTTCTATAATCTTGGAGTGTTACAAACACCCTCTCCCCTTATGACACATGTTCTAGCCGACCCTCAACCCCAGTCGATGCTTACTTGGCCCCTTAACCAACACTTCTTCACTTGTCAAATTTTTAAACGGCACTGCCATACATGAACTCATTTGAGGCCCCACTCCAAGTGAATTCCTCTACTGGACCCCCACCCGGTCAATTTCTATGCACCCGTTCTCTTTACCCGTGTCGATTCGTATACTCGACCCTCTATAACACACATATTCTCAACTCCTCCACTCGCCCTGATCAGCCTAAACTACATATGAGGCTCTGCCCCACATGAACTCATATACTTGACCTCTAACTCGGTCATTTCTTTTACTCCCACTCCCCTTTACCTATGTCGGTTCTTATTCTCGACCCCTTATAACACACATGTTATCGACTCCTCCACTTGGCACCCCTCATCTCCCTATGCAACATATGAGGCTCCGCCTCACATGAACTTCTCTACTCGACCTCCAACTCAATTCTTGTACCCTGTTCTCTTCACCCGTGTCGATTCTTATGATCGACCCTTTTTCACACACATATTCTCGACTCCTCTAGTTACCACCCCTGATCTTCCTGCGCGATGATCCCACCATTCTCCGAAAAAATTATATCTTACTTTCGGAGTATATGGAATATTTTAAACTCTTCTAATAATATAATCGGTGAGCAATCAATATACTTTGATAACCAATGACATCTATTATTGTGCATCAACTTATAAGTCAATAAGCATATATTTTCAATGTCGGTCAATAAGCATATATTTTCTAATCCATTTATTTTCTCTGGTTCTTCACTCTAGTCACTCGCATACTCCATCGTTCGATATAGTCCTAGCGTCTCTCCTCGAAAGGCCCAAGTTACCATGCAAAAGTGATAGAGCGATCTAACTGTACATGTAGTCATGTACCGAATCTTCGTTTAAAATTGCTGAAATACCTAAGGTTTTTAAATATGCGGTTCTTTTCTCTTTTAATATTTAGTATGAAGAAAAATCTTATCAACATATATTCTTGTTCATATCTTCATTTTGAATTCATGAATTGATTTATGTAAATGTAAATAAAAATTAGTTTATAAATTCTTTCGCTTTTTAAGATTTCTAGATTTGTTTCGATAATCAACGAATCATAATACGAAGGGAATTAATCTTGGACAATTCATTCACCTAGATCTAATGGCTAACAAAATACTCCCTTTTAGTTTCTCTCTCCTCCCTTACCCACCACCACCACGCACAACCCATTCGACACTCGCCTGAGATGTTGCCGCCGCCTCCACCATCCACCACCTGAGACATCACCGCTGCCACCACCAGGTGCGTAGAACACCGGCGGATTTAAGTTGGCTCACGACTTCCCCGTCTCCACCTCCTATACACCAATGCCCCTCATTTTTGTTCTCCCTTTCTCCCCATTTCTCACAACGATTACCCTCTCCACCTGTCTCCTCGCCTCTCTCGTCACGTTCTCGGCCCCTTCCTAAAGCGTCTCCGCTAGAAACAACCAAAAATTGTCGTCTATAATGAGTTTTTCGTTTTTTTTTTTCGTGTTGCATAGAGGTGGCTTAAATGGCGGTGTTGTGGGCCTATTGTTGGTGGCGGTCGCGAGAGGTGGCCACATCTGGCGGTGTGGGCCGATCGTTGGTTGGTGGTGGTTGGTGCTAGTGTGTGGAGGTGAGGTGGTGGTGGACGTGGGTGGTTAGGGTTGAAGGGAGATGAGAGAGAAAATGTATTTTTTATTTTATTTTGTTTTCCTCTATTTTTTTGAAACATTAACAATCTTTTGATGAACATCAAAAATTGATGAACATGTACTTTACAATTGACGAACATTGACTAATATTGATGAACATGTAATTTAATTAAATATATATTGAATTTTATCGTTGTACATTGAAAATTTGATCAACATTAAAAATTTGATGGACATTGAATTTAAAATTGATGAACATTAGTTTTTTTTTTTTTTATGAACTTGTAGTTTTAATATAATGAATGTAAACGGAAGATTTAAATAAAATATTTGTTCATCTACATTTATTTGGACTGGTTCTTTCCTTTTTATAGAATGAGTTGTAAAAATATGCACGAAGTAACAGTTAGCACACTGGTAATGTAATGAATATGTAAGTGAGAGGTAAATGGTTCAAATCTTAGCTCACACATTTTTGGTTGATTTACCAATGAGCATTGCTGACCTATAATAACGTCATGAATTAGACAATATACAAGAATCGCAAACATATTAAATTTTCGTTTATGCATCCACAAACGTACCGAGTTAAACTAATTAACGACTTTCCTAGGTGACATCGACCCACAATTATAATCAGATTGGTAGTTACCAGAGAATAGAATATACTATAGTATTACTCTATTTGTTCAGGACATCATTTACTGATCATGAGAAGTTCATGTAATTGTTTATAGTAGTTGTAATGTAATAAATTTACCATTATGATTCATGTCAGGCCTTGCACGTTGACATGCATTGCAAGTTTTCAACTAACCAAAATTATCAAATTAAAAAAAAAAAATGCCCGTTTCTTGTTAGGAAAGCTGCAAAAGATGATTATGACTTATGAGTTATGTTTATATAATTCGAGTGTTGCATTTGGCTGCAATAAGACCGAACGGGAAGCATTGCTCAAGTTCAAACAGAGTCTGTCCGACCCAACAGATAGTCTCGTCTGGAAAGACGGGGAATGCTGTGATTGGTATGAGGTGGCCTGTAACAATGTTACAGGTCACGTCTTACGAGCACAGCGATTGGATCCTTCCTTGATGGAATTGAGGCATTTGAACTACTTGGATTTGACTTGGACTGATTTTCAAGGAAGGCAAATCCCAGGGTTTATAGGTTCATTAAAAGAGTTGAATGTCCTCATCCTCTTATGCAACAAATTTCAGTGCCGTTTTGCCTCCACAGCTCGGGAACTTGGCTAAATTGCAGGGCTTCGTCCTCTCCCGGCCAGAGACAGGGCAACATTTACCAAGTGATATCAGTTGGATTTCTGAACTGGTGAGTCTGCAAGGCTTGCGGTTGAGCGGCATCCCCATTTCTGGCCCAAAAAGCTCGATGCAGGCTCTCACGAGACTCCCTTCATTGACCGGCTTACAACTGGATTCCTGTGGACTAGGTAGCATTCCTAATTTTCTCAGTCTGCTCTCCAATTCAACTTGGGTTTCTAGAATTGAGGCCATGGGTTTATCAGAAAGTTCTTTAGAAGGACCACTCCCTTGTGTTTTTGCAAACATGAGCTCCCTAAAAAAGCTAGACCTCTCAGTTAACTTGTTAGCAGGGTCAATCCCGCTCTGGCTTAGAGATATGAGAAACCTCCAAGAAGTCTACCTTAGCTCAAACTCATTCGCCTGGGTCGAGGGAGAGATAGTCATGGGAATGTTCTGAAAGGTTTAGTAACAGACTCGCACTTAGCCAACCTGTCAAACTTAGATTCCTTAGACTTAGGTAACAATTCTTTAAGCTTGAAAATCAGTCCTCAATGGAGTCCCCCATTTCAGCTAACTAAGCTTTACATGCATTCCTGCCGAGTCGAAGGTGAGCTGCCTGAATGGGTAGAATCACAAACACTACTGAAAGAGTTGGACCTATCAAACACTGGCATTGCTGGGAAATTGCCGGAGAGGTTCTGGGAGATAAACTTGCTGCAATTGTTTCTCTCAAATAATCATATTGAAGGTCAAATCAGAAACTTCTGTAATGATTTCTCTAAAGATCTCAGTACTATAGACCTTTCAAATAACTCCCTTTTGGGGCCTCTACCACAATGCGAACAATTGTCGCAATTGCTCTACTTGTACACTATAGATCTGCAGTGGAACCAGCTCTCTGGCACAATACCTGATTGCTGGAGATGAACAATTTGACCGGGCCTCTTCCTGAGTCTATCGGTCAACTCCCCAGTTTGCAATATCTAAATTTGAACCGAAACACACTAGATGGGAGAATACCTCATACCTGGAGCACGTCTCGAAGCGCTCTCAAAATTGTGGACCTCGGTGAGAATAAGCTATCAGGAGGTATACCAAATTTTAAAGCAGAAAGCCATCCTTATTTGCAAATCCTCAGGCTGCGAGCAGATCGACTTTCTGGTGTCATCCCGAGGCAACTGTCTTCACTTCCTAGTCTAAAAATCCTTGATCTTGGGACCAACAATCTCACAGGAAACATTCCTAACTGTTTCAGCATCTTCAGTGGCATGGAGCGAAGCACTCTTTCTTCACCTCCGTTTGATGAGAGTGTAGCAGAGGTCCTAAAAGGGAAAGAAATGTCATACACACACAATCTGAAGTACGTCGTCAACCTGGACTTTTCGTGCAATGGCTTGGTGGGCTCAATACCAGACGTCACACATCTCTCCCTACTCATGGGTTTGAACTTATCCCACAATCATCTGACAGGAGATATCCTGGAGAAGATAGGCAAGCTGACATTATTAGAATCTCTTGACCTATCCAACAATGATATTTCAGGCACCATATCATCAAGCATGTCCGCCTTATCATTTTTGGTCCACCTTAACGACTCTTACAACAAACTCCATGGATGAATCCCAACAGGAACCCAGCTTCAGAATCTTGACAATAAATTGATAGCATATTTAGGCAACCCAGGATTATGTGGAGATCCACTGCCAAATAAATGCAAAGACTACAATGATGGCCAAGGCCAAGAACAGCAACAGCAGCTTGAACAAGACAATGAAGACAACAGTGAAAAAGTATTGTTCTACATAGTCATAATGCTTGGTGTCGCAACCAGATTTTGTGGATTGGTGGGAAGTTTACTGCTCAAGAAGAAGTTTCGGTTTGCTCTTTTCCAGGTCGTGGATGATATCACTGATTACTTTTACGTGAAAGTGATGGTTAGGACTAACAGGCTGAAAAACTAGCTGTAAATTAAACGGCATGCGATATGAATTAATCTTTCTGAGTAAGAATTAATGAACTATCTGTGTAAGTTGTTGTATGATGACTTGACAAAAATTATGTTTTGGATAACAACTAATGTCTTTCTGAGAAAATTAATGCCTTCTTTGCAATGAGGTTTTTGTTTCCAACAATCCCTTATCAGATAATTCAGTGAGAAAAAATTAGGATGAAATCTTTACTAATTACTTCAATAGTTAAAGTTGTATCTCACCTAAAAAAAAAAAAAAAAAAAAAGGTAAGAGTTGTATGGATTTATATTGCTTCATCTTGAGCACAAAATGAATAGCATGAATTCTATCTATAACAGGTGACGCAAATTTGATACCTGAAACAACATCTTAGCATATGGATATCGCAAACAACATTAGTCTGTCCCTAGGTTTGCCCTTCACTGGTTGAATAAGATACTATAGATAGACAAGAGTAAACAGTAATGATGTTTTTAATATCTTAATAACAATAAAATTCTACCAAGTGAGAGATATATCAAATCACTACTGAATTCCTTGAAGAAGCACAACATCAAGTTAAAGCCAAGTAAGAAATGGAACAAAAAGATTAGGATAAATACCATGTATTCCTCTCAATCACGGAGAGGCGTCAAATCAATTGCAAAACTTTGCTTCCCCTTGCTTACTTTAGCTATAGCAACCAGCTCATCCAACAACTCTTCGAAATGACGAAGAGGCCACTGTGTAGGACCATCAACTGGTGCACTCAGAGGGTCGTCGTGAACCTCCATGAATATTCCGTCAACACCAACTACGACGGCTGTCCTTGCAATACACGGAATTAACTCCTGCAACCTTTCACTCGCAACACCACCTCCCTCCAACTGTTTTCCAGCAGGTTGTTGTAGTGAATGTGTCACATCAGCAACAACAGGACAGTTAGCGTCTCGCATCCACTCCAAATTCCGAGGATCCACAATTAAGTCATTGTACCCAAACATAGTACCTCTCTCACAAACCATGACATTTTGATTACCAGCCAATCGTACTTTTTCAGCAGAATTTTTCATCACAGAAGGCGCACAAAATTGGCCTTTCTTGATGTTGATGATTCTCCCTGTCTTGGCAGCTGCAACAAGGAGATCTGTCTGGCGGCATAAGAAAGCCGGTATTTGAATAATGTCAGCAACTTTACCCACTGCTTCACATTGACTATTCTCGTGCACATCAGTCACTATTGGGAGGTCATATACTAGCTTCACCTTCTCCAAGATCGTCAAACCTTCAGCCAAACCAGGACCCCTAAATGATTTGGAAGATGTCCGGTTTGCTTTATCAAAACTGGACTTAAACACCAGAGGCACACCAACCTTTGATGTTATTGTCTTTATATGCTTGGCCATCCACATAATATGTTCTTCGGATTCAATCACATTAGGACCCGCCATCACAAAAAATGGCTCCGCTGCCTTTAGTTGGTTATACAATGTAGAGGGATCCATATTCCTGGGTCACCTCTCTACTGCCTACACCCTGCCCCAATGTAAAAGAGACGCAAATCAGTCTCTGAATAATAGAATTAGACAATGCTTCCATTTTCTGACAAGTTTATGGGTACCAACCAAAATACAATAATCAAAACATCATCTTATCGAAAATTACATTGTTATAATGTTATGTATCAGCATATTCTTCTCCCCTAATCCTCACTAACTTCTCAACAAATGTTTTTCCCATTGTACAACTATCACACATACAAACTATTACAAGATTTTAAAAACAAGAAAATCCTTTTAACTTCTATATACCAGTTTTTGAACAGCCCTCAAATTCTTCGACCATAATTAACAACAAATCCAAATTAACTCGCTACAAAACTCACAAATTAAGTCCTAAATTTGGATCATTCAACCCGAATAACTAACAAACACAAACCACAATTACTACTCCTCAATTCAGTCATCAAACCTCACTTATCAATCCGAATAGGCTGCTCACATTTCCCGAAAAGTTTATGGGTATCTAACCAAAGTACAACAATGCAAACATCATCCTCTCAAAGATTACATTGTTATGTATCAGCATATACTTCTCCCCTTATCGTCCTCAACTTTTCACGTATATTTAGCCCATTGTTCAACAATCACACATACACACTTTAACTAGAAATCAACCACAAGACAATTCTCTCCACTTATGTTTACCATTACTTGAACAACCCTGCAGTTCTTATACTATAATTAACAACAAAATTGAATTATCTACAAGTTCTACACATTACCTCCCCCGGTTCGGATCCGGCTAAATCACAAACACAAATCACAATTACTCCCCCTTAATCTAGTCATCAAACCACACTTACCATCATCATCATCATCATCATCATTATCATTATCTAACATCAGTCAACAAACAACATCTTTAACTCCAGTCCATAAGGCGGGGTAAGGGGGTCAGATGCAACGCAAGCTTTACCCCTACTGAAACGTAAAGAGGCTGCGCACGGATGACCCAAAATAAAAATTGTGTCGAGAATCACACTGACTTACTATTACTTCACAGAATAAGAAGCACATGCAGTTTTATGAGCCATTTTGCTTTATTCCATTATATTCCATCATCCTACATCAGTAATATCATAAATTAAACCAATTTTGGATTCAATTCAAAAGACCCAATTCATCAAAGAACCCTAATTTTCCGTCAATCAAACACACATTCCCCTCTCCCCCCCCCCCCTCCTCCCACACCCCCACACCCATTTCTTCGGCAATGTGATTTTGTCCAGCTAAAGCCAAATAACTGACTTCCATTTTTGGAAAGTACAAGAATTAAATCAAATGAACAAATTTAGCAACTTTGGAATCAAACCAAAGAGGGCGTAAAGATGGCTATACCACGGTGGTTGATGCGACGATGGCGGTGGCACGGTGGCACAGACAAAGCCTTCCGCCGCCTGCAAAACAGAGAGGAGAGAGAAACTGACGGTGGTCCAATGATGATGATGATGATTGCGATGCTGATGAGATTGGCGAGTGAGAGTGTAGACTGTTGAGAACTGGAAACGTAACGATGAAGTCAGTATCGAATTGTCGATACTGTATAAGCCACGTCTTGTGAGAGACTGTCTTTCAATAATTGATTGAGAGATCAATTATATCATTTATATCGTGACCCTATTTATGTAATTAATGACCGTTATACTACTTTTGGTAATCATTTTAGTTAAAGACTTTAACACTTAATCCAAGATTTGCAAATGGGTTGCTTTATAAAATTTAGCTAATTTTATATGATTTCATCTTCCAAAATCATAAAAAATGTGATTTATTATAGTAAATTAACACGATCAACAAAAGTATTATCATGTTTACAATCAATGTAAAAAGAGTTACTTTGAACACAGTATAATGGTCTCTTAATTGAATCATGTTTATTGAGAGACCGTCTTTTATAAGACTTTGTGTATAAACGAACCGAAGTAAGTTCGAGGTCGCTATGTTTAGATGAGCTTGTACATGTTTTGTTAGTCGTTAAACAAACCGAACTAAGTTCGAGCTCGCTTTGTTTAGATGAGTCTGTTGATGTCTTGTTATTTGGTTAGTGGTTGATGCATAAACAAGCAGAAATAAGCATGAGTTCGCTATGTTTAGATGAGCTTGTTCACTTGCAAGTTAGCAATCCTGTTGGAGCTCGGCAAGTTTCTAAACTTTTGCATTACTCGGCGAGTTTCTAAGCTTAGGCATTGCATGATGAAACAAAAACAAATATGAGTTGTAAAACATTCTTATGTCGTATTTCCTACGTAAAAGATGATATGACGAGACATAATATAAATTTACACATCCAGTTCATTATACTCCACAATAATATATCTTAATAGCTTATTTTCCTTTGATTACCGAAAAACATCATGTCACTTCCGAATTCACATGAGTTTGAAAAGTTAGACTTATCTACGAGTGATTAATTAACGTCCGTCAAGATAATTCAAATTATGTTTCAAGTTCCTACAAAATGGATAAATTGATTTAACTACTGATAAACTAGCTTTTGGTCCCGTGAATTCACGGTATCATTTTAATTTATTCGTAAAGTTGTACTAACATATCAACTATATCGAAAATAGAATCAAACTTGTCAATCACAATATCGAAAATAAGCATGACCAAGATGATCATATCTTGAAAAATAAAAAAGATGTACAACATAAACTATTAGCAATTACAATATCGATTCGCAACTTACCATCATACTTTGATATTAAAATATAGCTTTTGGTATTTTTCACAAACTTCATCCAAAGCTTCCTTGAAGATTTTACAGACCGTCTCTTCATGTACTTTTGCAATTCCGGCTATTCTCCTTTTCTTACGTTCTTTACGGAAAGCTCCTAAATTTTAATCAACAATTTCAAAAGAGTGAAATTCTTTGAACTTTTCAATAGCAAACATGGCTGAAGTTTGTGTGGCGAACTTTAAATCTTTCCTAGTTTTCCCCTTCATTTTTATGCTTGGACCATCTTTTTGGGGTGTTATTCTTATATATGTTGTGAAGCAACCGTTCACCTTATTGTAGTGTTGTCGGAACAGAGGCTCTGGTAAATTCAATGCATTCAAAATATCGGACAACAAAGTCGTAAAACTTATGGGGATTTTTTTCGCTCCTGTTCCATGGTCTACAATGACAATTCAAAAATGTTGTTAGGTTAAAATTGGGATAAATTTTTGTTGTTTTTGTGTTGTAGGAAAAATCTTTACAAAACATGTTGAGCTCTATATACATTTTTCATATACTTCAAGCTCATACCCAAAAAATCCACTATTGTGAATTCAACTTAAAGGCCTGCACAAAACTGAGTATGACAGTTTACATAGATTTCATTTTGGAATTACCTGCCAACAATTTTCAAACAAACTTCGAACAGAATGTGACAGCCAATCTCAAAACATCACATTGCAACAAATCAAAATCATTGTATATTTCAGGTACTGGTAGATTACATGTTTCAACCTATATGAACCTCCTATTTTGTTTCTATGTTCATCGCAATGTAAACAACAGTCTATAATCATAGGCAGTTAGCAAACTACCAGTAATCATACAATTCTAAGGAAAAAAGATGGCAACTTTTCCGAGATCATGACTTTTCTATAGTTTTTTGTGTACATGCCAGTTTCTTAAGAGTTTACCAAATAAATCATAAATACTCAGTTTAAAGATGCATTCAGTTCAAGATTAGGGGCAACAGATTACTACTTTGAACAGACCAAAATCCAATGACCAAAAGTCGCTAATCAAATAAGTTAGTTCCATGCAGAATCCCTAGAATTATGAGTACCAAATTATTCATCTACCTCTAAGAGTGTCGTCCAAGGCATTACAAAATGATTCACAATGCTGCAGAAATCTTTTTAATATATAAGTCTATAATGCACTGAACTGCCATGTAATCGCACTAAGAACACAACCTTATTGCTTTCTGATTGTGGACTTAATTTATAAAAATTCTAACAAAACAACAACCTACAACACACAGTTCGTAGAATTGGGAACTATGGAAAGTGGAAAATAGTTCATAGTACCATATTGATGTTTGGATTTCATAATATGTGTGATTTAAATACTCCATAATCTGGGATCCTTAATAATATGATTGTAGTATCATCTTTTTTCTATTTTTGGCTTAAATTTTCAAAGCTTTGAGTCTTCAGGTCTTTAGGTACTTTAGTGAAACGAACACATGTGTAAGGATTACACGGTTGAGGATTCATTTCATATATAGCATATAGCTATAACTTCTAAACAATTCACTTACTGAATATGTAGTCCTCTTACCATAGCGACACATACACTCCTTTGCAGCATTCAAGCAAACCAATCGGGAAATAAAGCATTATTGCACAGATTAGCATAACGTCTCTAAACTCAGCTGAAAAAAGCCCAAACTAAGTTAGTTGCCAATCATTCACATATTAAACAATGTTGCACAACACTCAGTCCTCATAAATTAAAGTAACAATCAGCCTTCAAACCATAGACATATGAATGCAAACTCTGTCTCCGACAGTAATAAATTGAGAAATCAAAATTTGGGGGAAAAAGGACCAAATTACCTAGATTCAGAAACTGGAACACTGCTGGGTCCTCTAACAATTCTAGTGTTGCTGCAAAGTTTGAGGCTGTTTTGCTTCAGAAAATTATACAACCCCATAGTTAATGAAATTTTAAAATCAAATAAACGGGACTAACAAAAGAACAGAAAACAGCTTGTGTCGACATACTTTGAGATTGCACAATTTGAAAGGAGCTCCGTTTCCTCGAACGATTGGACATGTTATCACTCATGAATTCTGCACAAAAAACCAAAAATTAATAATCGAAATATCCCTGTAAACAATTATCTAAAATTAGATTTAGGTATAATGGTACACTAACACATACAGACTTAAATTGGATCATAAAGTGGAATCATTAACCTCAAATAATCATTGGAAACCACCTGTAGCATTGTGTTTTTTTCTATAGCCAATATCAAGTCGTAATGTTCTAAACTCTAGACAGAAATTGAGCAAAAGAAATACAACTTTCCCTTTTGGCATATGTGTACAGTGTGATGATCTAATGATGGTATTGGTACATTAACAACCTTTAGCTTGAGGCCATGCCGATTATTGTGTACTCAAACAGCTTCTTAGAAGAGAAAAGTTGCCTAATAGCTCCGGACTTTGAAAGTGGGCATATCTGAAGAGACTCCCATTAATTTTAATTACCATATCTGACGTGGCTTTGCCATGAATGTTAAACATCAAAAGTACTTGCTGGCCGAAAAAGTGTGCAACCCTTAGGCTATCAAAAAGTGAGTACTGAGTTGTTTGAGACTAACATGAAAAATCTATCAGATTAGGGTTAACTAAAACTTAAAATAGTGCAAGAAGCCTCGGTAGAATTCAAGTAGAGAAATGAAAATGAATTGCGCTGTCGTGTTTAAGAATCCTAGCAGGAAATTAATCCTGAATATCAGCTAGCTGTCAGGAACTCAACCTCAAGTACTTCCTTCTCCTTGACTTCAATTTTAGGATAATAAATTGATAATCGAAGTTCAAGAGGAGCTTCATTATCAAATTTAGCTTCCTAGTTAGCAGCCTGTATTCAGAACAATGGCCTCAAAGGAAAACTCAAGAAAAAAGGTTCTAAAATAAGAAAAAAACTTTCGAATCTTAAAAAAATGGTCTGTTTAGTTTGGTCTGAGTTGCTGCTTTATATATGCCGCCCCTTTGATGACTACTTGAGGCTTTGAACACATTACATAGCACTTTTCTAACGATGTCTCGAACTGGTTTATGAAGTTAAGATCACTAAGAAGATCACACTAACAAACATAGCTGGGAACACATAATAATCTACTGATCATACCAGTACTATACAGAAAATCAAAAATTCAAACCCAATAAACTTACCTCAATTATAATCACGTAACCCCAAGCTTCTTCAAATAAATCGATGGATCCCTACACAAACGGCAACAATTCAAGAGTCATTACAACGCATTCACGAATTGAAACAGAGGTCTACAGAAAAACAATTCAAGCAACGTCTTCTATGATTGCACAAAAACCACACTAACAACGTCTGTCTCAGAGGAGGGAAACAGTTATAAATAGGAGGGCAACGCACAACGGAATGACTCTCCGACTTCATAACCGCCGCATTGAACGCGCCCATTGAAAGTCGGTAGATGTACAGCTAGTAACGGCTGGAAGTTGGAAGACGTTTGGCGTGGGGCGGTTGGGAGTTGGAAGAAACGGGCGAGCGGTGGGAAGGTGAGGACGTGGAGTGATAAGAGTGAATTAATCTCGGGAGTTTTTATGTAATGTCTCCCTTCGGACATAATTTAATTGGTAGGCCCAAATGAAATAAAGGCGGTACGACATAGTGGAGAGAGGATGATATAGTATTGACGGGCCGCCACGTAGGATATGAGCTGGATTTTTCTGGCTCTACTTGCTTTTAAAGGCCGCCACATAAGCATGGAAAGTTGCCTATTAAAAGTATAGTATTGATTCACGCGGTGCCTAACCTATTTTTCTTCTAACGCCGTTAACTTTTCGATATTAAACGGTGATGTGGCATATAATTAGTAAATATTAATAATAATTAATTAAATAAAAACCCAAAATTTTCTTTTCTCGCTTTAGTTTTACCCCCACCGCCCCACCCTCCCTTCCGCCCACAACCACCGCCGCTCACCCCGACCACCACCCCTCTCCCCCAATACACCAGCACTGGGACGAACATGGCGGCACGAGCCCACTTACTTCCTCCGACCCAAAGAGATTTTCCTATTTGAGTTGGACACAACAACCAACAATACAATAAACAAATGCTAAATAATTTGGTAAGTAATTAATTAATTAGACTAATTAGCATGCTTAACCTTTAATCTCACCCCTCCTATCACCACCTCAAATCATCTCCACCACCTATACCACCGGCAACCAGCCATCACCAACCCAACCGCGCATCCGATTGGGTCATCCGTCCCTACCCCGGTTGATCGGCCAAAATCTCTCTACACAGCCGGACCCCTCTTTTCTCATCCCGCTAATCCATCTCCTCTGTCTTCACTCTTCAACAAGTCGTGACCACCGGCAATCACCAACCACCCCCGCCGGCGTAATCTCACCATTGCGTCGATTTGCTCATCCCCAATTCATCCGATCTCACCATCCTCGTCGCCGATAAGCCTCACAATGTCAGGCGTCTTCTCTCCCTCCCTCTACCGCAACCAACTGGCTAGTGGGTCGCCTGACTCACCTTCGATGCCCCTGACTATGACCTAACTCGCCTTCGATCTGGACGACTATGGTCGTGAAATAGTGAGGTGATGGTGGTGGTGAGAAGAGAGAATATGGGTTGAGGGAAATTATGAGGTGATGATGCAGTGGGTTTCGTTTAGAACTCGTGGAAGGAGGGATTAATGTTTAATTAAGCCCCAAAACCAAATATTATTAAGGGTAGTTTAGTCCAGAAAATTTGCCAAATGAGGTAAGTTTAGAAAGAGGAAAATGTTAGTGAATCGTCCCAAAAAGGAATACAGGAAGATGTATTTGGGTCGGAGGGAGTATTAAATACAAAATATTTAATTAAATCTTTACTAATTATTTGGCACATCACCATTTGACATCCAAAAGTTGACGGCGTTAGAAGATAATGAGTGATAAGGGCACCAGTGCACCACATATCCACGTGCCTAGAGGGGTAAAGTTAGGGGGCACCAAATTGTACAAGTTTAAAAAATATAAATACTATGCGCATTCTGACATAGGTTAGGGGCACTCACTCGAGGGTTGGAAGTTCACTTTTTATAAAATTGAAAAGAAGGAAAAAAATGCCTAAACCCTAAACCTTGATAGGGTCACAGGGCTTCATTCATAAGGTACACTGCACTTAAATACTTAATTAGTGAAGTTTACTCCATGTTCTTCTGCAGATACAGTTCTTCCCCAAATTGATTTTTTCTTTTTTTTTTAATATTTTCAATACAAATTTGCCCAGAAACCCTAAAACCTAACAATTGATTGCCCTTCAACCAACTATGATCTCTAATTATTCCCCCAATTCATCTCCTAATTTCTGAACTTTTACTTTAATATTAATTAATAAATCAACCAATTTGAAAAAAAAAAGAAAACAATGGAAATAGAAAGGGCAGATGGTCGCACACCCCACCAATTGAGACCTCTGGCGTGTTCAAGAAGCTCCCTTAATCGTGCTCATGGCTCTGCTACTTGGTCTCAAGGTATACTTTCAATTTTTTAACATTACATTTTTTTTTTCTTGAATTTGCTTTTGTTGAATTTGATTGTCTTTCATTCATCGATATTGCTGTTCTTTCATTGTTTTAATTTTAGTTACTTGTGCATAAAGTTTGGGTCTTTTTGATTCGGGTTCGATATCGGTGGGTTTCTCACTTTCTCTCATTGCATTCTTGCAATGTAGAAGAAGTTTGTAGGACTTATAATGCTGAAACTTTGTGGATTTCTCTTGCCAATCTAGTTTTCGGGATGGTTTACCGTCGTCTGTTGGCGAAAATTATTTGTACCTTAGAGCCAGTTAGCTGTTGCACTATGGAAAAATGCCAATGCCCGCTTTTGGGTATGGGAGGTCCTGTCCTACTAGCCTTTGTTTTGATCAGGATATGGCCTATTGTGCCGGAAATTGGAAGCATGCCGCTTCATTATATCCTGGGTAGTCTTGGCTGTTTTTCGATTTTTGTTCGTATTAGAATTGCTCTCTCGAGAAACTTTTGCAAGTAGCATGTCACTATGATGTAAGACCCAAGCCGTTGATAGGTAAGAGTCAACACAGGCTGCTAAACGCGTGGATCTTTCCTTCTGTGGCTGATTTTGGATGCATTTTTCATTTTATGTTGTATTGTAAAGTTGTTGTCACTGATTATTTAGAGAAAAGGTGTTGGGGATTGAAGCGCCTGACTTTGTCACAAGAGTACCTCTTTGGGTCTATTGGTATTGTTTCTGGATTATATGCCCATTGGAAGTTTGTTTAGACTGGGTACTAGAGCCTAAAAGGAGTCGGCATGGACCATAATAAGTTGTGATTTCGCAAGAGCACGTTTTGGGTCTACTGGTATTTCAACTTTGAATCCTTTGAAATTGATTCTTCTATGAAGTTTGGGTCACTTATTGTGTAATACCGAGATATAGATTGTCTAATTTCATTGCTTGGATGTGTCATGTTGTTTAATTTTCCTATTGATCTCAGGGGATACTAAAGTCATAGCTGCAGTATATGGACCAAAAGCTGGGACTAAGAAGAATGAGAATCCCGAGAAGGCTTTTATTGAAGTCATTTGGAAGCCCAAAACAGGACAAATTGGTAAGACGTCCTTTAAACGTGTGACGAGTATGTTCTTGTGATTAACAGAAACGTTTAATCCTTATATTGATATGCATCTTAGCACATACTAAATAAACTTTTCTGCTATGCCTTTTTGTGAAGTTTTGCTAATGGACATCATTCCATTGCACGATATAGGCAATCAATAATGATTTCTCTAAGTTGTATTAACATATGTATAATAATTTTTAAGTCCTCATGTACGTTATCTATCAATCTATAACTGATATGTTCTTAAGATTAAATTATATACCATTACCTTTGCTATATGTGGTTCATGTGATGCTTTTTTTTTTTCCCTACTTTAGATCAGAGCATTACCGACTAAACTCCTATATATTGACTAGGTAAATCGGAAAAGGAGTACGAGATGATTCTGAAGAGAACATTGCAAAGCATCTGTATTTTGACAATCAATCCAAATACGACCACCTCAGTAATTCTCCAGGTGAGGCTCTAGTGTCTATCTGTCTCCCTGCAATGACTCCATGAATATGAAATCTTGGTATAAATTTATGTACCAACAGTTTTTAAATTTGAATGGACTGTTAGCCAGCACTGCAGCATTGGTTGGTGCCATTTTTTTATTCAAACATGAAGTATAGGTCTATGACTAAGATGGCCTGAGTTGGTCAAATTTGTAAAGTTTTGCATGTTTTGGCTTAGATTGAAGTGACCCAAATATCGTTCTCGTACCCATGTCTCCCACCATCTTTGTGTGACGGGTGTCTAACATGGTTCTTGAGGAGACATTGAAGTCTAGAACTGGTGTCTATTGTTGGATGCCCACAACTATCCTAGGAGTATAGGCCTCATAATCTTTCCATGATTTATCCATCTATGCTTGTGTTTCTTAACTTCTTTGGTAGTGCTCTATGTTCTAAGCATTTCTAATATGGCAATAACTACTTATTAGGATTCTACACCGTGGTAATTGTTCTCCCTTCAATTCTTCAATAAGAACCAAAAAAATGGTTCTTCAATTGCATATGGTAGTTCGTCCATTGTAAGTACTCAGATAATTGGTTCCTGTCCAATAAGCAAGAAGATAACATGATTGCAACTTGCAAGTTGAACAACATGTTGGGACAGGCCGATTGTGTGCTTCAAGCGCCTAGAAATGACAGATTAGGGGTTTGAACTTAGCTGAAAAGTGAGACAGCTTGGGATCCTCATATTGCAACTTCACCTATCCTACCATTGTTAGGGTTTGTTCTGATATGTTGAGTTTGTAATCTGATAATGTGTCAATAAAAACCCAATAAGGAGTTCATTTATTATTATTTCTCTGAATAGTGGATACATTTTACTGGTGAGCTTCGTTGTTAAAGTCGACCTCAGTTCCTTTTGGGAAAGAAAAACACAGAAAGGTCCTTTATTTTTCTGGTTGTTTTGAAGGGGGGGGGGGGGGAAGGGGAGGGGAGAGGAAGGGGGTTGAAGTCTTCAAAGAGTTACTCATTACCTAGCTTAAATTCCTACCTTCCCTTTCAATTCTTGTATCCTTTGTGTAGAATTATTTGATTCTTCATATCTTGATATAGTAGTCCTATGGACATGGAAGAGAAGTTTGATTGTGCACTGCTGCACCAAGTAAGAGAATTGAAAGATATAAATCGATGAAGTGGCAAAGGCCAGGGGAAGATCTATGAAGGCATGGGCCTACTTCTTATCGATGAAACTATGAAAGTATGGCGTTGGATGGAGACTAATTCAGGGGTAAATGCATGTCGCAAACCATGTTTGAGTGTGTATGTTGTTCCCCTTCCAATATCTGTTTCGTGTTTATTTTTTTATCTTTTATTTTTTTGGGTCTATTTTTTCCCTTTCCCTGCTACCCACCCTTGAAATTTGTCCCTTTTTTTCTCTATCTCGCTCCTCATTGCTTAATGTATACTTCGTCAAAAGATGAACCTTCACAATAAATTGTATATACATGAAGCTACTTTCAAAGCAAAAATGATGATCTTTCTTAAGTTGAGAGCGAGGTTTTCCCTGTCTGCTTCTTAAGTGTTATTTTCACCTGGCAGTTTTTGTTTTCAGACGTGAACAATTCTTTATAACTTCTTCAAACATCTGTTAAAGGCATATGATGCCTTACACTTGATCTCTGAACTGCAGGTAAGTTCACATGTCGACAAGTTCAAAAACTGATGCCATCTTTTTAGCAGATTGAAAAGTTTCACTGCAGTAACTTTTCTAAGATAATGCCTGTCAATTACAAATCATTATAGTGATGTATTTGAGCGGTAAAAAAAATTCTTTTGTGTTTTTGTTTCAAAGTCATTATTTTCATTGAAAAAGTTCATTGTTTATATTTGTATCGCGTTCAACTTCTGCGTACAATTGTCGTCTGCAAAAAGGCATATGATGTTTTACACTTGATCTCTGAACTTCAGGTAAGTACTTGTTAACAAGTTCTAATCACTGATGCCACTTTCTCAGTAGTTACAGCAGTCACCAAAGAAATGTTTTCAATTCAGATAAGCGCAGTGAAACATTTTAAATTTTGACTTACACTTACCTTTGAAGTCGTTGAAGTTGGTCATTGTAGGTAGCTTACATTATCTGTGTTGTTTGGACTCAGAGGTCTCAGATAGAACCAATTTTAAGTAGTTTGATTGTAATCGACATTTTGGGGCATCTTTGCCTTGGCCGTCTATTTTTGCCATGGCTTTCTGAAGCTATTTACAGGCAAAAGCTGTGGGGAAGTTGGTTTTAATCAGTTTCAGGCCAAATTGGTATAGAAAACTCGGTCATATTGCTATAAAGTACTCGTATCGCTTTGGCATTATTATGGAATTATGAAAGTAGTTTATCTTCTATTTTGGGCTTTTACATGTTTGATTTGAGAATGGAATAGTTGATCTTCGATGTATTAGGATTTGGCTGTTTGTTATTGCTGGAGTAGAGACTAGAGAATGATATTTTTTTTTTTTTTTTTTTTTTTTTTTTTTTTTTTGGGAAGAATGAGATACCCTTTTGATTATCAGAATGGTTGTTATCCTAGCTTCTTTAAGGGCTAAGGTAAACGAGTTTGATTTAAGGGTATCATGGTCATGAATTCATGTTTAAAGCAGAATTGGGCTTTGGAATCTTTGACTTTGTGGACTTCTTGTCGTCTATTACTTCTTTTTTTATTTAAATCCGTTGCTTTTAGATGGGAAAATATAGATTTATTACTAGTTAGAACTCTATTCTTATTCAAGGATAAGACTTGTTATTCATTTTTTTTTCTAGATAGACCGGTGAATTGCTGATAATTTAACACCAACACACTCTTATTGAATTAGGAGTCTTTTGCTACTGTAACCTACGTGTTATGATGTGGTAGGAGTGATGTGTGCTGTAGCTATCTTTGACTCTCGTACCCCCCCCCCCCCGCCCGGGGTGTTCTCTAGCTTGCTAGATGCAGAATTGTTTTTGTTGTCATAGCTATCCAAGCCTCACCGCACTGAATCCATCTTCAATAAATACTCTGTATACTTTTTTTTTTTGTTGAATGTCCTGTATCCTTTAATTGTTGCGGATGCATATTAGTAGTATATTTGGTCAGAATTAGGTTTTACCTAGCTTCAGTCAGAGAAAGAGATGTGGCTTAGGCCTAGGGGATACCACCGTGTTTGGTTCACTATACATCCCAGTAAAAAGCAATTACAACTATTTAAGGGTGAGGTGTGGTAGCAAATGTTGTTTCTAAGTCCCTTCCCGAGTTCAACTGGAGATATGCTCCATACGTGTTACCTAGTCTTGACTCTTGAGTGTCTAAATTACGTCAAATGGTCTTAGTTCCTTCTGAACAGTGTGCTGGGTAAAAGGATTGAATCACGGACATCAATTGAGAAGTGGTAGAAACATTTGTCTTTTCAGTGAGAGATTCCTCAATGTTGTGGCCAAATCAGTTGAAACTAAAGGGCGCATTCCTTTCTGATCACTTTTTATCAACTTTACTCTTCTGTACTTTAGTGATGGTGATCTTGTTCTTTTAACTATAAGGCTGAACTACTCATTGATATGTTAGCACCATCCTTGAAGAAGTTTCAGTTATTGACTTTTCTAGCATATAAGCATATTGTAAATTTATTTTTTCTTTATTTTGCAGGTTGTCAATGATGATGGGGCAGTATCCTTAGGCTTCACTTTCGTATTTTGTGTGTTTTTCAGTCTTTGCATCTTGTTGCAGATATGACTATATGAGTAGTGTTTTTGCCCCTTTCCAGTGTTTTCTTGCTAATTGCATCCATGTTTGCAAGGATACTTCTGAATTTCTGCCCCCTAGCAATGGGCCAAAATTCTTTGAGACATTGAACGGAAGTCACCTTTTTTTTAGTGTGAGACTGTTTCTCACTTGCTTCTTCCGCAGCCATGAGTCAATCTTAAGTATTTTTTTTTTCTTGACAAAAACTACACTAGCTTCTCCCTTGTGCAATCAATGCGGCTTGTTTGGCACTTGTTGATGCTGGGATTCCACTGAAGCATCTAGCTGGTACTAAACAGTAGCATACACTCATACTGTATTCATGCTTAAAAATTCATATTTTGTTCCCTAGGATGTTGTAAATCTCTGGCTTTTCTCTTGAGTCATCTTGAGGTGTGACTCCAATACATCTGGGTGCCTTGGGCAGGCAGTGTTTCAAGTAAACTTAGATTTCTTTATTTATGATCCTGATGATGTTACTGGTTATTTGTCTCTGCAGTTTCAGTATGTTGCTGTTTGGCTGAAACAGATGTTATACTAGATCCTACAAAACAAGAAGAGCAGGTAATTTCACACCCTACTTTATTTGGTTATGAAGCAATGTCACAATCTGAAGAGGAGTGTCAGGGGTAAAGAGCAGGATATATATGATTGTCATCTCACTAATGTTTTGTGCTGGCAGACAATGAAGGCTTTTGTCTATTTTGTTTTTCCAAACTCAAAGTCGTCAGTTCTACTTGAAAGATCATCACGTACAAATGAGGAACCAATTGAAAATGGGATCATCACATCTGTTACCCAGGGGGCAATGTCAGGTACTTGGCTATGATTGTGCTTGGTAGTTGCTTTCCTCCTCTTTCTATAAGGGGTGCACGATGCACAGCTTCTTTGGCAGTTACGATTTATCCGACTGTGCATGTAGTTCCATTATGCTGTTGTCCTTTGTTTCTCCTCTTGTATTCAATATATTCTCTGTCAGTTTGAGTGGTGCTTATAGGTTGGACGATTATTGTGGACTCTGCTAGTTAACTTTCGTAAGAGAATACAATTATGAGTTTCAGGGGAGGTCGTTAATCTAATTAATCAAGCAAATAACACACGGACAAGTAAACATTGTCATTCGTATCTCTTTGTGATGAGAATTATGTTATAGTAGTCCTTATGTATCTGGTTTTTTCTCTTGAGAAGCACATTGGACTACAGGCAACCTCGCTAATTTTTGTCTCTTCATGAACACTTGATCTTCGTGAATATTATGTGTCCTTTATGTAATGATCCTTCTCAAGTTCTCACCTATCATAATTTTTTTTGCTTTACAAAGGTCTCAAGACATCTCGCCATTTGCTTTATCTCTTTATTTCTGAACTTGTATTACATTTTGTAAAGTTGTCATCTTCTAGATGAATGAGTTATCATTTGAGGTTGATAATGTGATATCTTATGGAGTACATATTGCTACGCATAAATTTTTGTAGTTGTATCCAAATAGTATCTTCTCCTTTCCATCTTGATTTTCTGTAACGATTGTTTGCTGCATGCTTTACATTGCAGTTGAGAATTATTTTAGATGTCTTCAGAGAGGAGAAGCTGCAACCGCAAAACTATCAAACTTTTTGAGGGACAAACTGCAGAGTCGACTCCCTGGCAACCTCCAAGTAGATTCTTGATTTCTGATGAGGTAACAGTCATTTGGACCTGAATTAAGATCTTGGAAAGATATCTTTGTATGTACATCATTGATCAGGTGGTTTAATCAAATGTGGGTGCATGGTTTGCTCCTCAATGGCCTAATGGTTATTTACTGGTTCTTCCAACAATTTCGTCTTTGGTGTTAAGATAGTTTTCTTGTCTCCTTTTGAAAGCTTTTGGAGGGTCCAATTTCCAAAGCTTAAAGCTTTAAAGTGTTCATAGCAGTATTTGTTGCTTGAAGCTAGCAATGTCGACATGTAAGAGATCAGGCATTCACTAGCATGCACAATTCAGGGGCCCATAGACTAACCACACACAAAATGCTGTCTAATGATCATGAATTGGTAAGGGAGCTAGGTATGCACCGTTTAGTGTCAAATTGTCAATGACTGTTGGTTCAGGGCTTCAGGCAATGTGGTAAACTGGTAATTATTCGATAAATTGTGCTTGGAGATGGGAATAATCTTTGTAGGGGAGAAGGGAAAGGAGAATGAACAAAGTGTTGGTTCACTACTTTACTGTTTGCTTTGCTTGCTCGTGTTTTTGAGTTATGAACCATATGTTTTTGGTGGGAAAAGGACCATTCTTAAACTGCAGTATCTGGGATAGTAACTGTGCCAGAAAAACTAGTTGCATCCATTAATGTTTCGACTCGTTCCAATTATTTCGTTTCTGCATGTTTTCTGTTTTTTCATATATCTGTGATAACTTCTCTGATTACAATGAATGTTGATTATCAACTACTATTCTGTAGCTGTATTTACTTAACACTAATGCAAAACCTGAGTGATTATTTTGTGGGTCATCTGAGAATAGTTGTAGCTAGTATATAAGTAGAGTAAAGACTGCATGTCCCTTAGTGGTAGACATACTAGTATCAACTTGCTGCATTTCTTCTATTCTCCCTTCTTTTGCAATGCATCGCTCGCTTAGTGATACGAAATCTCTTTCGTGCTTCTTTGATGAAGAAACCAGAAATCAGTTACCCACTTTTCATCACTTTCCTCGCCAGCAATTAGCTCGGCGTTCTCTTGACACCATGTTATCCCGGAAAAGTTCTCTCCATGACACCATCTTGGTCCCGAGTCCACAATCTTTACTGAAGCTGCCACAAAATCCCGAATCCACTTGGTCGTTCTCTCCCCCTTGCACTCCCTCCAATCCTCTTTTCTACCATTGCTCATCCTCCCTTCACCGAGATGGTAATATCCATTCTGTTGTGGTATCTGAAGGACTAGTCTTTACAGGCTCTAGTACTGCTTGCATTCATGCATGGCAGCCATTGACTTCTTGTGAGTCTGGCTACATACATGCGAGTTCAGGTGAGGTCCGAGCTATGCTAGCCCATGGTGACCTGCTCTTTACCTCGCATAAGGATCATCGGATTAGGGTATGGAACATCGATACACGTACTGGAAAATGTATCTCTAGAAAGATTACAACCCTACCAAAACCAAGTCCTTTGAGATTATTGATCCCAAAAGCTAGTGCCCAACCACATAAGGATACCATTTCATGCATGGCTTATAACCAAGCTGAGGGGACATTGTATACCGGCTCCTGGGACAAAACTGTCAAAACTTGGAGGTTAAGTGATAAGAAGTGTATCGACTCGTTTGTAGCTCATGCAGACAATATAAATGATATGGTGATCAATCGAGATGGGTACCTATTCACTTGTTCTTCAGATGGTTCAGTGAAAATGTGGAGCCAGGTTTGTGGAGAGACCTTCCATACTCTCACCATGACCCTTACCTTTCTTCCTTTCCCTAGTTATGCGCTGGCTTTACGTGAAGTGCCGGCATCTCAAGAGAGCATCTTATACTCAGGATCCTCTGACGGGTGTATAAATTTCTGGGAGAAGAAGTTTTCCGGTGGATACAGTCATGTTGGCTCTATCCATGCACACCAGTTTGCAGTGCTTTGCCTGAAGGTCCTTGATGATATGGTGATAAGCGGGTCTGCAGACTCGTCGATTAAGATTTGGAAGAGGGAGCAGGGCAAATTGTATTGCTGCCTTGCTGTTCTTGATGGGCATAGAGGACCGGTTAAATGCTTAGATGCTTGCATGGCGACTGACGCTAGCAAGATGGGTTTCTTAGTATGCAGTGCTAGCTTAGATCACACATTCAAAGTGTGGAAGGTCAAGTTGTTGCCGGAAACAAAGAAAACAGGCTTAGATTCCGGCGACGGGGATAGTCCTAAATATGGGAAGTTTGAGCGTGAAGCAAGCCCTGTGTTATCTCCTTCATGGGTTGGATGTACTTCGTTTAATATAAAGATCTTTAGTTTCAGCGTCATTTCTAAAGATTTCTTCTCTTACGACATCATATTAAAAAATAGTTTGATTTGTGTTCGTAATGAAGAGTTTGAGTTTATCTAGTCCCAAAAAACCTATTTAAGGTTAGTGTTATGGTTTAGTGAGTTTGTGTGCGAGATCATGGGATGTAGTTGCTATGTTTTGGGTTTGTTTAGTTGTTCTATACCCTATTTAAGGGAGTTCGTTTTATTAAGTTAATTGAGCAAGTTTATCACGGTAAAACTTCTCCAAAATATCGGTTTACTCTCCTTCCCTCTAAAATTCTACACATACATGAAAGATTCAAACCACATTACAATATTTCAAGTGAGAGCAGATTGTAATAAACAATATGGAGTATGCATGAGAGAAATTCGGTTGAAGACAGTAACAAACAATCTAATACGTAATGGAGATTCAAGCCAAAATTTATCGTAGTTTCCGAAAATTGTGGTGATTCAATGTACTCTGATTTCTGGTTGTATTTATGCTACTAGATAAATGAGTCTGGTCTGTTAGGGCATTTTTGGGGTAAAACCCCTTATTTTGTTGCTTTGCTATAACTCGATCTATACGTAGTCTTTTCAACATTTACTAACTTGTCCGATGAGAGTAACTCTTCTTATTTCTTGGTTTGAATGTAGGTAGGGGTTCAATGTGTTTGAATTATTTGCTAGTACATTCACTGTCTGACCAATTCTAGATTTCTGGCAAAAAAATTCTGAAGCAATAATCAACACTAATATATCAAGATTTGTAACCAAGTGTGAAGTGTTCATGTCATTAATTACTTGATGTCTTAGAAATAATGGTGACAAATCTCCACGAGTCATTTATTGTTCTTGTCGCATACAAAGGTTTAATTTATAACACTACTACTCCCTCCATTTCATTAATTTGTTTACGTCAAAATCCAAAGAAATATTTTTTAGCCACCAAAGTGAAGAGGGTGAGATCTAAAAAATACCAAAATCGTAATTGGTACTTATAAAACACCAAAGTTGAAAAACACATTTTTATAACATACTTTAAATTACTTGGGTATTTATTAAACACCCAAACAAATTAAAAAAAATATTTTTTTTACCTCTTGCATTATTTTTCTGCTTAAAAAAAAAAGAACTACCTAGCGACTCTGATAGACGTTTTTCCCTCCTCTAGGATTATAGTTGTTTGTTCATCTTCTTCTCCAATTCTCCGTCATTTTTTTTCTCTACGAAGGCCACGGTACAATCTAAAATATTCTTGTTCTACCATTATACTTTTGTATTTGTCATCATAGTTCTCGTTAGAATGAACTTGTATCCCTTTATTGACATACATATTCATCATGGAGGGATATTTACATGTCAACCATCTATTACATATGAATCCGGTAAGCGTGAAGTGAAGTGTAAGTGTATGATTGATTATGTTACACTTTCGAAAATTGAGGGAATGGTGAAGGGGTTAAGCATGGACCTGATGGAGCGGGAGTGCAAGGATTTTGGCACTTTTAAATATGTTTTTATTCTATGTTTTGAACTTTACAGTACCGTACAATCATGTTTGTAGAATTTTAATTTTTTTTTGACATTCGATCAATTATGTGAACTGTAATTTTTTTTTCTTGCTTAATGTGAAAGAAGTCTCGTATTTCTTAATTTCTGGAAGTCAAAAATATATTATTTAATCTTTTATTTTTATTTTGTTTGGGTGTTTAATAAATACCCAAATTGTTTAAAGTGTGTTATAAAAATAAGTTTATCGACTTTGGTGTTTTATAAGTATTAATCATGACTTTGGTGTTTTTTAGATCTTATCCTCCTCACTTTGGTGGCTAAAAAATAGTTCTTTGCACATAATCCGCCACAACGTAAATAAATAAATTAAATGGAGGGAGTACTAATTTATTACAATTTGTAACATTGTACGATCAGTGCTTATCAACACTGTTTTAGAGTCGTTAAAATGGATGTTCAAAACCAACGGACCAACTCGGTCTCACTCTTCTATCCAAAGAAATAATATTGTATAATCAAGTATATTTGAACATGTATTAACCTACCATTTCTATTTTGCCTTGAAGTCCCTCTAATTTTAGCGGAACTTGTTTTAGTATAATTCCTTCTCCTCGTCGACTAGAAAAAAGTTGACTATTTTCGAGAAAAAGAGGAAGTAATTGCAGAAGCCTACCATAGCTCGGTAGCCATTATAAGTAGGACGAGTAACTGTCGTCGATCTTTATAAGCAAATCGTAACCATTAAATAATTTGACCATATTAATAATTAGGAAAATTTGTGAGAAACCAACCACCTCCAACTTTCACCATTTTTTGGGAAACCACCTTATTAAAATAAATTTGTAGAGAACCACCAAATATAAACAAAACCAATGGGTAGAACCACCTCCTTACCCAAACCACTCTCTCACCACCTCTAACGACCACTAGCCACCACCATTCTTGCCGCCACTGCCACCACCCACCGCCGACAAGGCCACGCCGACCACCACATTCTCCCGGCTCCATGTCCTCCACCCTCCACGACCATTTTTTCTCTCCCTCCATCCTCTCTTTCCTCTTGGTTTCCGCCGCTACAAGCATGGTAATCGGCGATCGACGACCATGTTGGGGGTGTCGAGGGTAGCTAAGGTGGTGGTTGGTGTTGACGGGTGGTGATGCGTGGTGGTTAGAGGTGTTGGGTGGGTGGTTTGAGTAAGGAGGTGGTTCTACCCCTTGATTTTGTTTATATTTGGTGGTTCTCCACAAAAAAAAAAATTAATAAGGTGGTTTCCCAAGAAATGGTGAAAGTTGAAGATGGTTCCCCACAAATTTTCCTAACAATTAATCTCATTTTCTCTCCCCTCCTCCCTTACCTCTCCGCACCCCAGGAACCACCGTTGATCAAACCGAAACTTCCTCCTAACCTTCTCCTAATACCACTTTTGAGACCGCGGGCGCCGTCCACCACCTTCTCCACCCTCATTTTCTCCCTCTTTTCTCCACACTGTAGGCGGCGATGATGGTGATGGGGCGGCCATACGAAGAGGTCGAGGGAGAGGCAAGAGGTTGTGGTGTTGGTAGAGTGGTGGTAGGTTGAGGGCCGGTGGTGATGGTAGAGGGAAAGGAAGGACAGAAGTATAAGGGTGGGGAGTTGTGGATGTTTTTTTTTATTTTTTTTTATAATTTTTACTGTTTTTTTTTCGAGTCAAATTTTCGAGGGTCAAGATCAATTTATGAAAATGAACGGTGCGATTTACTCTATTTATACTGGCTACTAAGGTTTGGTAGCCATGGTAGCATCACTCATAATTTAAAATTTTAATCTACTCCACTGTAGTAATTGGTGAAACAGATCGTGTAGGCTTTTAGGAACTTGGTCCAGACTTCGAAATGAATACGAGTATAATTTCATTTGATTGTTCAAAGGGGTTGCTAAACGTAACTTAAAAATTACTAGCGTAACCTATTTTTTTTTCAAATTTTTTTCCTTATTTACCCTTAATGATCTATCCCTCAACAACTCGTAAAATTAACGTGTTCATCAGTTTCACAATACTTGATATTAGATATGATCCCAATCATAATTTTAAACGATCACAATTAATCTTAACTTTTTCAATTTCAGCTCATTGATGAATTAATTAACTTGTGCATATCTAATTTCAAATTAGTGAATGAATGAGAATATCAACGAAGATGTTTTTTTACAAATGAAAATCAATGCAAAAGTAGCACACAACAAAAGGCAAGAACTTTAATTTGATGAAAACTATCATGGTTAACGAATAAAAATAGAGGAAGAAATAGACCACATGTGATCATATAGATAAGAAATTAATTAGAAATAGAGTATGATAAATCAAGTCATCAAGAGGAACGCATATAGCTTAGGCCTGACAATCCAAGACATTAGTATATATGTTTAGCAATTATGTTGTCCCAATTATGACTCACGAAAGCTTAGGTCTGACAATCCAAGACATTAATAAGGTCCAATACTTGTTATTTGGGTCCATTGTCTAAACCCTTAAAAGAGTGTATCATGAATTCAGAGAAATGCTAGTTGCAGTTGTTCCAAGAGACTGCAAATTAACACTTTTTTTTTTTTATTGGTTTGTTGCTAATCCTTTAATTTAACTAAAAAAATAAAAATGTAAAATTATGATTTCATCTTATTTATAGGAAACAAAATATCCTCCTAAATAAATAAAAATATACTAAAAGGAATTTTGAGAGATTAGCGAGAGCGATTTTTTTTTTTTAATCAAAAGCTGAGCATAATTCATCGTAGTTGATCTTCTTAAGGTGACAACTCTTGTGCTCTCCTTATATGAATGGTTTATGACCTCTCTTTCATTAATTTCTCCTCTTACAAATCCATTGTGTTTGTGAGCTTTTAACTTGAGCATTAAACGCAAGCAAACGGTAACTTAATGATTGTACCTGTTACAAAATTTGTTTCAACGACATTATATTTGCATTATATACATTGCATCACTTTCACTTTTATATGGCCCGGACGTTGATGAGCAATAGCAATTTGGCTTTTTAGTTTGATGCTAATTCATCACGTTTCTTCTTTTTTCTTCCTTCCATAATTTTCCAAGATTACATCGAATACTTTTTTATTTAGTAGAAGAATTTGTTTACTAGAAATAAGATACAATCATGACTTTAAAATTTTGTTTTTTTTCCCTTAAATAAAAGGATTAACAATCAACCAATAAAAAAGAGAGTGTTAATTTGCAGTCTCTTGGGGCAACTGCAGCTAGCATTTCTCCATGAATTCATGATGAGCCAAGAAGGTAATAATAAGCAGACTTTCAAAAAGAAAAAAAAGGTAACAACAAAAAAAAAATTATTCTGATTAATTATTGGCAAATTTAATGAAAATAACTCAATGTTTACAACATGTTCATGGAATAACCCAACATTTTCACTTTAACAAAAATAACCCGACGTTTTACTTTTCGTCACACTAATATCTCAAACATGTTAAAGTAGGAATCTCGCTCACTCCAAATTTCAAGAGGCTAAATAATGAGGAGGGAAAAGCATTTTGCACAAATTTATGTGATTCATCGATTGACGTTTTTTTCCCTTGTATTTTCCGGTCCCCCATTTTATAATAAATAATTCATAATAATTACCTTCTCCTTATTTTCTACAACATATCTATTAAACCTTAATCGAAATAAACTTATATCAACCTAAAAGCACCTTTGAATGAAAATCTATTTTTTATTTATTCAAACATTCATTTGCATGATAAAAATGTTCGTGCATTTAGGGATATTATATATTTGACAATTTAACCAATGAAAAAGACAAAAGTTAAGGGCCCGTTCGGTATCACAGTCATTTTCAGTTTTTGATTTTTTTTGCGTAAAAAATTTAGTTAAATAAGTTGCAAAAATTAATTTAAACGATATGTTTCTATGGTAGTCATACAGAAAATGAAAACTGACAACTGAAAACTGAAAACCACTTTTTCTGGTTTTCAAAAACGGGACTTTAGTTTTCAAAAAAACAGAAAACAGAAAACGATACCAAACAGACCCTAAATGTCAAAAAAATTAAAGGTAAATACTTAGAGCGATGTAACTAGGTAAAGAAAACTAAAAAGCATAAAAATTTGCGCAAATAATAAATAGCCCCTTGAGAATTGGAGTGCGAGAAATTTTATTTTAACGGGTTAGGGATATTTTCATTTGCCTTAATTATTTTATTTTTACCCAATTATGGCTATGTTTGGTATGCACAATAAGCTAGCTTATTTGGCCAAAGTAGCTTATTTGACTAGTTTTTTACGCTGTTTGACCAAATAAGTATAACACCACTAGCTTAAATAATAAGCTAGTTTATTTAATAAGTTACCCAATGTAATTTATTAAAATTTAAGCTACTTATCATAATTTAATTCTTAATTTACCCTCATTTATTTCATAAAATAAAGCAATTTTAAAATTAAATAATGTACTTATATGTAATTTTATACACATCAGTTACTGTATTGGCTAATTATGCCAAGCACTCTGTTTCTATCAGCTAAAAACTTACAGCTCCTCTTGCAACTATTATTTCAACTTTCAGCTACCATTTCAACATTCAGCTACCATTTCAACGTTCAACTACTATTTCACTTTGTTTTACCAAACATAGCCTATATTGAACAATCAAATGAACCCTAGATCTCAATATAAATTAACGGATAAATGAGACTTGTTGCAAGACTAGACCCTGCTATATTCAGGTTGTTAGGCATCACTTTGAGTCCCCTATAGATCAAGACTCCTACAAAAATGAGCACCTGGGAGAGACGGGACACGGGAAATGGGATTTACACAAAATGGGATATAAGATTTACCATCGGATCAACGTTTATTTCGGCATGTGCCAATAGTATTTATGATGGCGGTAGATTAGGAACCAGTATATAGCTAGAATTTAAGTCATACTGAGTGTGGGCTCTGAGACCCGAATCTATATATGAAAAAGGCCATATGTGTCGATCAGGTGTGAATACTTGTGTAGGTAATAAATACCAACAGATAAGTACTGAGGAGCATACGTACCAAATACAACGGTAGCTTGACTAGGTTATTATGAGTAATGTCTTAAAACTCTTTCCGGAGAAAAATGGAGTCCACAAAAACAAAACAAGGATCTCGGAATAGTTAAGATGATGGAGTTGTCACTGTCTTCACTTCAAACTGGTAAAGTGTGTATTGTACACTATTGCTGCCACCCCTGAAGCTGACATTTTGAGGGCCCTAAAGCGAAGTAAAAACAATGGGTATTAGGGAAATATCAATTATATAATCATGTTCATATTGTGATTGATTGTAATTGATATGTTTGATATATTGTTGGTAGTAAATCTTTGTAAATTAGGCATGACTATAATCTAGTGTTTTGTATTTTAGGAATAACAATTATTTTGTAATATATTGTATCCTAAATTAGCTAATAGTATTTAGGGTATACATATCTTGTACTCACTATTTAAAGTCTCCATTTTATCAATAATAAACTCAAGCTTTCACAATGATTCTTATCTCTTCCTCTCCCCTCTAATTCTCCACAATGGGCCCCTATATGCTTATATCTATTGAACAAAAAAAATGAGTTTTTTTGTTTTGTTTTACATCAGTTGTAGTCTTTTATCGTGCGTTTGTGCATATGTATGTATCAAATAAAAATTGGGTTCAAGTCGTGTGAAAAAACCAATTTCAACATATTTATGGAGAAGTAAAAAAAAAACGGCTAAAATAAGTGAAACTAGTCAGAAATACGAAGAAGAAGAAGAAGAAGAAGAAGAAGAAGAAAGGTGATGAACTATTATTGGTTAATGAATGAGACACATAAAAATTGGTGTCAAGTCGTGTCAAAAACCAATTTAGCTAGCTAAGGTAGAAAAACCATATATTATGATATAAAAGACCCAATTATTTGATGATACAAAAAAAATTACAAAAAAATAAGTAACAAAATTAAAGAAGCCAAAATAAAGGAGAAGAGTAAGTTTTGATTTTTTTTTATGGAGAGAGTAAAAAAAAAAACGACTAAAATAAGTAAAACTATTCAGAAATAAGAACGATTGGTTAGTAAAATGAAACACATTTGTTTGTAAAAAGATTTGAACCTCCAACCTCCAAGTCAAACATAATATCATAGAACCACTAGGCTAATATTCCTTTCATGCTTTTTTTTTTTTTTTTTTTTTTTTTTTTTTTTTTTTTTTTGGCAAGCAAAAGTTAGTAATTTTTATTCATCCAAAAAGGGAATAAAAATTGATAGCTTACAAAAAACTTAAAACCACTAGATTACATAATCCTTGCCAAATCATCCTCACTATCAACTCCTCTCATCCAATTAAACACTCTAACATATACATAGAATTTGATCTTCTTCACAATCCAATCCTCATTGTGTCCCAAGTCCCTAAAGATACGACAATTCCTCTCGAACCAAATCATGTATATCGTAGCTACAATACTACATCTCGTCCACTTTGTCTTCCAGTGCTTTCTCTTATGCTTCTCCATCCATTTCATAATTCCTCTTAGGCTTTGAGCATCACTCTGTAAGTGCAGCCAGTCCTTTACTCGACTCCAAACTCTACTAGCAAAATCACATCTAAAGAAAAGATGTTGATGATTTTCAGCTTCTCTTTTGCAAAGATAGCATCTGTTTACTATGGGAATGCCTCTCCTGCCCAAATTATCCACTGTGGCCAGAGCTCCTTGCATTGCCAGATTCGAGATAAAGCTGTGCTTGGGAGCATTGACAGCATCCCAAATGATACTCTGACTAGTCATTTTCCTGCCCTTGATCCGATAGAAGTCATAAGCTCTTCGAACACTGAATTTGCCTCCATCAATCCAAGTTTGAATTACTCTACTGGCCTCAGAATCTGAACCAGTCTTAGATAAAATTTCATCCCTGACTTTCATCATGCTCCTCCAGAGTTCAGAGTCATGAGTTTTCACTTTCACCTTCCAGATTGAGGCTCCCTTCAGCACATAAGTATTAAGCCAATCATTCCAGATGCATTTCTTCTTAGTTTCAACCATCCAAATCCATTTTGATATCAAGGCCTTATTCCAGCTTAAGACTTCCTTGATGTGAAAACCTCCCTCCTTTCTAGGAGAGCAAGAACTACTCCAACTTTTAAAGATCAATCTCTTCTGACCCTCCTTAATTCCCCACATAAAATCCTTACATTGTTTATTAATGCTCTTGATCACTCCCTTTGGAAGAAGAATACTCGAGCACCAAAAATTCTCCACACCAAACACCACTGAGTTAATAAGTAAACACTTCCCAGCATAAGACAGGAACAGATTTGCCCAATGTCTGACCTTAGACTTTATCTTTAGCAGTAGAGAGTTGTACATCTCATAGACTAACCTTGCATTATTCAATGGGACACCCAGATATCTAAAGGGAAAGAGTCCCTCTGAAAAACCAGAAACTTGCAGAATTTGGCCTTTAAGCTCTTCTCCTACTCCCCCAAAGTATATATCTGTCTTTGCTAGGTTGGCAACTAACCCAGAAACTTCAGCAAACTTATTGAGGCAACTTACTACAGCTTCTACAGATGGGACATCACCTCTTGTGAAAATCATCGAGTCATCTGCAAAGGTAAGATGCATGAGCTTCATTTTCCCACACTTGGGGTGATAAGTGAAGTGAGGATAGTCTTCCAACTTCCTGAGCAATCTTGCCAGCATCTCCATGCTCAGGAAAAAAATATAAGGGGAAATGGGATCCCCCTGTCTAACTCCACTTTTCCCAGGAAAAAAATCCTTTGGACACTCCATTGATCTTCAAAGAAAACCAAGTAGTAGTGATGCAAGCCATGATCCAACCAGAGAATTTAGGAGGGAACTTCAGAATTTGAAGCATTTCCCTTATGAAATCCCAATTCAAAGAGTCAAAAGCCTTTCGAATGTTGACTTTTATTAAGCATCTTTTAGAGATATTCTTATGAGCATAACCCTTTATAAGAGCTTGAGATAAAGCCACATTTTGAAACAGATTTCTCCCTGAAGTAAAAGCAGCCTGTTCTTCTCCCACTAAATCAGGAAGCACCAATTTTATCCTATCTGCTAGCATTTTGCTGATAGTTTTATAAATAGTGGAGCAGCATGAAATTGGACGATAGTCCATGACAGTTAAGGCATTGGACTTTTTGGGAATTAGGGTAATAATGGTAGAATTTAATTGCTTTGTGACCTTGCCCGATTTGAAAAAATTATGGATGGCATTACAGAAATCTCCCTCAAATGTATCCTAGGCTTCGTTGAAAAAGCCTGCAGAAAACCCATCAGGGCCAGGGCTCTTATTTGAATCAATGCTAAAGAGGGCATTCTTTATATCTTGATTATTGAAAGGCTTATCTAGCATGTCCCTCTGAAACTCTGACAAAACAGCACCCTCCATCTCTTTCTCATTCAAGTCCTTAACTTGCTTTTCACTTCCCAGCATGTGCTTATAGTAATTGATGAAAGCATCAGTGATATCAGCATCTCCTCTTTTTTCTACTCCATTCTCATCCTCAATTTTCCCTATATTGCTGTAGTGAACTCTTTCAGCCATCTTGGAGTAAAAGTAGTTAGTGCTGCAATCAGACTCCTTAAGATGTGTAATTTTTGCTCTCTGACACAACATGCTTAACTCAGCCTTCTTTAACTTACAGTACTCATCCCTAAGATCAGTCTCTTCCTTAATAATATCATTGTTCTCAGGATGAGCTTGCATCCTGCTCTGACAATCCATCAGCTTCTCTTTGCTTTCCTGAACTCTTTTAGACAAGCTATTGAAATGTCTTTTATTAAGACTTTTTAAGGAAGTTTTGACATTCTTAAGTTTTGAGAAAAGTCTATACATGGGAGTTCCAGTAACTTCCTTTCCCCAAGCCTCTTTCACAATACTTTGAAAATCGCAATGTTGTGACCTACAGTTCAGGTATTTGAAACATCTCTGAATCTTCCTTTGATCATTAATATTAACCTGAACTGGACTATGATCAGAAATCCATGGGTTTAAAACTTCGGCAAAAGAATTTGGGAAAGAAGTTAACCAAATTGGATTCACCAAAGCTCTATCCAATTTCGACCACACTCTATCATTTGCTTCCTGGTGATTATTCCAATTAAACTCTCCTCTATGATATCTCATATCCTCAAGACCACAAGCTAGCAGACAATCATTAAATTCCATCATTTCACCAGCTCCTGTTACATTATCACTAATTCTCTCCTCAGGTGACCTGATGACATTGAAATCACCCATGGCTCAACTTGATTGCTAGCCAAGATTTCCAGATGCTCCCAAAGCTCCAGCCTACTCTGCCTTGAATTACTCTCATACACTACAGTCAAGTAGCAAATTAACTGTGACTGCAGATGCTCCACTTTACAGTGTAGAAATTGAGAGTGAGTCTCAATCACTTCCAGTTTAACATTACTTTCCCTCCATAGAATCCATATTCTCCCATTATAATGATGGGTATAGTTATTTTCAATCCTGAAATTAGAAAACCTCCTACTAGTAATATCCTGAAACTTATTCTCTTTCACCCTAGTTTCCAGCACTCCCATTACATCTATATTATTATTCAGCATGAGATTCTTAACCTCATGCTGTTTGAGGACCTCATTGAGTCCTCGAATGTTCCAACAAGTAATCCTCATTCGGATGGTTGATCAGGTGGCCTGACCCTTCCTCTAATTTCCTCCTTACTCAGCTTCACAAAAGCATTATCTAGGATAATGTTAGGCAGGCTCAAATTCAGCATGTTTGTATAATTCCTGCCCACAGTCATTCCCCCACCTGAACCTTTCCTGATCCCTTTCCTTTGGGATTTACTCAGGACCATCTTAAACCCCATTTCATCCATGTTTTCAGGAGGTGGTGGTGGAGTTGAAGGATTTAACCCATGAGAATCAGGTTCCACTTGGGTTATCCTCTTATTCTCTACTATATTATCCCCATTTGGCTTGTCCTGAGCTTCCACATCTGTTTTTGTCCATACTGTATCTATTTCCTCTTCCATCAATTTCTCCTTATCATCACATTTCTGAGGCTCCTTGGGTCTATATATCTTCCCTGTGCCCTTCACAGGCTCATTAGCAGTCTTCTTCTTCAGCCTGCAACTGTAACTTAGATGGCCTAACTTACAGCAGCAGTGACAGTAAAAAGGGACCCATTCATACTCTATTCGTTAGACAATTTGCCCACAGAATGGAGAATTAATGGTAATTGAATCAGGTAACTTCTGGGAGACGTCAACTTCAATCATAACCCTCGCAAAACCCAGTCGAGATTGGGAAGTTGTGGTGTGATCAGCATACAAAGGCATGCCAATCTTACTAGCCAACTTGATCAATGCCTCCTTAGACCAATAACAAGGATCCAAATCAGGGAACAGGACCCAAACTGGTAAAATCGAAACCTTATCAATCTCTTGAGAGAAATTTGGGCTCCATTGCTTTAAAACCAGAGAGTTTCCCCCCACTTTCCATTGTCCTCCTTTAAGAATTTCATCCATGGCTTCCTGGGTATTAAAATTGAAAGAAAACCATCCTTTTCTATAGTAATTTACCCTTGGCTTCTCCACATGGCCCCAGAATTTATCCACAAATCCCATCAGCTCCTGCAATTTTGGCTTTCCCCCTATTATATTACCCACTAGCGTATACTTCCAATCCTTCATAGCTATGGCAACATCTTCCTAAGTGAGTGTAACCTCATCAGATTTTGCAGTTTCCTCATCAAAATACAATTTCATTCCCAATTTCGACTTATTACTAGCTACCTCCTTCCAATTCTTAGCACTAGGATTAAGAACAGGGATATTACCTTTCGTCGCATCCTCATCGGTTTCCTGAGCTTGGATTTCTTCAGATACCTTCTCCATTGTCTTTGTTGTCATCTTAATGACAGAAATGCGAAACGCTGATTCCAGATGATCACCTAGCGATGGAGTCCTCGGTGGCGCGTCGATGATGTCATCTGGGTTTTGAGATGCATCTTCTTCGTTTTCCTCCTTATTAATTTCATTCGAAAGATCTTTTTTAGCTGATTCCGAAATCCTAATTTTTTTTGGTCTTCCCGGTCTTTTCGCCATGGTAGAGGTAGAACAAAAATGGAGTTTTTTCTTAGCTTAATGGTGAAGTCTCACCTTTTCCTACCATCTTTTTTTCAACACTATTTCCTTATAAGATCTATCCGATCCCTTTCATGCTTTCTCTTAACTCCTTTTTATTCATAAATTAAACTTGCACAGTCTCAACAAATTGGGCCTCTTCCGAGGATGGGTCCAGGGCGACCGTCCTTCCTCACCACCCCTCAGGCACGGCCCTGATTGCTGCATGATTGAGCGGGAGAGTCTTTAATACGGAGTGTACCTTAAGCATGTGGTAAAAACATAACATTTTTTGGACGAGAAGGAATAATTTATCTTATAGGCCGGTTCTAATGAGATTTCGTTTTATGACGAATTCATAACTGAGTGTGTCAAACGTCAGAAGCTAGAGTTGGACACGCGTCATGTTGTGCCCACGACTTGCAAGAAGGCCAACTTGGCACGACCCTCGACTTCTGGTGTCGTACCGAAATTTCGAAACCTCACCATGGCATGCTGACACGACATGTCGTATCATGCCACAGCGTGCCAACCCGTTTGCTAACCGCTATTTTTTACATTCTCATTTTTATAAGAAAATCTCGTGTTTTAGCGCGCAACAGCTGGCCAGCCCGTGTGTCGCATTCGGCATGCTTCGAGCTGGATTATGCCGAGCCACAACTAAATTTTTATTTCGCAGCCGTGGCACAAGGCGAGCCCAGCGTGCCACATGCCGTGTCGGCCCGCTCGACCCTTGTGTCGTGTCATGCTCGTGCCGGCCCACTTTCTGCACGCGACACGTGACTCGAAATGCCAACTTTATCAGACACATAGGCAGATACTCGCATGTGATTAATACTATGAATTCAATCGAAGCTCCTTTAATTTGTTTTGACATTTGGGAAATACATTATGTCTTACGTGAATTGTTATTAATTTTAGTTTTATTGCTTCGATATAGACCTAAGTAAAGAGTCATGTCGCGAGATATGCACAAGAGGGGGTGAATTGAGTACAAAGTTTGATTGAAACTTTTTTTCATTTTGCTCTAGTTTATCCGGTGTAATGCATCGAAAATGATAGACCAGTGTACTATACCACAAACTAGAGATTGTAGTTTGTGATGGTAGAATACACAGATCTATACTAAGAAGTAAAGCACGAAAACTGAGTGCTTATACCATGCTCCCGGGAGCACAAGGAGCATGATATAATTTGCGACACAATATTTACGTGGTTCGACCTCAACCCAAGGTCTGTCCGCATAAAGTAAATTTTCATCCCTACTTCCTCAGCCCTACAAATAACTCTAGTTGTGATAGTTTCTGTAACACCCCGGTTCATCGCCTAAGCCGAGAGTAGTCACCTATGACAGCTTGTCAGGTTGTGTACTGACCTCACAGACCAACACGGGTCATTCCAGCGCATTTTGACCTCACTCATGTGCACCCTTGGGAAACTTCCTAGGAGGTCACCCATCCTGAAATTACTCTCAGTCAAGCACACTTAATTTTGAAGTTCTTATCACATGGTATTCCTAAAAGGAAAGTCGACTTTGTTGGTATGAGTATCACTATCAATCCTTTTAAGCACTCATATGAGCTTTTAATCTCTTAGAAACTTCCTCTGAAATCTAGGGTATTACAGTTTCAACTATGAAACTATATCGTACTCTCTCAACCCAAGACAATAGGAGAAACCGAGTACAAACCCTTGCACCTCAAATATTTCACTCTAAGCTAGTAGAGAAAAGTACATCAATTACTTCTTAACAAAACATCTTAGTCAACCTCAAATATCAGTAACAATTTTGACCTATAATTAGAATTGTGTGTAATATCAAATAAGGGTACAGATTGTTGTTCTGTTTCTGTGGACGTTTTCTTTTGAAACTAAAGCTCAAACTCTTTGTTAAAAACGCCTAATGATTATGAAACCCAAGACTCTTTTTGTGCTGTAGAAAATCATTAAGAGATATTTCAAGTGGTTTTCTTTTCAATCAAGACACATAAGATAATTCCAAATAATAATAAAATAAGAATTCGAACTCAAATGAAATTATTTAAAATATATCTTAATACCAACTCATATTTTCTACAAAAACAAACATGATTTAATTCTGAATAAATATCTCCACAAAATATTTAGAATAAGAAAGATAATATTTGCTATAAAATCTTTTCCAATTTTCCTAAGGTAAAATATTCACACATAAATAATATATAATCTTGTGTAAGATATAATATATTACAAAATATGTGATTCAAATATAATCGATCCTTGAGATACTTTAGAAATCATTTCCAAAAACATAAGCCACGTTTCTGGTAAAACCAATTTCAAAATCAAGAGTTTTAGCATATCGAGTACACGCCTCACATCAATTTTACGACTGAAATTTAGACGGTCACAAATATCGGTCTCATTTTGCCTATTTTCTTGTAGTGATATTTGCGTAAAACCACCTAAATAAAATTCTCAATTTTGAGAAAAGCGCTCATCTTAATACGGAGTAATTTTTTATTTTCTGTGGTATCTGATCTACTATCTAGTTTAAAGGGTACAGCTTACACGGTAAAATTATAATCGTCACCGAGAAGCTAATATCTGTCCACGAATTTATACGCAACTTTAATTTGGGAACTTTGTTTCACAAATGTCATGTCAATTTCAAGATTTCAACCAAGTGTACTCACTTCTCGTATTGTTTCTATCAAGAACAAGTGAAAAGGAAGCTGGTGAGTAAAGAGTAAGTATGATAAACTGCAAGATGCATGGATTATTTCTTCATGCATTTCCTCATGAAATTTCTCTTTCTGCATGTCCTATATATGTCCTTTTTCAAATTAAAGAGATGTAATGTAATACAACGTACGTAAATTAAACTTCAAGATATATATATGTTTTTATCGGGTATTTTCATGGATCAATTTGTGTTAACCTTATTATCAGTTTACGAAACAACATTATTATCGAGGGTATTTGGATCACGAGATCATCAAAAATAATATTGATCGTTGCTTTTAGAGGCTTAAGTTTTATTTAATATTGATCTTATATTTTGATTATTTCGATACTCGTTGCAAATGTCGTATAGAGAATAATGAATGATTTTTTCACCCTCAGTTCACGATGAAATGACTGTATTATACTAGTACAAGTAATCTTAGCTAGCCGGGAAGAGTAAGGTTAACGTGAGTTACATGTCTTGTACGTTGTTGGCCCAAGAAGAGTAGTAGAGCCGTTCAATGCAACAACGATGATACTTGCGGCGCGAAGTTAGAACGGCAGTGAACTTAATCTTGTGGGGAAGGCTTTCATGCCTCCTGGGCCATCGACACGTTTCGAACTTCCTCTGGCCTCACTCTCGCTCCAACTTCTATCTTCTGCGTCTTTTCCTTGGGTTGCCCTAGACCTCTAGCTAGCTAGACGCATGACAAAGAAACGTATACGAATACGATCTAAATACTAAATGATGACAAATAACACAAATATGGAGAGAGAATGTGAGGATTAATTAATAAAAGTAAGAGAAATAATGTGAGAGAGAATGTGATGATTTAATAAAAGTAGGAGAGAGAAATATGTACCAAAATAAATGAGGTGTTTGAGGTGGGACGTCCCAAATGGAATATGGGGCGTTTGAATTGGGACGGAGGGAGTACGTACTAATTGGCTGAACTAACAAATTGAGAATGATAGATTGAATTAAGTCGAAGTAATTCATACTCGTATTTACTTAACAATAACTATCATTGTCATCTCGATCAATGTTATATTAGATCGGAATTAGAGGGAATATGAACGATCGATTATCGGTTAATGATCAAGACAACTCATGTAATAATGTGGATAAAACATTGTTCGTAATTCATTATTTGCATACTTTATACGATGCTTTCTGATCTTCATAATATAAATGGCCTTGACAAATTGTCTTTTTATTTTTATTTTATTTATTGTACGTGCATGAACAACTAACGTACGCATGAGTCTCATCCACTCCATATATAGCAAGCTTTTCCCCTACATACACAATCAAGGACAATGTGCGTGGTGATCATGAATTGAGAAACACTCTTTTTCCTGAACTTCACTACTACGCAACTTGAGGTATGTCATCGTATGAATTTCTCCTGTTACTTTAATTCGTTTACATCTAAGACATGGAGGAATTCTCACATACTGAAATCAAATGAAGAATTGAGAAAAAATAGAGTAGTACTGTATACTCTTGTATATGGAGTAGACTATAGTAGAATAGTAAGTAGGTATCATGGATATCTATTGTACTAGCTATGTGTTACATAATATGATGAAGTTCTAAAGCTGCTATAGTCATATACTCTTGCATATATATAGAGTTCCCTCTATTTCTAACCATTCAAAAAGTTTTCCAAATTATCTATCATATATATATATATATATATATATATATATATATATATATATATATATATATATATATATATATATATATATAATTCAAAAAAGAAATAAATATAGTGTGTACGTAATATAATATTGTGTGTTCCCGTTGCGTATCCGAGCTATATTATTAGCTCAAGTAAAGATAGATGAAGCTTTGTCTATGGTGGTCATAGATTTGTTTGGAGGAAATTAAAATGATTGATGAAGATGGGCATGATTTCAGAATGGTTAAGGCACTGTTTAATAGGACTTAATAAAATTAGTATTTAGATCAGTTTAGAATCATTCAAATCAGATCAGATCAAAATCATTCATATCTAATCAGATCAGTTCAGATAACTATAAATGTATTTGGTCTATAATTGATACTAATTCGTTGAAATTCAAACAAAATTTCAACAAATTCAGATCAGATCAGATCAATTAAGAGTCATTCAAATCAGATCAGATCAGAATCATTCAAATCAATTCAGAAAGACGCAATCCTATCAAACAGAGCCTAATTTTAGCAGCCTTTTTTCAGTTAGTCTAGACCCGACGATTCATTTGTGTATAACCTATGTTGTAGTAAAATTGATGAGTTAGAAATGGTAAAAATCATATTACCATAAAAAAAATTAATTTGCACGGGAAAAAATATTACATGTAAAACTAAAATTATTATAATTGTAAAATTAATTGTGATGGTAGTAAAATTTGACATATGTTCCGATGTATGTAGTAAATTATGGTCAACATTAGAAAATTTTAGCAATTTACACATTAGACTTCTACCATTTAATTTCGGTAAAAAACTACTCCAATTGATATTTTAATTCAGGAGAGTTAGACAAGAAACACTAAACGTACAAGCAAAATTCTAAAAAGTTAAGAAGTCCCCGCTCCCCAAAAAAGACTTCCACTCTACTAGTGTCGGTCAACGAATCAAGTACAAATATAAGTATTTATTTTACTTGAAAAAACTTAACTCGACAAAGTATGCGAAGATGTAATTTAAAAGAAAAAATTCCCATACAAAAGATATTAACAAAACAAAAAGAATATAACGAAAATTCAAATTTGAATGAATGTAATCGCTTAATTGACGTAGTTTTCTTAGGTATGACAAAGTAATCAAGTCCAGTAGTAATGGACAGAGAAATAGAATTGATCATTTAAAAAGTCATCTCACTATTATTTACAAAACTCAGCTCCGTGTGATTTTCCGTTTTATTTGAATATATAAGACTATAAGAGAAATTCACATAAAATTAAACGCGAGGATGAAATAGTACACTGAGACGGAGGGAGTAAATATTTTTGAATAACATAGTTCAAAAACTAGGGTTATGGCCTATGGACCATGTAATTCATAAAATGCAAGTACTTTTCATTCTTAGACTAGAACTTTATATACTAGTGTAAATTAAAGTCCATGTTGTTCTAGTACTATTCTAGTACTTCTCATATAAACTAGTACTGTTTTAGTTTAAGAATGGAAAGTACTTCCACCTTCTGAATTTGTAGTCCAAAGGTACATATCGTACTATAGCTTAGTAAGCAACATTTAAGGGGTGAATTAATGTTATTGAATGTTGTAACAATAATAGAGGTATACTATGTGGGAGCGTCTACGCATAATTGCAACTGCAACATGTCAAATATGTAGAGTTATATATGTTGTTCAACCAATCACCCCAATTCTCGCTCACCTCAATTTACCACATACACAAAGAATCTAGCCCACAGAAAGAAAATGACAGATTTCTCAAATAGTAGTTCTACTAATATTATCATAAACGACCCTTTTCCTTCTCAATCAAGTGATCTTGACACAAGTGACAAGACAACCCTTCCTAGCCTCTTAGATGAAGAAACCAAAGATATTGCACCTAGCTTTCACCACTTATCTCAACATAACTTCCCTTCTTTACACCCTGTTATCTCAACATAACTTCCCTTCTTTACACCCTGATATTATGTACAACTCTGAAATACCATCATCGTCGCACCACGACCCAATACTGACGAGTCCAGACTCGTCACCCTTGGTGCCTCGAAGCCCTGAATCAAAGTGGTCTCCCTCTCCTCCTTGTACGCCGTCTCCACCTCTACTCCACCGGTGCATATCCTCGCTTCGTCATGAAGGCACTATCTTTTCAATTGTGGTTTCAAGGGGCCTAGTCTTCACCGGCTCAAATAGCACGTACATACGTGCTTGGCAGCCCTTTGATTGTCGCGAAAAGGGTTACGTACAGACAAGCTCTGGTAAGGTACGTGCAATGTTAGCCCATGGAGGTATGTTATTCACTGCACATAAAGATCACAAGATTAGGGTTTGGAACATCATTTCTCATGGTCCAAAATTTAGACCTAAGAAAATCACAACGCTACCAAAAGTAAGTCCCTTAAGATTCTTAATCTCTTGGAATAATAGTGCCCTACAACATAAGGACACTATCTCTTGCATGGCTTATAACCATGCTGAGGGGATCTTATACACTGGATCTTGGGATAAAACAGTAAAAGCTTGGAGCTTAAATCATAGAAAATGCATAGATTCATTTGCAGCTCATGCAGATAATATTAATGACATGGTAATTAACCAAGATGGCTTCATTTTTACTTGTTCCTCAGATGGAACCCTAAAAATGTGGAACAAAGTTTGTGGTGAAAATTTCCATACTCTTACCATGACCTTAACTTTTCATTCTTACCCTATCTATGCATTGGCCTTAAGCGAGGCGCCACCGGCCCAAACAAGCAACTTCTTGTACGCAGGGTCGTCCGATGGGTGCATAAACATCTATGAACAACAAAATTCGGGTCGGTACAATCATGAAGGGTGCATACAAGGGCATCAATTCGCGGTACTTTGCCTTGCAACGTTGGATAATCTCGTGATTAGCGGATCCGAAGACTCGATGATAAAGATTTGGAGGGGTCAAGACAAGATCTATGAGTGTCTAGCAGTTTTAGAAGGGCATAAAGGGCCAGTGAAGTGCATAGCGGCTTGTTTGGAGAAGGAGAATTTGGTGATGGGTTTCTTGGTGTTTAGTGCTAGTTCTGATAGAACTTTTAAGGTTTGGAGAGTTAAGGTTTATCCTCAAGAAATGAGGAGTAATAGGAATAATAATAATCAATCATTAGATTATGGAGATAATCAAGAAGATTATGATGATCATTATCATAATATCAATGTTTTGAGTAGCCCTGCATTGTCTCCTACATGGGTGGAGAAGAGGCTTAGATTAGCTGGTAGTTCAGTCTTTAATTAAGTTATTAGTAGTTGTTGATTGATAGTTAATTAGCAGTTTGTATTACTTATTAACCTTTGAGTTTAGATGATTTTATGCATATCATGTCATGTAATCGGTTGATTATTTGTGTACAAGATTGCGTTAATTAATTGCGTATCATCTATGTTCATTTTAGTCGTCGTTGAACGCTGAAATTTAAGGGCACTTATACGAAATGTCCTATCTAAAGAGCACTTATTTATTTTCGTCATCAACAATTGTTAATGTTTTTAAACTTACGAAAACCAAAAAGATTCCAAGTTATTATTGTACCAAATAATTATTTCGGAATGTATGTAATTGCAACTGTGTATGGAATGGGGTTATGTAGTCAAGAAAATTGAAAAAGTACACTACTCTATTGTGAGAATGACTATCATGTTCCTTGTGCTTTCGAAAGCATGATATAACTATTGAGATAAGGAAGTAGAGTCATTATCCAAAGAAACACTACCTTATATCATGTTCTCGGTAGCACAAGGAGCATGATGATCTTTCTCTCACAATAGCGGAGTATGAACCCCACTTAAAAAATGTTTTTTAATTTTTTAGTTCATGGGTCCGCCTTTTTATTGTGAATGAAAACACCATCGTTCTTGTGCTCCCGGAACATTCAACTGCTAATTAACTTATTAATAAACAATACTGCCAACTGCTAATTAATAAGTATTCCCTCCATTACTTCATATTCATTGTTTCCTTCAATACTCCTATGATTCCTATCATATACGGAGTATAGTTGATGCAACACCTTAAGGTAGTGTAGAGTGTATATTTATAGGCATATAGTTGTATACCTAGAAGTTACATATCTTATACTAGGGCGAAAGTCGCGATTTGCCCCCTACACTTTCACTAATTCTGCAATTGAACACCCTAACTTCTAATTGAGCAATTTACCACCTCAACTTTTCAATTCGTGCAATTTCACACATACCTCTAATTTTCAACTAATTTTTTCATTTAAATATTTTTATTAAATTAACAAAATATATATATAAAAAAAAATCATTTAAGCATATTAGTTCTAGACTTTGGTTTTATTTTAATTTCTTTTTATTTTGTTAGTTTATGTCATGATTTTTCAAAAAATGACAAAATTGAATGAATAATGATTGAGATGTTGAATGATTTGAAATAAACAATGACTATAAAGTAGTATATAATGAATGAAAATTGTTAAATAATGACTATAAAATGTTATATTATGAATAAAAATTATAACGTGGTATATAATGAGTGAAAATTGAGGGCGGAGTAATGAGTTAAAATTGGATAATAATGACTGAAAATTGTGAAATAATGATTGAAAATAATGACTATAAATGGTATATAATGAATGAAGGTTGAGAAATAATGGGTGAATTTTGGAAAATAATGAGTGAAAATTGAAAAATATTAATTGAAAATTGGGAAATAATGAGTGAAAATAATTAATAACTATAATGTGGTATATAATGAGTTAAAATTGGAAAATAATGACTGAAGATTGGGAAATATAACTGAAAAGAAATAATAATAATAATAATAATAATAATAATAATAATAATAATAATAACTATGAAGTGATATGTAATGAGTGAAAATTGAGTAATAATGAGAGAAAATTGGGAAATAATGACTGAAATAAATAATGATTATAAAGTGGTATATAATGAGTGAAAATTAAGAAATAATGAGTGAAAATTGGGAAATAATGACTATAAAGTAATATATAATTAGTGAAAATTGAGAATTAATGATTGAAATAAATAATGGAGTTTAGTTCTCATGAGAACACTTTGTTCCATGAGAACCACGAGAACACCCCTAGTATAGAATAAACCAAAAAAAAAAAAAAAAACAACAAACTCACTAACATTTTCTCTCTCCTCCCCTCCACCTCTCCAAAACCCAACGACCACCCCAGTCGCCACCACCTCCATCACCCCAGAAACTTCGACCCACCAGAAGCACCGGCGATTTCACCTCCCCACCCACGCGTCGACGTTTCCCTCTACTCTCTTATCCAATTTGCTCACAATCCGGAGACAATGATCCCCACCGCCCATCTAACGCGCGCGACGGCCATCACCAATTAACTATCGTTGTGTCCACCATCAATTACCTAATTGTTAGGTAAATGCACATACCTAATTTGGAATACACTTACACTAGATTTGGAATGCACTATTAGAAATTATAAAATGTACCTGTACATGATTCAAAATGTACCTGGACGATTCAAAATGCACCTTCAATATTCAAAGATTCGATTGTACAATTAGATTCGTAGGAATGCACATTTAGGTCCAATAAAATGCACCGGCGACTCAAGGCGACAACGCGGTAAGGACGAGATGGGGTTGGTTTCCGTGTGAAGAGATCTAGAGATCTTGGTAAAGGGAGAAGCTAAGGCCGGAGGGGAAGGAATGTAGTGGCGTGAGGCGGGCTTGTAAAGGGATAGGACGTCAGAGTAGTGGTCTCAGCATTGGTCGAAAGTGATCGGATGAGTGGAGGTGGTGGTTGTGGGAGGGGGTCGATGGGGGGAAATCTGGGTTTGGGAGGACTTTTCTTATATTTAATCTTGGCCCTTGATCTATCTAATCCAAAGGTCAGTAAATGTTCTCATAGTTCTCACCTAAGAAGATGTTCTCATATGATTTAAATCCGTAAATAATGACTATAAAGTAATATATAATAAGTGAAAATTGAGAGTCATTGTATGCCAATTTTGAGTCATTATTTGACTAGTTTGAGTCATTATTTGCCAATTTTGAGTCATTATTCCTAATTCTTCATTTATTATTTGGCAATTTTCAGTTACTGTTTCCTTATTAGTAATTGTTTCCTAATTCCCATACCGTCCTCCCTCATCACCAGAATAAAAGTCGTCCACCGGCGACCCCATCCCCTTACTCCCGCGCCACCACCTCCTTCATTTCTTTTCTCTTTCATTTTTCTCCCGCTTCGTTTTTCGCCCTCTCCACCAATAGGCAGCGTGATCAGTCATCGCTGGCGAAAGTTGCAATCGAACTTCGCGTCTTGCCGGCGATTTCATCTGCGCCACTGTTTCCCCTCGCCTAACGTCCATCGTAAATGGGTGGAGGAAGACAAGGTGAAATCGATGGTGGTTGGCAGAGCTAAGGTCGCCGAGAAATTACCATCGTAAAGGTGCTATAAAAGCTCGGTGTTGCTGGTTGAGTTTAGTGCGTAGGCGACGGTGGTTGGGTGGCGTCGACAATGGCAGGGCGGTGGAGGAAAGAGGTATGGGAGTGGAGAGAGAAAGAATAAGGAGTTGGGCTTGATGTACGATAGTGTGGCCTAGTAACAAATTGTGCTCAAATTGTTTATTGACATGCAAGTGGATAATTAATTAAAGAGGACGTGGGGTATGTAGATCTACGTAGCCCAAGTGTACCTAATAATTTGTACTAAAAAAGAGAGTTATTAGGGCTATCATTCGTGATAATACATAATTCATACTCCCTCCGATTTAAAAATATTTTTCTGTTTTTTTTACAGTTTTGAGTTGACATGTTAGGGATTATTTGTAAATCAAATGAAGAGGAGTTCTAGGGTGCTCGACAAATACCGCAAAGCACCATAATAAATCATTTCTAAATAACTTAATAAATTTTTCTAAAAGTAAAAAATGATCAAATTATATTAGATATTGTTTGTACAATTTATATATAAGCATAAAAGATTAAATAAATGCAATTAACCATTTTTTCAATTTTTTTTTTGTTATTTACAATATAATTTATATAATATACCTAATTAAAAATAATGGATGGTGTAGATTAATTTTTAACATGATGGATGACTGAGATGAAGGTTGTTAAGGTGATTTACGGTACTATACGGTACTTGTCAAGGACCTTAGAATTACTCCCAAGTGAAATATCTGTTTTCCTTAAAATCAAGTAGAGTTGGTAGACTGCAATGGAGAATGAATATTTACTATGTTTTACAGCAAATAAACGACTCATTTGGTCTAAAAATAGCTCCCAACATAATAACTCAAAATTGTGAACAAAAATAGAAAAATCTTTTTAAATCGAAAAAGGTATATGTATATATTAGTTAATATTATTATTGTTACTAATCGAGTGTCAGAGTCATTGTGGACTAATATCAGCCACTTATGGGATATCATGTACCTTTTTTTTGAGGAATCGACGTGGAAGGGTGATGATCGAGGGTGTACTGATGTATTACCTTGGTCGACTTGCATCTGACAAAATCTTTGCTCCAATACGACTCAAATTTCTCCCTTGCTCCTTTCCCCATTGATAGCGGTGAGGTGACTTCTCTGTCATTCGAAGAATCAGCTTCTTCTACCATTGGGGGCTCTATAATTTCTGGATTGGCATCATCTCCTTGTATCTCCTCAACCGGTTCGGCCTGCCCTTCGTGCAACCTGCTGGTTGGAGTATGTTCCACCAAATTTATCCCGATTCTTGCTCTTATCGTGTGCATAACACAGGCAACCAAAAACCCGTGAATTGGAAAGGGGTGGTTTTTCTCCATAAAGAATCTCATAGGGTGTTTTTCCTCCGAGTAAAGGTGTGGGTGTGGGATTGATCAAGTAACCAGCGGCAAAGCACACATTCCCCCCAAAATTTTATGGGCAGGCCGGCCTGGAAAACATAGAGCGCGAGCGGCTTCGAGGACATGTCGATGCTTACGCTTTACTCTAGCATTTTGTTGTGGGGGTGTCAATGTTGCTTGTATATACGGAAAAATATGCCTCCCATATCATTTGGTTGGACCCAAATTCATTTCCATTGTCACTTTGAATGACCTTAATGCTTCCTTCAAATTGTGTTTGTATCATTTTGCACAAAATTCCGTAACAATAATCCAGCTTCACCTCTATCTTTCATCAAAAATAGCCAAACACCCATACTACAATCATCTACAATGGTTAAGAAATAATGAGCCCCCGATAGTGCCCTATGACGATATGATCCCCAAATGTCGAAATGTATTAAATCGAATATATTGGATGAAATTTTATTATTACGCGAAAAACTTAACAATAAGTTGTCCGACAGAAATCAGATTACAGGTTAAAGTCGGAACAAATAAAACATCACACTGGATCAAGCTTTTGGTAAGCTGCAATTTGCAATTTGCCCCGCAAATTTGACTTTTATCATTTTATTTTTCTTTCTTTTGTTGGAACTCGGTCTGTTAAACTTTAAATCTATTATTAATCTACCCCTTACTCACCATAAAATGGTTCCGAAAGGAAAAAGGGAGCGAGGTAGATGGTGAGCTACGTAAATATTTAGCAAGGATCATTCTAGGAGTCTACATATAGACACAGAGAAAGTTGTCTATAATTCAATCCATGTATACACCAAGTGCAGTAAAATAAATTTCGTCGATAGTAGTAGGAAATTGCTAGAGGTCGATCTACAATGTAGACACAATTAATTTGTCTAGCTACAATGTAAAATTGAGTTAGTAGTAGTAAAATTGAGATCGGAATAGTAAAATTAATTGTAATGAAAAATCCAGGTAGTAAAATTAATTGTATGAGTAGTTAAATTTTTATAATGTAGTAAAATTATTGTTGATTGTAGACACTTTTGGGTGTCTACATTGTAGACCTCTAGCATTGTCCGTAGTAATTAATTTGGTTGTGCAGTAAATTTTATATATTTGTAGTAAATTTATGTCGTTAGCAGTAAATCAAAAGTACTGTGAATCTATGAATGGAAACAATATATAATTTGATTTGTTTCTAAAATTGATACTCCTTTTCCAAATTGATACTCCATACTAGAAAATTTACTATGCATCACACTTTATTTACTACAAACTTAATGTAGACACTTTCTAATTTGTCTATATATAGACTCCTAGTATTTTCCATTTAGCAATAACTTATACGTACATTACACTATATCTTCTATACACCTTATAAAAGTATCTAAGGCTTGTTAACTGTTCATTGGAACAGTGCCTCATCGGGCGGCTGTAGCGTTGCCACGTGTCACTTCAGTTCCATAACCCCTGATCTCGCCGTTCATTTTCTCGCGCTCTCCCCCACTCATTCTCCTTGTTCTCTCCGTCCCTTCACGCCCATACACACATCCTCTCCTCATTTCATCCTTTTCCTTTCTCTCTCCTCCTCTCCTTCCTTGTCTCTCTCCTCTCATAATTAATTTCTTTCAATTGATTTTGTATTGTTGTTGATGATTGTTAAACTGATTGATTTTTCTTTTGTTGATTGTTAAACTGATTTTTTTGGTTGTTGTTGATGATTGTTAAACTAATTGATTTTTTTAAATATTATGATTGTTGGTTGGATTTGTTTTGATTTTGATTGTGGTCTGTTCGTTTTTCAGATCTTCATTGTTGGTATTATTGTTGTTCAATCGAATCGCTCACTCACAGTGTTTTAAGGTAATCACCACTTTCTCCAACCCATTTATTCCATTCAATTTATAGGGTTTAAAATTTTCAAATTTTAGTATATGCGTTTATATTAAGGTTTAATTTTGATTGCATGTTCATAATTTAGTCGATTTTTAGTCTAACTTTTTGAGCTTTGCGTATTTTTGTTCGTTTTTTATGCCTGCAGGGTGGACCGATGCTCATTGTTGGAGATGTTGGCCTGGCAAAACCGTGGTTAATCGTACATAGAGTACCAAGGTTCGTTGTGTTTTTACATTTTCTTTCATTTTTAAATTTCTGGGTAATTTTGTTCTGGGTGTTTTAGTTAAGAGTTCATGACTTCCATTTCTTATAATTTCTACCCAATTTCTCAAGTTCACTGTTATCGGTTGGGTTTAATTTCTGAAATTTTTGTTTAAATTATGGAAAATTCTTAGGTTGTTCAGTTTTTTTTTTCTTTTTTTTTTTTGGGCGATTTTGTGATCCTAGAATTTGGGTTTTTTTTTTTTTTTTTTTTTTTTTTTTTTGGCTATTCAGGGTAATTATTATCACTAATTTTTGTGGCTTGCGACGTTTTAATTTAGAGATGAGGCTGATAATGATTTAAGGTAAGCAATGCTATCATGATCTTGGTTATTGTTCACAATTTTTGGGCTTATTTTCTTCTCTTGGTTTGGTTATAATCGTTGTTATTCGTTGATTGTTTTTTTCTGCCACTTTGGAGTTTGGTTGATGTGTTAAACTTAGTCGTTATGGACCTTTTTCTAGCTGCAACATTGTTAATCTCTTTGTGTCTCGCTGTAACAACCCTAAAATTTGCTCAAGGAAATATATAGAATTGTCACGCCGCAATTGACTATCGAGTCAATTGCTAGGCTATAAATTCAAACACAACAAACTAAACAAGAAAGATACAGCGGAAGTCTTAAAACTGTCGAACTACAATTCTCAAAACAAAACTCAAATTACATAATCCAAAAGAAATAAAGTTTCAATAAATGTTTGTGAATCCCCAACATGCAAATCGACTCCTCAAGCAAGCATCCAAATCATCAAGACCTGTCAACTACGCCATCGAGAATGACGTAGGCCCCAGAATAAGGTAGGGAACAAACTATAAAACAGAACGTCAGCACAGGCTGAGTAAGAAACATAAAGCAGAGAAACAAAGATACGTGCCTTGAGGCGCGTAGCTAACAAATAATAAGCATTGGATATAATAATGAATACAGAGTACCATCAGGACACGGCAGTTCGATAGTCACGTATCGCTGACGAGACAAACGGTCTTGTCTATCATACACGGCTGGGCTCCTACGCGAGCTAGAGTACATATAAACGATTCCTAAAGACTTAAAATGTGCACACCCCTCGCTAGAGATCCAGTAGGATGCGTACCTCTAGGAGGAAAGCCTAATAGGCAGTCGGTAGCTACTCCGATCGAAACAGTACCTTGATCTGAGGTATAAACAGTGTTCAGTCCGTGCCGCACCACATTCACTCTAGGTGGTAATCATATCGTTCTTTTCTTTCATCCGTTTTATATTCATTATTTGATGGTACGTTATTCGATAATACAATTTATAAACGGCCACAGCCAGATTCAATAATTCAACACAATCAAAAACACCAGCCAAGATCAACAAAAGCATACCACTCGGCCGAGAAGCCGACTGGCCGAATGGTCGAGAGGCTCGGATCACAAAAGACCGAGGCCGAGTAAGGAAGCCGAGAGGCCGAGGTCGAGCAAACTCAAACGGGTTATGAACGAATATATATACATTGAAACAAGCGTAGGCAAATTGAATTAAGTGTATGGTTATGAATCAAACGTAGGAACAATGAACAAGTGAACATGTGAATCAAGTGAGAGGATAGAATAGTCCAAAGATGAATGATCAAACGTTCTTACCTTTCAACGCTAATTCTTAAATTAAACTCTTATAACCAAGTCAATGAACTACACCTCCTCGAATCCACAATCTAGCCGTCCAATCAATCACAAACTCAATCGATGATCCCCTAATTCACAAGGTATAATCATAAGCTATAATCTCACAAATTAACTAATATATCATGAATCTAAAAGAAGACAGTGGTATTGAAACATAGATAACTCCTACCTCCGACATCGTATGACCACCAAAATTTAGTATGACATAAAGGGTAATGTCAGGAACGTTTTCTCCAAATTTTGTCCACAAACTCCAAGTGGATCAACGGGAATCGATCTCACACTGAACCATAAACACGAATTAGGGTTACCCACGAAATATAATATAACTTTTTATCCACAGATCTAGATCTTACCAATTTTTGATATATTTTCAATGCTAGAGTAAGGAACATCTCCATAAAATCTCGTTCTCAAATTTCTTAGGAGTCGATGGGAATCCTTAAAATATCGAGGGGCGGAACAGATTCTCGGGTAGATAGACACAGCTCCATTAAAACAGCTCCATAAGTAGAATCCTATGGAATCTTGGCACGATCTACATGTTCCCAAATTTTTATCGAAAGCACGGTTCTAACGCCACCAACCACGCTCCAATTAGAGATCGTACGAGAGAATTATGTGTGTTTTAAGTTGACACAGTGATGCTGGGAATTTTCTGCGGGTGGAGGAAAAACGAAAGAGACATGTAGAGGAGATGGAGGGAGGCCGAATAAATTGAGGAGAAGGTAGGGTTTCTTATTTTGTGTTGTACGTATAAGATATAAAAAGGAATCGGGTTTGGGTTTTACTAGACGACTGTGAATAATGGTCCAACCCGAACCAAGTCCAATAAACCAATTATAGAATTTCCCAAAATAGAATTACCCAATTGGTAAAATAGTCCAAATTCACCAAATTCCCAAAATAACTCTTATTAATTCCCTCAAAATGATTAATAAACGTAACACCCTAATTAATTAAAGTCCCAAAAATTGTGGGGTGTTACACTCGCTTTAGACCTGTCATTGGTAAGCATTTCACTTTATATGCGGGTTCAATATCTATCCCTAATTTTATTCGAAATTTGTAGGGCTTTGAAAAGGTCTGAATTAATTTCATTTATTAAAGTCTGGACCCATTATTGAGCCTCAAATTCGAATGACATTAATTGGCTTCATTTTTTCTCTAATTTGGTGATTCAATTCATGTTTAAAGTGTTTAGATCAGCCGTTTAGTATTTTGGTATAGATTAGTGTTCAATTTCAGTTTTATAATTACTTGAAATTTTATGGTTTTGAGAAGGCTTTGTGAAGTTTGGACCATTATGGTTAAAAGTCTAATACTTTGGACCATCATGCATCCGGGAACTCGCTTAATATGGAATTATAAAGCTTTGGTCAATTTGATACTCAAACTTTGCTAGGCTGATTATTAATATTAAGCATTGGTCAATTTGTGAATTAAGATACGGAGTATGTGTACAAGATCAATTAAAAATATAAAAGTAGCTATATGTTGTTATCACATATATATACGTGCCCATGATCATTTGACTAAATAAAGTCGAGCATTTGGCACGTTAAATGAAGTTGTAAGTTTGTAACTCTTGAGTTTGTGACCCACTGACCCACTGTCCTCAACCATGGCCTGAAAATTGGTATTACACGAAGAACTTTTTAACACTGAAACTTAAAAACGTGAGGATTAGAAACTTAACTGGGCTATTGATAAGAAAAAAAGAAAAGAGTGTTACATAGATGAGCTGTAAGGGCCACGTGAAAAATATTTACTTAAAAGGGTTCTTATGAGAACATTTGACTTGACTTATTACACACCTTTTTAGCATAGTAGAGACACCTAGGTTACATTTGGGTGCAATTAATTTTCCTCCTATGAACTTGTGTGTTAGTTTGATCTTTTGTTGGTTTTTAATTAATTATTTTAGTTGTAGTGGTAATATTCTATGGGTAAGCTGCAGTAAGGTGATACACTACTAGCTACGCAATCAAAATGTGTGGTATTTTATTACCCATTAAATGACAGGATCCCTTTTTTAAGTTATTTTGGCTTTGTTCCTATATTTTGGTTCTAGAGAAGCTTTTTTCCCTTCTTCGTGTGGTTTTTGGTGGTTGCCCGCGTTTCTATCTAAGGTAGTAAATTGTCCTAGGAGTTTTCACCTTGGCTTTCGTATTATGTAATCTTGAGGCAACTTTGGCGTATGTTGTCTTTCTATCTAAGGTGGTAGACAATGTTAGGACTTTTCACCTTGCCTTTTTTATCAGAATCAAGGTGGATATTAAGAATTGTTGGTTTTCACCTTGCCTTTTTTTATCAGAATCAAAAGACTTCTTATTGTTGGTTTTAAGAAATTGGAAATCGTAAGCGAGCTTGCTCGTGATGTCTTAGATTTTGGGGGATAGTTAATGGTCACGCCTTGGGCACTCAGTTACTCATTTCAATGTAAAAAAAAGCCCTCTTCCTATATTGTGTATTTAATAGCACTAATTTCTACGGCGTGTGACATTTTCACTTACAGGTACGGCGAATTATGATTTTGAGCTAGTGGAGGGCCGAGCCATGATGCGCGGTGGCTGATTTTGACATATATTTGGAAATGGTTATGTTTCCAATTCCCTTGTTCTTATAGCTGCGAACTGTATGCCTGTCTCAGTTCCATAGTGTTTGTTTACAAGTACGATTCATAAACGCTTTAGAGTCTGCCTTAGCTTAGAGCTCCATCTGTCTTATTGCCACTTGCGTTATCCATGAGTTATAATTGTTGTGGTCTTGTTTCTTTACAGGGTCATTGGAACGAATGGTTTTGGGTTGCTTTTTCCCCTCTCGAATCTTTGTCGAAGGTGTTTTGTCTTCACCCTTGATTGTATTGTGATCATGCATCAAGTTATACTCTGTTTATGCCTATTTTTCTAATCCTTAAACATTCTCTCCATTTTGAATATTGATTTTCATGTTCATCTTGCTACCATAACTGATTTTGTATGATTTCCAGTTGGATGAGCGAGGAATGAGAATTTATCTTTTTTATTTATTTATTTTTATCATGGTTTGTTTGATTTTGATTGTGATTTGATGTAATATCACGAAATTTTAAAGTATTTTATACTAATATTTTTAGATCTATTAATTAGATTATTGAAATGAAAATATTTTAATTATTAATTGTCGTTCTCAAAACCGAGTTCGGAATGAATTTTGGAGTCGGATTTTCTATATAGGATTTTCTAATTTCTGAATTGGGCTATCTTCCAAACACTACAACGACTCAAGCCCACACCAATTGGCCCAAACACCAACTTATACCCCAACCCAACCCAAAAATAAATTAGAAAAAGGAAAAGGAAAAAAAAAAGAAAAAAAGAAAAAAACAAAACCGACACAGCCACCCCCCTCTATAAAAACAAAGTTGTCTCTGGTTTTTTTTTCGCCCTCTTCCTTCGCTCACCACACGCACGCCTCAACCGCTCGCCGCCCCTGCTCAACCACTCGCCGCCCACACGCGTCGCCTCTGCTCACCGCCGTTTGACCACCTTTCCACCGTTCTTTCTCCCTCTCTCTTCGACTGGGTAATAATCTCCCAACTCGTTTTCTTTTCCCCTGTTTTCGCCCCTTTCATAAGAACAAATTGTTAGGTCGATTTTGTTGCTCTAATTCGTGATTAATCAATACAAATAGGTGTTATTGTAGACACAAATTTTGTATAGATCTGAATAAGACAACAAAACATGAGTTTCAAATGAATTTAATATTTATCAGAATTTCGTGTACAATCACTGTGATTTCTATTAAAATAAAAATAAATCCTCTTATTTAATCTCCACTTTGATCTTCAATTCGAGGGTCGTGATGACTTGATCTCGAACTATACTTGGATTTGAATTTAGGGTTTTGACAATCTTGATTTGAGAGTCTCCTTGATGGTACTCCAAATTTCGTGTTCAAGGGCCTAGGCTTGATCTTGAACTGAATGATTGTTGAGTTTCTGTGGATCTCCGGTGCTTGGAAGCTTTCTCCGGATCTTGTGAGTTGATTGTTGTAGGTTGATTGTTGTCGGCGACTTTTTGGTGCTTGTGAGCTTTCTCCGGATCTTGAGGGTTGCTTGATTTGATCTTGGTGCTTGAGAGCTTTCTCCAAGATGGTTTTCAGGGATTTTCTAGACTTGGACTTCAGGAATCTGGAAGACAAGATCTCCAGGAATCTGGAAGACAGTTGTGAGGTGGGGTTCATCCTCTATTTATAGTGGAGGAAGTGAGAGTTTGATGGAAGTTAAGATAACTCAAGAGATTGAGTTAAGATTGAGCTAGGACTCTATCTTAGGAGGAAGTTGACTGGTGAAAGTCATTGTCTTCCGATAAACTTCATCTTCTGAGTTAATTAATTCCAGTTTAATTTGGAATCATCTTCTTGCAATTCGGTTCCAACTGTAAGTCGTAGGTGACATGTAACAGTATTTTATTCGTTAGTCCTCTAATATAAAAATGACACGTGGCCTTTTATAATTGGTTGGTCAACTTGTCAATGTAGACTTTTCAACCCCCACGTGGCGCATTTTGATAGGTTGTGAATATTTTGCCTCCTACAAATGCCCCATCGAGACTAGGCTACGTGCACGACTTAGGAGTGCTTAGACGTGGGTTGGTCTCGAATAACTTGATTTTTGACTTGAAAGTCATTTGAGTTCGCTTGATTTCGACTTGAGAGTCATTTGAAATTTTTTCTTTAGACTTGAGAGTCACCTTGATTTTGACTTGGAAGTCACTTGAATTTATTTGATTTCGACTTGGGAGTCATTTTGTTGAACAGGTGTCCAATGAACTTTGATATCACCTTGGATGAACTTCAACTTCAACTTCAACTTGGTAGTCATTTGAATCTATTTTCTTTGACTTGAAAGTGTTCATGACATGGAACCGTTGTCAGTTTAGAAGCCAGCTCGGTTGAAGTCTGAATTTGATTTTGATTTTGAGATTCGACGTGAAAGTGGCACTTGAACATTTCTTTCTTTTCACCTGGGTGTTGTAGCTCAGTTGTAATTTGGACTAGTGAGTCGTTGTCGTTGACCAGTTCAGTTTGAACTTGGTTTTTTGGTTCGACTTGAAGGTCGTTGTAGTCGATTTTCATCTTCGATTTGAAAGTCTTGGGCAACTTTGATGATATTTTTTTCAACTTGTAAGAAGCCGGACTAGGGTCGATTTTTGACTTGAGAGTCCCTCAATTGCACTAGGAGGTTGAACTTCGATTTTACATTCACCTCGATTGCGGTTGAGGTTGTACTACGACCCGTGAGACACCTCAATTACTGTGGAAGGTTAAACTTTGACTTGAGAGTGACCACCGTTGCTGAATATTTGTTTTTTTCCCCGAATTTTAAGTCGTTGTGATTTATTTCATCTTCAAATTTGACTCTACGATCGTTGCACTTTAATTTGATTTTTGACTCGACGGCCCTTTCATTTGAACTTGAGTTTGTCTTGGAATGCTCGATACTTTGAGCTGTTGTTTGAGGCGGCTTGTCATTTGTTGACGAACCGTCAAATGTTGAGTTGACGAATCGCTGAATGATGAGTTGGCGAGTTGACGAGCTGACGAACCGCAAAGCCACGAATCGCGAGTCGCAAAGAGACGAATTAACGAGTCGTTGTAGAAGTGAATTAACGAACTGCCCAAACTTTGAGTTGTGGAATTACTACTTCTGTTGTGATGCGCGTTGGATCGCGTAAACAATCGGAGTAGTTATTCTGTCTACATCAACTTGGAGACTTTCCAACATGCAGTTGACGACACCTTATATTTATCCTCGCCGTTTTTTTTTTAAATTTGACTTGAGTTGATTGAACCTTTTGTTGATCGTCATTCACTTTGTATGTTATTTACTTGAACAAGGGCTTCTTGCTTTCTCTCGATCAAGTGCAATTTCTTCACATCTTGGTGATGTGATGGTTGACGTGGATCAAGTGCTTCATGCTTTCTCTTAATTCCACCTTTTTCTTCTTTGTCTTCAGCCGACATGATCACCATAGGAAGAACTGAAGATGAATTTTCCTCCTTCATTTTTCGAAGTGAAGATTGAGGGTTTTTTTTGTTGTTGTTGTTGTGGTGTGACTGAACTTGAGGGGTTTTTCAAGCTGCCTACGTACTCACTTGACAATTTGAGTGAGATCAAGTCATAACGTAGTTCATTTATTTGGGGTTTTTTGTGGGTTTTTTTTTTGTTTGGTTGCAGTTTAATCTCTTGCTAAGGAGGTCTTGATTTGTTGTTGTAATTTAGTCTCTTGATGAGGAGATCTTGATTTGTTGTTGCAGTTTCATCTCTTGCTGAGGAGGGGGAGGTCTTGATTTAGATTTGAACTTGCAGTTTAGGCTCTTGCTTAGGAGCCATTGATTTGGACTTGAACTTGCAGTTTAGTCTCTTGCTTAGGAGCGCTTAATTGGGATTTGAACTTGGCAGTTTAGGCTCTTGCTTAGGAGCACTTGATTTGGATTTGAACTTGGCAGTTTAGGCTCTTGCTTAGGAGCACTTGACTTGGACTTGAACTTGCATTTTAGGCTCTTGCTTAGGAGCACTTGATTTTGTTGATTTGTTGTTCAGGATACCTTCATTTGGTCCGGATTTGAACAATCGTCTACGGCTGGCTTGAATGTCGACTTCGTTGCTTTGTCGAAGACAAGGAGTTTGCAACTCCTATGTGCCCTACCATTCTGGAGTTGCCCCCTTTGAGGAGACGAATTTGCAATTTGCGATTCGTGGAGGGGAATTGCACTTTGCGAGTGGTGGTGGCGAATTGCACTTTGCGAGTTGTGGTGGCGAATTGCAGTTCGTGATTTGAGATGATTACAATTCGCGATTTGTGGGGAGCTTTCTTCATGACTAGTTTGTCATCAAAACTGCAGTATAATTTGATTCTGCATTATGTTCTGATTCGTCATCGGGCACAACTGAATCGTCATTTGATTGATCATCATCTTCCGAAGATTTTGAAGTTGTCGACTTCGAACTTCCATCATCAGACGTGGTGGTACTGCTATCATCAGAATCTTCAGCACCAAATTTGTTGGACGGCAACTCGTACGCAGCTTTTTCCTCCACTTTGCTTGGAAATTTGAAATCTTTACAATTGGAGATTGTATGCTCCATGTCGCACGCCATTGTTGCCAAATCTTGAAAAATTTTGGGCTTGATTCCATGGAGTATGTAGAACAATTCTGCATGCATTCCCTTGATGCACATCTCCACAGCCGAGGCTTGAGACAAGTGATCTTTGCATTGAAGACTTAAGGCTCGCCAACTGTTGATATATTCGATGACTGGTTCTCCATCAAGTTGTTTGGTGTTTGACAACTCGGTCATGCTGACGACTCTACGGGTACTGTGAAAGCGATTGAGAAAAGCTTCTTTCATTTGTTTCCAACTGTCGATTGAGTCAGGCGCCAAATCTGTGTACCAGTCAAAGGCCACTTCTTTTAGGGTGCGAACGAACTGCTTCACCATGAGGTCTCCTTTAGTTCCAGAGCTGCTGCATGTCTCGATGAAGTGAGCAATGTGTTGTCTTGGATCGCCTCTTCCACCAAATTGCTGAAATTTTGGAGGTTTGTAGCCGAATGACATTCGGAGCTCGTCAATCCTTCTGGTGTATGGTTTGACGTATCGCTGATTGGTCTTGAAACCTTCGTCCACTTGCATCTTGACCATATTCACCACCATGTCTTGAATTTGTTGTCGTGATAGTGAGTTGGAGGAAGATCCTTTAATAACTTCGCCTCCTTTTGTCTTTTGTTTGCCTTTGTTCTTGGAGGACTTGTTTCTTGAACTTTTCTCCAATTCTTCTGTGAGGATGGCTATTTGCTCGTCACGGTGCTTGATTTCTGTATCGATCTCTTCCCTTTGCTTAATGAGATCTTCGAGAAAAATTCCATGTTGGCAATTTGTTCCTCCATGGTCTCTGCTTCAATCACCATAACCGCTACTGTTGTGGATCGACAAGAGTGTGGAGGATGTCGTGCACCTTGAGGACACTCCTTGTTGGCAACAATCTTCTTCATCAAGGGCACGATCAATCTTTCGGAGAAAAAGATGAGAGGCAGAGATCTTCACGTCGGGTTCACCAAAAATTTGTAGACACAAATTTTGTATAGATCTGAATAAGACAACAAAATATGAGTTTCAAATGAATTTAATATTTATCAGAATTTCGTGTACAATCACTGTGATTTCTATTAAAATAGAAATAAATCCTCTTATTTAATCTCCACTTTGATCTTCAATTCGAGGGTCGTGATGACTTGATCTCGAACTATACTTGGATTTGAATTTAGGGTTTTGACAATCTTGATTTGAGAGTCTCCTTGATGGTACTCCGAATTTCGTGTTCAAGGGCCTAGGCTTGATCTTGAACTGAATGATTGTTGAATTTCTGTGGATCTCCGGTGCTTGGAAGCTTTCTCCGGATCTTGTGAGTTGATTGTTGTAGGTTGATTGTTGTCGGCGACTTTTTGGTGCTTGTGAGCTTTCTCCGGATCTTGAGGGTTGCTTGATTTGATCTTGGTGCTTGAGAGCTTTCTCCAAGATGGTTTTCAGGGATTTTCTAGACTTGGACTTCAGGAATGTGGAAGACTTGATCTTCAGGAATCTAGAAGACAAGATCTCCAGGAATCTGGAAGACAGTTGTGAGGTGGGGTTCATCCTCTATTTATAGTGGAGGAAGTGAGAGTTTGATGGAAGTTAGGATAACTCAAGAGATTGAGTTAAGATTGAGCTAGGACTCTATCTTAGGAGGAAGTTGACTGGTGAAAGTCATTGTCTTCCGATAAACTTCATATTCTGAGTTAATTAATTCCAGTTTAATTTGGAATCATCTTCTTGCAATTCGCTTCCAACTGTAAGTCGTAGGTGACATGTAACAGTATTTTATTCGTTAGTCCTCTAATATAAAAATGACACGTGGCCTTTTATAATTGGCTGGTCAACTTGTCAATGTAGACTTTTCAACCCCCACGTAGCGCATTTTGATAGGTTGTGAATTTTTTGCCTCCTACAGTTATACTTAATGGGTAGTCAATTTGAGTTAGTTTTATACGCAAAGAAGTGATCTTGATGCTTGTTTTGAGTTGATTTTCACTAATTACGAATTTGGGATTAATTAGCTTAATTATTCGATTTTGTTTCAATTAATTTCGAAAGATATGAATTGGGTGCTCTTAAAATCTGTTAATTAGGGTTCTTGAATTTAGTTTGAGATTTAAATTGGGGTTTTGTTCAAGTTTGTATAAATTGTAAATTGGGGAATTTTGGTTGATTGTTTCTAATTTAGGTTAATTAGTCCAAATTAATTATGATAATCAATATTTCGACATTCTGATAATTTAACAAATTATAAACTTATTTTCATGATTTATATAATTTAATTCGAATTTTTGGGATTTTATGTAATAAAACATTGTTTTTAATTAATAAAACATAATATAAATTGGTATAATAATTTTATAATTAAATTATAATAATTAAGGGTTAATTTTTATGAGTTATATTCTGTTTTAAACTAATTTTAGGCCTTTGGGAATTTTTATAATAATTTTGGTGTTAATTGAGTTTTATTGGATAATTATTGAAATATAATTATAATTATTGAATAATTGGTAATTGTTGTTTTGGATTTGGTATTGTCATAATCATGCATTGCATATAGGATCATACTGACATATAGGAATATATTTGGTTGGTTGATTGAGAAAGATTGAGTGTTAATTTGAGAATGTCGTTTGTATAATTGTAGAGCTTGAATTCGTAGACGAGGAGTACTAGTGATTGTTGTGCTATTGAGTTTTCGTTTGCTTGAAAATGTAAGCTAGCATGCTCAACCCTTCTTAAACTTGTAGAAACCTTTCAAACTTACGTGCTAGATGTGAATGGTGTGATTGGATGAAAACGTAGTATCATGATAGGTGGAGAAAGATTCAGTTTATACGATTGTTGTATTTTGATTTGGTTGGATTTATTGTATTGATATTGGTATATGGTATGGCTTGTGACAAATATGTTATTTTGAAAGGTAAGATTAAATGTATATTGAATTGGTTGATTTGGTTTGGCTTGTGGGCGCATAGCCAATTTATATTGTGATGTTGGTTTGGTATCGTTCTATATGATTTGTGATCATCAACTCTCTCTCTCAATAAGATATTGGTTACTTAGACGAAGCAAAAGAACTCCTATTTATTCGTTTGAGCCAAAAGAGCTCCTATATATTTGTTTGAGTCAAAAGAACTCTTATTTACTGGATTGAGTCGCATCGACTCCTATTAATTACCCCACCGCATCGGTCTTTAAGAGGGTTAGGCTCTAGTCTACTCTACTTGGGTTAAAAACACCCAGTAAGGGGTGTGCACACTTAAGGTCTAGTAGTCTTGGATTATGGATTATGGATTATGGTTGATAGGGTGAACTGGCAAAAGATTCAGTTCATTTCTAAATAATAAGGATTATTGATTATGGATTATGGATTGTGGATTGTGGATTGTGGATTGTTAACTAGGAATTGTGGATTATGGCTCGTGACTTATGAATTTCTTATTTATCGTTAATCTTTGATTTGTTGGATATGGATTATGGAATGTTTCTTATACTATGAGTATGTGATGAATTGAATGGTGGATTCTGATATATGACTCTTAACTACTAGTTCGGAATTATTATTGGATGATTATATGTTTATGTGCTAAGTGTGTTTTCGAAAATAAAACTAAAAATGTTTTCAAAATCCAGGTAAGAGTTTTTGGTTTTCTACACGTTGAGGTGTTAGCTTACTCAATTTCACTGACTTTTTCAACTGTGGTTTTTGTGTTTTAAATCCACCACAGGGTTGGAGTGATTGATGCATACAGGATCGACGACTCACTAGAATTAGTTGGAAACAATAATTAGACTCGTAGTTATTAAACATAGGCTATATCATATATATTTATATTTTAGATTTTGGATTATTGTAATTTTAATTAATGGGTTGTAATAGACTATTTTAGACCATTAGACAATTATACTGTGGCTTTTGAAATCTCCTAGCATTCGGGTCTTTGACTCGAGTGCGGAGTGACACCTCTTAATTTCCTTATTTGTGTTTTGATTCTCGATAAAATGTTTTTGAAAAGGAAATGAAATTTGGGGGTGTTACAGCTTCTTTTCTTGTTCTAATTTCGGTTGCTCGGTCCTTTCTAATGTCACAGGGGATCACCTATTGTTTTTGTCTTCCTAATTTAAATGTTATTTATTATTTTATTTTATTTTTATCAATGTAACTGCTCTTATAAGAATGTGAACTTAGACCCACTCTGTGTTTGTTGTATTTGATTTCGGAAAACCTAAATTCTGTTATGGTATACGCAATCTTTCATATTAATGATGTTGAATTGACGATAATGAAGAGGACAATGAGGATGATGATGATAACAAGGAGCTTGCCCTCCTTTTTTCTCTCTTCATCCCCCCTTTCTTTTTATTATATTATGTTTGTTGGTTTTAATTTGAGGGCTGTCTTGTTGGAATTTCAATACTATAATTAACTGAAATTTATAGGGTTTCAAGTTTGATGGCTGGTTCAATGCATGCCGTTTTTTAGGGCCAAGTTTGGTCTTTGGAGCTGTGTAATTGACAAGTAAAATATGCTTGATTTGGAATTCTGGGGATCTTTGAATGCGTTGCGTTATATGTGATGGTATGGGTTTAGTGTTTGTTGTTGTGTTAGGACTGCCCTTGGGGTTTGTTAAGACGGTCTGCTTATGTGTGGGGGCGTGCATACTGCCCTTGAATTGCGATATACACGTTACTGATTGTGGCTTAAATGCGTATGCTGTACGACACACGTCTCACTGTCCAGGACTTCTGTGGTGCAAGAATTTGGGTATTTGAGAGGTATTGCTTCTTAGTCATTTCGTTTATTTCCCGGCAAATGTGCACGTGCTCCTGGAATTTTGGGGTGCCCGAGTCATTGTCTTAGGGTCTACGAAGCATTTTGTTTAGGGTCAATCGTTGTCAGATGGTGATGCTTTGGTTTTGTTTAGGGTCAATCTGTTTGGGCACATTTAAGCACACGATATCTTTAATTAAATATGTTAAAGCTTCGGGTTTTGCTTGGGATTGATCTTATTGATTCACTTGATTCAAAAGTGCATAATTGGTCCTTTTTGCGTACTATGTTGATCATTGCAGGTTCGTGGAGAGTTGTACACAAAATATGGAAGACCAAACTGCTTAAGTGATGCTAAAGCGATCATATAATGTAAGTTTAGAGTTCCCAGCAAGATCAATCATAGGATTTTACTTACCAGGCTTATTTCGCTCTGTCTTTTCATTGCCATGTTGAATTTGTGCAACTTGGTTCAGGGATATGATTTGGCAAGTACGACTGTCCGATGAGCTTGGATATTGCCTTTTGCCACTTTTACGTTTGGGACATTCTCTTATCTGGCTCCATCATATCATCCTAACAATTATTGATGGTGTTTGATCAGTTCAGGCACACGCTGCAGAGGACTTGAAAAAGAAGATTTTGATCCTTAAATAATCTTCATTGTCAAAAGAGGCAGAGTGTCCAGCAAGCATTTCTTTAATAACGGGATCAAGCTTCAGAATGGTCGGAGTCTGATGCGTCTCAGGAATCAAAAGCTATTTCAGAGGTACTAAAATTTCAAATGTTAAGCTGCTTTCATTATTCTCATTTTGCGCTTTTGGTCGTATAGAAATTTTGCATTTGTGTGTAGACTAAAAGGATCGATGAATGCGTTTGTTATGGCGAGTGACATTTGGTTGAGGCCAAGATCAGGCCGAGATCAGATTCTTAAATAAATTTAACAAAAGTAATAGATTAGCTACGATGAGAATCTATTTCTCGTTGTAGATAATCAAGTTATTTACGATGATACCCGATCCACGTCGCAAAAAAATAAAATATAAAAGAACTAAAATTAGAGTTAAGACATAGTGAAAAAATTTTGAAATTTATTTTAATCAATTTGTAATGCAACTCAGTGCATTGATTATAAAATGTTTGATTTCATTTGTTGAACTCATTGAACCACTATGGAATAGTTGTCGTGTGATAATAAGTTTGAAAAAAAAAAAATCACAGCAACAAGCTTAAGGGTAAAAAATGATCGTGTAATTGTAATGAGGGTTTTAAGAGATTTAAGGGCTCATATGAGTGTTTAAAGGAACTGATAGTGCTTATCATACAAACAAAGTCCACTTGCAATGTAGGGAAGTCAAGTGACAAGAACTCCACAGTTAAGCGTGCTTAATGGGGAGTAGTCTTAGTATGGGTGACCTCCTGGGAAGGTATGCATGGGTGAGATCAAATTGCGCCAGAACGAACTACTGTTGTTCCATGTGAGGGAAAAAAAATATTAAACTGTGTTATTATGTGTTGTCCAGAAAAAAGAATTGTGACGAGAAAAAGTCGTCGCAAAAGAGCATTTACGACGAGAAAAACACTTCGTCGCAAAAAGATATATTACAACGAGTACAGTAAACTCGTCGCAAAGTATTTGCGATGGAGCCTTTTGCGACGACTTGCGACCGGACTGGATTCTCGTCGTAAAAGACCATTTACGACGAGTTTTGGCTGAATTGTGACGAGTTTGCTCAGTCGCAAATCAACGTGTTTCTTGTAGTGTACCCATTTTAGAGCTTGGCTTAAGTTTGGTTAGCTGACCGAGCCAAATTAATAACTCGTAACTCATGAGTTGCTCATTGTCGCGCATAATGAACCCGTATTTTAGTAAACCATGTTTATGTTCTTCGACTTCTTTCATTTATCAATATGAAGTAACTAACTGAGGGGTACAACTGGTTTCATATCGTCAGTTCTATCGTCTTCATTGATCACTTTGATTTCTTTTAATTGGAGATTTTTCTAATTGTTCATAGGTTTTGTTGCTGACAATGGATCAACCTACAAGTCTTACAGAAGAAGCTCAATCCATGAAGGCTCAAATTCAGTTTTTTATGAAAGCTAAGGTGGAGCTCACAACCGCGAAAGTGAGGCTAACAGTAGCACCAGGAAACTGCCTCACCACGAGCAAAGTCCTCAGGTGGTTAATCAAAAACATCACTCTTCTCGAATAGGTGAGGAAATATGGCCTGTACATTTTGTGATCGCTCCGAACAAACAAGTATAACCAACAACAGGCCATCCCAAATCCGCTTATGGTATGTGTGGAGCTACTGCAACTTATAAGATATGTGTTGAAGTTGTTGTACTTTGCGAAGGCTCCAACGTTATCAGAAGCACTGCCCATCATCTATGTAATGTAATCAAGACTTAAAACTCTTTTGTTTGTTTTTTCTTTTCTATGCTTGACTGCCAAAGTTATGTAGAAATGGCACTGTGTTTTTAGCCTTTCTTATAACTGAACAATCTAGCCATGCAACGGCAACAATCATATGTACTTATCCTATGTTCTTCGTTTATAAGCATTTCCGTAAAAAGACGACAATTTTATTGTGCCTGTTGACACACATGTTGGGGGACCACGCGCGGGCGCGCGGGCCAACAACTAGTATCGTCTATATGCATCAAGAAATAAACTCTGGTTAAACCAATGACTTAATCATTACATTATGTTTTGGTTCTTATTGCGTGGAGTTGGTGCGCAAGACTAAATCACATATTGGACCAACGATATTAATTTTCATCTTCCATAGTCAAGTTATCCTTCTATTGATGTGAGAGTAACGCAAAAGGCGTGTCCTACAAGGAGCTCTATGGGAAAACCTAGGTCCTCTTCATTGCATCTTTCAATTCAATCGCCGCCCCTTTCGTCCACTCCGATCATTGATCAGCCTCACATCCAATCGTTCCTTATCACAGGTTCATACTTTCTATTAAGCCCTTTCCCTAGGTTAAACTACCCAGGTATGATCTCCTCGTTCATGTTTTATTTACCCCCTTCTCCCCTTTTTTTCTATCTTTTGTTCTTTCTTCTTTTCTCCCTCTCCGTTGGTATGTTTCTGGTTGGTCCCCCCTTGATTTATGATTTCTACAAATTTGATGTTAGTGGGTTTCGTGATTATGGATGGTCTTTCGTCTCTTTGACCTATATCTATGGTCTTAATGATGGTTTTTTGTTATTTCTAGCTCTCTTCTTCTCCATTTGCTTGGTCTGGTCCTCTTATATTCTCCTTTACGTCTTGATTTGGAAAAGCCATGTGACGGCATGGTTTTACTGTGCCGATTTTAACATTTGTCCTTCGCCTTTTCATCTTCTTTCTCCTTGCTATTTCAGGATCTTCTGGTCTTTTTGCCACTTGGTGTATTTACTTCTCTTGCGTCCCAAGGCAGGATGCTCCCTCTCTGTATTTTTTTTTTTTTCTGCATGGTGCGCTGTTCAAGAACTGTTCCTTCAACTTTCCCGTATCTCATCCCCCTTTCCTTAGATCTCTGCATGCAGTATTGTGTCTTTTTTTATTGTACTCGCCCTCTTAGAGTGCTAGGGTTTTTCCTTTGCATGTCCTCGTTTTCCTATAAAAGGTTCTGCATCTGTGGTTTTCCCCCACCTTCTCTCCAAGATTTTCCATTAACTCTGATTCCTTTGGGTTTTTCTCTGTGCCTTCTTCTACTCACGTCTTCACTGAAATCTAGTTATGCAAAGGTTGTCGCAGTCGGTAACGGTACCGCTGGTGATGATGCTTCCAAATATGCAAGTCGTCAACCTATCTCTGGAAATGCTTCTGGAAGTGGAGGCTGTTCCCCTCCCTCCCACCTCCTCCTCGCTGGGGGTACCCCTATCCTCCCCCTGGGAGGTCACCTTGTCCCTGACCCTCCCCATCCCTCAGTTCCAAATGAACATTCAAATAGCAACTCTCTCTTTTCTCATTCAAATGGACCAACCAATCCTGTAGTAATTGAACCCGATAAGGAACTCAATGAGCTTTATGTGAAAACTTGCTTCCTTGGCAAGGTTTGGGGTGCGCGATTCTCTGTCAACCAAATTCTTACAAAGCTTCAATCTCAGTGGAAATTTGTGTTAAGGGTCGGGTTGACATTGATGACATTGGTAACAACTGGGTTCATTTCGCCTTTGCTGTCGCTGATGAATGTCAACAGGTGTGGGATAAGAGGCCCTGGAAGGTTCAGGGTCTCAATCTGGTCTTATACCCCTGGGAGCCTCTCTTTGACCCCTTCTCCACTGATATTATTAAGGTCGACCAATGGGTCAAGATCCTCAACCTGCCCGTGGAATTGTGGAGTTTCAAGAACATCTCTGCTATGCTGGCCCCTGTTGGTGAGGTCTTCAAACTTGATGCTGTCACGGCGGGCAAATCTGAAGGCAAGCAAAGGTATGCTAAGGCTTGTGTCCACTTGGACCTCTCTAAGACGGTCCCTGGTTCTATCTCTATATATGTTAAGGGTGTAACTAAAACTTATTTTTTATCTTATGAGGGCATCCATGAGGTCTGTCCCTCGTGTGGGAGCCCTGACCATAATCTCGAGAATTGTCCCAGTCATGTTACTAGTGCTCTAGAGTTGGTTGTCGCCAAGTTAGGGTCTAGCTCTTCAAAACTAAGATGGCTAGGAGACCCTTCCTTGGGAAGAAGATGTGGGTCCCTAAACACACCCTCAATCCGTTTCCGAAGGTCTCGACCACTGAGGAACTGCCGACGGCGCCACCCAATTCTCCCAACAGAGAAACCCATGCAGGTCAGCAGCTGGACGAGGACATCCCTATCCTTAGGGTTCCTTCTCCTGCGAAATCTGCCTAGCTCAATGGTGTGCTATATTCCAATGAAGCGGACCTCATTAATGCTATGTTTGCAACGTCTGATGATGCTTTGGCCATCGGAAACGATAATGACAAGGATCCAGATTCTGTGTTCAACAACCAATTTGACGATGACCCCTTGAGCGAAGATGGGTATACCATTTCTGCTGAGTCTAACAAGAGGAGGAGAAGGGATGACATGGATGACTCTGCGTCCTCCCTCCTTGTCTAACCCTCTCTATGAGATCTGATGGCCTTTTGCTACACTATGTGCTGGCTAATGAAGTAGCCAATTTTTCCCTCTGTTTTTTTTTTTTTTTTTTTTTTTTTTGAGGATCTGTAGCTACAAGCTTTCCTCTCCTCTGTCCTTCTCTAGGATAGACTGTAATTACTTAGCCTATTATGTACTACCCCGCCCCCTTTATTCTACTAGAATAGGTTGTATTTATTCTGTCTTTAATGTTATGTTCTACTTCGACTATGTCTGTTTCATCCATTTTGCTGTTGATGGGATTGTCTTGGTTTCCCTGCACCTTAGACATTATTCTGCTGAGTTTATGGCCTTACGTGGTCCCTCACTTGCCAATTTGTCTGGGATATTTAATCTGTTCCGATTTTTTGGGAGCTCTGCTCAGATAAATGCAGACTTTTCCTGTGTTTTTATGCTTGTTTTTTTGGAAAGCATTTGTGTGGTCACGCTAGTATGTTATTCATCTCCTTGTTTGCTTCTCGTTTGGTCGGCTTGGCATTTATGGTGGATATACCACATGTGGATCGATTCAGGTCCATTGGTAACGAGCCCCTATCAAGTTCAGGGTGTTAAGACCCATTTTATTTGTCCTGAATCTCTCCATTTTGGTGGAACTTGGATCATTCTGAATTTAATAGCTATCAGCCTCTTTACATTGTTTAAAGATAAACTGCGGATTACTGTTTTCAGCCTTGTCTTCCTTCCTTTTTGAAGCTACTGTCCTGTTTGAATCTTTCAATTGCAGGCTTCCGGCTTTCTTTGTGAGAATGCTGGTGAGGCAGGAGGATGTCTCTCCTTTCTTATGCTGTTTTGCTGGGTCACACTTGAGGATATTACTTTCTCTGTTTGTTTGGGTACGATCAAAATCATCTCCTGGAATATTCATGGTGCCAAGAGGGGAGAAGCCCTCTCGAAAATTATTTATTTAAGACAAAAATTTAACCCTGATATTTGTTTTATTTTGGAAACAATGACAACTCCATCTAATCTAAATTTGCTCAAACAGAAACTCAAGTTTGACAATATTGAGATCATAGCCCCTGAAGGTAGGTCGGGTGGCATTTGGGCATGCTGGAACGAAAATAACTTAAGAGTGCTTGCAGTCCACTATACCAATCGTTTGGTGGAATTGACCGTGGAAGATCTCAGCCTTGGACAAATTGTCTCCATTACAGGTATATATGCTCCAGCTCAGGAACGCGAAAAACCTGCTTTTTGGAGGCATCTGCAACAAACCTTTGTAGCTAAAACGCTTCCTTGGATCTTGCTAGGGGATTTCAATGAGCTCCTGATGGCAGGTGATAAATCTGGTGGAATCATTCCGCACGGTAGAAGATTCGAAAAACTTCAATCCTTTGTCAATGTAACTAATTTTTTTGATGTTCCCTCAAATGGGTCGTCTTTTTCTTGGAAACGAAACTACACATCGGGTACTGTATATGAAAGACTTGATCGCGTGTTAGCTCATAATTCGTGGGATAATGTCTATCCCAACTCTTTAGTTGTGTACGAGCATTTCGCGTTATCTGATCACGCACCCTTGTTACTTTCTACACATCTGAACCAAAATATTGGTGGCCCACCTTTCTGATTCCAAAATGCTTGGACCAAAGACCCCGATTCTCTTCGAGTAGTGGGACATAGTTGGGGAACACATGTTCGTGGTACGGCCTTCTTTCGAGTTACCCAAAAACTTAAACGTGTCAAACACAACTTAAAAGAATGGCATAAATCGAACTATGGGAATATCATGAATCAACTCATCCATAATGCGTTTCGTCTTCATATTGTAGAAAATAACTTTCGTATGCAACCATTTAACCCTTCTATTCAACGTCAGCTCTTGAGATTAGTAAAGCAAAGGGAAAGGCTTCTTTCTTTCAATCAAAAGATCATGGGAAAGTTCAATAGAAACCTGTGGCTCTCTCAAGGGGATATGAACTCCCGGTTCTTCCATGAGAAGTTCAAAGCTAGAAAAAAAAGGAATGACATTCTTCGTTTAAAAAACGACCTGGGTAGTTGGGATTATGATCAAAGCTTCATTAAATCCTCCCTGGTTACTGATTTTACTAAACGCTTCCAGACAGAGGTCGATCCAAACAGAGGGTTGTATGTGGATTGCTTCCCTCAAAAAGTTGATGACTCTGACAATGCGAATCTTACTAAACCAGTATGGGAACAAGAAGTTCTAGAGGCCCTAGGTCAAATGTGCCCTTTTAAAGCGCCAGGGTCGGATGGTTATGGTCCAAATTTTTTTCTCGATTACTGGCCCATTGTCAGAGATGATGTTTTAAACGCTATTCATAGTTTTTTCCGTACAGGAGAAATCCTTAAGGAGGTGATTCATACGCTCATTCAGCTCATCCCCAAAAATGAAAATCCGGAGCATGCCAGCCATTTTCGGCCTATCAGTCTTTGTACAACCCTTTACAAAATTATTGCAAAAATCTTGGTAAACCGCCTCAGGCCTATCTTAGCAAAACTTATTAGCCCTCTCCAAGGGGCTTTCATGTCAGATAGAGTTATCCAGGATAATATCCTTCTAGTACAGGAAGTCTTAAATACCTTCCAAACCTCAAAGGATAAAACAGGTTGGTTCGCTTTAAAGCTAGACATGGAAAAGGCCTATGACAGGGTGAAATGGGATTTCTTATGGCAATGTCTTCAGACATTGGGTTTTAACAGTACTTGGATCAAGTGGATTAGGGGATGTGTAACCTCTGTATCCTACACGCTTATAGTTAATAACTCAACCAGCCAAATTTTCACTCCTACCAGGGGGTTACGACAAGGGGACCCCTTGTCACCCTATTTGTTTATTATTTGCATGGAGGTATTTTGCACACTAATGACTATTCAAGCTGAACATAATAAATCGGGGATTGGGGTTAAAATTTGCCTAAGCTACCAAAATTGCCTTGCCTCCTCTTTGCCGACGACAGCCTGGTCTTTTGCCGTGCAACTTCCTCGGCGTGTCAAAACCTCAAGAATGTTCTCAACCATTTCACCTCTGCGTCCGGGCAACTTGTTAATTTTCACAAATCATCTATTATCTTCTCGAAACAAGTTCCGAACCAAAAACGCAACATGTTAGCTGTGTTTTTTAATATGACATCCAAGCATGTCCTTGGGCGGTATCTAGGAGTACATTTTAATGGCCCTCGGCCTAAAGCTAGTGATCTCCACCACCTCATAAGCCGCACAGAGCGCACCCTCCACTACGTCAAAAATGGCCTTCAAGAACGGTTCCCTTAAAGCTAAGCAGAACGGTTGTAGAACCGTTCTCTAGACGACGATACTTAAAGCCTAAGAGAACGGTTGCAACCGTTCTAAAAGGGTAACGGTTATGAACATAACCGTTCTAAAAGATCTTTTAGAACGGTTTATAGGTACCTTACCTTTTAGAACTGTTTTGTCAAAAACCGTTCTCTAAGGCCCTGCTTAAATTTTAAATTGCACTGCTGGCGCCATTTTAAATTTTAAATTTTAAGAGCTTCACACATGTTCTGCTCTATGTGCATGAGATCAAGAGAATGTCTAACACACAAATCTTTCCAATAAGGGAGTTCAAAGAACACAGATCGCTTCTTATACCCAATTGTGATTCTTTGCTGGTTTTTAGACTTTTTACCTTTCTTGCCATATGTGATTGGTAGGTCTTTGACTTTATCGTAGACTTCTGATCCAGACAACCTCCTAGGACGCGGCCGGTGCTCGGTCCGTCCATTGAAAGCTTTCTTAAATCTACGATATCTATGATTTTCACATAAAAACCTACGATGATCGAGATAAACATTTTTGTTTGCATCTTTGAGACGAATGATATCAGCATCGTCCTCACATATAGGGCAAGCCTTACCCCCTTTCACACAATATCCCGAGAGATTTCCATAAACAGGAAAATCTTGTAAAGTGTTAAACAATAATGCTCTTAACTTGAATGAATTGCCTGCATGAGCATCGAAAACCTGCACACCTTCATTCCACAACAATTTTAAGTCATCAAGAAGAGGGGCCAAGTATACATCAATGTCATTTCCAGGTTGTTTAGGCCCGGATATCAACAAAGACAACATCATATACTTCCGTTTCATGCATAGATGTAGAGGCAAGTTGTAAGTCACCAATATCACGGGCCAAGTGCTATGAGTACTACTCAAATTGCCAAATGGATTCATCCCATCGGTGGACAAAGCAAGGCGTAAGTGTAAACACAAATTTCGTGGATCTAGAAATTAGAGACACAAAACAAATGTAACAAAATAATTTCAATTTATAACTTTTGGGTTACAAACTCTGTTACTCCACTGATTCGATTTCCAACACAAGAATAAACATGATTTGATGAAATTGATGATATTGACGTTGAACTTGTGACGATCTTGAAAGAGGGTCTCGTAGACTTGATTCTCTTCTCGATCTTGAAATGATTTTTCTCTTCTAGTTTCTATGGAGGAAACTAGAAGAATTCTTTTCCCTTGAGTTTTTGTAGTTTGAGAGGGTTTTTTGGTTTTGAGAGTGATTTTTCTCTGTACTCAGTACCCAACCTGAGAAATGGTGAGAAGGGTTCTATTTATAGGACATCAGGAGAGGAGGGTTTCCACTCTTAGTGGACATTATTGGGCCTTGAAGATTTGTTGACCCAACACCCCAAAATGGCTTAATCCATATTTTACACACTAATAATATTTGACTTTGTCAAATAATTGGTAGTCAAAGCCTTTAATCCACCGTAACAAATTTACGTGTCTACAAATTGCCCCCTCGAGATCAGGTCACATACACGATTTGAGTGTTTAAGCGTGATCGGGTCTCGATACAACTTAATGGCTCATGAACTACGGCTGATCACCCTTGATAATTTGTTGGAATTTTGTTGACTTTGTGCCGCTAATATTCAATCCATGTGGCAAATTAAAGCAAGTGCTACGAGCAGAATCCTTTTTCCAATGGTATCATTTGAGCCACTGGATATGGCTTTGTAAAAAAAAACACACATGAATTTGACTTTTAGCAGAACTCCGACTTCCGATCACATTACTCGATTGAACCCATAATCTTCTCCAATTCAGATTAGGTCTTTGATAGAGACTAGAATTATACTATCGAACTAATTCGATTTAAACTCAAACTCCAACCCATCAATCCGTATAAATAAGGGTGCAATTAATTTTAAATCTCCACCAGAAATCCTTCTCTTTTTTTTTTTACATCTTACTGTTATTTTACAACGTAAGCCTTCGACATTGGAGTTCTACCCCCGAACGACGCCCAGCTCAGTGCCTCGACGACGACGACTCGGCGCTCTTGTACCCGCCTTTGCATCTCGACACTTGCGACCAGTACCTCGACGCCTCTATACTTCGACAAAACCACGCGAGTCACGCATCTTGACGCCAAGATCCGCACTTGACGTTACCGGAGTTCGATATCGACCAACCCAGATCTCTTCATCCGCTACCAAAATCAGGTTTGTAAATTTGAGTATTTGATTTTCGAACTCTCTGAGATGTTGCGCTCGACTCGTTGTTCTTGAATTCTCTGATTTTTTTTTGTCGTCGTGCTTGTCGTAATGCTCTTCCTCTTTTATTTTAATAAAGTAGAAAGAAAACTGTTTCATTTGCAGCTGGTCCCCCCCTTAGTCAAAAGGAAACTCCAACCACAGAAACAACCCACGTGATTATCCTGACAAGCCAATTTTGATTGATTTTTTTTTTTTTTTTTTTTGTCAATCGCATGCCAATCACATGTTGTAGCTGATCTCACTCCAATCGCGTGACTTTGTTCTGCTGAAATAATATGCTACTGACATCTACTCGCCAATCACATATTCTACCCGATCACAGTCCAATCGCATGTCTTTATTTCTTACACGCCTATTTCTACGTGATTTTTTTTGCTTTTTCTTCTTCTTTTTTTTTTTTTTTTTGAACAATTTCCCGAAAAATTTGACTTTTGGTCTTTCAGGAAGTATGGTTCACTTCAAGTCGACCAAAATCGGAAACAAGGAGTATCTGGTGACTCTTGACAAAGACATCGACACTGTAGAGAATGGTGTGAAGCACGTCGTTTTCCGTCCGATGACAGGACCATTCGCCGAATCTTGGCCAACGATATACTACCCTTCAAACTTGGACTGCTGGTGGAGAGAAAGTTTGGACAACAGGCCAGTATTGCGTTCGTCTCACCATACGAAAAACGCCAATGTTGATCACTTTCAGACGTTGCACGACTCGCTCGCCAAGAAGACCACCAAATGGAGCACCAACTTTCGATTCGGCGCGGAGTTCAACTATGTTCCCTATTACTGGGAGTGGCTAGAAGACATCTTGGGCCGTTGCCGGGACCGTCTAGACAGCATTCGCCTCCTCGACGCAGTTTACGCCTCATTGTTCACTTACCGTCAAAACAACCATCTTGTGGAGGCTCTTTGTGAATTTTGGTGCCCTGAAACAAATACTCTTGTGACGTCATCCGGAGAAGTATCACTCAGCCTTTGGGACATTCGCTGTATTACAGGTCTTCCAGTAAAAGGAGCTTTTTATGATGAGGTTGTGCCTTCACTACGTGAACTATTGCCGCCGGACCAGGGAGGACATTCGAGCCTGCCCCCTAGCTGCAAGCACTTATTCGCTGCGTTTCATAGGATCGTTTCTGACAACAAGAAGAAAGTAAAGACCACCCTTGAAGATTGGACTCGCTTCTGGTTTAAAGGATCTTCTCGGTACTCGGTCTCCAGAACACAACCTGTCATGAAGAAGGAATTTACTGCATACGGCACACCTAACTCATGGGACGACACCATTCACGCGGCTCTTTTGTCTTTGGAGGTTCCTGACGCTGAGAAGAAAGAGACATATCTTGCTTCCTTCCTCGCTTGCTGGCTTTGTGCATTCTTCTTGCCTGTTCGTGAGCTAAACCATGTGCGACCTGGCGTGTTCAAGGCGGCATCTTTACTTGCTAGTGGACAAGTACTGTCTCTTTCGATCCCTGTCCTTGCAAGCATCTACAGAGGTCTTAACGATATTTCGAACTCTCCTACCCCGGGAAAACATCAAGGTTATTTCGCTGCTCACTATGTCTACGCATGGCTGGCCAAGTATTTTAAATCTCACTCCATCGACAACACTCTCTCGGTGGGAGCTGCCATGATCACGGTCCGAGGTAACTCCACCCTTACACATCCGGCTAAAGAAGTTAAGAAGCTTATTTCTTCCGGAGACAAGATTGACTGGCTCTGTACCTCTGTGGTCACCAAAATAATGACGAGAGATATGTTGACGACGGCGAATGTTCTCGTCGAACAGTGGATGTTTTTCTTGCGATGCGATCTTGCTACTTGACCTTAAGATACGACGATCATTATATACCTGAACCGTATAGCCCTCATCGTTTTGGCCGACAATTTGGATTCGATCAGGATGCTCCTGGCAAGCTGGAGTCTTCGATACGAGAGTGTAATCAGGAACGCATCTTTCAGTTTTTTGTGTCTTCACTCCGTTTAGAAACAAAGTCAACATTCATGATTCCACATCGCGGTTTTAACGCACAAGCTCGAGTCACCCCAGCGTACCGTAATTGGTGGAAATCGATTTTCCCCCCACGGTGTTCGAGCAAGAACTCCAGTCCGGTACCACCGTCTGAGAATTTGACCAAGCAAAATGCCTCCAAACCTTCGGAGAAGCGGAAGTTAGAGAGCATTGTTACTCAAGCTCCTTCTGAGGCACCGGTTACATCTCTTAAACGTCGTCTGACGGTGAAACCATCTAGCGCAGCTTCCACAAGCAAAACTCCACCCCCTCCGAGCATCACAACGAAGGAAACCCGTAAGAAGACACACAGTCCTCCGCCTGAGACATTGGCACCGAAACCCTCAAGCGAAAGCATACTCGGTATTTTGGAGGAAGATATCCTTGAGATGGATGACCTCGAAGATAACAACCATTGTCATGCATCGGTATTTCATCGTGTAACTCCCCTTTTTTTGTTGTAAGAAAGGCGTGTTGATCACCTCTTTTTTTTTTGAAACAGGATTTTCCATCGGACATGAATTTGGAAGACGAACTCCGATGTTCTGGTAATGTTGCTTCGCTTGACGCTGAATTGCTGGAGGCTGCTAAAGACCCTATCATACTAGGTTCCATGGCTGGACTTGCAGCGTATGACGCCCTCCACGATGAAGAAGAGTTTTAAGAGCCCGATTTTGATGCGACAGAGATGATCTTTCAAATTGATCGTCAAGCAGCCGCACTCGCAGCCGAGTCTCTGAAAAGGAAGCTACTGAAAGCCACGCCCCCTGATTTTCCTCGCCTAGAAAAGGAGTCCAACAAAGTCTTCGAATATATCACCTCAAAGAAAGTCAATACCTCAGCACTACGCGAGCACGTAAAGAGTTACATGTCATCTGTCTCCGAGCTTCATACTTTACAACAACAGTTGAAGGTTCCCATCACTGTTTATGAGGAAGAACTCCGAGCATTGGAAGGACGATTGTCAGATGCTATATCATTGGAGGACAAGAGCAAAAAGGAACTAGACTCTCTCCGAAAAAGTGCAAGCTCACTCATCTCGAGGAAGGAGACACTAAAGAAAGAACTTGCAGACTTGGAAGCCAAGGAAAAGGAGTTAATCGCATCCATAGCTACTGCGGAAAATCTTCACTCGACGCATCATACTTCCATGCTAGAATTGAACGAGGTGCACACCTCCCTTGAAAAGTCTCACGCTTCTGCTTTGAAAAGTAAGGAGAAACTTGCAAGTGCAGAGAAGGCTGTCAAAAGTGCTCGTGATGCGTTGGACAACTTGAAGTGAGGCTAGGAGCTCCCATTCCCCATTTTCCCTATTTCTTGTTTTTTTTTTTCTTTTTTTAGGAATTTTTTTTTTGTATTTTTTTTTATTATTTTTTTTATTGCTTTGACATTGTCATTTGAACTCTACACAAGTTGTTTCAATCATTTTGTTGCATATGGGATTGTTGTTTTTTTTTTAAAGCGGCTGGACTTAATTACATAGAGTACTTAAGCTGCCTACGTACCTACAAAGTATGTGGTACTTTACAAGATTAAGCCAACGTAGTTCAGAGGGGAATGTTTTGGTTTTATTTTGGGTGTGGCTGGACTAAAGCAATAAGATTACTTAAGCTGCCTACGTACCTGCAAAGTATGTGATACTTTACAAGATCAAGCCAACGTAGTTCATTTTTTTTTTTTTTTTTTTTTTGTGGGTAGATGCAGTTTAGGCTCATGCTTAGGAGCTCAGTGAGGCCCCTTTCAAGTCAAGCATAGTAACGTTTCAGGAACTTGCCGTTGATCGGACCGATCCTCTTTCCGTCAGCGTCCACGATCAAGTAAGCGCCACTTGTATACACTTCTTGCACAACGTGCGGCCCATCCCATTTTGAGGTGAACTTTCCTTTCGGCTTCTTAGAAGTTATGATGGGTCTTCGCAACGCCAAGACCATGTCTCCTACTTGGAAGGATCGAGGACGTACTTTTTTGTTGAACGCCCTAGATAGACGCGCTTGGTAGCATTCCAACTTTCGTTGTGCTTCGAGCCTTTTCTCATCCAAAGCTTCCAATTCAGCTAAACGGAGTTTGGCGTTCTCGTCTGCGGTCAATCCCATTTGCACGGCGATCCGAAGAGACGGAATTTCGACTTCAAGTGGCAAAACTGCTTCGACTCCATAGACTAAGGCATACGGTGTCGATTGAGTCGGGGTTCTGTAGGTAGTGCGATACGCCCATAACACTTCTCCCAGTTTGTCATGCCAATCGCGTTTTGACTTCGATGCTACCTTTCTCAGCAGATTCTCTAGCGTTTTGTTGAAAGCTTCTGCAAGACCGTTTGCTGGGGCATTATAGAAAGACGACTTGTGCTGGGTGAACTTAAACTTCTGCCAGAGACTCGTCATCAACTTGTTTTTGAATTCATTTCCATTATCCGTGACAATATGTTTTGGCACACCGTAACGATAAATGATGTGATTGCGGACGAAATCAGCAACATTCTCCTTTTTGACTTCTTTGAGAGCGACAGCCTCGGCCCATTTTGAAAAATAATCGGTTCCAGCTAGAATGTATTCATGTCCTGCTGACGACTTTGGCTTGAGAGGTCCGATTACATCGAGTGCCCAAGCCTCAAAGGGCCAGGATGCGACTGTAGGGTGAAGTATTTCGGGTGGTTGATGGATGTAAGGTCCATTGAACTGACAAGCATCACATTTCTTTGCGAATTCCATAAAATCGTGCACCATGGTCGGCCAGTAGTAGCCCATTCTCTTGACGCGGTCGTAGAGTTTTGGACCTGGTTGGTGAGCCCCACACACCCCGGAATGCGCTGTTTTGATGGCTTGCAGCCCTTCTCCGCTACTCAAGCATCGAAGCCAAACGTCATTGAATGATCGTCGATACAGAGTGCCATGGTAGTAGACGAAACGATAGGCGCGACGCCGGACTTCGGTCCTATGCTTTCGTTCAGTAGGCAACCTACCATGCTCTAAGTAATCGATGATTGCTTGTCGCCAGTCTTCTTCATGAGTCTCGTAGACATATACAGCGTTGACATCTTCCGTAGATTCTGGCTCTATAGGCGGAACAACCCATCTTTCGCAGACTGGAACCGAAGTAGGAACCTTTGCCCCCAGTGCCAATGTGGCCGCGAGATTTGCAAGGGCGTCGACCATCTTGTTGGTACTCCTCGGTACGTGTTCCAGGATGACGGAATCAAAGTATTGCAACAATTGAATGGCGAGCTTGTGATAAGGCATCAAATCCTCCTTTTTAACATCGTACTCGTTCAAAACTTGATTAATTATGAGTTTCGAATCACCATAGACGTCGAGATCCTTGAACCCCATTTCTACGGCCATCTGGAGTCCCATGATCAACGCTTGGTACTCGGCCATTTTGTTTGAACATAACTCTGTGAGGATGAAAGAGTATGTCAAAATGTGTTTTTCAGGCGAGACGAAGATGATTCCAGCTCCAGCGCTATCTTGACGTGCAGCGCCATCAAAGTACATTTGCCACGGAGGAAGAACATCAACATAGAAGACGCCTTCTCCTGGTAATTCTTCCGAGAAACTCCACTCCGCCGGTATTGGGTGATCAGCCAAGAAATCTGCTAGTGCTTGTCCCTTGACGGCCTTTTGAGGTACGAAGACGATATCATATTGCTTCAAGATCACGGCCCACTTAGCAAGCTGTCTCGATAATACCGGTCTTGACAAAATGTATTTGACTGGATCAGCCTTAGAAATCACATGCACTGTGTGAGCTTGGAAGTAGTGCCGGAGTTTCTGAATGGCGAAGATAAGGGCCAGACAAATCTTCTCGATAGGCGAGTAATTTAGCTCCGCCCCTACCAAAGTTCGACTTAAGTAATAGAGAGCCCTCTCCTTGCCTTCCTCATTTTCTTGCGCACATAATGCCCCCATGGAGTGTTCCTGGGCGGAGATGTACAAAATGATGGACTTCCCTTGTATTGGTGCGCATAGGACTGGCGGACTGGACAGGTACTTCTTGATGCTCTCGAATGCGTTATGACAAGCCTCGTCCCACACAAAAGGAACATCCTTCTTCATTAGATGACTAAACGGGTGACAGCGCCCCGCCAAGTTTGAGATAAATCGTCGTATGTAGGCTAGACGCCCTTGAAGACTTCGAAGGTCTTTGAGCGTGGAAGGTGGAGGCATGTCGTTTATGGCCTTGATCTTGGATTGATCGATTTCAATCCCTCTGTGCCTTACTATGAAGCCTAAAAACTTTCCTGAGCTAACGCCAAATGCACACTTCAGTGGATTCATCTTGAGTTGACATTTACGCAGGCGTTCAAAAATCTTGCGAAGATCCTGCACGTGATCGACCCTTCTTTTTGATTTGACCACAAGATCATCAACATAGCACTCGACAATGTCGTGCATCATGTCTTCGAATATCTTTTGCATGGCTCGTTGATAGGTTGCTCCTGCGTTTTTCAACCCGAAAGGCATGACTTTGTAGCAAAATATCCCCTTGGGTGTTCTAAATGCCGTGGCCTCCTCATCTTCCGGCGCCATTTGTATTTGATTATAACCGGCAGTACAATCCATGAATGACAGCGCCTCATGCCCGGTCGTCGCATCGATCATGATTTCTGTCACGGGCAGTGGGAAGTCATCTTTGGGGCAAGCATCGTTCAAGTCTCTAAAATCGACACAAATGCGAAGTTGTCCATTCTTCTTTCGCACTGGAACGATATTTGTGATCCATGTAGGATATTTGACTTCTCGGATGAAACCCGCGTCAATCAATTTGTTTACCTCAGCTTCAATTTCGGAGCTGTTTTTTCGGGGACACTCCTTTTTTTATTGCAAGACGATGAACGGCCACCTTCGGGCTCAAACCGGGCATCTCCTTGTAACTCCAAGCGAAGACGTCTTTGTAGGTAGAAAGATGTTGGGGTTTTAGATGCTAAAAGTGCGGAATTAGGAAAACAGTTTTCGTGCATCTAACCCAAGATCGCATACATAGATTAATAGGATCGATACAAATAATCATACCTCTTGATGCGTGTAACAATTTCACAGATTATAGGAGGAACAGGATCCCAAACGCGACCCCTCTACTCAGTCCATGCGAGCACTGAACCAGATTCCTCAAGTCTTGTTTGCTAGAACGCCAGGAGACAGTCTCACGTATTCTTGAGGAGGATGTGTTGTACGTGTGATTAGGTTTTTAGGTTTTAGAGTCAATTACTCTGTATGTTGTGTTTTTTTTTTACGTAATACAGCTCTCTTGTACATATATACTCTGAGTATATTTAATACAGTAAATAACCTAATCACTCAGTAAAACCCTAAGCCCAATAATAACTAATAACCCATTAGATATTATCGTCTTAGACCTGGTTCGAGACTCTAAGCGTGTGACCCTGTAGGACTCGGTAATAGTTAGTAGTTGGCTTAATCATTAAGCCAACATACCGTAGTTGGTTTCTAGCAAAACACTACGACCACCTAATATTACCGAATATAATATCCTCGTAATATAATCCTCGTTATTATCGAAAATGACACTTGATCGAAGGACACGATCCTTCAATCTCCCACTTGTCCTAGAGCAAGTGTGTCACATGAATTCCCTCATCTCTTAGTGTCTAATTTGAATATATTGCGATATCACATATCCTTTCATATCATCAATCAAATTGTTCCTTGAAATCTGAGTTGAACTGCAAGACGAATGATTAACATATAATCCATTCGAGCACGGCCATGCATTTTCGGTTCCTACTCTTCAAGTGGCCTGGACACCATTCCTATCACATAGGAGGACTCTCCAATCTTGTACACCCATTACTCCCACTCAATTTTTAGCAGCCCCAATCATTGCCTTTATAGTCCCCTTTTACAGCATGACGTTGAGCAAGATCAAAGACATACCAATCCTTTCATAGGAGAAATGATGCACTCATGTCTAAGGAATTTACCATAATAATCAGTACGAATTCCAAATGTAATTTACGGAATTGCACAGTGGGTCAGTCCAATATATGCTATCTAGTATATATCCATGTAATCGACTAGACATCCAATGTCCCTATGGTCCATGAAACAGCACCATCAATCAACTTACAAACTAGTATTTCCGTGTCATTAGTCTGTCCATTACAAATGACTTATACTAGGGACTCAAATCCAATTTATAATTTCAGTTCACTAAATAGCGTTTCATTCGTCAAATAACATTTTGACAAACCTATTTGAAATAGTAAATTATTTCGGACAATATTTAATTTCTAAACCATAATTAAATAGATCGTGAAACAACGTTTCACAATAATAACAAACATAATCGTAGTGTATAAATCAAACCATGAACAAATTCATAATTTCAAAACCATACAAAATCAAAGCCAGTCTCCAACGTGTTTGATACCCATATCTCGAATATGACTATCATGCTTTGATTGCGGTAAAGGTTTAGTCAACGGATCTGCAATGTTAGCATCCGTATGTACTTTGCAAAGTTTCACATCTCCTCGTTTGACAAACTCGCGAATGATATGAAATTTCCTGAGCACATGCTTGGCTTTACTGTGTGACCTTGGTTCTTTTGCTTGAGCAATAGCACCATTATTATCGCAATAAAGGTCTATTCCGTTAGCAACACTAGGAACAACACCAAGTTCACCAATAAAGTTCACCATCCAAACAGCTTCCTTTGCTGCTTCACCAGCAGCAATGTACTCAGCTTCAGTTGTAGAATCAGCCACCGTGCTCTGCTTTGAACTCTTCCAGCTCACTGCTCCTCCATTCAGACGAAAAACATATCCAGATTGGGATCTGGAGTCATCTTTGTCAGTCTGGAAGCTTGCATCGGTATATCCTTCAACGATAAGTTCATCCTCACCTCCATACACTAAGAAATCATCTTTAGTCCTTCTCAAGTATTTCAGAATGTTCTTAGCTGCATTCCAGTGCGGTACACCGGGACGTGATTGGTATCTGCTACACACGCTTAAAGCATATGAAACATCTGGGCGAGTACAAATCATAGCATACATGATCGATCCTATGACTGACGCATAAGGAATCGAACTCATCTGTTTCAGCTCATCAGGTGTTCTAGGACACTGAGTCTCGCTAAGACGTATGCCATGTTGCATAGGTAGAAAACCTCTTTTAGAGTCTTCCATGCCGAACCTCTTAAGAACTTTATCAATATAAGTTCCTTGGCTCAGTCCTATCATCCTCTTGGATCTATCCCTATAGATTTTGATTCCAAGAATGTACTCTGCGTCTCCTAAATCTTTCATTGAAAAACATTTTCCAAGCCAAACCTTTACAGATTCCAGCATAGGAATATTGTCTCCAATGAGAAGTATGTCATCTACATACAAGATTAAGAAGACAACATCACTCCCACTAACTTTCTTATACACACAGGGTTCTCCTTCACATTTGAGAAAGCCAAATGATTGGACCGACTCATCAAAGCGAAGGTTCCAACTCCGAGATGCTTGCTTCAATCCATAAATAGATTTCTGAAGTTTGCATACTTTACTAGGATTATCTGGATCCTCAAAACCTTCAGGTTGTGTCATGTACACATCCTCTTTCAGATAACCATTAAGAAAGGCTGTTTTGACATCCATCTGCCAGATCTCATAATCGTAATGAGCTGCAATCGCTAGGAGTATCCGGACGGATTTAAGCATTGCAACTGGGGAGAAAGTTTCATCATAGTCTATACCATGAATCTGCTTAAAACCCTTTGCAACTAATCTTGCTTCGAAAATATCTATGTTTCCATCCTTGTCTGTTTTCAATTTGAAAACCCACTTGCAACCGATAGGTTTTACCCCATCTGGCAAATCAACCAAGTCCCATACTTGATTTTCAGACATGGAATCCATCTCAGATTTCATGGCTTCAAGCCATTTTACGGAGTCAGCACTCATCAAAGCTTGTTTATAGGTGGTAGGCTCTTCACTTTCTAAAAGTAAGATATCGTGACTCTCTGTCAGAAGAAAATCCACATATTTTCTCGACGGTACCCATGGCCTACTCGATCTACGTGGGTTATTAGCAACAGGAGAAGAAGTCACAACATCTTGTGAATCTTCGTTAGAATTAGATTCTAGTGGGACGGAAGAGGATTCGCGCGTGGAATACGCCATCCTCTGAGCTTGTTCCACATTCCCCGAAGGGACGGTGGAATCCGGCCAGCCCGTCTCTGATGTGGGACCAACCACATCCGTTTGTTGCTCATCTCGAATTTCTTCGAGAAACACACTACTACTCCCACTTGCCCTTTTGGAAATGAAATCTCTTTCCAAAAAGACACCATCACGAGCAACAAACACCTTGCGCTCGTTTGGATTGTAGAAGTAGTAACCCTTTGTTTCTTTGGGGTAACCCACGAAGAAACATTTATCTGATTTGGGTCCGAGTTTGTCTGACAGTAACCGTTTTACATAGACTTCGCAACCCCAGATTTTCAGAAAAGACAATTTAGGAGTTTTTCCTGTCCATATCTCGTATGGTGTCTTATCCACAGCTTTTGATGGTGACCTGTTAAGTGTAAATGCTGCAGTCTCGAGAGCATATCCCCAAAAGGATATTGGAAGATCGGCAAAACCCATCATCGAGCGAACCATATCTAATAGGGTTCTATTCCTCCTTTCAGACACACCATTCCATTGTGGCGTTCCTGCGGGAGTTAATTGTGAAAGAATTCCACAATCTGCTAGATGATTATCAAATTCTCGGCTCAAATATTCCCCACCACGATCAGAACGTAATGTTTTAATTTTCTTGCCAAGTTGATTCTCCACTTCATTTTGAAATCGTTTGAACATGTCAAATGATTCAGACTTTTGTTTCATTAAGTAGATATACCCGTATCTGCTTAAATCATCAGTAAAAGTAATGAAGTAACTGAATCCGCTTCGAGCTTGTGTACTCATTGGTCCACATACATCAGTATGGATGAGTCCCAATAGATCACTAGCTCTCTCTCCTTTTCCAGTAAAAGGTGACTTTGTCATTTTTCCCATTAAACATGATTCGCAAATATCGAAAGATCCGAGATCAAACGATGCTAAAACCCCATCCCTTTGGAGTTTTTGTATGCGTTTCTTATTAATGTGACCTAATCGACAATGCCACAGATAAGCGAGATTAGAATCTTTTGATTTTTGCTGTTTATTATTTACATTATAGATATGGCTCTTTAAATCAAGTATGTAAAGACCATTAATTAACTTTGCTTTGGCATAAAACATCTCATTCATATAAATAGAACAGCAATTATTCTTAATATTAAATGAATAACCCTCAGAATCCAAAACTGAAACTGAAATGATGTTTTTGGTAATTGCAGGAACGTAATAACAGTTATTTAGTTCTAATGCTAAACCAGAGGGTAATAGTAAACTATATGATCCTACGCTTAAAGCAGCAACTCGTGCTCCATTTCCAACGCGTAGATCTACCTCTCCTTTTGCCAAACTTCTACTTCTTCTGAGACCCTGCACATTCGAAATAATGTGAGAACCACAACCGGTATCTAATACCCAAGAAGAAGAATCTGTGAGATTAACTTCTATAACATAAATACCTCTAGTGGATTTGACTACTTTTCCACTCTTCAAGTCTTCCATGTACTTGGGGCAGTTTCTTTTCCAATGTCCAATTTCATTACAATGGAAACACTTGCTATTGGCAGCTATCCTCTCCTTTTCAGGAGCAGGAGTGGGTTTTGGCTTAGGGTCAGCAACCATTTTGCCTTTCCCTTTGCCAGCCACATATTTCTTGCCAGCAGCCCCAGTTTTCTTGAAACCCTTTCCTTTGGTGACCGTAAGAACTTCTTTCTTAGGTTCCGGCCTTAAGTCCTTTTCAGCAGCTTTCAACATCCCATGTAACTCAGCCAGAGGTCTATCAGCTCCCTGCATGTTATAGTGCATGCGAAAGGTTCTAAAACCATTGTGAAGGGAGTGAAGAATCATGTCAGTTGCCCATTCTAGACTTGCAGGAGCACCACGTTCCATGTTTTCAAACAAACCAATCATTTCAAAAACATGCGATCCTACCGGTTTTCCCACTTCTAGCTTGGCTTCGACTATAGCTTGTATAGTGTCATACCTCTCCAATCTAGCACGATCCTGAAACATGGTTCTCAGGGTGGTGATGATTGTATGGGCATCCATCCTCTCAAACCTCTTTTGAAAGGATGGTTCCATGACAGCCAGCATCAGACAAGTGACAGGCACCGATCTTTCTCTAACTCGACGCTCAGTATTTCTGTCAGCAGCAGTAGCTGCTTCCTCTAGGACAGGAATTGGGGTATCAAGAACATCTTCTCGACCTTCAGCCCTTAGAACTATTCTCAAAGTTCTCTCCCAATCAAGGAAGTTCTTGTCGTTCAGCTTATCCTTCTCAAGGATCGAACGCAAATTGAAATTATCGCGATTCATGATATCTACAAATAAACGCAAAGATTTTAGATTATGTTTATATGATAGCGTATAATTTTAACTAATTTAAACATATAAGCTATCTACATTCAATTCAGCAAAATAAATACCCTAGTTGAATTAAACGATTCCAAGACCCCATTTCACCTAAGTTCTAAGCGGACTTTGGCCCTTCCCTAAAACTTAAATGATCAAGGTAAGTAAACTCTTTTACTAATTATAACCGTTTATAATTCTTGGTTTGATAAGTGCAATCTCATTATCTCCTTATCACTATGCCTCAAAACCAAAACTTTGTCTTTTGATATTTTGTTGAGAGTAACCAATTCACCCACGCAATTCCCCTAAGGAATTACCCGTACTATCCTAAGATTTTAGATAACACTTCGCTTTGGCGAAACCTATCACCTAAAATCTAAGGCATCATAGGTGTTGAATTGGAAAGGCATCTAGCTCAATATTACTTAGGGTCTTCTTATTTTATGTATGACCTAATATCTAGTGAACATGCGTGATACTAGTGACCAAACATAAATAAGTTGCGCAAAATAAATGCGAAAATAAATGTGATCCTAATATGGCCCCTAATCCTAAAGATCTAATCTTCTAGGCTCCGTCTTGTAAGCTGGATCCCATCCATGATCTTCAATCATCGCCTCACAACTTCTTTGTAATTACAATTTATAAACGGTACGCAGACCGTAAAACGATATAAATAATAAATTACAAAAATACATAACGGTACACAGACCGTATTTCTATTACAAAAAATACATAACGGTACGCAGACCGTATTTTCTATCCTATTTTGGGCCATATTAGTCACCTCCACAATAATATCACATATTATAATCATTCATTCAATATAACATATTAAATAGAATAAACATGCATTTAAACAATTTAAACACAAAAGACCATTTAACAATTAAACACATAAATAAGCATGCTCATAATTAACAAATTAATTACATAAGAATTTTATTATTTCATTTCAATTAATATTAATTAAGTGGTATTATTCGGAATAATCGTAAGTCGTACGTTATTGTTTAAACCAACAAATTGGTCAACATTATTATTTATTTTCTGCTGCACTACACGTACTCAACGCCTGCTTTTGTTTCATTTTGGCTATGAACACACGCACAGCAAATCAAAACACTTTCCCAAATCAATTTCAATCAAAAAATTTCAATCAAATTCTTTTAATCAAAATTGATCAAACTCATCTTCCCCAATCAACACAACTCCATCTACCGAGCCCAGCTCAGTTCGGCCACTACCGCTACCGCCGATTCCGATAATCGACGACGCTAGCACTACCACCAGTCTGTCCCGGCTACCATCTCCTCTGCGCTCGTCCTCGCCCTCGCGCGCGGCTGCAACAAATTGCAGTAGTGAGGAGTGTGTACCGGCTTTGCGAGCCGAGTGCGATGGTCAGTACCATCGACCCAGATCGCCGCCGCAGCCCAGCCACAGCTTCCACCACCGAGTCCAACACTCGACGATGCTAGCAACGCCCACGAATTAGCCCGAGCGGCCACTTCCTCAGCGCTCGTCCTCGCGTTTCGCGCGCGCTGCAACAGTTGGACAAGTGGGGTTCTTACCTGATTTCGCGACCCGAGTCCGATGGTCAACACCATCAACCCAGATCACGCCGCCGCAGCCCAGCCACGGCGTCCATCAGGTGAGTTGCGAATTTTTTTTTTTTTTTTTTTGATTGATTTTCGACCAAAAATTTACCCAAAACGATTTTTGGATTAAAATTTATCCAATGAACATTTAATTAAAATCCTACAACAAATTCGAATCCTTAATTACCAATTAATTAAAATTCGAATTTCAAATATGGGGATTTTAATTCCGAAAATTCTTAACCTAATTAAGAAAATCGATTGTTCATTTTTCGTGAGTTTGATTGCAAAATTAAGCATGAAATAAAACGAATTTTTAATTTGCTTAACTTTAAATTCGAAATTTTTGACAAAATAATTGGTTAAACAAATTTCCCCAATTCAATTTCGACCTAATTTCGATTTATACCCTAATTGACCCTAAAACAAGTTTTCTGTTCAATTAGAATTTTGGGAAAACTATAGAAACGAAATTTTCTAATTTGTGAGTAATTTGTGAGATTTTGTAAAATCATAATTTTACGTCAAAATAATCGAAATCGAATTTCACTTTGTACGACTAAACCATATCATAATAATTCCAAATTGAAATGAAATAATCAACATGCATCACGTATCAAAATTAATCTTGATCACTATTAATGTATGTAAACCTGGCTCTGATACCACTGTTGGGGTTTTAGATGCTAAAAGTGCGGAATTAGGAAAACAGTTTTCGTGCATCTAACCCAAGATCGCATACATAGATTAATAGGATCGATACAAATAATCATACCTCTTGATGCGTGTAACAATTTCACAGATTATAGGAGGAACAGGATCCCAAACGCGACCCCTCTACTCAGTCCACGCGAGCACTGAACCAGATTCCTCAAGTCTTGTCTGCTAGAACGCCAGGAGACAGTCTCACGTATTCTTGAGGAGGATGTGTTGTACGTGTCATTAGGTTTTTAGGTTTTAGAGTCAATTACTCTGTATGTTGTGTTTTTTTTTTTTTACGTAATACAGCTCTCTTGTACATATATACTCTGAGTATATTTAATACAGTAAATAACCTAATCACTCAGTAAAACCCTAAGCCCAATAATAACTAATAACCCATTAGATATTATCGTCTTAGACCTGGTTCGAGACTCTAAGCGTGTGACCCTGTAGGACTCGGTAATAGTTAGTAGTTGGCTTAATCATTAAGCCAACAGACCGTAGTTGGTTTCTAGCAAAACACTACGACCACCTAATATTACCGAATATAATATCCTCGTAATATAATCCTCGTTATTATCGAAAATGACACTTGATCGAAGGACACGATCCTTCAAAAGAAGCTCTACATATTCGGCACGTTCTTGTTGTGTGAGCATTGTACTCACATAAACGGGACGTGGTTGCTCTTCTGTCCCAAGGTTGATTTCTTCAAGATCGTCAACGGTAGCTTGACCTCCATCTTCGAAAGTTTTGGGAGTTTCAGCGACTTCAACCTCTCCATCCGAATCTGGGACTTTCTCGATCGTAACATGATTAGAAGAAGCATAGAATTGGGCGTCATATGCTTGGTTCATCTTCCTTTGTTTTCTAGTGAGGCTTATAGTGTGCTTCAGTGCTTCAAGAGACCCTTCCATGTTGTCTTTTATCATTTGAAGTCGTTTTATGTGCGACGGCATCTTAGCTTGCACGTTCTCTGCTTCCTGGGCCAAACTTTTTGTTTGTCGTTTCTTTTGTCGCCTTGGGTGCTTTTTCGTGGTCGTGGCACCTTTGATGCGACTGAAGGCTGGTTTTGCATTTGGACGACAATGCGGACCGCGGGTAAGATGAACTGTCACAGTCTCCTCACGTTCTCCCAATCTATCAAAAACTTGAGGTCGTGGTGCTGAAGTTATCGGAGTTAACCTATCAAAAACTGACTTCCTTTTTTGTGCACCCAATCTATCAAAGACGGAAATTCGTGGGGGGCGAACGAAGTTGTCTCCTTCTCCTGCGAAAAATTCATCCTCTAATTCATCTTTTACAAGCTCGGCCGTGATAACTAGGGATCTGGCAACCTTCTCTCTGCGTCGTGCCGAAATTCTTACTGGTTCGGGAGGTGCAAAACCAAGACCAGCCCTTGTAGTCGCCACCGTGAATCCTTGCTTATGCGGCTTCTTCCTTCCATCATAGAGATCTTGTGTTGCGACTTCTATCACTCGCCCCAGAGGTGCTGGATTTTTGAAGTCGTACCCTGACTTGGACATGAGCTTATATGCATTTGGGTCAAACCTTCCTTTCGTGAGTTCTTGATCTCCCTTAGAGTTTCCGGAAGAGGGTGTGAATCCCGGAAGGAGAGGCTTGCTGACTTCGTGGTTGATTGTCTTGGTAAGAGGGATTGTGGCGTTCTTTTTCAAATCTTCGAGACACTTTTCACCAAGACGCTTTTTTGAGGTAGACGCTTCTTCCACCGACGTATGTATCGTGAACGGTGCTTCTCCTTTCTTTCGACGCGACTTCGGTACATACCTGAGCACGGGAGTAGAAGACGATACAGCTTCACTTGTTGGGGTGGTCGTGTCTTGCTGGCTAGTTTTATCGATGATGTTTACATGGCGCTCAAGGATTGCTGATTTTTCTTCATCGTCAACCCTTGGTACGTTATGAGTTGTCCCCCTCCCGGTCGAGGAGATTTTTGATGGCAACATTTCAAGGGGGATGTCATCGCTGTCGAAAAACTTAGCATCGGCATAATGGCTTTCGGCCTGAGAGAATGGTTTGACATCTCCATTAACCTTTTTCTCGGTGTCATTTCTGTAATACTTCAGGCATTGATGAAGAGTTGACGCCACCACTCCATTTTCATGCAACCAGGGTCGTCCTAGCAACAATTTGTATGACGTTTTAGCATCGATCACTTGAAACATTGTGGTAGGAGATATATCGCCGATTGTAAGTTCTACTCGAGCCATGCCGATCGAACGTTGTCCGCCGAGGTTGAAACCTTGAATCATCAAGCGACTTTTGGTCAACTCATTTGTGGAAATTCCCAATTCCAGCATGGTTTATTTGGGCATCAAGTTTACAGCCGAACCTCCATCGACGAGAATGCGACCAACTTTCTGTCCTTTGATGTAACCGGACACAAACAATGGGCGATTGTGCGGTTTTGATCCCAGAAGCAAGTCTTCGTCGGTGAACACAATGGCAGCGTTGCAAGTGACGCATTTTGTGGAGTCGTTCGAGTGTCCTCCCGCACCTTTGATGTGTTCAGCGTACAACTCGGGTTGACGGATAGCATCGACTAGTTGTTCACGCATTTCTCTGGGTAGATGAAATATTTGTTGCCACCCCATACGTACAGGCAATGCATCCAAGGTTGTAGCAATCCTTTTTTCTTTCTCCGAACCCATGAATAATGTATCGGTGTCAGTAGACGTGCCTTTTGGCGATTCTTCTTCTGCCTCCCTTTCGTCTACTGTAGAGGACACTGAGTTGACAGCTACGCCATCAAAAAAATTTGAGGGAAAATAATCTCCCAACATGGTAAAATAAGGTAACCTTTCCTCAACTTTGGCTACAACTGGAGCTGTAGCCTTTACGACGTTGACACGTTCTCTTACTTGCCTTTTGATGAAGGATTCTTTTCGGTATTGCCGCATTTGCTGCGATTGCGGCTCTGGCATATGGTTGATTTTTTTTCGTGACTTTCGCCTTCTCGTGACGAGGATCCAACCTTCATCGTCGTCCTTCTTATGGTTAAGTTCTTCGCAAATTGGTGGAGATCTTACGGCGGTGGAGATAACAACCGGCTCGAGACTTCCGAATTGAATAGTTCGAACGCGACTAACACCATCTTCAGGGATGACAGACCGCATAATTTGTGTATTCGGCAGAAAACATTCATCTGACGAATGACCCGAAATTCCATGATACTTACAATATTTCTTGTTCGCCGAAGACACATGTTTCTCTGGAGCCTCATCATCAACGTAAGCGACAACACAGTGGGATTCAACAACGTCATCTACATCCAAGATGATCTTTCCTTCATCTGACAACTTCATAACCAACTCCTTGAGTGTTATGCACTTCTCCAATGGATGACTGATCACTCGGTGGTAGCGACAATACTTAGGGTCGGAAGTACGCCCGGCTTCCTCTGGTCGCTTTGATGGTGGCAACTCAATCACCTTCTTCTCTAGGAGATCATCTAACATTCCTGGAAGATCAGAGTCTGGAAATGGGTACTTCTTATTTTGAAGCTCTTTTAGGGTCAGGCGAGTCTTCTTTGTCTCCTTGGAAGACGTCTCCTTCCTTTCCACCTTAGGTCGTGCGGAGATCTTCACAGCTTTGGAGGAGGAAACTGTAGTTTCATTGACAGCTCCCTTTGTTGCTTTGTCAACCTTCTTGAACTCCTTCTTTTCTCTTTTTGCTTCTGATTGCGCAAAGAGTCGTCCTCCATGGTTAGCTATGGTGCGTTCCATGTCATATGCCCTTGTTGCTAACTCCACAAAGGTCCTTGGTTTTATGCCTTGAAGGATATAAATGAGATCCAAGTTCATGCCTTGGATACACATCTCTACAGCCGATAGTTCCGAAAGACGATCTTTACATTCCAAGCTTAACGAGCGCCAGCGGTTGATGTAATCAATGACTGGTTCGTCTTCCCATTGCTTCGTGCTAGTAAGCTCGGTCATGCTCACAATGCGCCTTGTGCTATAGAAGCGATTGAGAAATTCTTTCTGCATTTGATCCCAACTATCGATGGACTCGGCCTTTAAGTCGGTGTACCAATCAAAAGCAATTCCTTTTAGAGATCGGACGAATTGTTTGACAAGCAGGTCGCCTTCTGTTCCAGCAGTATTGCATGTCTCGATGAAATGGGCAATGTGTTGCTCGGGACTTCCTTTTCCATCGAACAACTGGAATTTTGGCGGATGGTAACCAATAGGCATTCGCATGTCGTCGATCCTCTTGCTATAAGGTTTGACGTAATTATGATTGATGTGAGAACCTCCACCAAACTGTAGTCGTACGGCATTTGAAATCATTTCTTCGATTTCTTGGGCAGTGAAAGACCTGGATGACTTCTTCTTGGGACTAGGTGTAGAATTCGCGCTATCTTCAGAAGCAGCATCTTCTTCTTCCTCATCATCGTCCTCACCTTGTCTCGGGCGCTTTCCCAACTTCTTTTGCAATGCTGCAATTTGTTTGGTCTTCTCTTCATTGTCAACTTTCAATTCGTCGAAGAGTTTCCGCATCTCTATCAGCTGTTCTTCGACGGTATGGGCTCCAATCACCATAGTAGGGACATATGTTAGAGGGCTTGACATTGTGGCCCATCTTCGAATTCCCAAGCAAAAGAGGAATTCATGGCGATTTGATCATCTTCATCGCGCGAGCGTTCGAAAAGCGGACTTGTGTAGACAGTAATCTCCTCGAGTGCCTCGCGGGATCTTCCTCTGAACTTTTGAGAGATCGGGGTCGCCATTGCTTGAAAGTAAGCCGTTGAACCGAAGACGGGATTTTCGTGCGCTCTGACGTTCAAAGTGGTGGACGCTTCTTTGGCGAGGATTCCGGCACGACTGGATCGACGGGGTATGCGCGCTTTGGTAGGGACGGAAGCAGATCGAAGCCTAGCAGCCGCAGTGCTCATGATTCGTGATTGCGCCCTACTCCTCGTGCAGATTCCAACGGATTGGTCGTCAGAATACACACCATGGTCGACGGAGATCTGATCAGCATCGGACGTTATGCTCGCGCCGTAGGAGTTTTTGGTAGAACTTGAAGCCATCGGATGACCGGCGATTTTCTTGGTGGAGAAGGAGATGAGTGGTAGAGTACGTCCCACCGGGTGTGCCAAATTTGTAAACACAAATTTCGTGGATCTAGAAATTAGAGACACAAAACAAATGTAACAAAATAATTTCAATTTATAACTTTTGGGTTACAAACTCTGTTACTCCACTGATTCGATTTCCAACACAAGAATAAACATGATTTGATGAAATTGATGATATTGACGTTGAACTTGTGACGATCTTGAAAGAGGGTCTCGTAGACTTGATTCTCTTCTCGATCTTGAAATGATTTTTCTCTTCTAGTTTCTATGGAGGAAACTAGAAGAATTCTTTTCCCTTGAGTTTTTGTAGTTTGAGAGGGTTTTTTGGTTTTGAGAGTGATTTTTCTCTGTACTCAGTACCCAACCTGAGAAATGGTGAGAAGGGTTCTATTTATAGGACATCAGGAGAGGAGGGTTTCCACTCTTAGTGGACATTATTGGGCCTTGAAGATTTGTTGACCCAACACCCCAAAATGGCTTAATCCATATTTTACACACTAATAATATTTGACTTTGTCAAATAATTGGTAGTCAAAGCCTTTAATCCACCGTAACAAATTTACGTGTCTACAGTAAGTTTCTTGGCTCTTTACTAAAATCAGAATATTTGGAGTCAATGAACTTCCACTGAGCTCCATCTGCCGGATGCCTCAACTTACCATCATTTTCCCTATCCTTTCCTGATTTATGCCATGTCAACCACTTTGCATCCTCTCGATTTGCAAAAAGTCTTCTAAAGCTTGGTATTATAGGAAAATACCACAACACTTTGGCCGGAACCCCATATCGATTCTCCTTATAGCGATAAGCACCGCAAATAGGACAATTGATCTCATTCTCGTAATCATTGTGATACAAGATGCAATCATTTGGACAAGCATGTATCTTTTTATAGCCTAAACCCATTGAAGCCATCATCTTCTTTGCATTATATGTACGAGTAGGGAGGGTATTCCCTTCGGGCAGCATATCATTCAACAACTCTAACAAATCAGTAAAACTTTTATCACTCCACCCATTTGTCGCTTTTAAATTAAACAATTTTAGAACAGCAGACAATTTGGTGTATTTTTTACAACCCTTGTACAAACTTTTTTCATTCTCATTCAATAAATTGTTTATCATTTCTGGGTCATCTCCACTAATGTCGGCATCATCGACCTCGTTAACAACATCATCATCAACCTCATTAACAACATCATCATCAACCTCATTAACAATATTATCATCAACCTCATTGATCTCTTCATCAAACTCCTTATTACCATCATTGTATTCAGATAGCACATCCATATCTTGCTCTATATCATTCGCATGTACTTAGCTTGTTGAACAAAAGTCTCATTAACATTCACATTAACATTAACATCTTTGTGAACATTAGAATGAATACTAGGTTCACCACCACCATTTGATTCCCGTGAAAAACCCATCTCACATAAGCCGAATCAAACTCTGACTTTCTCAAATGTATCTTTACAGTTTGTCAAGAAAACCACCTCATATTATGGCACTTCCAACAAGGGCAAGACACATTCTTTAGATCTTTACAATTTTTTTCAACAAATGCAAAGAATCTTAGAATTCCATCTTCATATTCTTTGTCACCTATCTTTGATGTTGTTATCCATTTGCGATCGTCCAAATCCATATCTATATATAGTCATAAATTAACATAAAATTCACCGCGTCATTTGTATTAATAGAACAATCGTTTCAACAATCGATAAGTAGACATATATGCAATGCCATTTTTGAATTAGTGGTTTACCTAGCATAACTAATTAAACAATCTAATCACCTAAGAGAACACAATTTTGCAAAACCGTTCTCTTATTCTATCATACTCACAAAGCGACAAATTTGAACAAATATCCAAAAAACAAATACATATACAATAGTCATATATATGAGAACGTTTCTTCTAAGAACCGTTCTAAATCACAAACGCCAACTCAACATATGATGGGCAACCTACATATATAGTCTAAAGTTCTTCTACTTAATTAACCTAGCTAAAACCTAACTAGCTACTTTAATTTATAAATTAAAGAACAAAAAGCTAGATAAAAAACTTACTTGCTATTGAATTAGAGATTGATAATTGCCCAAATCGCAGGGTGGAGTCGCCGGAGTATTATCGCCCAAATCGAAGTCCGGTCGCCGGAGATGGTTGCCCCAATTTGTAGTAACAATATTGATTGCAAATAATGAATTGGGATAAAAATCGAGAACCTAGCTTGAGAAGAATAACTTTGAGAAGAATAACAATACTAATAATGAATTGGGTAATACATTATATAAATTATTGATTGCAAATAATTGAGATTTTTTTTTCTGGGTTGAAGTCAGTCGTCGTAACGCCGCTGGTGAGCTTTTTTTTTTTTTTTTTTTTCTGGGTTGAAGACAATCGAAACAGATCAGAATGAGGATGAAAAGGGGTTTTTTTTAACCCTGCCTTAAAGCCCACCCTTTAAGAACGGTTTTGGACACAACCGTTCTAAAAGCTTTGGTCTTTTAATTGACACAGGCTTTTAGAACGGTTTTTACCCATAACCGTTCTTAAAGATAGTTTTTTTTTTTTTCACTCGCTTCGACTTTAAGAACGGTTATATTGAGACCCGTTCTGAAACAACTTTTAAGGACGGTTTATTAAAATTCCGTTCTATTACGTAGGTTCTTGAAGGCCATTTTTGACGTAGTGCTCAAAGCTTGGGCCTCGTCCTTTCTTTCTAAAGCAGGGAGATGTGTCCTTATACAGAGCAACTTGGAAGCGCTTCCTTCCTTTGCGATGACTACAACTGCAATCCCCTCCAAAATTATGCATCAACTTGACAAAGCTAATCATGATTTTTTTTTGGAAAGCAGATAATCCCAGCAAGGGTCTTCCTATGATTGCCTGGAATGCTATTTGTAAGCCTAAGATATATGGGGGGCTGGGTTAAAGAAGAATGCAACCGATCAACAGTGCTCATCTGGGTAAGCTGGCCTGGAAAGTCCTTAAGGAACCCAATAATATCTGGACACAAGTACTCCGTGAAAAATATCTTAAAAATTCCGATTTTTTCAGCTATAAGCCTAAATGTACGGATTCATGGATTTCGAGACAGATCCTTAAACAAAGAGATTTAATCCGGAAAGGCATTCGATGGAAAGTGGGAAATGGTAAATCAATTCTTTTCTGGATTGATAACTGGTGTTGTAGCAAAAGTGTACTGGAATATCTTCATCTTTCGTGTAATGACGTCCAAAATGTGGACCTTAGAGTCAGTGATTGCCTCATGGGCAACGTTTAGGATATCAACCTCCTGCGTTCCTTAGTCCCGTCCTCACTAGTCGAGATTATACGCGCAATCCCAATCCCTACAGGACCGTTAGAAGATGAGCCGATTTGGGGGCTATCCGCGCATGGTAATTATACAGTTAAATCGGCTACCTGGCTTGCGCATGGCCTCCCTAACGATGCTGCAGCTTGGGAGTTCCATTGGATTTGGGGGCTTGGATATCCCTCCTAAATTCCGTATCTTTGTGTGGCAGACCTTGCACGCACGCCTTCCAGTTTGGAATAATATTCACTATCGTATTCCGTATGCAACAAATATCTGCCCATTCTGCAATTCCTCAGCTGAAACGGAAGATCATCTCTTTAAGCTCAGTCCAATCTCTAAACTTATCTGGCGTAACCCACATATGATTCGTTGGATACCGCATAGAGTGTTTCCTTCCATCCACCACCTTATTAGGTATTTCAAAGGAAGGACAAAAGATCTGCTATGCAAATATGTTTTCGTTTTGTGGAGCATATGGAAACGCAGAAACAACCTCATTTTTAAAAATAAGAACGAGGACCCCATTACATGTTTTGTCCGCGCCTTCCACCTAGCTAAAGAGTGGAAAGCTAGGACCGGTCTGTCTCCCCTCTCCTCTCTTTCATCCTCCAATTCTCCTCCTACAGCTTCCCCGGTTATCGTTTCTACCCTAATGGACGCAGGCGATTCCTCTCCTTCCATCATTCAGGTCCGGTGGACCCCCCCCCCCCCCCTCCCCGCCCGCTGGTGTTGTCAAACTCAATTGTGATGGATCGGTCCGCAACAAGTCTGCTGCAGCTGGTTTTCTTCTACGGAATGATTGTAATGATTTGGTTAACAGTAGGGCTCTCAATCTCGGGCAATGCTTGGTTCTTCTCGCCGAAGCTCATGCGTTAAGAGCAGGTCTACAATTAGCCGTCAACTTGGGTGTTAATAATCTTCATATCGAACCTGATAATCTCGTAGTGATTGAAGCTATCCATGGGCGATTCCAGACCCCATGGCAAGTTGATTTCATCATCCGTGACATTAAAGAGCTACTATCTCATTTTGAAGAATGGAGTTTATCTCATATTTTTAGGAAAGTGAATAGAGCAGCCGACTAGCTTGCTAATTTGGGGCATTCTGTCCTTAATTCTCAGGATGATAAGATTGGCGACACCCTGGCTAGAAGGGTGACCTAATCTTTTATCCTGTACTCCGCTTACCTTTTTTTTTTTTTTTAAATAAAATTTCTTAACCGGAATTCTCCAGAATACTCCATAATCCTCTATTACCCCCCCTCAAACTCATGGTAATTTGACTAAAATTACAATGAGTTTGCCAAAACGGTAAGGAAACAAAATAATTTTGTCGAGATCTTCAAAACTTCAAATCCAGCACGTTGATTGTCGTCGTCGCAAAACACCATTCTTTCCGAACCCACTTGATCGTCACCCAAAGAACACTAAAAAAACTATTGTAAATTGACACGGTCAACACCACAAATCGCCCATAATCAACTTCACCATTAAACGCCAGATACAAGGGAACCATGAATCACCATGGTCTCACAAATCATGAAGCGACCATTATCAGCTTCATCTAAAAAGAACCAAACATGACTGGTAAGGGCACGCCCAATTCTACACCAAAAATAAATACCATGAATAAACATGGTCTCAAAACGTAATGTGATCATTATCAACTTCACCTTAAAACTACCAAACATGAGAGGTAGGGGCACACCCTCATTCCTTGATCGGCCTAAAATAATCACACAATACCAAAATCTCAAAGAGTGTTCTCAACCAAAACCCAAACAATAACCAACGGGACGATCAAAACCACACCAAAATCAAGCCAAACACAATCAAACTTAACTCACTTTACCCCTTTAATTAGCCAACAACTTAATTAAACCCAAATCATCATGAACCAGCCTTGAACACGTACAATGCAAATCCAATGCCAAACTCCTAAACGATGTAGTCACATGCCACGTACAATCTTAATCCACGAATAATGTAACGACGGACATCAACAACGCAAACGGCAACAACACCATCATCTTAAGGGACAATCTTTCTAATTCTGATCTACCATGAAACTATCTCGACATAATCAATTCTCAAAAACTAACCGAAATAACAATCGACAGGGATTTTATTCAAAACACTAATTTAAACGAAAAAATAACACAAGACTCCTACTAAATAAAACTGAACAACAAAACCCTAAAACATAATATCACGAACAACAGATCTCCGGCGAACACCAAATTCCCGCCGGCAGGCAGCGGAAGCACCTTTTAGAGTCCTCTAGGAAAAAGGCTCTGATACCATATAAGAATTATGATGTACGCTATTTGGGAATCTCATAAACTCAATATAATTCGTAAATAACTTGCTTACAATGACCTTAGGGTAATCCCTATTTATACTAATATATGACTTGACCCTTACGAAACCTATCACACAATATATTACTAAACACATATTCTAGTATATATCATATTCCTAAACACACATAATATTCCTTAACCAGAATTCTCCAGAATACTCCATAATCCTCTATTATGCGGTAACTTACCTGTTTGAGACTCAACTCGTTCACTCCACGAGTTAAGATTGTCTAGTAACCTCTTGGTTTCAGAAAGGCTTTTATCTACCAAGAAAAAAAAAATCGAGAACAAATGAAAACTCGAAAGATATACTCCCTTCGGTCCAGATTAAACTTCCCATCCTCTTTTTTAAGGTTTTGACTTTGTTTTTCCCATTTCCAAAGTATTACGTTTTTTGTTGAGTGAATAATTATGGAGGCAAGATAAAGATGTTGTTTATAACTAGGTTTTAAATTTATTTGTTAAATGAATCATTAAGAATTATTTATTAGCTTTCCTTTTAAGGTGCGCAAAAGGGAGCAGGAAGTTTAATCTGGAACGGATGGAGTATATCTTAACGTGATGTGCTATAAAACATAGAGTGTATGATTCAGAAAAACTTTGAATTGGGTTAGACACTGTTAGATAAGATCACAAAACGTAGCAAAACACTTCCAGTATCATATTAATGCACAACATCTCCTTAATTATACATAAGGTTTGGACAATACATTGCACGGAAATCACTAATTTAGATCTATAATCACTTGAACTAGATAATGTTTAGTAAATACTACTAAACGTAAAACCCACAACAGGATGAAATATAGAATAGATTTTGCGAGGTTATCATTATGTTTGCCACTTTAATAGAGTTTACTAGTGACTTTATAAGTGTAGTAGGTTTACGTATTCGCATATTACGATTGATATTGCATGTGTAAACGATCCAAAGATTGACGGAATATTCATAATATGATGATTATGTAAATAATATCACAACCATATACATTTTCATTGTTCAACAGTCCTCCACATTATTTATGAAGTTCTAAATCCTTCCGACCTTCCGGTCGAACAGCACCGGGCAGGTGTTAGACTATATACATCGTGTTATCACTTAGCGGAGTCATGTGTTTTTGATAAACAGTTGCAATTTCTAGTCCCTATAATTCTCTATAAGGCTATAACAACTAAACGCTCCAGTATAATGTCTTATACACATTGTACAAAAATTTCTCAACTGCGCAATACGGCGAATAGTCGCATTAGCCCCAATTATTTTCATTTATCCTTTTGTGTACACGTTTTAGAGCAATGTGCACTAGCTAGCATCTCTCGATATGCACTCCGGAAAAGTAATGTCGTCCGTGGGGATTTGGCCCCTCCCGAGACATGATTAGCTTCGAATCTTGATTAAAGACCTTACCAATTTAAATAGTTGGGGCTGCTGCTTTTCGTTTGCTGAATTTAAGGATCTTCTATACCTCTCCATAACATCTTTTCCTCCACTAAACTCATTGTTTACAAAGACAATCATGCTTAATCAAACTGTTTTCGTCAAGCCAATTTGAGTCGAGGCCAAAGTACTCATAGCATGATTCAATACTAAATTCTCCACTACTTCAGCTATGATAGTGTATGCTAGAAGGGTCACATAAATCTAATCAACGACTCGAAACGCTCCTCGCTACGAAGAACGCTAACAGACCCTTACACTCCATTAGCACATTCAGGTAGTTCAGTTCTGCAACCAGTCCTTACAACCCTAATATCGATTTTGACATCTACAAGGCAGGGCAACAATCAGCCTAAGGAGTGTAAAAAGCGCTCACCAAACTCAGTTAATAAGCATTCGACCACCTGGTTCATTCGTGTACCCACTCTACTCAAGTAGTGAGACACAGTGACTTCCATCATACAACAAAACTGTAAAAGCAACCAAAAATCATCAAGCTAAACACGGGCAGTTGCATGAAACTTTGTTCATAAGCACTTGAAGAAATTAAAGGGCCCCAAAAACCACTACTTTATTCATTGATAATGGCAGCAGAGAAGGGCCCTTGATCATCATATTTCTCGCCGCTCAAGACCCAAAACCCAGACTTTGCACTTTCACTACCAAATAAAAGGGGCATGCAAATTTACAAACAGAGATTATATCACTGAAAAAAGATGGTCTATGACAAAGTTGCTTTTTAATCTTATTCATGTCCTTTTAAATTAGCATATAGAATATATATGTCCTCCACTTTCATTCCTTGACTTCCACTATTACCTGACACACTCATAATATATAGCAAACTGATCTTTGACATTTTTCAAATTCTCACGAAAAGTAACAAATGCACACAGTTAAAATTCAGGGTTTTTGAGTTCTAGTAGTAATTTGTGCTGAGTGAGTTATCTACGTAAAACTGAAAGTAACCTTACCTCTTACAGTGATGGCAGAAATGAATGTAGAAGATGCCATGAAATGCGCGGCCAAAAAGCTTGAGAACATAGATGAACATGGTCCTGCAAACTGGCTTCCGGCTAATGTTCCTCCTCCGGAGACCCCAACTGAGACCATGGAGTTCTTAGCAAGATCATGGAGCATTTCGGCTGTAGAACTGTCCAAGGCTCTATCTACCACCCACAGCGCGGTGAAAAAGCTTGAGAGTCCTTCTTTCACCTTTCTTGGTGATGAGCTCAATGTTGCAAAATCTGTGCTATCAAAGGAGTATGTAAGTATCACTTTATTGCCAGTGTTTCCATCTGCCTAAAGAGACCATAAACTAAGTGTGTGAAGCAGTTAACAAGAGTCCACAGTTAAAACTTATGTTTTTGTAATAAATACTCTTTGCACATTGCAGCAAGCGGAATCACTACAGAGCGAAAGTCCTCCAATTTCTCCGAGGGAGAGTGACGAAACAAAGGTATGCACTAATACTAGCCTAGGGTTTTCACCAGGATGGTTCAGTTACGGGCCTTCATTATCATGTCACACCATTAATCATACAAGAGGGCTCCATCTATTTTCTGTACTGGTATAAACTGTTACATGTTTGTTACATCAAACTAAAGAGTTCTATCCATTTTCTGTTCTTCCCAAATTTGACATACGAGTCCTTGCATCTCGATGAACAACCATACAATGCAGAGATCTAAAACCAAGAATACTATGAATGAAAATTACACCCCACTTTCAGGTTTAGAATTACTCAGCTAAGTACAGTTGTGCTCTATCCAAGACATAATACTCAAAACTCATATTTTAACGTATAATTTGTTCAGGAACTCTTCCTACTTCATCAAGCACTTCACCCTGACTTTCTGTCGAATCAACAGCTGCTTAAAAATGGGGTAACACACATTTTCCTTGTCCTGTAAACTCAAACATTTTAAACTCACTGTAACATAACAACTATTGTGACACATGCTATGATACAGATATGCAAGAGCATAATCAAAGGGAAAACGATGGGGAGACGACTTAAGGATCAAAAAGAGAGAAAGAAGAATGAGATAAGAACTCACAATGCTCAGCTACATGCTTCAGTCTCAGTAGCAGGTGTTGCAGCTGCCATTGCAGCAATAACAGCTTCCAATACAACATCAACAGTTATGTCAACGGGACAATCGATGACCACATTTAAACCAACTGCTGCTCTAGCATCTGCTGCAGCACTGGTAGCATCACACTGCATCGAGATCGCAGAGGAATGTGGGGCTGATCATCATCAGATCTTGACAGCTGTTGATTCTGCAATAAATGCAAGGACTAATGGAGATATCATGACCTTAACCGCAGGAGCAGCCACAGGTATTACAACTAAGGCGAAACTTTAGTTGAATGATTTGACAGATAATATAACACCAATCAATTCTGTTATTAAGATAAAAGCAAATAAACATTATACAAAGCCAATAATCAACAGGACATATGCGTCACCAAACTTACCATAGTTACCAATGATCAAAATGCAGCGCTTCGAGGAGCTGCCACCTTGAAGGCAAGGTTACAGAAGGGGTATGGAGCAGCAGGACTTGCTTTAGGTGAGGAGCAGTCTGAAGATGGCAAGGAAGTAAACTCAATGACTGCGATGAACTTTGTTATGCAGGGGGGTGACTTGCTCAAACGTACAAGAAAAGGTAAGGGAAAAGTAAATTCGTGTGCTCAAACTTACGGTAAGAAGTGAGGAGTAGGCTGATTCTTAATTGACGTTTGATCCCAGGTGATCTGCACTGGAAGCAAGTCTCTTTCAGCATAAATTCAGCATTGCAGGTAGAGCAACATGGCTGGGCATCAGCATACTCAAAAATAAACAAATAAAATGGACGAAATGTTTTTTATGTGATGGTCAGATGGTTTCACTGGTTATCAATTTCATTATCTGCCAAATTAGCACAAACAATTCCAAAATGGCCGTCAGCGAATAAAAAATGAACTGATGATTATTTTATGCTAAACAGATAGTTGTGAAACTAAAAAGCAAGCATATGGGAGGAGCATTTACAAAGAAGAAGAAGTGTAAGCGTTTACTTGCCTTCTTTGATCACAGCCAATATGTAATGTGAGTCTATCTTCTTCAACATGCTCTTGTTTAACTTTGACTCTGTCAGCAGTTGTAGTCTCTGGAGTGTACTCAGACGTTCCATCTTGGCCGGAGAGAGAGCTCGAAGAAGATAATGATCACAGGGCGTACTTTGGAATACAAACAGCTGACAGGATTATAGAATTTGAATGTGGAAACAAAAGTGAAAAACAGATGTGGACCGATGGAATTCACCATCTGTTGAACTGCCGCATTGGCTTGTGAACTCCTTCATAGTTAGATAACATAGTGGTTGGTGTGCATTGTTAATTTTCTTTGATGAATGTAATAATATGGGAGGATCTCCCATCTTAAAAAAAAAAAAAAAAAAAAAAAAAAAAAAAAAAGTCTCCAACAGACACTGTTAGTATCGGCATATCATATTCAAACCGATACCACAAAGCATCTGAGCTTAGTAACGACTGCATCCAAAAATATATGGAAACAAACTAGCTTTGATCACGCAAGTTCCTTGAGAAAATCAACATAATCAACGAATACCTGCAACAAAGAAGAAGAGACAATGTATAACAAACATCAATAACAGCTAAGATATGCAGAACATGGTTTTGAAACAAATATAACTTTGAAGAAAAATTGACAAGATAATCAAATCTGTCACTGGCTTTTGTAATCAAATATTCATAATCACAAAATAATCCAACATTACAATTTGTTCACAATAAAGCACCAAAATCCCTAAAGGGCATATTGTCCTCAATTTGTTGAGGTTTCTTTTTTAATCTTCCGGATAAAATCATAATAAGAGCCATATCAAAAAACAACCTCCGTGTCCTTCGATAATTTGAATAAAAGCAAAATCAGCCAATGATCCATTGAATTGAAATATGGACTGGCAGCAGGTCTAAAACCACTCCCCTCCCACCAAAAGAAAGATCAGAAGAACATGCAACACAGTTAAAAGTTGGGAGACCTTGAGAAATCTGATCAGTTGATAGATTAACTTATTTTGACAGGTTAGATTATCATCCTATTACGTCTAGTGTAAATTCCACTATCTTAATAAATGTCCAAATTCAGAATAACAAATGATCCTTGACAATTCTGATGATCAATGGTTTGAGTACCTAATTGTAAGTTACAAAGTCAAGTGGCATGACGGGTTTGACGCCCCAATTCCTATCGGGTGAGGGGGGTGGTCGAAGCATAAATGACAAATTGACAATAAAAAATACAGATATGGTCCGTATGGACTTGGTTAATGACTTGGCATCTTGAATTTATCATGCATAATTTTTCAGATTCCTGGAAACCTGATAGGTTAAAGTCCGCTGCGAACCAGTATAGACTCAAGTAGGTAGGGACGTAGGGTGGTAAGTTGGTAACTCCAGTTTTAAGTAGTTTCATTTGAGAAATTCTTATAGTCTGCCACCTTCATTTCAAAGACACTCCAGGAATTTAATTTCTACCTGGGATGTGTTATATACTTTTACGTACCAACTACCATGAAAAGGGTGACAACAAGTAAACATATGATGGATTCATCTGCTCTTAGCTAAACTTAAATGCCTAAGTATATCAAATTGCCTAAACATACCGTTTTCCAGCCATCAGGGTCCAAGCAAGCAGTTATTTTTGTATTAATTCCAGGCAACGGACCAGGATCGAGTACAATCTTTCCTCCACAAAGTTTAACTGCTTCAGCTGTTTTGTAAACATCATCTGTCCCTATAGCAATCTGATAATAGAACCAAAGTATCACAAGGAAAAACTATGCAGTTAGTGCCATCTTTAGAATTGGTAAATCTCAGTCGTAAAACGTTTCATTAAGGAATGACTTTCACCTGCCCATAACCATTTCCTATGTCATAACCATTCACTCCGTAATTGTAGGTTAACTCTACCAACGCATTTGTGTCCTCGGGACCGTAGCCCATCAAAGCCACTGAGTACTGAAAAGGAATACAGTATCAACCATTCAGATTAGCAGATTCAGGAATAATCTTAAACAGCTATCCATCGCCATATCAAATTCAGCAATAAAATGGAGAGAATTGAAATCTTAAGCTTTCTCATAAGTTCTAAAGCTCCCAACTATGGACAAGACACAGCTTCTAGACTGGTAAAACAACCAAAGCACAAAATGTCAAAGTGTAAAATTTTCAGTTGCAAGAAGCAAAGCATCTTAAACTTTTAAACAGAAGAAGACACTTCTATAATGCCTGAAAGTCTCCACAACTCTTTCTAGGCATTTGGAGCATCACTTATTCGCGTAAGACTTATGAGAGCCTCACTTCTATGCATAAGAGACTCCAGATTTGTACTACTACAAGCTCTAAAGAAAACAACAAGAAACATTTGAGAGATCATACAACCAATGTTCAGAAAAAGAAACCAGATACTAGCAGATTATACCTCTCCTTATATAAGGGTGATAATTCAAATTCTCTCCTGATCGATTTCATGTCGAACTTTGCCATATTTAACTTCCAGGAACTATGAACCATTTCTTACCTTGTACTCAGGATAATCTCTCTTTCGGAGCAGGTCCATTCCATAAGCCTTCAGATCAAGAGTTTGAAAAGCAAACAGAAAAACATAAGAATCCAAAAGTCGGCTTACGGCAGACAGGCACCAAGTGTTACCATTTGATGGCAGAAGCCATACTATTACCTTTCTCCAGGATGATTAATAATAAATTATAGTACCTTTTTATAAAACTCAACTGCACGATCAAGATCTCCAACTCTTAGCATCACTTGGCAAAAGTCTGGTGCACGTCCCTTTTCCGAAAGCTCAAATGTATAACCATTTGGATCTTCTATTAATGCAATAATAGAAGTTCCACCTTCGACAGGACCAGGTTCCCTCGTAATCTTTCCTCCTTTTTCTCTAACGAGATCCACTGTCTTAACAACCTACACGAGAAAGTTTCCTCTATAAGTGATCCAGTACAATAGCCATATAAGAAACTGGAAGGGAACAACTATAAAGAATGAGATAACTATTGGGCAGGATCTTGTGAAAAGTAAGACTAGAATCTAAGATGAACACAACTACAGAACTGGCGCAACCAACAGTCTCACACCCAAGCCTTCTACAATTTTAATCAAGAGAACTAAAAAGATTTAAATTTTAAAGCATTCAACATGATGCAAGACATTGGTTTCTAATGGCATAGGAAGTTTTGTTTGCAAGGGAACGATGTAGAAGTCCACAAAAACAAAAACTTCCAAAGAAAAACAAAAAAAGGCAAAGAAGGTTGGTGTATCTGAGAGTTCTGGCAGTTAGATCACTTCAGCAGGGCCATGCACAATATAAACAAAACTACAATTATTTTCGGTAATTTGTGAATCCGAAAACACAGTAATCTGGAGCACAACGGTAAAAAACAAATAGTAGATCCATGTGAACTCACATCTTCAACTGCAATACCAAAATGACCAAAGCCTGTCCCAATGTCATACTTATCAACCCCATAATCTGAAATAGTTATGTATTGGTAACCTTTTGTTAGAGAACATAAAAGCACATTGACAAACTATAACACGGTGGCAAGATACAGTCAGCAGAAATGATTCTTCCATTACATCCATGTATTCTCGGTTTCAGAAACGATGGAGCATACTAGACACAATAGCTTACTGTAAGTAAGTTCAACGGGAAAATGTGACTCTTCAGGTCCATATCCAAGAAAAGCATTAGCATATCTCTCCTCTGGAATGTCTCTTTGTCTCAAAAGCTTCATCCCTAAGCATTCCTTGTAAAATCTACATACTTCAAAAACAAATCAGCCCTTCGCAATAAGCTAGGATAATACTAACACTGGAAATCTTATGATTGAAAATTTACTTTATAGTCTTATCTAGATCCCCTACGCGATAAACGACATGGAGCATCCTTCGTTTGTCATTTTTGGCGAATTCTAAAGCAGTTTGCTCAGTGACAGCAGGGCTTGCTTGGGCTACATTTCCAGAGGTAATAGTCTCAATAATATTCCTTTCAGGACCTCTTGATAATACAGATTCTCTTGAACCAAACAAATGCGGCTGAGAAATAACTGCAGGGTTATGAAACAATGTATTACCGGAACAACAAATTAGAATAAAAATTCAAGCAACTATCACAAATTACGTGGTCATATCAAAGTGACTTGCTTGACATCTTAAGGTTTCGAAGCTTCTCAGTTCCAAAAGCAACTAGAATGATACACTACACAACAGCCAACATCCTGAAACACAAGGACACCAATCACCCAAAACGACAATGCTCGGACATTATTCCATAGAATTTAGAGTTCTACTAGTATTCTCCTACCAGCAGAGTCATAATTAACCCAAGATACAAATTGAGCATTGCATTATGAAAACACCAATCAAGAATCAACATAACTCCATAAATGCAACCGAGTTTCATCCTAAAACCAATTGATAATACGATAAGTACCTCTTTAGAGTTCTTTAAACATGAACATTCCACAACAAAACCTACGTTCAACCACACAACTCGACCACAAATCAAGTACATTGTCGAAAACAGGCCAAAGCTTCCAAAAGCTCGGAAATTAACAACCAATGCAATTATGCAAATTCCACACGGTTTATACCTCCGTCGACAAAATCCAATCATCATTTGAGGTAATAGCACATTTGATTAACACTACTACTCCACTAATTACTCAATCAACAACATATTATAAACAAATTCTCGAAAATCACAAATTTCGGCATTGGATGATGAATAATACACAATGTTCGACAATATTTCAATCTAAAAAATTCAAATTTCTTAACATAAACAATTGAATAACTTAAACCTCACATTTGCCCAAATTGGCAGGAGTAAACCCTAGATTACAACTGTATAATCTAATTACGCATAAAAAACGAAATGTACCACTAATAATCCTAATAAAATTGCGATCAGATAATCATAATCGAATAATTCATCATATATTAAAAAAAAAAAACATGTAACTTTTTAAGGAAGATTTCGAGATTGTCGATATATACCGGCGCCGAGGTGGAAGAGAGAGAGACGGCGAGAGAGGTCGTTGGAGGAGAGAGAAAATCGCGGACAGCGCGCTCTTCTGCTCTTGAGTGATGAATATTGTGGCGGCGCCGCTGCTCGTGACGGTGGTAGTAGCGGCGGTGATAACTGTAGCGACACCATCGTCAGTCTGTTTCTCCTGTGTTTAGTTGCTTAGTAACTGTTTTTGGCGCTCTACTTCAACGATTTTTCTGACTGGATTTGGATAGATAATGAAAATTTTATTTGCACCCTGTGATTGGTTTTGGCCTAAAGAAAGTAATGGGCCTACTTGGAATGGACAAACAAATTTATCCCGCTTTCCTTCGTTTTGATATTTTTTTGTCGTTTTGATATTTTTCTCTTATCCTTTTGTGTGCAAGCGTTATCATTTTGTGTGTAGCGTTATATAGTGGAGTATTTACAAACTAATCATTTGACTTTACCAAAGATAATGAATGTTGTGTGGCTCTGCAATGCTTATACCATGCTCCCGGAAGCACAAGGAGCATGATGGTCCTTCTCACAATAGAAGAGTAGGACCACATTTTAAATAATATAAAATATATTTAAGTGTGGTCCCTACTCCTCTATTGTGAGAAGGACCATCATGCTCTTTGTGCTCCTAGGAGCAAGGTATAATTTGCGGTGGCTCTGATTATGTTCTAGTGAATTTTGTTCAGCTAACTTTCTCTTTAAAAACTTTGGATGAGTTAGACAAGTGATTATTATTACGAATGACAAACCATTTAATCCACCTCTAAACAATTATCGATCTAAACGACACATGGATTACTGTAATTAGGATAATAATAATCAACTAGCTTTTGTTCCCGTGAACTCACGGGTGTTTTTTCTGCTTTTTCTTAAACGAAAACTGTAGACATTACCTTTATGACTAAAACTTAGTAAAGCGTTTAGAAACATCACGGTGGCGGATATATTAACCAATATAGGTAGTAACACTCTATAACATACGAGTATTTCTAAGTAAAACATTTGTATTTATAATCAACCTATATATTCATTCTCCGCAATGCCTAGCTAAAGTGCTCAAGTGAACAACTCTAAATTTTTGTGCAAAGTGTTTTTTTCTTTTCTTTTAGAAAAATCAAATAAAAAAATAAAGTAAAAACTATTTTGAAACAACATGCTTGTAGCTCAAGTTTTTAACAAACCAAAAGTTAAGAGAAACAATTTAATTTTTTTGGTAAAAAAAAAACCTTTGAACTTACCTTAGAATTTAATGTATAAAAGTCTCATGCTATAAGAAAATTAAAAGTCTCCATATGAATATGAAAATTAATGTATTTCCATTCAATAAATGTTCGTCTATCCTAAAGATGACCCTCACACATATAAATTGAAAATTTCTACTCGATAACAATAACAACACGACACATAACTCTTGTTTCATCAACGTCTTAAGCGGATTTTGATATGACCATATTCGATTCAAAGAGATTTGTCAAATCAAATTTGAGTATTAAGATTCTTGTTGAATGAATTTGTAATAATTGATGTGTTTGCTGCCCTTACAATATTGAAAGCTGAAAACTAAAAATATATAAAGTAAAATATACTCGTCAATTACAAAATCAAAAATATACACAACCAAGATGATCTTATTGCATGATAGTAGTTCAGATACTATATAGATATATCAATTATAACAAATTGGGATCAATTCATAATCACACAGTAAAACATAGATATTCGAAGATTTTACTACGATAGACACATATAACAAATACTCATTCTAAGACCTCTATAAATCTTTGTATGAGTAAATCACTAAATAAAATTTCTATATTCCTCTGGCAAACAAAATTTCTCTCTTGTGACCAACTCATTTTATATGTATGAAATGAAATGAAATTTTATTCACACCAATATCTATCAAATTACGAAGATATATATAGTACCTTGAATTCAAATGTAACCTACGAATTGGCAAACCAATAGCCAAAAGACACTATGTTTAATACATGTTTAATATTAATATTGAATGAAAGGCTTTCCAAGTACCCACAAATTTGATTGCAAATAACTCATGCCATGAGGTAGACGAAAGGTCATAAGACAGGTTTTAATTGTTGAGCTCACACATTAAAGGGATTGATTACGTAGAGGAGAGAGAATGAAATTGCATAACGGGACGACACATAAGATATGACGTGGAATTTTTTGGCTGTGGATGCTTTCAAAGGCTGTCACGTAGGCGTGGAAAGTAGCCTATTAGAAGTATAATATTGATACGTTACGGATTATGAAACTACACACAATAATTTCTTAATATATCTTAGATTACAACAACATTAACCTTGTACAATAATTTCAAAGACTTATTTAAAAAAAAAAAAAATTCAAAGACCATACAAGACATAACTATATCGTGAACTTAGAACGTAACGAAGAGTAATACAACACTACAAGTCTACAACATCACTAATTATTCCAACTCATATTAAAAAAGGAAGCGAGTATTCTCACCCCTTAATTATTAAGAGCTAGGAGTACATCACAAACTACCTCCTCGATCTTAAACAATAATCTAGTAGGTGGGTAGGTAGGGCATATAAGTTTTGATTTATGCCATTAGAAACCACATAATAATAAACACACAAAATGTTGGAACAATAGCTGAGTAGCACATTATTATTGGAGCAGCAGCTGCGTCTGATGGTGCCACCGCAGCTGCCACTTGTTTTGCCGTGCTTGGGTCAACTGCACTTTTCGCTAATTCCTTCGTAACAAAATCTTTATAAGCTTCCCTCTCTTGTTCATATGTAGTCGTACCGCCATATTTACTCCTATAAAGATCTAGCGCTCGCTTAAGTTCCGTGTCTACCGAGCCCCCACTAGAACTTTGCTCCAATTTAGGGAGTATGGAATCAGCATATTGTACTAGGTACTCTGGAAGTGTCGTCGTCGACATCTTATTTGATGTACAAATAGTATGCATGGGTTTTTTAAGCTCGTAATAATTATTACCATTATTATCATTAGGAGCTGCTCTGGTCATGTCTTGTTTCTGGTGGCTTGTTGATGAAGTCGAAACCACGACGGCCGCATTGGATGAGAACAATGTTGCTGAAATAAGAATGATAAGCCATGTAAGGAAAGAAAAAGGGTTTGTGAAGGTGGTGGTGGTGGTGTGCTTGGTCGTCATTTTCTTCAGAAATTTGGTTTGTTTTATGGTGTGCAAATTAAAGGTGGTGGAGGATGAGGATGAGGATGAGGATGCTAATAAGCCATGACATTGATATGTGTGTGTGTGTGTCTCTCTAGTGAATTGGTAACTTTTCACGTACGTAGTAAATTTCGTGGAAGTTCACTTGCCATTTTTGTCGGGACAAATCTGCTCGCGTAAGCAAATCTGCTCGCCTATGATGTCATCTTTTATGTTTTAAGTAATCATTGCATTTTTTCTTGCGATGATTCTACGGTGATTGTCAATATTTGACAATTAGGATAAAAATTAACTATAGTTAATAATTAAATAATAATATAAAATATTATATAATCTTTTAAAATACTCCTGGAGATGGGGGAGAAAACTGGAAAAAAAAAAGAAAATCTAACACCAGCCACCCTACACACACGTACAACCCAAGCCTTCACCACCCCTGCAACCACCTCTACGCCTTACCAGCCGCCGCCTCCTCCATCACCACCATACTCGCGGTCGCCGTCTTAGCCAGACCGTCCATTTCCTTCTGTAGGCGTTTCTCTCTCCATTCATCCGCGGCCGCCTACTCATCTAATTTTGGGTCAATAGAAAAGTCACCGTCATCGAAGCCCCACGTTCGCCGCCCTTGATGCTCTTCTCCGGACTTGCAGCCCTTTAATGTCGTCGTGCACCGATTCGGAAAAAAATGGGAAAGAGGTGGGGGGCATGGCCGGCGGCATTTACCGTTCATATATGCGGTGTTCGCCGGCGCCAATGATGGTGAATCACGGGGGCTCACTGCGGTGGTGCAAGCGTGTGCTGGGTGAAGCCGTGGATGAGGAAGGGGGAGGAGATAGAAATTGATGGGGATGACTAGATGAGCGAGTATTTTTTTTAAGACTATACTTAAAAAATAAAATATTTCATATACAAAAACTGATAGACAAAATTAAGTTAATTAAGGAAAAAATATTTTGAGTCCATAAAAAAAATTTTGAGTACATAAAAAATTATTATAGTTTGTAATCCGGTGTGGTAAGGTGTATTATATGAACTTTTTTTAACCATAGTTCAAAAAAATCATATGGCTGAAATTAATCTTATCCTAATTTAATGGTCCCGATTTTGTTCCTTATCCTAATTGTCAAATACTGACAATTATAATAGAATTTTTGTTTTTCTTGAGACGGTCTCATACGTTAACTTATTGTGTGACTATCTTTTCTTATCTAAATATGACACCTTTAACGTTTTTTTTTAGTAACTGCGAGTATTATATTTCTTTTAGTGATAGCTTTAGTTTGATGTAGGACTAGTTTTTGCACCGTGCTACGCATGGTTTTCGTTGATTATTGGGTTTGATCATATGCGTAAATTAGTGAAATAGTTGTATCACAATATTAGTCATCGACTTTATCAATCTATGCCAAACTACATAATATTAAGTCTTGTATTTCGCTCTCCACTTTTTTGTTATTTCAATATTTATTCTCACCACGATTCTGAACAATATCATACCACGATTTATATCAATCACCCCGATTACAAAAATACATAGATTAGTATATTAGTGATCAATATCATTGTCCCCTTTCATCTTCACTGAGTAGTGTGGATAAAAGTGTTACCAAAAACAATTAATGTGTTTGATTTTACACGTAAATTGCTGAAATAAAGAGTTACAATATTACTCATCCATGTTTTCGTTTTTCTCTGAACTGCATAATACCAATTCTCGTGTTTTCCTCTCTTCTTTTTTGGTATTTTAATATTTATTCTCATCAAGTTTATGAATAATATCATATACCACGATTTACGTCAACCTCCTCATAAATTATTTTGATATTTCTTTTCATATGTATTTATAACCTCAATATCAATGGCCTTTATGTATAATCTAATCTAATACTATATATTAAAACCTGAAATCAAGTCTTTCCTAGAACGACACTTGACATTTATTAATTGGATAGAACATAAAAATAGCATTAAATATAATTATCGGTTAAGATATGGTAATAAATTATCATAGAGTAGTATAATATAGCTAGTTTATGGAAAATAATTATTAAGGTAATTTATTTGAACAAAGATAAGCCGTAGTATAGTATAACTATTTATGGAATAAAATCATTATGGTAATTTATTAGAACAAAGATAAGTCAACATTTTTCTTATAGAGTGAGTATAAACAATATAAATATATAGCTCGGGCGTGGCACGGGCGTGGCACGGGCATGCAAACTAGTTATGTTGATAAAAGAAGCAACAAAAATCAATTGGCTTAGTGGTTGAAATATTAAAATGCAACTTTGAGGTCGAGGATTCAAGTCTTCATAGTCTCATTTTTGCGGATTTAACTGCATAATACCAATTCTCGTGCCACATAGGTGATAGGCAAACGTGCATCCCGTCCGAGAATCCACCTCACGTCGACCTCATGACGTGTCGCGCCTTTTTAAATTACAACTAATGTGGTTAAATTGTAAATTAACACGATCACTAAAATCAATACTATGATCTTAATAAATGTTAAATTGTTCACATTTTAAGCACAAAAATGATCTCACAATAATAAATTATATACTGTGAGACTGTATCACATAAGACTTTGTCGGCCTTATAAGTTTGGGGTAGCCATTTTAATATAAGCCGTTAATTATGGTCCTACCTTTTGGAAGTCTTGGGCAATGTCTAGATATTTTTGGGATTGGCCGTACTCCCTAATTAAGCTACCCCAAATATTAGTCATGACCTGTCTATATTGTACAATGGTGAACGTGGTTCAAGTCATTTGACGAAATGGTCGTTGCAAGTCATTTGAGGAAATTCTTACACATTCTCACTGCTAATTAAGGTTTTCCTACATACTTTAACCAATTATAATTGGAGTTACTTTTAGACTAAATAAATTATTCACTTGTAAAAGTTTCAATTGTACTATTATAATTAAATTTTACAATCAATATTTTTTAACGCAACTTATCAACTAAGTTTTACCTACTATGACTTATTATGGTTGTCCTAAATTTAACATAAGCTTTCAAATATGTAGTTACCCGTGAATTAAAGGGCATGAGAGAAGAGACTACGTCAAGACAAGTTCTAGATACAAATTTTATAATGTACTACAGGGTATACTGTACTCCAACACGATATTGGAACTAGCATAATTGTATAATTACTATTCTAATTGTTCTAAAAATATGTAATCTTGACCAAGCAACTAAATGGCTCCCGAAAAAACTTAAAAAACTGATTAAAAATAGTTGTGCAATTAAAGGTTAACCTTTATATTCTACATTCATCCTTGAATTAGATTTCATGGTTATATGGATAGGAGATTCATTTGAGCTTCGATATGCAATAGCTCAGAGATTTCCTGTCAACTTCGATATGCAATAATTCAATTCGCACGATTCAGGAATGCCAAGCCAATCACGGTGATTGGAATAAGGGTATTCTAATCACCATTTTTGTGGCTCACGCGCGTATATGCATGGAGAAAGGCAGGAAGCCATACAAATAAAATACAACTACCCCTTTCCATTCTGTTTTCATACGCAGTATTGAGGAGAGAGAAAAGCTACAAAATATATTTTTAATTTCCATAATTTCCATAAATATGGATGATGAGATCCGGAAAATTTTGTTAGAATAGGTAAATTAGGAGAGAGAAAGATAAAAAATGACCCATATCTTGTTTTGTAACAATTCTACAATAGCTACCACAACTTGGTAGCCATGGTAAATAAAACATTAATAGCCCTCTGATTACTCTAAATGAATCTGAGCCATTTGATTAGTTTGACTGAGTTAAAATAATTAAGTAAATTAATTAATGTTATTAAACCCCATTTTCCCCTAACTCCCCTTCCCCCACCCTAGCAGCCACCCCGTCCTAATCTTACCACCACTAAATCGTCGCCTGGCACCACCATTAAGACCCACAACCACCTAAAACCACGCGTCTCACCCCTTGCGTCACCGATCGACGTCGTCTGCTCCACCTCCATCATCTCTTTCTCTCTCTCATTCCCTTAGGTGGCGACGGTTATGAGACGGCAATTTGGGAGGCTACTTGGGGGTCGTAAAAGGGGCAGCGGGTTGTTGTGGTGCGGGAGCACGAGAATCTAAGGGGGAAAGGGGCGAAAAAGAGGAGAGTTGGGAGGAGAGAGAATCGTGCGTGCATGTTGAAGGACGCGCCGACGATGGCTGGCCATAGCCTAGGCGAGATCGCCATTGTTCGCCGGCCGAGGATGGTGGTCTCAAGTGTAATGGTGATGTTGGGTGTGAACCGTGGTGGCGCTAGGGCGGTGGCAGACTGGCAGGGTTGGGGGAAAGGAAGGGAAGAGAGAGAAAAATAAGGTCAAAGTTATAATGGCTACCAAGTCTTGGTAGCCATTGTAGAATCACTCCTTGTTTTGAGGAGGGAGAAAAGAAATAGAAATTGGGATATAAATACTAACCTATGTACTCCGTATTTCGAATCAAATTTACCACCCAAAATTATTCGTTGAGGAGAGAGAAAATAAACTAAATTGGAAAAACTATTAATTTGATGAGATCAACCGTGGAGGTATGTTTTTCTTTTTGTTCTTTTGATGGTGAGGCATGGTTTTCATAAATACTTGAACAATTTTTTTGTGTAACAAATCACTGTTTGAAATAAGGTTAATGATGAAATTGTATATGAGCATGGTGAAATTGTATATGAGAATGAATGAATGGTATATGCAGAATTAAGATACTTATATACATGATAACGGTAAAATGGTATATTAGGACGGGAAAATGGTATATGAGAACAGTAAAATGGTATATAATGGCGGTGGTTTGATGAGGCGGTGATTATGGTTGGTTTTGGCTGTTAGTCGACATGGGGGTGATTTGGACGGTAAAGGAGGCTTAGGTGGTGAGAGTAGAGATGGGGATCGGAAGGTAGAGCATCAACGTTGGTTTTTCGGGTCCGGATCAAGGTGGCCGGCAACTTGTCGGTGATAAACAGGACTCGCCTGTGTATTATCCGACCTACTGTGGTGCCGGCCATCCATGGTGCCTGGTGTGGAAGAGATAATTTATTTAGTGAGATAAATTATTGTGGAGATAGGAGTATAGATGAATTCATTACATTGAAAATCTTGTATTAAAGTATGAGCCAATGTATTTTCTTTTTTTACATGAAATACAGGCATACAGCTAGCAACCCCACTCTTTTGCTTTTTTTTTTTTTTGGCTGAAACGGCGTCGTTCAAGCGGTGATTAGAGTTACCGTGATTGGCCTAGACTACCTGCGCACGATTCGGGGAAAACATAAACACATGCTATTTGGGACGAACTCTTGTAATTATACGAGTATCCTTTCTGCAGAAGCGTTAGCTCTAAAAGAAGGAATCAAAGCCGCAATTTTCTTGAATATCAAAAATATTGTAGTTGAGGGAGATAATCTTTGTGTGATCAACTCTATTCGTCGTAATTGGAAGGTTCCTTGGGAAATAACCAACATTATTGAAGATGTTCTAGTGGATCTCAATTCTTTTCACAAAGTAGAGATTTTTCACTGCTTTCGTGAGGCTTATAAAGTCGCAGACTTTATGGCCAATTTGGGGCATTCGTGTCCTTCTCTCACGCGGTGGTTTGAGAGTCCTTCTGACTCTCTTACTTCTCTTATCCGAAAGGATGAGTTAGGTTGGTCTTACATTCGTGGATCAACCTAGGATTTCTTGCCTCTATCAAAAAAAATAAACACATGCTACAAGAACTTTATCACTTAGGTTTGTTGAGTTCAATTCCCTAGCGCAACTACATACGTACGTAGTATGTACCTGTGTATTGTGTCTTGTAGTAGCTACAAGTGAATGAGTGATGATCCTGTCGCTAACAGTAACAAAACATGATTGTACTCTTACAACCATTCAATGAATTGGGACGTCGAATGACAAACAAATATCTTCCAATAATAATGCAAGGAAATTAATTATGCAACGCAACTTTCGTACAACAAATAGAGGCTTTAATCTCTCGATAAACAAAAATTAAAGGAAAACAACTCGGGACTCATTTTTATACGTTTTTGGTTTTGACTTTTAGGGTCTGTTTGGATAGAGGGAAATGGAGGGGAGATGAGGGGAGGGAGGGAAATTGAATCCCTTGTTTGGATACATATTTGTAGGGGGAGGGAAGAGAAATTGGGGGATTTGTAAGGATGAGTTTTCCTCCCTTTTCTCTAATTTTCATCTTTCCAAAATTGGAGAGATTTGGAAGAAAAATACACAATTACTTCATTTAAAATAATTTAATTTACATATTTGCCCTCAAATATTTATCAATATTACAACTATATTTTTTGAAAACCCCAAATTAAGCTCTTTTTTTCCTCTCTCCTCTCCCCACCACTGAGCCACCACTCTGATGTCCCTTCCCCGCCGCCGGCCGACACTGACCACCACTTGTGCCGGCGATATCACCACCAATCAATCGGCGTTGCTCCGTCGACCATTTCCCCCATACCAACAAACACCCAAAACCTCCCTAACACCACCCAATTTTAGATCTAGGTTTTCAAATTAAAAAAAAAAAAATCCGGCCAAAAATGGCCGGCTCCGGCCACCCCAGTCCAAGACGAGGTTGAGGCGAGTTTGGGGGAGAGGGAAGGCTGTGGATGGTGGCCGGATCTGAAGAAAAACGAGAGAGAAGTGGTAGAAATAGAAGACACGTGTGCGGTGGATGAAGGGAGGACGGTGGCCGTCAATGAATGTCGCCGACTCACGGTGTCAAGGCGAGTTTGGGGGTGGTGTTCGCGCCGACTATGGTGGTCGGAGGTGCATGGCGGCGGTGGTCGTGGGCGGCGCAGGGGAGGGGGAAGGGGAGAGGAGAGAAAAAATGTAGGTTAATGAGATTTATTATTATTATTATTATTATTATTATTATTATTATTATTATTATTATTATTATTATTATTATTATTATTATTATTATTATTATTATTATTATTATTATTATTATTATTATTATTATTATTAATTATAGAAAATTAATCTTTTATTATCAATAATATTTTAACTATTTTTTATTTGGATACATTTCTTTTCCTTTTATTCCATTTCTTTCCTTAAACAAACAAGAGGAATTAATTCACATCCCCCTCTCCTTCCTTTCCTTCCCCTCCCCTCTCTCCCCATCCCCTTCCTTTCCCTCCTAAAAGTGTCTCCAAATAGACCATTAGTGGTTAAAAACCTGGTGAAGCTAAGTCGTATTACTCTCCAAATTCAATTACAATACTAACCTATAACTAATGTAGTAGGGAAGTAATGTTCGAATCCACGGGGAATTATTGAGTTATTCGTAGTCTAAGTGTGCAATTAAGTAACAAGTAACAATTGGGGGTTTTGATTGATTGAGTTGTTGATTAAACTAATAAGTAAAACAATGAATTAAGTGATTGATTTATCAAGATTAACGAGCTCTTGGTCGGGGTTATCGCCGCTAGCAATTCTAACAATCGGTCCTACTTCCAATTCAATTATCTTCTTCTTAATTACTCTATTGTGGAATTAATTTTCTATTGTTCCTTACAGATTAGTTATTAGGCGTGAGCACGACTCTAACAACCCTAATTATTAAACGTTCTAAAACAAGCGATTAAACTCGATTCAATAACAGCAATAAGACTTAGAACAATGTCAATAGAGAATTGAGCGCATACACTGAGCAGTAATATACTATGCCAATTATGTTGTTCTTCCCTTCAATCTAATACCGATGAGCACCTAATACTAGACCAAAGTTCTTTACTTTACCAGATTAATTAAACGAGCGATAATTAATAAGGCTAAGGATAGATTATGCAAACCCTAGGTAGCTAATCTAGAATAAGCAAATCATAAACATTAAAACGGAAGAACAACAATAATTAAGAGTTAGGGAAGAGAATTAGAACTCACGATTGGATCGAATGCTAGCTTTGAATTACCAAACCAAGAATGGAGGAATTAGTTCTCCATACGATGTACCGACGGTTACAAAGAATACTGAAAGATTGGACTCCCCATCACAAGGGTTCTGAGTTTGCTATTTATACTAATAAGATTTGAGAACAAAATTAGGAAGATAATCTAATTAGGAAAGGCCGGCAAGAGGTGGCTGCCATCGCAGCTCCATCTCACTCGATCGCGGGAATCGGTTCTGTTCTCCATTCGCGTTCGTGGATAATCAGTTGCGATCGCGGTAGAAACTGGGTTGTCAGGCGATTTTCAAACGGACGCATCTCCCTCGTTACTTGGCCAAATAAGGCTTATGACCACTTCCCGGAAAGCTAAGATCATGAAGTTTCATATCCAAGTGATTTCACTGTAAAATTCCAAGTAGTTTGAGAGATATGAGTCTTCAAAGTTGACCATTGCGCAAATCAGCTCAAAAATGCTTCTAATGGACACATTTTCTATCAAAACATTACAAAACCAATAATATAAAATGTAGACCAATAAACAACATAATCATCTCCTAATCATCGTGTAAATCGTATAAAATAGCACTTGAAATCCTAACGTATCAAAACCAGAATCCCGTTTTTGAAAAATAGAAGGTTTTTTTATTGACTATTTTCGTTTTCTATTCGACTAGCTACTAGAAACAATTAATTTATAATCAATATATAATGAAACTTTTGAGTTAAAAATACATAAAATAAAAAACGATAGTAATACCAAACGAACCCTAACTCCCTCTTTCTTCACTTTCTTCCAACACATAATCATTCGTCAAAAGGCCTATACTTCACTTTCTTCCCTCTCATGATAAAACCCACCAGAAAAGTGAACTAGCAATATGAACCATTATTGTTGATGGATAAGCATGCTATGCGCATTTGATTGGTGGTTATACAATTCGATTTAACACACTGTTTTGTTTTCTTCCCATTTCGTACAACAAAAAATGATGCTACCTATGTTAGCATCTATACATAGAACGATTAATTCAAATAATGCTCAAAAAAATAAAATTTATCAAAATGGGGTTGTAAAAAACTTATTTATCGAAATGGGGTGCACGTAGGCTCGGATACCTGGGAGCCTAAAACTCGCCATGGCGCGTGGCGAGTTTGACCTGGGAGCCTGAAACTCGCCATGGCGCGTGGCGAGTTTGTCCTCACCATCTTCCCCCGAATTAATTAGTCAACAGAGCAAAAACAGTCAAACTCGCCACGCGCCATGGCGAGTTTCAGGCTCCTAGGTCAAACTCGCCACGCGCCATGGCGAGTTTCAGGTTCCCACGTATCCGAGCCTACATGCACCCCATTTCGATAAATAGGTTTTTACAACCCCATTTTGATAAATTTTATTTTTTTGAGCATTATTTGAATTAATCGTTCCTATACATAGGTGAATAGGTAATCCCTACATGAACTTCAACTTGGGGCTGATTTATCTTGGGAGTATTTATTCACTAATTTAATGAATTTCTCTAGAATTAGTGCAAGCTAAGAAAGGGTTCAAAAGACAAAATTATTAGACAAATTAAGTGTTGAAAAACTTTTGACACAATTGATTAATTTTGCTAATGCTTAATTTAGACAACATCCTTTAAAATGCTAGCTATATTAGTGATCTGAGTTAGACCAATTAGAACAGAAGCGATAAAAAAAAAATGTATCTTTAATTTTAATCTGATTTGATTGATTGATACGAACAACTATTGTAGTTTGCAGTTGCCACGTAGGAGTGAGAAGGATTTTCAGCAAAAATTGCAAACTAAATAAAATGCAATTCAATGGTAAACCAAATCTCATGCAGTTATGAGTTGTTGCTTAATCTCCGAACAAAATTATTTTTCTTTTTTATTTTAATTGCCAAGCTACATGGCTTGGGGGGGCTACGTTGCCTAACAAGCTACATACGTAAGCAAAAATCCAATGGTACGGCAGATGACGTAAGCGGCTTGGCCAAGCAAAACTACATCATTTCTTTACCATTGAAGATGTTCTTCATAATAATGCAATAGCTTAGGGAGGAAAATAATTTCTTCGATTGATCATATCACAAAACTTTTATCAACCTTAGTTTATTAGACAATTTTGCCATGCAAAGGTAGATTCAAGACCAATAATATTATTATCACCCATGACCTCAATCATGTACCTAACGTGAATAAAAGAATCTCCAACTTTCAAAGTTGACCGATTGAACTTATATACGAGTAAATAGAGTGAATACTAGCTATATATATGGCTTACGAACATCTTAAAACGACGAGTAGTAGAGTGAACAATTATTATTGGGAAGAAATTATTAGCAATGGCGAAAATAGCCTTAGGAACAGGCCGAGAGGCTGCACAACCAGATTGCATCCAAGCCCTCATCGTTGAATTCATCTGTACCTTCCTATTCGTCTTCGCCGGCGTCGGTTCCGTCATGGCCGCTGGTACACTTACTTACATACACCTTTCTTTTCTTATTATCCTTAGTTTCTCGTTATGTTCTTATATATCTTTTGTTTGATGTCGAAAAACGTCACTCGTATTCAAAGTTGTAAGCTAGCATGAGCAGCATCATCTACGTACGATAGCCAATTATTCAATTTTTCTTGGTATACACAATTACACACGCAAACTGTGAGTAGAACAAGAAGAATAGGCAAATCATGTTATATAAGGAATCGGTTGTTTTTGAATATTAACAAAAACACTAGTTAGATTGGTTTTCACTTTTCAGGCAACGAAAATAAATTATTGACCATTAACCACCGGACCACGTGATTTTTTTTCCGGACATGTCTACGATACTGTTCTATACTTGTATTCATACTGAAAATTTTCTTGTGGATGACAAATGATCGCAGATAAAGCAGGCGCTAGCCCAATCGTAGGGCTATTCTTTGTGGGAATCACACATGCATTTGCAGCAGCAGTGATGATTGCAGCAGGATACAACATTTCTGGGGGTCATCTTAACCCAGCTGTGACTATTGGGCTTGCTGCTGGTGGACATATCACTGTTGTTCGATCCATACTTTATTGGATCGACCAGTGTGCTGCTTCTGCTGCTGCCTGTTTTTTGCTCAACTATCTCACTGGTGGACTGGTAATATTATTCCATCTACTAGTACATCTTATCTCTTTATTTGTTACTCGTGATTATTGATAAATGTCGAAAGAAAAATGAAAAACGTCGTAGAATTTGAATTGAGTTACGTAGATCGTGTAGGGTGAAAATAACGTATCACACAATTTGCAAGTTTCTATATACTAGTATGAAGTAGTGTAAATAGTTGGAATTTCATATTCAGGTTATAATATGAACGGTGATAAAAACGTCATTGTCTTGTACTCCCTACGTCCCCCTTTAAACATTCCATTGGCAATTTTGATAGGATTTAGGTAGTTTGGATTGTTTATAATTGTTGATGATAATGTATGGTTTGTTTATTATTGTTGATGATAATAGATGATTTGTTTATTATTGTTGATGATAATGGGTGATTTGTTTATTATTGTTGGAGATAATGAGTGATTTGTTTATTATTATTGGAGATAATGGGTGATTTGTTTATTATTTTTGGAGATAATGGAAGGTTGATGGGTGGTGAGAACTTACCCCATATAGTAAGTTTAGAAATGGGGTGTTTAGAGAGAGACACCCAAAAAAGGAAAACGGGGTGTTTAAAGGAGGACGGAGGGAGTATTAAATTACCAAATGGTTCGAGTTTTTCTTATGACTTAAAAATTCAACTTAAAAACTCCATGTTTATGTGTTGCAGGCAACTCCCATACACACACTTGCACAAGGAATGGATCCAATTCAAGGAATTTTGATGGAAGTGATCTTGACATTTTCACTTATCTTCACAATCTACACAACTATGGTGGACCCAAAGAAGGGCCCACTTCAGGGTCAAGGCATACTGCTTGTTGGGCTTATTGTTGGCGCCAACATCTTTGCTGGTGGGCTTTTCTCTGGGGCGTCCATGAACCCGGCTAGATCATTTGGGCCGGCCTTAGTGAGCGGGGATTGGACTGATCATTGGATTTACTGGGTCGGCCCACTTATTGGTGGTGCTCTTGCTGGCCTCATATGTGAAAATTTTTTCATTGTTAGGTCGCATGTTCCTCTATCAAGAGATGAGGAGGACTTCTAAAACTTCTAGGCCCGGTTCGGTTCACAAAAAACAGCATCGGGTTGGGATTAAGAATGGGGTTTAAGAAATTTCGGGTTGGAACTTCAAAATGCCAATTGATCCTTTTAAATTTGAACGATTAATTCAAATAATGCTCAAAAAAATAAAATTTATCAAAATGGGGTTGTAAAAAACTTATTTATCGAAAGTCTAGCTAAGGAGTAGCTTAGTTCTTGGCCTTATTTTTCTGTTTTGCAAGGAGTTGTTCATATCTTGTTCAGGTTTCATAATTCTCAGAAAACTCAAATCATAGACACAATGGACATCCTCAGGTTTTAGACACATAATTCTTCCAATTGACTCTATTTCAAATCGAGCCAATATCACTTGGGTTAGCTGGCATCAAGATGCCAGTTGATATTTACCATAACCTTTGCAAACGGCTTACACAAACTGGAAAACAAGACCATACCCCAACACTACCCAAATTATAGCATTAATAAAATCATGAAACAAAATACCAATTGCAAGTCTAATCCTTTCCCCTCACTACTGTCAACCTGATCAGTTTCGCAATTCATGGTTTACAGAGCTAACAAACTATGACATTTCCAAATGAATCATCACCAATAACAATATAGTCCAGCCTCACCCAAATGAACGATTTGGAGTACAACGAATAACAACTCCAATTCCTTAATGAATCTTTCAACATGTCACACAAATTTCACGCAATTCATACTCAGCCAAATTAAGAAACCCCCTTGCCATTCATAATTCGAGTCAATCCAACATAATTCTGCAATCCAATACTTAGCAACATTAACAAACCCCCCTGCCATTTACATATAAAGACACCAAAATTGTGCAATAAACAAAAATCGCAACAAGTGAACTGCACGAAACCAAAACACATAAATTTGCACAAATTATAAGGTCCACATCATATAAGCATGATGATTAGAATAAGAATAGAAAGGAAAAAAAAAAGTACCAGCAAAAACAAAGTAGGTGATTGGGTATGCAAACCCAGCTACATATCCGCGATGAAAACACGATTGTTTGACCCATAATTCGAGCATAGTACACTAAGGGTATGTTTGGTAGCCAAGTAGAAGGTAGCATTTAGCGTTTTGACCAAGTCAGAATGCTATTTGTCATGTTTGGCTGTACATTTATTATTAGCATTTGAAGTAGCATTTAGCGTTTTAAGGAGCATTTGGCAAATGCTATTATAAGTAGCATTTCCCATAGAAAGTAGCGTTTTTGATTTTCTAATTTTCTGATATATATCATCTTAATTACTTAACAGCTACTGATCGTGCCAAACACGTCATTGTTAACAGCTACTTTTCAGTCAACAGCTAAAAGCTACCTGCTAACAGCTAACAGCTAGTCAAACTGCTAACAGCTACCTCAACAGCTAAATGCTACCTGAACAGCTATGACTACCAAACATACCCTAAGACACAGCCAATTACCTCTTACAATCGACGAAAAAACAACCCACCACGACCCAACGGATTGAACACTCGTAACTACACCGAGCTATCAAACCATGAATCGATCAAACAAACACACTGAATCATATCCAAATTCTACTAGAATCGCACGATAAAAAAAAAAATTGCATGATTGAGCTCCGAAAATAGCAAATGTTGGAATATACCAAAGATTAGGAAAATATAGTGTATTAGGAATGTCAGTGTTTGAAATATGTTAGTTATGGTAAGAGTATAATCGTGTTATAGATCTAGGGTTAGTCTGACGTCTTAACGTCCAAATCATCTATTTGTATAAATAAGGGATTCACCCAAAGTCAGACACATCATCAATATATCGAATATCATCCAATGTCTTATTCTCCTCTATATTTTATCATGGTATCAGAGTCTCTTTTCTGAGGACTCTTCAAATTTCGCTTCCGCTCCGCCGGTGGGTGATCTAATCTAGCCCACCGGCGGGATTTCTCGATCATAATCAAAGTCATCTTTTTGTCTTTTGTCCTGTCGTTTTCTTTTTGCCGTGGTTCTTCATGTGCCACTACCATACTCCAATTCTTCTGGTCAAAATTTTCATGCCATTTTATTCTCTCACACGGCTTGTCTCAAATCCTAAACACTATATTTCTCATCCTTGTCGTTCGCATGTGTCTTCTTACACGGCTTATCCTCGTGGTTCCCAAACCCAAAGTCTTGCCAATCTCAATTTTATACCTTTTGTCAATTGGTAATGATATTTGCCCCCCTCGCATCATTGTTGCTGCTCCTCGATCTGGCTCTCGTCATCGCCGGTTTTTTGTTTGCAACCCTTTATAGTCGTCCAGGTCTCCTAGCCTTACCGTCGTCATCGATCAATTGTCCTTGGTTTGTGGTGCATCGCCGTCTTTATCGTCACGGTTATGTTATGCCAGAATCAATTTAATTATTGATCAAGTAATCTACTTTATTGTTGTCGTTCGTCATCCTCACGTGGAGCAATTAACACGTTTTCGCCAATTACCTCTTACAATCGACGAAAAAACAACCCACCACGACCCAACGGATTGAACACTCGTAACTACACCGAGCTATCAAACCATGAATCGATCAAATAAACACACTGAATCATATCCAAATTCTACTAGAATCGCACGATAAAAAAAAAAAATTGCATGATTGAGCTCCGAAAATAGCAAATGTTGGAATATACCAAAGATTAGGAAAATATAGTGTATTAGGAATGTCAGTGTTTGGAATATGTTAGTTATGGTAAGAGTATAATCGTGTTATAGATCTAGAGTTAGTCTGACGTCTTAACGTCCAAATCATCTATTTGTATAAATAGGGGATTCACCCCAAGTCAGACACATCATCAATATATCGAATATCATCCAATGTTTTATTCTCCTCTATATTTTATCAGCAAACAAACAAAATTGTACCACAATCACAAATCCCCATATCCAACACTAATTTATCATAACAAACCCAATCAACAATCAAATTATAACCTAAAATCTAAAGGATTTCGCGAAACAATCACATGACCATTTCCACACAAGTAAATGCAAAGTCACATACAAATTTTTCATCCAAATAATTGCGAAATTTTTCATCCAATAGACTTAAATAAAAGGCAGAGCTTGTGAAGGTGTGAACCTGTAACCTCAGAGTTACAATTTTAACACTTCAACCACCAAGGCAACTGAATTTTTTGATACTTTTATTAACAAAGTTATATATAAAGGATTTGAGATTTTAGGAGATAATTTCGGAAACAACATTTGGACTAGATAATCTGAATCATATCAAATCATTTTATTTTTGGAGATAATTTAGGAAGTAATAATAATACGGGTTTGTTTAGTTTAATAATGATATATATAGGCGCAATATATTAGGAAATAACACATCTTGGGTTTGTTTCGTTTTAGCTTAAAATACGGATCAACGGGTGAGGTCAGAGTTAAAAAATAGTGTGTTAAAAAGTAGTCGGGTTAATATGAATAGCGGGTCATGGGTTATAAATTGTAATTCGTACATAAATATAAAGTACTGAAATAAATTCGCTATACTTATTAAATTATTTTCATTAAATCAAACATAACTTCTCTAAGATGATACCAAATTAAACACGTTTCTTTTCGTCTTAATTTTAGAAAAACTAGGACAACGGGTCATCTCATGTTTAACCCAAAAGAATACTGGTCAAAAAGGGTTCGAGTTATTTATGACCAGAACTTGATCAGGTAAAATGGGTATTAACCTTGAACAACATGTCACATCTGGTAGGTTAAGTTTTTTACAGTCCTAATATTTTGTGTTAATTATGAGTAATAAAAAAAAAACTATAACTAAGTTCATATAACAACCCGTGTAATTTTCCACGGGCCAATAAACTAGGTAGTAGTATAATTAGTACGAAAATCGGCCGCGGGTTCAAGTTGAAAGGACCATGGGCCTTGAAAAGCGAGATCACAGCCTACAAGAAGCAGGTTCATGGCCTACAAAAGCAGTTTATGAACAATTCCAATAAAAAAACGGGAAAAGAATAGTACAACGGATTTTAAACCGATTAAATTGTGATTAAAAATAGAATTGATATTTGAACACTTACTTACCATTACACCAAAGCTAAAGGGCAATCAATTGGTTTTCTTATTATCGCGTATCGATCAGAGGGAACAAAAAGGAGGCGTTCATCCAACAAGTGTCCTTTAAACTAAGACTAAACGTAGATATAGTTTTTGAATTTTTACACTAATTGTGTATATTATTCTACCCCGTTTTGGATTATTTTCGTCTTAACTCAATTACATATCAATGGGTTGAATCAAATTTGACCCTAAATATATGTGCTAAAACAAATTTGGGTTTATATGACTCATTGCCTCAGAGGTCATATAAACGGGTTGATGACCCAAAAATAATGGGCAAGGGTCATAAAATTGAGTTTATAACTAAAAAAGAAATGACTTTAACACGTCTAACATTATATATTCTTTTTTTTTTTTTTTCCTGTACATCAACTATTTTTGTTTTTTTAGGTGGATACCATGAAGAATAGCTTCAAATGAAGCTATCTTCTTAAAGAAGATAAAAATTGTAAGATAATAGAGACATAGAGAGAAAGATTAATTTTGTGTTAATTTGCATTAGTTATTATCAAATGAGTTACAATGGCTATATACAGAGCCAGATTACAAGAGAGTCAAAGGGAAAATGTCAACAAAGACTTCCCGCCTGCTCGAGTCATTACTAATATATACTAGTATCATATAACTTTTTTTTACTACCTACATTTCTTTCTTTCACGTTATCTTCGACTTACACTACTCATAAAACATGGGTCCATAACTCCAAAATAGCATGTTCTAAACCCAAAATTAGCGGGTTACGAGTCTTGAAAAGCGAATTTGTGACTAATAAACAGATTTTGATAAGTCTCACGTTATTCTCCTAATTTTATTTTATTTAATGTGCACCCATTAATTATTCGAATAATTAAAAAAACGTTGTATACAAACAAATCGTTATCTACATTATATAACAACCCGTGCAATTTTGCACGGGTACATAAACTAGTACTCCGTATATCAATAACAAGTTAATTCATTATTTTTTACAACAATATTTGCGAATCGTGAAGAAGAATTTTCTTTTAAATCATCACAATGTCCCACATTACATCATAAATATTGATTTCCGGACTTTATAATACACAAGCTGATATAATAGTTTGCCCGAGGTTGAGGCATCACACAGTGGTAAATAAATTTAAACCATGGTAATGTAGACAATGGGCTCTTAGTCGGATCACCTACCCGGTTCACCTGGGAATATGGTATCCGGGTCAACGTGACGTTTGATGCTCCGGCTCATTGGTGATCGACTAGCTGGTCTTATGATAAATCGACAACAGTAGTCGCTACCATGAGCCCAAAGCAATCGGGCGAAACTGAGGCCAAAAAGTACCCCTGCGTCTTCGAACCTTGGGCTAGTTAGTTCTTTAACCACTGTACACTTTTTTTTCTTCTCATAATCATTCTAATGTCACACACTATTTAGAAACAACATATTTACATCTTTAACAACAACAAAAAATAGTAGTTTGAATATTAGTTTTTTTTTTTTTTTTCCACTGAATCGGACCTATTCGACATCATCTAAACTCGATCCGATTCCTTATCCCAAGCTAAGCCGAATACAGCCAATCTAATATAATACTATATATTAAAACCTGAAACCAAGTCTTTCCTACAACGACACTTGACATTTATTAATTGGATAGAACATAAAAATAACATTAAATATAATTATCGGTTAAGATATGGTAATAAATTATCATAGAGTAGTATAATATAGATAGGAAAATAATTATTAAGGTAATTTATTTGAACAAAGATAAGCCGTAGTATAATAATATAACTAATTTATGTCATATAATCATTATGGTAATTTAGTAGAATAAAGATAAGCCAACATTTTTCTTATAGAGTGATTATAAACAATATAAGTATATAGCCCGAGCGTGGCACGGGCATGCAAGCTAGTATATGTAAATGTCGGAACCAAAAATGAGCTAGGCCTTACTACATGTGAATTGGTTTCTAATTCGTGGATGTAAAAAAAAACTCTTAACAACTCAAATGTGTATTATTGCCTTCTACGGATTATCTATCATAATTGTATTTAGAAGTATTGTGTGAGATGGTCTCACACTAACTTACTGTAAAACCATCTTTTTTTTTTATATATAAATAACTAGGGTAATACCCGTGCGTTGCACGAAGATATTTAGTTTCAGAAAATAAAGTTAATGTTGTTTGTTGTTCATAACTTATTTACTAACCCAAGTTTAAATTGTCCTATCTTTTAAAACATTGTTAGCTTAGTGATCATGTAATTGTACAACTATGAGTTTGCAATAGTTAAAGTCTGTGGGAGTACTCAAACAAAAAGATCTTTCAAGTTTATGAGGATGATAACATGCTTTTCACAATTATTTTATCAATATTTATACAAAATTATAATTGTTTTCGGATTTTACCGTAATAGCCCCAAAAAATGATTAATTAGTATGTGACCTACATAAAAAAAAAAATCATATCATCGAAATTCATGTTGGAGTTCAAATTGATATTAACATCGTGACATATATCATCATGTATAATGTATACGCACACTCAATCTTCATATGAATATCTAAACACAAGTATAGAGTCTTCTCACTTCTACAATGACGCCATAAGTAAATCAATAAAAATAATTAAGTAGCTGAATTGAAAAGATCATAATAGGGGAAAAATATTGTTTGATGAATTTATTAATCAATGAGATTTAAGCATACTTGATGGAAGAAAATAAAGGAGCCAAGTGAAGAGCTCATGGAGCAATAAAATGGTAAGATACGAATGATAAAAAAAAAAACATATACTCAGTCTCTTAGACGTGAGTGGTAGAAAACTGATTGCAGCAAAAGATGGAGGAGATCTAGACATTAATTTGACTTTTAGGTTTGTCCTTTTAAATGTTAACACTTATTTATTGGTTTTTTAGTTTTTTTTTTTTTTTGTTGGAGGATTTTTAGCAACAGTATGTGCACATTGATAGGACTATAGGAGAACCTTATTGTAGTTATTTGTTTGTATTTTTATTTTTTATTCACTCATTATAAAAACTCATACGTATCTGTTGGAGGATTTTTTTTAGCGACATTTTAGGCTCATTAATAGGAACATCTAGCTATTTTTTTATTTGTTTAAAGAAGAAAATATTTGTGGAAAATTTTTTGAGCGGGAAATTTTTTAGCCAGAGATTCACACGTGTCCTAGTGGCTTCTTTTTTAGTAGAACTAGATAGATGACCTCTTTTAATTTACATTTCTACTAACCATTATATTTCGTACTTCTTTTAGTAATCATTTTAATTTAATGTAAGATTATAATTACTCATATAAAATGAGTAAATGTGTTAATCAATAAATTATTATGCCTAATTCCCCGCATTGTAACAAAAAAAATATAAATAGATAAAACAGATTATGCCTAATTTTATATATCATGGCCGTTTTAAATCACGACTAATGTCGTTAATAAATCGTAAACTTAAGTGATCACTAAAAACAATATAGTGATCACAATGAATGCTAAATTGTTCACTTTTTAACCAAATAAATTAGTATCACAATAATGGTCTCACAATAACTTATTGTGAGACCGTCTTATATATATAATACTTTTATTTGCCTTGTATTAAAACTATAATCCTACTTATGTGGTGCTTAGTTTTCAAGGTTTTGTTAAAAAAATCTATATATGTTTCTTTCAGTCACTCTAATTGGCTAGTCTTGGCGCACAAGGCCATAATGAGATCATGTTGGAGCAATAAATTCAATATAGATATAGACTAGATAAGAAGATCAATAGTACGTACGTACATTATGAATTAATATATGTGAGCCAGTGAGGCCCGAAATCCCAATATATAAGCTTACAAAAATAGTAGGAGTATATATGTAAACAAATAAAAAAAAATATCTACGGTTAGTTTGTAGTAAAATTAATCAAAGGTGTAGTAAATTTTATTGCATAATTTTGTAAATGTTGGATTAATAAGGAAAGAGAGACAATCAAGGGTCATTGATTTGAGAATTAAATCAATTTAAATTTCTTTTTATTCATAGATTCATAACAATATTGATTTTACTGTCAGTTTCATAAATTTACTGCAAACATCTTAGGGCCCGTTCAGTATCACTGCCGTTTTCATTTTTTATTTTATTTTTGTTTTTGCGTAAAAAATTTAGTTAAATAAGTTACAAAATTAACTTTAAATTGTTTGGTTAACGTTCTATAATAGTCATATAGAAAATGAAAACGGACAACTGAAAATTGAAAACCACTTTTTGTTTTCAAAAACGGGACTTTGGTTTTCAAAAAAACAGAAAACTAAAAACAGAAAACGAAATCAAATAGGCCCTTAATTTTACTACACAAGCATATTATTTACTACTTGCAATATTTATTTTACCATACTTGATTATGTTATAGACAATTTTTCTATTGTCTACATATAGACTCCTAGTATTATCCTTGGGTTCAGATAGATGTCTACCCTTAATTTTACATGTCCAGTACTAGTTGACTAACTCACGTACTAATTAGATATATACTAGTCGCATGCGCAAGGATATATAAACGATACATTTTCCTCAAAACGATATACCAGTGAGGCCAAAGTGTACTGGTTTCGGAAACGAGATATGATTTTATTCGGATTGGAGATCAATGATGAGTGTAAATCATCTAGTTCAAGGAAACCATATATTTTGGGTAACATATACTCCTTCCATTCAACTCCAATCTTCCTATTTGCCATATTGGGGAATTCAAGTCCAATCTTCCTATTTTCTTATTTGGTAATAAGTTTTCCATATTACCCTCATCCATGCAACTTGCACATGAATATCAATCTATTTGGCCCACCAAATGGACAGTAATACCCTCTCTTTTACAATTATTAATTGTATTTCTAAAACTTTGTGCATTTTAGGTTAGAAAGATTAGACTTGAATGGAGGGAGTATTAAATCACCGTCTATTCTTGCTACCCAGGACCATACATTATTATCTCATCGAATTAGTTTTCTGTCCTTCATGGTAGCTACACATTTTAAAGTTATGGAACTGACAACACTACTATATGCTTGTTAGTTATTTTAGTCCATGAGATTTCTTGGTGAACTAAAATTATTTACCCAATCTTGTACCAAATCCTTCTCTAGCAAAATAAATTCAACCACCTACGTAGCATTGAACAACAATTTAGCCATATGTAGATAAATACGACGTACAATGCAATAAATCGAATTCGTGTGGTCCGTTTTACGTATTAAATTGCATGATTATATTTTTGGAGGAGGTAATAAAGCTTCTTGTCTGCATTATTATAATACATGTTGCTACATTCCTTTTTAGCATAAATTGATAATGGATCACAAATTGGTCGAAAAGAAGACTCTATTTGGGTTACTTAATGAAGAAGATAAAGATAATGAAGCCCCAAGCTTCCATCACCTAGCTCACAAAAACATACCTTCCTCTTATATCCATAGCTCAATAATCCCTAGCCCTGAGTCCTCACCATTGTTTTGTCGAAGCTCTGAATCGATGTGGACTCGATCTCCTCCTCCTCCTCGTCGTACACCCTCGACACCTCTCTTGTACCAGTGCATCTCTTCCTTACGCCACCAAGGCAACATATACTCAATCACCTTATCGAAAGGCCTAGTATTCATTGGCTCAAACACGTCTCACATTCGTGCATGGCAGTTACTAGACTGTTCCGAAAAGGGCTACATACACACAAACTCATCCAAAATCCAAGCCTTGCTAGCTTACGAAGACATGCTCTTTTCCTCACACAAAGACCACAAAATCCGAATTTGGAGCCTAAGAAATTGCAGCACAAAATTCAACCCTAGGAAAATCACCACTATACCAAAATCATCATCATTAAACCCTTTAAAACTCCTCTTCTCTAGACGGCCTAATACACCGCGACAACACAAGGATACCATCTCTTGCATGGCCTATAACCATGATGATGGCGTGTTATACACGGGATCATGGGATAAAACCGTCAAAGCTTGGAGAGTAAGTGCCGGAAAATGCGTAGACTCGTTCGTAGCCCATGCTAATAACATTAACGACATGGTCATGGACCGAGACGGGTTCTTAGTAACGTGCTCCTCAGATGGGACTATTAAGATGTGGAGTAGGGTTTGTGGAGAGACATTCCATACTCTTACAATGACCCTTAGTTTGTACGCCTTTCCTATATACGCTTTGGCCTTAAGTGAGGAAATGTCCTCCAATAATAAGGCTAGTACCCTATTGTACTCAGGGTCATCCGATGGGTGCATTAACTATTGGGGCCAGCACAATTCGGATCGGTATACCCATTGCGGGTCAATCCAAGCCCACCAATTCGCGGTGCTTCGGGTCGTGACACTCGAAAACTTGGTGATAAGCGGGTCGGAGGACGCCATGATTAAGATTCGGAGAAGAGGGGGTGGTGAAGGGAAAGTGAACTATGAATGAATTGCTGTTCTTGAAGGGCATAAAGGTCCAGTGAAAAGTTTGGCTTCTTGCTTAGAAAAAGACGTTAACGGGTCGGGTTTTTTTTGTTTTTAGTGCGGGTTCGGATCAAACGTTCAAAATTTGGAGAGTCAAGTGTTTGCCGGAAATAGTAAGTTTTCAAGACATTATTAATAAAAGGAAAAGTAGCTTTGATCATCAAGCTGATAATAATCATGGAGATGATGACGACGACGACGATGACGATGATGTAGGTGGGGATGATGAGAAGTTTACGAGGTTTGTTTCAACACCAACATTGTCTCCTACTTGGGTGGTGAGGAAGCTTAAGTCAAGAAATAATTCATCCGTTGATGCTTAGCTTGTTTTTCACTCTTTCAAGAGTTTAGACACGATGTTATTCCCGCCATTGCATTTACTTTTTGTTTTGTTTGTACGCACGTGGTTAATTCATTGTTTTATTAATCGATCAAGATATAAAGGATTATCCCCTCATATAATCCATTGAAAGTCTTGTTTTCTCTAAAAAGTCTAAATAATAATAACTTAGAGTCGGAGTTTTTATTTATATAGTCTACGAACACTTTAAAATAGGAAAATACGGAAATAGGAAAATCCGGCCATCGCGGTCCGTCAAACTGATTACCGCGGGCCGCCCTGAAAGTTACTGTTTAAGTTGGATAAAAATACTCATTTTTTTATTTAATGTTGTATGTTCGGAGTATCTTGTCTGATCTATGATAATCCGGTAAGTGACCATGTAAAAGTGTAAAACTCGATTATGCTTGGTAGACCACATAGAAATGATGATATTGTACTTAAAAACTTGGTATAATGGTTTCAGAACTAGACGAAGGCTACTAGAAGACTAAGTGTGATCCTTGTTGATCAAGGCTCGGCCATGTGTTTCGGGCACCAAACGTTACGCTAATACAACTAGGAACACCCTTTGGCTTTGTTCCCTTGGTGTAGCCCTTAAACCACCATAGCGCCTCAACCTTGGGCAACATATACTATGAATTTAAGTCTTATAATTTTTTTTCTTTTTTTTTTTTTTTAAATGAAAGAAAATTGGATCTTTAATTTTATTTATACCTCCACCATTGGTGTCATTTCTTTCACCACAAAACAAAGCCCGGAAATTTCTTCTCTGACTGTTCTTCAACAGCCACCCAGACCCTCATCTCTCTCCCTTCCCCCTCCTAACCTAATACCTCCCTTTTGCTTCTTATACTATGCTAGTCGATGCGTCCTTTTCTCTTTCTACAGCTTCGACAGGTCTTGCAGCTTGCCTTCTTGATCACAAGGGCATTGGTTTGCTGGATTAACCAAACATGTTCCGTGCTCGGATGCTACCACGGGTGAAACTCAAGCTATTCAGAAGACTCTTTTATGGAGAGTGAGTCTAGATTTGCATAATATCAATTTATTATCGGATTGTCATCTTGCGGTTAAGGGAATCTCTGATCTCTCTCAAGCAAGGGACAAATTAACCAAGGTGTATTTTGTCCCTAAATCAAAGTCAGTTTCACTCGGCTCTCGACGAAGATTTTCGGTATTTCTTTGATGAAAATTTTATTTTCATGCCCTATAAGGGGGACTTCGTTGTATTAATACTTTGTTTTTGTTTGAACTTCTTTGTATTCGTGTAAACGTTGTTTTTTATCCAACCGTCGTATTTACCAAAAAAAAAGTCTTATAAATTCATGAAATCTTGTTGAGTAAGGCAATGTGGGAGATCGTGCGTGGTTCAACTGAAGATCGTCTTCGTGATATTGCATGAACAAGGAATTGGGCCTGACAGCAGATTGAAGTTGTGCTCGGGCCCAACCTTTCTTGGTCAGACCAGAGCCCAAGGCCCAGAAGGTAACGCAGGCACAAGTCCCCCCTCCTTATAGAAGGGTAACTTGTTTATTGAGAATAAAGTAAAATGGAGGATATATAAATACTAAGATCTACAAAATTAAAATGAAGTAAACCGAAAAAATTGAAAATCGATGATGTGTGCTTGAAGAGTTTTATTGCTTGATATATAAACAAAAACTTGGTATTGTTTCTGTTGGGAAAATGGGCACAACTACTAGCGGAAGCAACAAAAACCCAATTACCCCTTTCGTGTTACTAGATGGACAATCAACACTACCAACCAATCTAATTGAACCAACCAACAATATAGCACAACTATGGTGATCAAAACAGCCCCCCACACATACAACAACGATAATCAAGTGAGACACAAGATATACGTGGAAACCCAATGCGGGAGAAAACCACAAGTACCGTAAGCCGATACCAAGCCCTTCCACTAATTAATCAATAACCAATGGGATACAATAATACAATCTCCCTAGGCTCACCTAGAGGCAACCACAATCTCAAGGTAACAACCTTGGCACAACCAACCACACACTACTACACTAACTAGTGAGAAAAAAAACCTAAATACACCAAAGAAGAGTAGAACGAAAATACCACTTAGAGAGGTCGAAAGACCTCCAAACTTGGCAGAAATGAAGCTCCCATATACACTAGCATCCTCCCCAAATTTCGTTGCAATACGAGCTCGTTCAGGGCTCGAAACAGTCACTCAAATTCTGGGTTTTGAGGGCTATACGGGTTTGCTCTTCTTCCCTCTTTTTCGTCTCTTTCTCTCTCTTTGTGTATGTGTTTGTGTGGTTGTTGTCTTCTCCTCTGATTTTCTGCTCTCAAACAATCCTTATTTGTTTGGCAAAACTTCTCCAAGAAGCTTCAAATTCCTTAGTAAGGGTAAAATGATCAATATCATTTACCTTACTCTTTTCTTCCTCATGTAGGAGGGAAATACCCAACAAATCTCCCCCTCACTCCTACATAGGGGATGACACCAAACCCCGCCTTCTTCAATTCCCACAAGTATTGAACTTGTTCCCGAACAAGGCAAAAGTAGCTCTCTTGGACACACCGCCAACAACACTCAATTTCTCACATTGTCTCAACAACATGGACTTTGTTGATACTTCACAAATCCAAGGATAATCAACATCATTCACACCATGTCTCACTACATGTTGTGAGCTTCCAATTTTGAACATCCCATTACCTTTCTTAGATGCTCCATTGCCCTTAAGCAACTTTACCGGCTCTCTAGTAGGACTCTCATGCAAGGCTTGCGGTTCTTCTCGCATGGCTTGTACCCACTTCTTTTGATGCACCTCAACATTCCGGTAGCTAACTCCATCATCTCTAACAAGAGGCATCCCTAGTGGTGGATGTGAAAACCTATGCTCAACAAGAGTAGGTTTCACCAATTTGCTCTCACAAGCAACATCACCACAACAATTCATCCTTCTTCTTTCTCCCCCATGATCAAGACACCCATGATCAATACATATACAATTAGGAGAAAGAGATATACCATTAGGGAGGATATTCATACCTTTCTTACCATGATCAAGCTTCGTCTCCATGAAAGAATTTGACGCATCACTCTTCTTCCCTCTGCACACTCTAGCTTGCATCAAGTAGCTATTACATTGTTTCTTACCCCGAGCCACAATCAATGAACCTTTGGTAAGTTTCCACAAATCATTACCAAAACGGCTCACATATCCATTTTCATCCAACTTTCCCACGGAAACCAAATTCACACGAACATCGGGAACGTGCCTAACATTCTCAAGCAACAATTTGCAACCAAGTGTAGTCTCCAAGCAAACCGTACCCATGCCGGCAACCTTGGACAACTCATCATTTCCCATTCTTATATAGCCATAATCACCACTAGTGTAAGAAGAGAAACACTTCACATGTGAAGTGTAATGATACAAAGCACCCGAATCAACAACCCAAGAACACTCTTGGAACGACATATCAAGGCTAGTATCATCACAAACGAAAAATAAATCATCACTAGTTGCAAATGCGGAGGTGTTATCATCATCACTATCACTATCCCCCTTAGAATTTTGGCCCTTCTTCTCCTTCTTCTTCCCTTTGTCACGTTTCCATTTCCGGCATTGGAATTTCTTATGTCCGGGCTCATCAGAATAATAACAAGTAATATCATTCTTCGATTTTGATTTCCCCCTAGATTCTGATCGACTATCATCACCCTTCCTACTTGTGCTTCTTCCACGGCTTAGGCCTTCCGCAACATTTGCCCCCGAATAGTCCGAAGAGGAACCCATATTCTTCCTTTTACCCTGTTCATTCAACAAACTAGACTTCACAACATCCATTGTGAGCTTTCCTTCCGGGGCCGAGTTACTAAGTTACACCACAAGAGTATCCTACGTCTCCGGCAAAGAACTAAGAAGCAATAATGCCTGCAACTCATCATCTAACAACAATTTCATTGCCGACAATTGATTCACACAACCTTGAAAATCATTCAAGTGTACAACTACACTCTCACCATCCTTGTATTCTAATTTCACAAGTCTTCTCATAATTGAGACTTTATTCAAGACGTTCTTTCTAGCATACGTGGACTCAAGCTTCTTCCACATTACATAAGCATTAGTGTCATTACCAACATCCGACAAAACCGACGAATCAACAAAACGTCTAATGTAGCCAACGGCTTTACGGTTCAAAAGATTCCATTCTTTCTCAACTACACCGGTTGGTACCTCTTCACACAAGATGGGTTCATATAAATATTTACAATAAAGAAGGTCCTCCATTCGGGTCTTCCATGTGGAATAATTCCCCGAATTCAAAGGATCCATCCCACGAGTAAGGCTCTTATCATCCATCTCTACCAAGTAACACAAGCATCCACAAGCCACAAACCCGTGGCTCTGATACCACTATGTTGGGAAAATGGGCACAACTACTAGCGGAAGCAACAAAAAACCCAATTACCCCTTTCGTGTTACTAGATGGATAATCAACACTACCAACCAATCTAATTGAACCAAACAACAATATAGCACAACTATGGTGATCAAAACAGTCCCCCACACATACAACAACGATAATCAAGTGAGACACAAGATATACGTGGAAATCCAATGCGGGAGAAAACCACAAGTACCGTAAGCCGGTACCAAGCCCTTCCACTAATTAATCAATAACCAATGGGATACAACAATACAATCTCCCTAGGCTCACCTAGAGGCAACCACAATCTCAAGGTAACAACCTTGGCACAACCAACCACACACTACTACACTAACTAGTGAGAAAAAAACACCTAAATACACCAAAGAAGAGTAGAACAAAAATACCACTTAGAGAGGTCGAAAGACCTCCAAACTTGGCAGAAATGAAGCTCCCATATACACTAGCATCCTCCCCAAATTTCGTTGCAATACGAGCTCGTTCGGGGCTCGAAACAGACACTCAAATTCTGGGTTTTGAGGGCTATACGGGTTTGCTCTTCTTCCCTCTTTTTCCTCTCTTTCTCTCTCTTTGTGTATGTGTTTGTGTGGTTGTTGTCTTCTCCTCTGATTTTCTGCTCTCAAACAATCCTTATTTGTTTGGCAAAGCTTCTCCAAGAAGTTTCAAATTCCTTAGTAAGGGTAAAATGGTCAATACCATTTACCTTACTCTTTTCTTCCTCATGTAGGAGGGAAATACCCAATTTCGGATGAAAAACGAACAAGCTGGCCTTCTTTCATAGAACAATCAAAATTTGTAATGAAGTTGGGAAAACGCCCTAGATGAGGTAGCGACCAGCCTCCGGACCTGCTCCTGCATAAAAAAAAACGTCACTAGCCTCATGGGGGTAACCGAGAAAACCCCCTCCGATGTCTAAGTCAGCGTTTAGATAGTATTTGGGTAAGGATGAACCCGAAAGGGCACCAAGCGTTACAGTAACACAACTAGAACACCCTTAGGCTTTGTTCCCATGGTCTAATTCTTTAACCACTATGACGCCCCGACCTTGGGCAACATATAATATAAGTTTAAGTCTTATAAACTTACAAAATATTGTTGAATAAGCCAATGTGGAACACCGTGCATGCCTGTCTAAGTTTGATAACAAAAACTTGGTGTAATGGTTTTAGAGCTAGACCAACGCAACTAGAAGAGTAAGTGTGGTCCTCGTTGATCAAGGTTCAGCCGGGTGTTTCGGGTACACACAGTTCCACCGACCACTGTATTCTATTCGTCATATTTTCAGCTAGTTTAGCACATATGGATCCGAAATCACCAAACGTTACGCTATATACAACTAGGAACAGCCTTTGGCTTTGTTCCCTTGATGTTGCCCTTTAACCACCATAGCGCCTCAACCTTGGGCAACATCTAATATGAATTTAAGTCATATAAAGTCCCGAAATCTTTTTGAGTAAGGCAATGTGGGTTGAGTAAGGCAATGTGGGACATCGTGCGTGGTTCAACTGAAGATCATATCGTCTTCATGATATATTATTGTATAGAGAAATAGCAAATTGGGCCAAAAATTAAGGCACATCCGTAGTTTTTTATTTTAACTTGGTCTAAAGAACCTTTAACCACCACGACGCCTCAACCCAGGCAACATAGATCATGAGCTTTAGTCTTATATATAATGTCACGAGATCTTGTTTCATAAGGCAATGTGAGATACATCGCGCCTGAAACCGCCTTCATGATTTGCATAAGATGGTTTTGGAAATTTGGGCATGTCGTCTGATTAACGTTAAATTCAGTCTTTTATTTGTCAATCGTAAAAATAGATTAAAATCCAAATACTAATCACACATCTAATCTAATCTAATCTAATACTAATATATTAAAACCTGAAACCAAGTCTTTCCTAGAACGACACTTTGCATTTATTAATTGGATAGAACATAAAAATAGCATTAAATAAGGTAATTTATTTGAACAAAGATAAGCAATATAGAGTGAGCATAAACAATATAAATATATAGCCCGGGCATGCAAACTAGTCGTATATGAACATAGTTTAACTAACAACCTTAGGCTTTGTTCCCATGGTCTAATTCTTTAACCAACATGACGCCTCAACCTTGGGCAATACGGAGGAGTATATATTACTCTATGAGTTTTAAGTCTTATAAATTCGCGAGATCTTGTTGAGTTAGGCAGTGTGGGACATTGTCGTGCGTGATTTAACTGAAATTGTCTTCATGATATTCCATAAACATGGGATTGGGCCTTTTAGCTCATGCGAGTTAAGTTTGGGCCCAACCTTTTTTGGTCAGACCAGAGCCCAAGGCCCAGAAGGTAAGCCACTACCCAATAGAAGGATAACGTTTTTTTTTTTTTTTTGTTTTTTTTAAAAAAAAAAAAAAAAAAGGTAAGCGGAGTACAGGATAAAAGATTAGGTCAGCCTTCTAGCCAGGGTGTCGCCAATCTTATCAGCGGTCAAGATAGCAATAAAGGGTTCTGAAGAAGCCCAAAACAAGGGGTATTCATCCTGAGAATTAAGGATAGAATGCCCCAAATTAGCAAGTCAGTCGGCTGCTCTATTCCCTTCCCTAAAAATATGAGATAAACTCCATTCTTCAAAATGAGATAGTAGCTCTTTAATGTCACGGATGATGAAATCAACTTGCCATGGTGTCTGCAATCGCCCATGGATAGCTTCAATCACTACGAGATTATCAGCTTCGATATGAAGATTATTAACACCCAAGTTGACGGCTAATTGTAGACCTGCTCTTAACGCATGAGCTTCGGCGAGAAGAATCGAGCATTGCCCGAGATTAAGAGCCCTACCGTTAACCAAATCACCACGATCATTCCGTAGAAGAAAACCAGCTGCAGCCGACTTGTTGCGGACCGACCCATCACAATTGAGTTTGACAACACCAGCGGGGCGGGGGGGTCCACCGGACGTGAATGATGGAGGAGAGGAATCGCCTGCGACCATTAGGGTAGAAACGGTAACCTGGGAAGCTGTAGGAGGAGAATTGGAGGATGAAAGAGAGGAGAGGGGAGACAGACCGGTCCTAGCTTTCCATTCTTTACCTAGGTGGAAGGCGCGGACAAAACATGTAATGGGGTCCTCGTTCTTATTTTTAAAAATGAGGTTGTTTCTGCGTTTCCATATGCTCCACAAAACGAAAACATATTTGCATAGCAGATCTTTTGTCCTTCCTTTGAAATACCTAAAAAGGTGGTGGATGGAAGGAAACACTCTATGCGGTATCCAGTGAATCATCCGTGGGTTACGCCAGATAAGTTTAGAGATTGGACAGAGCATAAAGAGATGATCTTCCGTTTCAGCTGAGGAATTGCAGAATGGGCAAATATTTGTTACATACGAAATACGATAGTGAATATTATTCCGAACTGGAAGGCGTGCGTGTAAGGTCTACCACACAAAGATACGTAATTTAGGAGGGATATCCAAGCCCCAAATCCAATGGAACTCCCAAGCTGCAGCATCGTTAGGGAGGCCATGCGCAAGCCAGGTAGCCGATTTAATTGTATAATTACCATGCGCGGATAGCCCCCAAATCGGCTCATCTTCTAACGGTCCTGTAGGGATTGGGATTGCGCGTATAATCTCGACTAGTGAGGACGGGACTAAGGAACGCAGAAGGTTGATATCTCAAACATTGCCCATGAGGCAATCACTGACTCTAAGGTCCACATTTTGGACGTCATTCCACGAAAGATGAAGATATTCCAGTACACTTTTGCTACAACACCAGTTATCAATCCAGAAGAGAATTGATTTACCATTTCCCACTTTCCATCAAATGCCTTTCCGGATTAAATCTCTTTGTTTAAGGATCTGTCTCCAAATCCATGAATCCGTACATTTAGGCTTATAGCTGAAAAAATCGGAATTTTTAAGATATTTTTCACGGATTACTTGTGTCCAGATATTATTGGGTTCCTTAAGGACTATCCAGGCCAGCTTACCTAGATGAGCACTGTTGACCGATTTCATTATTCTTAAACCCAGCCCCCCATATATCTTAGGCTTACAAATAACATTCCAGGCAATCATAGGAAAACCCTTGCTGGGATTATCTGTTTTTTAAAAAAAAATCACGATTAGCTTTGTCAAGTTGATGCATAATTTTGGAGGGGATTGCAGCTGTAGTCATCGCAAAGGAAGGAAGCGCTTCCAAGTTGCTCTGTATAAGGACACATCTCCCTGCTTTAGAAAGAAAGGACGAGGCCCAAGCTTTAAGGGTGCGCTCTGTGCGGCTTATGAGATGGTGGAAATCACTAGCTTTAGGCCGAGGGCCATTAAAATGAACTCCTAGATACCGCCCAAGGACATGCTTGGATGTCATATGAAAAAACACAGCTAACATGTTGCGTTTTTGGTTCGAAACTTGTTTCGAGAAGATAATAGATGATTTGTGAAAATTAACAAGTTGCCGGGACGCAGAGGTGAAATGGTTGAGAACATTCTTGAGGTTTTGACACGCCGAGGAAGTTGCACGACAAAAGACCAGGTTGTCGTCGGCAAAGAGGAGGTAAGGCAATTTTGGTAGCTTAGGGCAAATTTTAACCCCAATCCCCGATTTATTATGTTCAGCTTGAATAGTCATTAGTCTGCAAAATACCTCCATGCAAATAATAAACAAATAGGGTGACAAGGGGTCACCTTGTCGTAACCCCCTGGTAGGAGTGAAAATTTGGCTGGTTGAGTTATTAACTATAAGCGTGTAGGATACAGATGTTACACATCCCCTAATCCACTTGATCCAAGTACTGTTAAAACCCAATGTCTGAAGACATTGCCATAGGAAATCCCATTCCACCCTGTCACAGGCCTTTTCCATGTCTAGCTTTAAAGCGAACCAACCTGTTTTATCCTTTGAGGTTTGGAAGGTATTTAAGACTTCCTGTACTAGAAGGATATTATCGTGGATAACTCTATCTGACATGAAAGCCCCTTGGAGAGGGCTAATAAGTTTGGCTAAGATAGGCCTGAGGCGGTTTACCAAGATTTTTGCAATAATTTTGTAAAGGGTTGTACAAAGACTGAGAGGCCGAAAATGGCTGGCATGCTCCGAATTTTCATTTTTGGGGATGAGCTGAATGAGCGTATGATTCACCTCCTTAAGGATTTCTCCTGTACGGAAAAAACTATGAATAGCGTTTAAAACAACATCTCTGACAATGGGCCAGTAATTGAGAAAAAATGTTGGACCATAACCATCCGACCCTGGCGCTTTAAAAGGGCACATTTGACCTAGGGCCTCTAGAACTTCTTGTTAGCATACTGGTTTAGTAAGATTCGCATTGTCAGAGTCATCAACTTTTTGAGGGAAGCAATCCACATACAACCCTCTGTTTGGATCGGCCTCCGTCTGGAAGCGTTTAGTAAAATCAGTAACCAGGGAGGATTTAATGAAGCTTTGATCATAATCCCAACTACCCAGGTCGTTTTTTAAACGAAGAATGTCATTCCTTTTTTTTTTTTTCTAGCTTTGAACTTCTCATGGAAGAACCGGGAGTTCATATCCCCTTGAGAGAGCCACAGGTTTCTATTGAACTTTCCCATGATCTTTTGGTTGAAAGAAAAAAGCCTTTCCCTTTGCTTTACTAATCTCAAGAGCTGATGTTGAATAGAAGGGTTAAATGGTTGCATACGAAAGTTATTTTCTACAATATGAAGACGAAACGCATTATGGATGAGTTGATTCCTGATATTCCCATAGTTCGATTTATGCCATTCTTTTAAGCTGTGTTTGACACGTTTAAGTTTTTGGGTAACTCGAAAGAAGGCCGTACCACGAACATGTGTTCCCCAACTATGTCCCACTATTAGAAGAGAATCGGGGTCTTTGGTCCAAGCATTTTGGAATCGGAAAGGTGGGCCACCAATATTTTGGTTCGGATGTGTAGAAAGTAACAAGGGTGCGTGATCAGATAACGCGAAATGCTTGTACACAACTAAAGAGTTGGGAAAGACATTATCCCACGAATTATGAGCTAACACGCGATCAAGTCTTTCATATACAGTACCCGATGTGTAGTTTCGTTTCCAAGAAAAAGACGACCCATTTGAGGGAACATCAAAACAATTAGTTACATTGACAAAGGATTGAAGTTTTTCGAATCTTCTACTGTGCGGAATGATTCCACCAGATTTATCACCTGCCATCAGGAGCTCATTGAAATCCCCTAGCAAGATCCAAGGAAGCGTTTTAGCTACAAAGGTTTGTTGCAGATGCCTCCAAAAAGCAGGTTTTTCACGTTCTTGAGCTGGAGCATATATACCTATAATCACTACTACATAAAAGACCTTTTGCGACGCCCCATAAAGTGTTGCATTAGGCGTGAAAACCGTTACAATAGACCTAATGCAACGCTTTTTGGACGTTGTTATTGCGGCCGTTGCCTTAGGTCTATTGCAACGCCTTTTTTTTATCTAATGCAACGCTTATATCTTTGAACTTTGTGGCGTTGCATTTGTTTCAACAAGGTGTTTCTATAGACCCCTAAAGGTAACACCAAAAGTGTAATGGTTTTGAACGTCAAATGCAATGCTCAATTGTCTATTGCAACGCTACGTGTATTTGGGTACGTATATGTATGTCGGTACGTACGTGCAGTGTATTAGAGTATGTGCATCGCCAATAATAATAATAATGATTTCAAAAATGATAATAATAATAAACATTAACTTTGGAATAAATGGTTTGATATATATTAATTAATTAAAATTAGTAGCATATACAAAGATCATCTCAACTAATTATTAATGTTCATCATTCCTTGCCAATTTTGTTTTCTAACGAGATGACATACTCCTACATGTTAGCTAGTGAGAACCATACATCTTTACTCGCCCAAAAAATATTCACATGCACGAATCACTCTAATAATGTGCCATCGTCACCATTCACATCATCAATCACCTACAAATGAATGAAGAATGAACAATATTAGGCAATGTAGTTAAATTTTATATCCAAGCATTGACAATGAATACGAAGGTAATATCGTTTCCTTGACACCTAATAACCATTCTAACAAAGGGAAAACAAATCAAAGAAAGCCAAGATATGTATCCAAGAAAGGCACGTCCAAATACAAAGCAATTCCATATCCAAACACGAATCCAACCCCCTTCAAAAAAAAAAAAAAAAACATGAATCCAATTAATATCAAATAATAAGAAGCGGTGACAGTGAATTCATGTAATGAGGTTTGTGGAGACCTAGTGAACAAGATGGCCTTTTTTTTTTTTTTTTTTTTTTTTTTTTTTTTTTTTTTTTTTTTTTTTTTATTCAAAGGTAATTAAATTGATGAGCCAAACATGGTGCCAGGCACCATACAAAGACGACAACGCGACATCCCCTCATTACCTTTCATTACACCAAATCAGAAGAAACAAGGACTAAACTACTTGCTACAAACCTATGTTTGTACACAAAGTTTATCTAGCCATGTTCTATCCCTAGCTTTTACATTTTTGGGATAGCCATTCCTCTGTACTTACTCGTCTGTCCCAAACTTATTATGTTGCATCTAGTTAGGTTTAGGCCTCTGACAACAACTTGACATACTAATCTATCTATCTCGGCTTGGTTCCTTAGTTACCATTTAACCATCTAAGTACGGATGCTTCCAACGTAAGATGTAGCTGATTGCTTACAGTTTCCCAAAAAAATCATTTCACAGGACAACTTTACAATACCTAAGACACAGAAATACTAGTCCTTTCAGCTTATACCTAAGACACATGCATAATAATCCTCCAGCCCCCTGAGCTTCTAGAAAAACTTCAGCCCTGAACCAGTCCTACAATTCTAGTTTAGGCAACTACCAACAACAATCAAACCAAACCTAAAAGTCCCAAATTTGAGATTATTTTACATAGAATGAGTGAACTGTTATACCTGGTTTGTCGTATTCGTGCAATTGGAAGATTGTCCATTTTGCGTGTCATCTCGATGTTGCTCTGCAGTACTAGTTGTATCATGTGGTTGAGTACTTGCTTCAAAATTAGGAATAGTCAGATCCATACCAGGATTTGCTGCTCGAAGTTGGGTTAAAATGATTGTAGCGACATGGGGGATAAGCTCTGACACTACATTTGACCTTTGCAAAATTTCTGGAGGGATTATGTAGTCAGCCTTCACCTTCTTTTTCAAGCTGGCTTGAGTTACACCTCGTCCATGAAGGCATACACGTCCTTTGTGCTTATCTTTCTCCATCACCTCATAATATGGATCCTTTGTGTTGCCATTTTCTCCATGTTCATATTCAGCCTCAAGCTCACTCATTTTGTCCTGAGTAGAGTTCAATCGATACGAAAAAGTCATAAGGAATAGTCAATCAATAATACTATTGTTTTGCTGGAGATAAAAAAAATACTTGTTATTTAAGAGATTTGCTTACCATATTTTTCTCTATTGATTCAAAACTTGTTTTATACGTGCGCCCTGACACTCGCTTCCTAGACTCTTTATAGACCATGAACTGAGATGGTGGCTGCTTGTTAGGATCTTGTTGTTGCTGACATAAGCAGAAAGCATACTTTGTCAAGTTACAACTTCAAAAAGCGTAAATGGTTCTCAATTCCTAGTGACACATATAATGATTTAGATTACCAAATGGAAATCATATGAACTTAATTTAAAATATATTACCAATTCATGCCTCAGTGATGCTAGTGACCTCGGACCTAATGTGTGAACGTCTCTGTGAGCCTCACGATTAGCTTTGTTCTTGTTACTTTCACGCTACATGACAGATAAAATGGTTATCAAGAACAAGTTAAAGTAAGCAAATACTTATTTCAAAACCAAATTATAAAGCTTACATCAATCAAAGGCAAGTCCCAAAAGTCTAAAAGCTCTCGGAATTGATCTTCAGAAATTGTCGTAGGACGGTTCTTCCATCTTTCGGCATCAGTAGTATACTTCTTGTAGTGTTTTTTCTTTGTGCGGCACTTATGGGTACGCCACGCTAAATTCAAAGTCTTACTCACCCATTTCTTTCCTTCTTATGGTACCACATAGGACCCCTGCATCAAACAACAATTATGAGTTACATGCCCACCTGACTCTCACCACTAACCTACAATTACTTCAAACAAATGTTTGTTTTAGAAGCACACCAAGACAGAGTCCCATATTCTTTCAGTTGTCCCTTCCGGTAGAGCTTGCCAATTGTCATATTTCAGAGGTACTAATTTACTGTCTCTAGCTAAAGTTCCTAAAAAAGAGCTGAACTCCTTCAAAATAGCATCTGTAGGTCCAACAGGATGACCATGTTTATTCAAAATGATCACGGGACGTTCTTCAGGTCTACGTGCATGCACATGAGCCATCAATGTTGGGCCTCTCTTTTTCTTTTCTTTTTCACCTTGAGGGGCAGGTTCAATTTGAAGCTCCTCATCATTGCCAGTACCCATAGCGTCACCCTCTAGCTGATTCGCCTCATAAGCTACTTGCATTGCATTATCCTCCACCTGATTCACCACAACAGCCTCACTGGATGCACTAGTTGTTAGTCCTTGACCAGCTACTGACTTCAACCCCTTTGTTGATGGCAAGGTGGTAATATGGCCACCTGAGCCAGGCTCTATATGCTTCGATAGTTGTTGTTGACGAAGCCTCGCAAAGGCGCTCATAGAACCTGGAGGGCAGAATGTCTTTTCTGGCATTTTCACACAGTTAAGTCTTTTCTTCTGTTTTTTAACACTTTCCACCTTATCTAGACAAGCTTTGGTAGTTATAAACTCGCTCAATTGTTCATATGTCACCATATTATCAGCATTGTTTTCCAATGGCTGCTCTTCAGTTGATTGTTGATGGTTCACCTTCATTTGAGATCTCAAAATTCTCCTATCAGCCATAATTAGTGATTGAGCTTCAGTTTGCTTGAGTTTTTCAAAACACGTGTCTTTCTCGCCGATTTCATCCTATTAGCAATGCAACAACACGTTAGGCTGAGCAAGACAAGTTTCTATACACACAAGTTGACTAAACTTAGTTGATGTCCTAATATACATTTATCATACCTTATCAAGACTTTGCTTCTGTTTTTCGGAACTAGCCACATCATGACACACTTTGGTAGCTTTAAACTTGCGTACTTGCTCATTTGTCACATTATCATCAACATTATCTTTCAGCGGCTGCTCATGGATTGATTGTTGGTGTGTTCCTTTCCTTTGGGATCTCAACATCCTCCTATCGGCCATAGATAGTGATTGAGCTTCAGCTTGCTTGAGTTTCTTCGAACATATATCTTTCTTGCCGATTCCATCCTATTAGCAACGCCACAACACGTTAGGCTGAGCAAGACAAGTTGTCAACTGTTAATTAGAATCACAATGAATCAGAAGGGGCAGGGCACCCACGGGGAAGCAACAAACAATGACCTAAGATCACATGTCTCCTGGTGACAGGTTTTGATAGCATCATGCATCAAGTATCAAGGTTCCCCAAAACAAACACATAAAGTGCTACTATACCTACAATAACATTAAATGATCATACCTCATCTTGCTCTGATACATAAGTTTTACGTGACTTTGTTTTCTTAAACTTGCTATCTTTACAGCCTTTCTCGCAAATTTGATCATAGCTTTCCTCATCTTGAGCGAGATGGTATTCACCATCATCATCATCATCATCACCATAATCATCATCAGACATAATCTCAGATTCCAATATTGACCTACCAACAAGCTCATATTTTTGCTGTAAAATTTTGGCGGCCATGTTACCGTAGCCCATAGCTTCCATGAAATCAACATTGGATTTTAGTCTCTTTAACCTTTGTTTATCATATTCTGGTAATTCCGATGCATTGATAAACTTGTTTTTGTTGCCTTTTACCACCTGTACATGAAAAATTCCACCCCTTCTCTATTATGGTCATGTTATTCAACATTTAATAAACAAAACAGCTTTCAACAAGGGACTCTGGACTAGGGACATCAGGAGACACATATAGAAATTAGGATCTCTGCCAAAACTTATATAGGAAGCAGAATTATATGAAGACTAATTGGTTGAACAAGCCTTACTATAAGCAGCATACAAAAACGAAATTACCCTCTCTTTCTAAGAACTGCACCATATATGATTTGCCAAAAAAAAAAAAAAAAAAAAAAAAAAAAAAAAAAAAAAAAAAAAAAAAAAGTTTAAATGAAAAACCAGATAATTGTCAAATCAATCATCCTTTTCATCATGTTCTTTGTCCAATAGACCTTTAGGAGGGAGGTCAATAACAAAATGCCAACCAATCCTGGTAGGATCTTCTGCATAGAACACTTGATGTGCTTGAGATGCCAGAATAAACGGGTCTTCTTTATAAATCAACTTGTTCTTATTAACACAACTAAGACCATATTCGTCATTTTCAGAATGGAACCACCCACATTTAAACAAAACAACTCCACTTGGAGCACCACGATAGTAGATCTCGATAATATCTTCCACCACCCCATAATATCGAACATCAGCATCAATTAGATTTTGATCTTTTCTACTTGAAAAGCTTGGAGTTAGGGCACTTAACGTGACGCCACTATTTTGGGTGATACACTTAGCATCACGCTTTATAGTGTGGAACCTAAAGCCATTAACAAAGTACCCAGAATATCTTCTTGCAGCATCAGACGGTCCTGTAGACAGCCACTTCACATAATCTGGTACTTCACGACCTAGCTCCAGTTCAACATCAACTTTCTTCCTGAACCACTCAGAGAACTCTTTGTTATGATTTTGAGCATCGTCCCACTTTCGTTTTCTCTTGTTGCCAATTAAGCTTTTGTGTTCACTGCATTTTAAACATTAAGTTCTCTATAACTTAGTTTTATAAGCAAGGATAATTTCAATGTTGCAATAATAGATGTTGCAATAATAGATAGTGAGTTATGTTCTTTTACCTGATATACTTCTCAATTTCCTCAACGTCACAATTGAATAGAACGTATCTATGAACTTGAGTCCATGTCCGGAGGTCAATTCGAAATACACTGTGGCTCTTTTTTGTTGTCCTTCCTCTTCCCTTCAAATGATGGCCAAGCTTAGGAAGAATCAAGTTTTCAGCACGTACATTGAAATTATCCATGCGTCTCTTTCTTTTCAAGAACCTCCCACAAAAAGATACACATTCTTGAATTAGTTGTGCTTCGGCCATTGAACCCTCTGGTCGACTCTTTTTCCTCGTGTTAGACTTAAGGCCTCGGAGATTTCTTTCAATCCCCCACATAGACCTTTGCGCAACGGGTCCACCAAATCTGATCTCTTCTACTAAGTGCACAGGCAGATGCTCGCTAATGTCGAAAAATGCAGGAGGGAAAATCTTTTCCAACTTGCAAAGTGTTTCGATAATTTGTACTTGTAGGGCCTCTAGTTCACTCGGATCGATGGTCTTGCTATAAATTCTCTTGAAAAAAGTACTTAATTGTACTATAGGGTGAACAACTTCTTTTGGTAATGTCAGCCTTGCAGGTATGGGTAGTAAGTTTTGCATCATGAAATGAGCATCATGACTCTTATACCCTACGATTCTCCTTTCTTCAACTTTTACACATCTTGAAATGTTGGATGCATAGCCTTGTGGTAGTTTTGCATTCTTGATGACTCGGCAAAATTCACGTTTTTTTTTGTGGAGTCATCCAAAAGCGAGACCTTGGCATCTCAAGAGTACCATCTTCACGTTCAATAGGTCGCAACTCATGATGCAAATCAAGGTCTTTAATATCCTTACGTGCTTTTAAATGGTCTTTCGTCTTACTTGGTATGTCTAACAACGTATTAAGAACATTATCAAACATATTTATCTCTATATGCATAATATCAAGACTATGTGGGCATATATTATGCTTCCAATAAGGGAGGTCAAAGAAAATAGACTTTTTTTTCCATGGAATTGATGTATTTACATTTTTATTTCGCCCCTTGCCGAATTGATTTTGCCAACCAGAGAGCAACTCCTCAACTTTAGTGCCGGACAACCTCTGTGGTGTTCGCCTTTCTTCGATTTTCCCATTAAATTGCCTCTTATTACGTCTCCAAGGATGATCCTCATCTAAGAATCGACGATGTTCCATATAACAAAATTTTCCGCTATTCGGCAAATACTCACTGCAAGTTTCATAGTGACAGCATGGACATGCGTTCTTCCCTTTAGTACCCCATCCAGACAACATTGCGTATGCTTGAAAATCCCTTATTGTAGATAACAAGGCTGCATGCATGTCAAAACGTTTACCACTCAAAGCATCATAAGTTTCTACCCCAACCTCCCACAACTCTTTCAAATCTTTGATTAGAGGTTGCAAGTAGATGTCAATGTCTTGGCACGGGGATGAAGGCCCTGGAATGATCAAGGCTAGCATAAGAAACTCTTGTTTCATGCACATCGAAGGAGGCAAGTTATAATTCACATGGATAACAGGCCATGTACTATGGGCAATGCCCATATTGAATGGGCTAAACCCATCACTAGCCAAGGCTAGCCTCACATTGCGCGGATCACTAGCAAACACACTTTTTTTTTTTATCAAACTCCTTCCACGCCTCCCTGTCCGCTGGATGCCTCAACAAATCATCTTTAGTACGTCTTTTCGCATGCCATAACATGTGATGAGCTGTCTCAGAACACATAAACATCCTTTGCAGCCTCTTCTTTATAGGAAAATACCTCAAAATCTTTGCTGGAATTCTGTAAGGTTTGTTTCTTTCGTCATCCATGTCAAAAGATTTCCACCTAGATGCCTTACAAACGTGACAACTAGTCGCATTTGCGTGCTCCTCCCAATACAGCATGCAATCATTAGGACATGCATCTATTTTGGTATAATCAAGGCCGAGTGTCCTAATAGTGTTTTTCGCCTCATGGAAAGAATTTGGCAACTTTGCATCAGGTATAATATCTCTCAAAAGCTCTAATAAATCACCAAATGCTGCATTGGTTAATATATGGTCACACTTGAAAAGAAACAAACGCATCATGAAAGAAAGCTTCGATACGTTATTGCAGCCGGGATATAATTCTTGTTGACCATCTTCTACTAGCCTGAAGAATTCCTTAGCCTCTTCACCTGGTCCCTCTCTAAGGTTATCTAACATCTCCATTAAGTTGTCGTTATTTTCTGATCCTCCACCATGATTAGCATTGAGCGTTTCCTCACCTAAATTTCCCATGGAAACTGAGGTTTGTGTCCAAGGTTTTTCTTACTCTTAAACTAAAACCCTTGCAAATTACATGGTCTTTCACCACATTTCTAGAATACCAGTGACGATGATCACATTGTTTACAAGGACAAATAATCTGATGTCCTTGTGCTTCAATTGCAAATTTCTTGTCCAGATATTCATCTACTTTTTTTTCATATTCATCGGACCATCTAGGGAAGTCAAGCCAATCATTGCTTGAATTATCCATATCCTAAAGAACAAAGTAACCATTGGCAGATGAAAACTAATGGTTCCAATATCATATGACTAATGTAAACACAAAAAGTCCATCTTCCCCACTTAATGATTGAAGTCAGATTTCTAACAAGTAAAATTTATAACCCCTGGCTAGGAGCATAATTTCTAGATGAGATTTGTGAAGGTAATGGTTTTCCCTATAAGTGTTTGCACATCCAGAGTCTATAAAATTTAAAGCAATGTTATATAGCTATTTTCCCACATACAATTCTTTATATAGCAATAAAAAAGCTCCGTTGCGTCATAATCACCAAGAATCCATCAATATAATTCTCACAATTCTTGTATTTAAATCCAAAATATAATTAAAGCACATTGGACATCATATATAAAGACCAATGCTAAAAAAGAGCACAACAATGGACGATCAACCATAAAACACGAAGCTAAAACACTTATGCTATGATACTTACCTTTCTAGAAACATTTTGAGGGGGTCCTTGACTTGCTATTTAGAATCACTAATAAAAGAGCAGCAATAGAATCCAACACCGACAACCAGGCCACTGCCCAAACGAAAATGAAGCACATGTCATCGCAATATTAGAATCAATGGTAAAATCAATGCTGGCTAATCATATCACATAATCAAGCATAAAGAAAAAACTGAGTAAGAAATAAAGGTACAAATATGAAGAATTACCGTAGAAATGAAGAGATGACCAAAGTGGAGTTTGAGTAATGTGCGAATTCAACCTGACATTTACATAGAAACAATAAAAAGGTTAGAAACGTTTCCATAAAACTCAAATATCTGAATATAAGCGAAAGGAACCATTAAAGATCAGTAGAGTTGTGGTGAAATGAAACTGCAACTAGAACAGGGATAAATTGCAGAGAAGAACAAGGATGAATCGCGACTAGAACAGGAAAATGGACATGATGACGATCCATTTCAGTTAATGGTGTTCAGTCCATGTATAGTCTCGGTAATTCATATGTTTTCTTTGATTCTTTCATAATATATCATACTGGCACTAAGGCCATTTTTACTTTTCTTCTTTTGACGATTGATAAGAGGATATTGATTAAATGACTCAACGAGAGTCAACCCAGGTACAAAAAGACATCAAATCAGTGACACCCATATGCATAAAAAAAGAGTTGGAACTATTTATTATTCAGCTGTAAATCCTAGTGCCAATGGCATGTCATTTATGTTAATTGGCACTTGTTCTACACCGCGGCATTGAAGATGCAATAAACCATGATTATGAGTTTGTGACACAAATAACCAGATTCTGCAACAAACTTACGACAGTAGGAGGTAGCAAGCCAAAGCCTGGGCTGAGCTTGTTCAAAACTTCGAGCAGAGCAGGTGAAGTGGAGCTAGTCTAGGTGTAGAACCTACACAATTTCAACGAGTTATCTATCAAAATGGTGACTGAACTTCCAATTTTTTTTAGATCAGAGTCTGACGACTTTCTTTCAGATAAAGCATTTATAAGTGCAAATAGACAATAAAACAGAATCAAAACTGAAGTAGTATGAATATTTAGCAGTTCAAAGTTATTGAAAACATCCACTCCACCTAGAAGAAATTATCGAAGCAAAGTACCCCCATAATTCTTTGCTACTCAACAATGACCTTGATCGTTAATATGTACTACAGTAACAAGAAACAGGTACCTCAAAAAAAAATAATAAAACAATCATTAACAATAGAGGAGATTGATTAAGAAAAGAGGAGGTTGATGTGTAACTGATGAAAGTCACTCTTACCTGAACAATAGCTTGACATTATCACTGCCTTGACTGCAATGCAGGCACAACAATATTCCCAGTGCAAGCAGGGGAGACGATTCTTCTCCGCTGCACTCAATAACCACCAAATGACAGTTGCAAATAATAGTAGACGGGAAACATAGTTAATTGGGCAAATAATCCAAATAATGGACAAGACATTATTCAACAAACATCACCAATTTCTTCTTCTTGTCTATCATTCACTCTTATTCTCTCTTCCCCCCACAGAAAACTCAGGAAAAAAAAGTATGCAGAATCAGTGAGCAAAAATCCACAACAAGTTGTACTTCATTTCTTCAAAGATGAAGGGAGTAACAGAATCAAATATGCAAAAATTTGAATGAATTATCAAAGAGGTCAAAGCCACAACACACTAGTGAAACCATTTCATGGGGGCAGCACATTGCCAATAAATAAGCCTGAGACGGACACAGCGAAAAGCTGAAAACCAATTGCAGTCTTTCTTCTACATGAAACAGCAATACTAAACCCTCACAAAAATTCCCAACTTCCCTACTTTTACCAAAAAGCAGTCATAAATCCTACATATATGAGTCAAGATCAAAACTTTAGGAACAACAACAGTATGAAATAAACTTAAACAATCAAACCAGCATAAAAAACAAAAAAAAAACAAATTTAACACAGAAAATAGAGTAGAAAACCCAGTAACAAGAGAATAAAAAGAGGGGAGGGGGGGGGGGGAATAGTAAAACTCACTAACAGGACAAGTGATGAAGAAGCCAGAAAGGGAATGGTGAAGGCAAGAAGAAGGAGCATTGTAATCAAAGCGAGCATTATCAAATGATGAATCTATAGAATTTCCGCAACAATTTCCGCAAGCATATAAAAGGCTGAATTTTTTCACCCAATTCCGATTGAGAAAACATAAACCCAGAATTCCGATTTAATAATTGCTATGAACAATAAATTTTGTCCATAAATTGCTATATGAAGAATAAATTTTGCCCACAATTTGCTATATGAATGATAAATTTTGCCCAGAAAACTTACTCAAAATCAATATCCAATTTCGCCCAAATCAATTTTGCCCAGAATACTTACTCGAATCTTCACCGGAGCTGCTAAAAAATCAAAGGGTTTGAGAATCGTATAAATGGGACGAAAGGGTTTGAGAGTGATTTTTTGAAGGGTTTGACGTGCTGAGAGGATGAATGTTTCAGCTGGGTAATAGACAACACTATACATATATTTTTTTTTTTTGGAGGGATAATAAAATGTTATCGCGCCTTAATTTTTTTTTTTTTTAAAGGCGTTGCAATAGCGTTGCATTAGTTCAACTCTAATGCAACGGTAAGAGTCAAATGCAACACCTCTTCTGTGAGGCGTTGCAATAGACACTTCCCATTAGGATAGTATTGCAATAAACAATCTAATGCAACACTTACCTATGAAACGTTACATTAGGTATGTTACCTTTGTTCATTTATGTAGTAGTGAATGGAGACAATTTGTCCAAGGCTGAGATCTTCCACGGTCAATTCCACCAAACGATTGGTGAAGGATCTAACGACAACAATACTCAAGAGGGGGGGTGAATTGAGTACTACTTTTTCGACTTTGTGTGATTAGAGAGAACAGTATGGTGTTCTGTACTTACAGGCTAGAGATTATAGCTCCTAGAAGTACACAACACCACTAACAAATCAAAGTAATGGAAAGCGGAAGCAAGAATCACACACAAGAATTTCAGGTGGTTCGACCTCAACCCAAGGTCTACGTCCACACAATTTCACTAGAAATTCTTCCCTACACGCTCAACCCAAGACAAGTAGAGGAATTGCACAATCAACCCAATTGTGCAAAGTCCGAGTACAACCCCGTACCCCAAATTCTCACTCTAAAAGAGAAAAATTACAACACTGTATCTCAACAAATGCTTCAATGAAAGCGGATAGAGATAACTTTAACCTAGCAATGAATAACAAGATAAATCTGATAAGCGCTCAAGGTACTGGAGGTTTTTCTCAAAAACAACACTTAGAATTTTTCTCTTATAAAACATCTAAAATGTTCTAGGGTAAAACATCACGTTATAAAGCCTGAAAGTTTTCAATTAAATCTTGACCAAATCAATTTCTTTAATTGCTAACCAAAAATAAAAGATAATTACCTTAATTATAGAAATTAAGAGTCCTAGTCAAAGGAAACTATATGATGAATTATCTTTTAACAAAACCATCAGCTTATTTTTATCAAGAATCACTTAGAAGAAAATAAGAAATATTGATAAGAATATTCTTTTCTTAACCGTAGCAAACGTGATATTTCCTTTGAAAATTCTAGCAAAATTCGTCCAATACTAAAACATAGAACGGACCATAGTTCTGTTCTCTGCTCTGAACTTATCAAGTAGCAAGAACAGTATCCAGGTCTGTTCCATGTAATAACACAAGCCCTTCAATACAGACTCACCAAGTTACTCACCGTCACAAAAGACTAGAACAGGAATTCTTATAACTAGTCTTCTCACGAATGATCAATCTCTTCCTTCATTATCACCTGAAACACAAGCTCACTAAAACCGATCATAAGTGGTTAGGGAATAAACAATCATAGCTCTTGTCATCATCAAAATAACACATATAGTTTAACAAATTCCCCCTTTTTGATGATGACAAGCAACTAAATTCCCCCTCAGAAATAGCGCCAATAAGACCAATGGCTCAAAACACAATCAGATACAAATCGACAGTAAGCACATCAAGTCTTGAAGTAAAAATATCATGTCAAGAGTACCACCTCATCATTTAGCCAAAAAACATACACAACCATGAGAATTTAAAGAGGCACATAAGAGAAAGAATAGTCCTGACAGGGTTTAATATCAAGCAAACAGAAGCATAATATATAGCTATATTTCCCCCTCTTGGCATCATCGAAAAGGGAAAACATGGGAGGAAGATATACCGGTGAAGGCCACGCAAAGAGTTCATAAGAAACAAGAGTATCTCAAGCCTATATCTAACAAAGCTATATCAAGTAAGGTCAAACCATTTGCCATAAAAGAGTTAGAAAGAGACATCAGAGCTACTGTCCAATACAACCAGTAAGAGCACATCGAGCAACACTTCACCGTATTGATAGTTGTGAAGATCTCACCAATGCTTGGTTCCCCCTTAGAACCAGCTGTACTAAGGAAATATTTTCAGCACCAATTTGTCAATTATAATCCATAAATCGAGACAAGACTAGAGTAGCATTTTAGTAGCATTCTAGTGGCATTGCCGTAGCATTCAAAAGCAACTAACAGTGGGTTAGAATAACATCTTGCACATGAAAACTTGGAATCTTGAACATTATCATCAACCCCATGTAAGTCCATATCGTTCATCACCGTATCACCATGAGGCTGATTCTCAAATAATACACCAACCAGTATCAAATTGAGGCTGATTCTCAATTAATACACCATGAGGCGACAAAGTTGCAATTTAAGGATGCTAGCATACTCTTTTTATGTTGCAGCTTATAAGCAATTCAAGAACGAGTCGTAACTTCGTACCTCATAAACACTAGTGTTTGATATGGCAGTAGTAAGGGCACTCCACTTGATTATTTCAATCGGACATATCCACCAAAATATCACCAATCATCGCGCACGGAGGAGAGAAGCATACCCGGGAGAAGAAATAATAGTGGTCGGATGTAAAATGATCTGGGCGGTGAAAATGGTGGTCTGGTACGAGCCATGGTGGTTAGGATTTGGAATTCACAATTGATTTTGGGAATTTTCTGGGTAGAGGAGAGTGTTTGGGAATTGGGGGTTTTGTGATACAAAATCAAGGTAAAGACTCTGTACGAATTTTCATAACCATTTCCTTTTTCTTTTTTTTTTTGTGTTATTTTTTTTTTTTTTTTTAAAGGAAGTAAAATACAATAATTTTCCAACACTGATTTCTCCTCATATGAATTTAGCAAATCCCCCGGATTCTCTCATGCCTTCAGCTAACCATAGAACAGAATAGAGGACTGTTCCCACTCTTTTGAGCACATGTTGTAGCTACTGCCTCCTTTCTCGAATTCTGTCAATAGCCCAATTTCTGATAGTACAGACTCACATTCTGTACCAAATAAACGAACAGATGAATCCCTCAATTCGTCCCAACGTATAACTTCAAGGGAACACTCGTGCAAAACTTGGACAAAGCTCATCAATCACAACTTGACTCTAGATAGGCAGATTAGACACATACCACACATATAGCTTAGAAGGAAGCGAGTCCTAATGTTTATTAGCTATGAACATGAAGTTGCGATAAACAATACTCCTGCTACATGCAATCTAGTCTTAGACACCTTGACTAGCCAATCATTAGAAGAATTATACCACATAGCTTGACTAAATGCAATTTATTAAACCAATTTCCAACCGTATTTTCTCAAATCTGTCTCTAGCAAGTGGTTTCGTAAAAATATCGGCCAATTGGTCATCGGTAGCATAAAGTCAAGACAAATAATTTGCTTCTCGACATGATCTATAAGCGTACGATGACATATCTCAAAAATTTGGTCTTAGAGGGCTTACCATGAAGGAACAAGGAGTAATGACAAAGACAAAAGCATTAGCATGAAATACTTACTCCTTGGAAGAGACAGAATCAGCTACTGTCTCATGCTTACCAACTGATGTGAGGGACAATTCTGATAGAACAGATGGGTGTTCTGTTCTGTCCATTTATCGTCGTTCCCCCTGAGTTCAAGATCTCTTCTTCCGAACTTAAGTATAAGAATCAAGTGGATCCATGACAATCCAATATAATTCTTAAAAGCTCCACCAACTTTCTTACCACAATCTTGAAGATGGATAGTGTGTGAATTTTGCCAAACTTACTAATTCACAAAACGCACATCCATCTTGTAGGCTCTATGTGAGAGGATCACGAGAATGATTTATTACATACATGAGCAACGATAAGTTGGTCAATCGTCGCAGCTGCTCCCTCTCACTTTTAGCCAGCAAAAGCAATCATTCTTTGGATTTGGGTACCCAAATGAATTTGGGTCCCTTTTTGTAGCAAAAGTATCAAGTAAATTCTTTCTAACCCATACTTTTCTAACGACCTTATTACTCTTATCAAAATCAGACTTTCTTTTGAAGCAACTACTAAAAACATGACCTGTTTTACCACAATAATTGCAAATCACATACTCAGGAAAATTAACATATTTCCTCTTACGAAAGTCTCTATCACAAGGTTTCATATTCTGTCTAGAACATAATTGGAACCTGTACTGAGGAGCATTATATCCCAATCCTCTCTTAGCCACGTTACTAGACTGATTTGTCAAATTTTTCATAGCCTTGCTGCTTTTACACCACTTCTCATTTATCTTTCTAGCTTCAACAAGTTCCTTTTCTAAAGTGTTTAGAGAATTCAAAAGTTTTTCATTTTGAACCCTTAGCACCTCAAAGTCATTACACAACTTATCATGTTTCTTTTGAAGATCATTGTTATGAGCTAGATGTATGTCATTGTTATCTTTTAATAACCCTATGAGACCTTTTATCATGTTTTCAATATGCATCAAAAGATCAGAATTATTGGACGTACAACAAGGAACAGAATCAGAATCTGTTCTACCAGAAACAGCAGTACTAGGTAAAACAGAGAGAACAGACTGAAGTTCTGTACTAGCAGAACCATTATTGCTAGACTCGATTTTCTCAGAATTTCTGAGATTATCAACCTTCTGTTTTAGATCCAAATTTTCAGCTCTCAAATCATCCAAGTCACATTCAAGTAAAGCTTTCTCCTCACCAACATTCTTAAACTCAAATTGTAACTCATTCAATTCATCATTCAAGCTTTGACAATTTTCCAAGGTATCACCAACCAAAGCAATAAGCTTATTTTTGGATAAAGATTGTATACTAGCCTTTAAAGACGAGATACTTACATCACTGTCTTCATCCTCAGAAATCTCACCAATTTTTGTCATCAAGCACATGTGAGTATCGTGATGGTACAGATTGGACGTTTGTACTTTCTGATTTGCAGTGAGACATAAGTTAGCGTCAATTTCTGGTTCGAAGTCGGAATCGCTATCCGAATCTCCCCAAAGAGCAGCAATCATAGCCTTTTTGTAGTCTTTCATTGATTTCTCTCTTTTCTCCTTAGACTTCACATTCTTCCACAAGGGACAATCTTTGATCCTATGTTCTGTACTTTCACATTTATAGCAACCAGGATTAAATTCACTTTTGGAAGAAGGAGTTTTCTTACCTAAAAAGTTCATTGCCCTCTTGGAGCGATCTTTGGTTATGAACTTCATGAATTTCTTTACAAGCATGGTGGTATCCTCATCGTCCGAGTCCTCTTCGTCACTAGATGCGGCTCTAAGTGCTAACCCCTTACCTTTAGTGAACTCGCCTGCTCTTTTGTCAAGGGTGATCTCATGAGCCATGAGAGAACCCATTAGCTCATGATAGGCCAGTGTTGACAAGTCTTTGGCCTTCTCTATAGCTGTAACTTTCGGTTGCCATCGATCAGTAAGACTCCTAAGCACTTTCCTAACAAGATCTTCTTCCACAATATTTCTTCCAAGATTTTTTAGTTCATTAGTGATACTAGAGAATCTAGCAGACATATCATTTATATTCTCATCTTTTTGCATTGAAAAAATTTCAAAAGAATATCAATACGAGTGCGCCTTACCTGAGAGGTACCTTCATAGGCGAGTTCAAGGCTGTCCTAATTTCCTTTGCCGTTGTACATCCGGAGATGCGACTCGTGTCTTGTTGTCCAACAGCAAGCTGAAGTATGGACATGGCCTTGGCATTCTTTTCAGCTTTCTCAAATTCCTTTGAAGTATACGATTCTTCTTTCGCCACAGAGATAATTCCTTTATCATCGGTTGTGGTGATAGGTAGTGGACCATTCTTGATAATACTCCAACACTGAAAATCCATTCCTTGAACATACGTCATCATCCTACTCTTCCACCAGCCATAATCATTCCCTTCGAATATTGGACACTTATTGCTCCAACGATTGCTGTCACTTGTAGACATTATAACTTCTCTAGGTAATTAGCCTTGCAAGAAGCCCTAGCTCTGATACCAATTGAAGGATCTAACGACAACAATACTCAAGAGGGGGGGTGAATTGAGTACTACTTTTTCGACTTTGTGTGATTAGAGAGAACAATATGGTGTTCAGTACTTACAGGCTAGAGATTATAGCTCCTAGAAGTACACAACACCACTAACAAATCAAAGTAATGGAAAGCGGAAGCAAGAATCACACACAAGAATTTCAGGTGGTTCGACCTCAACCCAAGGTCTACGTCCACACAATTTCACTAGAAATTCTTCCCTACACGCTCAACCCAAGACAAGTAGAGGAATTGCACAATCAACCCAATTGTGCAAAGTCCGAGTACAACCCCGTACCCTAAATTCTCACTCTAAAAGAGAAAAATTACAACACTGTATCTCAACAAATGCTTCAATGAAAGCGGATAGAGATAACTTTAACCTAGCAATGAATAACAAGATAAATCTGATAAGCGCTCAAGGTACTGGACGTTTTTCTCAAAAACAACACTTAGAATTTTTCTCTTACAAAACGTCTAAAATGTTCTAGGGTAAAACATCACGTTATAAAGCCTGAAAGCTTTCAATTAAATCTTGACCAAATCAATTTCTTTAATTGCTAACCAAAAATAAAAGATAATTACCTTAATTATAGAAATTAAGAGTCCTAGTCAAAGGAAACTATATAATGAATTATCTTTTAACAAAACCATCAGCTTATTTTTATCAAGAATCACTTAGAAGAAAATACGAAATATTGATAAGAATATTCTTTTCTTAACCGTAGCAAACGTGATATTTCCTTTGAAAATTCTAGCAAAATTCGTCCAATACCAAAACATAGAACAGACCATAGTTCTGTTCTCTGCTCTGAACTTGTCAAGTAGCAAGAACAGTACCCAGGTCTGTTCCATGTAATAACACAAGCCCTTCAATACAGACTCACCAAGTTACTCACCGTCACAAAAGACTAGAACAGGAATTCTTCTAACTAGTCTTCTCACGAATGATCAATCTCTTCCTTCATTATCACCTGAAACACAAGCTCACTAAAACAGATCATAAGTGGTTAGGGAATAAACAATCATAGCTCTTGTCATCATCAAAATAACACATATAGTTCAACAATTGGTAAAGTGGACTGCAAGCACTCTTAAGTTATTTTCGTTCCAGCATGCCCAAATGCCACCCGACCTACCTTCAGGGGCTATGATCTCAATATTGTCAAACTTGAGTTTTCGTTTGAGCAAATTTACATTAGATGGAGTTGTCATTGTTTCCAAAATAAAACAAATATCAGGGTTAAATTTTTGTCTTAAATAAATAATTTCCGAGAGTGCTTCTCCCCTCTTGGCACCATGAATATTCCAGGAGATGATTTTCATCGTACCCAAACAAACAGAGAAAGTAATATCCTCAAGTGTGACCCAGCAAAACAGCATAAGAAAGGAGAGACATCCTCCTGCCTCACCAGAATTCCCACAAAGAAAGCCGGAAGCCTGCAATTGAAAGATTCAAACAGGACAATAGCTTCAAAAAAGAAGACAAGGCTAAAAACAGTAATCCGCAGTTTATCTTTAAACAATGAAAAGAGGCTGATAGCTATTAAATTCAGAACGATCCAAGTTCCACCAAAATGGAGAGATCCAGGACAAATAAAATGGGTCTTAACACCTTGAACTTGATAGGGGCTCGCTATCAAGGGACCTGAATCGATCCACATGTGGTATATCCACCATAAATGCCAAGCCGACCAAACGAGAAGCAAACAAGGAGATGAATAACATACTAGCGTGACCACACAAATGCTTTCCAAAAAAACAAGCATAAAAACACAGGAAAAGTCTGCATTTATCTGAGCAGAGCTCCCAAAAAATCGGAACAGATTAAATATCCCAGATAAATTGGTAGGTGAGGGACCACGTAAGGCCAGAAACTCAGCAGAATTGTAATAGCCCGAACCACCGTCCGTCACAACACAACCCAATAAGATGGGTAGTCACCTATTAGGCCCATATATCCTCTCTGGGCTCTAAAAGGTGAAGGCCTTGTTGTTAGTATGATGGTAGGAATCTATTATAAACTGATCATATGAGCCTTATTTTCCCAATGTGGGACAAACCAACTCCATAATCCACTTTCAAAATTCCGTAGTGTTACAAACTCCCCCACTTAAAGAACGCGACGTCCCTGGCGCGCCTCAACCATTCCATACCAACATCAACAACACAGGTCCAAGATCTCCCCCGCTAGACGGCTGACCTGGGCCCAACCCCATTACTCAGCACGCGGTCGCAGGGTTGCTCTGATACCATCTGTAATAGCCCGAACCACCGTCCGTCACAACACAACCCAATAAGATGGGTAGTCACCTATTAGGCCCATATATCCTCTCTGGGCTCTAAAAGGTGAAGGCCTTGTTGTTAGTATGATGGTAGGAATCTATTATAAACTGATCATATGAGCCTTATTTTCCCAATGTGGGACAAACCAACTCCATAATCCACTTTCAAAATTCCGTAGTGTTACAAGAATAATGTCTAAGGTGCAGGGAAACCAAGACGATCCCATCAACAGCAAAATGGATGAAACAGACATAGTCGAAGTAGAACATAACATTAAAGACATAATAAATACAACCTATTCTAGTAGAATAAAGGGGGCGGGGTAGTACATAATAGGCTAAGTAATTACAGTCTATCCGAGAGAAGGACAGAGGAGAGGAAAGCTTGCAGCTACAGATCCTCCAAAAAAAAAACAAAGGGAAAAATTGGCTACTTCATTAGCCAGCACACAGTGTAGCAAAAGGCCATCAGATCTCATAGAGAGGGTTAGACAAGGAGGGAGAACGCAGAGTCATCCATGTCATTCCTTCTCCTCCTCTTGTTAGACTCAGCAGAAATGGTATACCCATCTTCGCTCAAGGGGTCATCGTCAAATTGGTTGTTGAGCACAGAATCTGGATCCTTGTCACTATCCACTACGTCAAAAATAGGCAAAGAGAACGGTTGATCTAAAGCTAAGCAGAATGGTTCCTGAACCGTTCTCTAGACGACTGTACTTAAAGGCTAAGAGAACGGTTGTAACCGTTCTGAAAGGCTATAAGAACGGTTGTAACGAAAACCGTTCTCAAAGACCTTTAAGAACGGTTCCTGAGAAAACCGTTCTCATATATGTGCAACCTTTAAGAACGGTTTTATGTAAAACCGTTCTGAGAGGTACACATATTTTTCAAAAAAAAAAAAAAAAAACATTTCGTCGTTTCCGAACCCCAAACTATGACCCTCAACCCAAAACCCAAATTACTTCATCAACAACAACAACAACAACAACAACAACAACAACAACAACAACAACAACAACAACAACAGAAACAAAAAAAAATTAAATTATAACTCCCATGAAATAATATAAGATCGTGGTGACAATATACACAGCAAAATCTTCAAAATCTGCAGAAAAAGAATACTAACCACCTATAAACCTAACACTACTTTCTAGTAAATCTTGTTCATCGATCTTCTTCACTTCACGGGTTTTGCTCATCGATCTTCTTCTTACCTTGGATCTGGGTTTTTTCATCGATCTAAACACAAGAAAAAACCCACAGATTAAAGTATAAAATTAAGAACCAAGAAAACAATAGAAAGAAAAAAAAAATTAGCTGATGCAATTTTAAAAATCGACGGAAAAAAAACCCACCTGAGAAACACGGTTACACTCCTCAACTCCTCCCAACCGAACCTCCAATTTGAATCTGGAAAAGAAAAACAGAAAATAGATAAAAAGTAGATCTGAAAATCAAACATGATTTCTCTCATACCATTTGAAACCCAACGAAAAATCACGATACATAAAACTTTTAAGAAACTGAACACCAAAAAAATCAGATTATATTATTACCAAACAATGCCGGCGGTGTCGTGGCCGAAAATCGGTCATCAGGAAGGCGTTAAAGAGGACAAAATCGGCACCAGCAAGAGAAACCCTCGGCGAAAAGAAGTGGTCGACGATGAAGAAAATGATAGGGTTGATGATGGTGATGAGCAGAGAGAAAAAAATGGTATGAGGAGATGAGATCAGAAGAGATAGAGAATAAGAGATAGTAAGGAGAGAGAGGGTTATAATGAGATATGAGGAGAAATGAATGTGGCATCTAACAGAGGTGACGAGGTAGGGGTTTTTTTTTTTTTTTTTTTTTTTTTTTTAGAGGTTATTATTAAAACGGTTATATATTGGAACCGTTTTTGTAGGTGGACCTAAGAGAACGGTTTTGTAGAGACCCGTTCTCTTTTTGTTGGTTCTTATTTTAACAAGACCTAAGAGAACGGTTTTATATAGAACCGTTCTCGTAGGTCTAATTTTCTTTTTACCTTTTTTTCAAAAAATACATTTAAGATCGGTTTTTAGCACAACCGTTCTCTTATCATTTAAGAGAACGTATTTAAGTAAAACCGTTCTCTTACGGGGGTTCTCAAAGCTTGTTTTTGACGTAGTGATCGTTTCCGATGGCCAAAGCATCATCAGACATTGAAAACATAGCATTATTCAGGTCCGCTTTATTGGAATATAGCACACCATTGAGCTGGGCAGATTTCGCAGGAGAAGGAACCCTAAGGATAGGGATGTCCTCGTCCAGCTGCTGACCTGCATGGGTTTCTCTGTTGGGAGAATTAGGTGGCGCCGTCGGCAGTTCCTCAGTGGTCGAGACCTTTGGAAACGGATTGAGGGTGTGTTTAGGGACCCACATCTTCTTCCCAAGGAAGGGTCTCCTAGCCATCTTAGTTTTGAACCTTCGTTGAGGCTTGACTTTAATCCAGTTATCATCATTTACATTATCATTGCAAGTAGCAGAAGAGGACGACGGATCTAAAGAGCTAGACCCTTACTTGGCAACAACCAACTCTAGAGCACTAGTAACATGACTGGGACAATTCTCGAGATTATGGTCAGGGCTCCCACACGAGGGACAGACCTCATGGATGCCCTCATAAGATAAAAAATAAGTTTTAGTTACACCCTTAACATATATAGAGTTGGAACCAGGGACCGTCTTAGAGAGGTCCAAGTGGACACAAGCCTTATCATACCTTTGCTTGCCTTCAGATTTGCCAGTCGTGACAGCATCAAGTTTAAAGACTTCACCAACAGGGGCCAACATAGCAGAGATGTTCTTGAAACTCCATAATTCCACGGGCAGGTTGAGGATCTTGACCCATTGGTCGACCTTAATAATATCAGTGGAGAAGGGGTCAAAGAGAGGCTCCTAGGGGTATAAGACCAGATTGAGACCCTGAACCTTCCAGGGCCTCTTATCCTACACCTGTTGACATTCATCAGCGACAGCAAAGGCGAACTAAACCCAGTTGTTACCAATGTCATCAATGTCAACCCGACCCTTAACAAATTTCCACTGAGATAGAAGCTTTGTAAGAATTTGGTTGACAGAGAATCGCCCACCCCAAACCTTGCCAAGGAGGCGAGTTTTCACATAAAGCTCATTGAGTTCATCATTGGGTTCAATTACTACATGATTGGTTGGTCCATTTGAATGAGAAAAGAGAGAGTTGCTATTTGAATGTTCATTTGGAACTGAGGGATGGGGAGGGTCAGGGACAAGGTGACCTCCCAGGGGGAGGATAGGGGTACCCCCAGCGGGGAGGAGGTGGGAGGGAGGGGAACAACCTCCACTTTCAGAAGCATTTCCAGAGATAGGTTGACGACTTGCATATTTGGAAGCATCATCACCAGCGGTACCGTTACCGACTGCGACAACCTTTGCATAACTAGATTTCAGTGAAGACATGAGTAGAAGAAGGAACAGAGAAAAACCCAAAGGAAGCAGAGTTAATGGAAAATCTTGTAGAGAAGGTGGGGGAAAACCACAGATGCAGAACCTTTTATAGGAAAACGAGGACATGCAAAGGAAAAACCCTAGCACTCTAAGAGGGCGAGTACAATAAAAAAAGACACAATACTGCATGCAGAGATCTAAGGAAAGGGGGATGATGTTGGGGTTCATTTTATTGATGAGGCCACAGCCCTTGGGAAGGAAGGTCCAATGCCCTTGATAAAGCCCAATGATGTCCTTAATGTCCAGCAGATCTCATCCGTTGGATGTCAAGGGAATGGAGGGTCAAGGTGAAGGGGGGACCCCTAGGGGTACTCCTTGAGGGTACCTCCTCAACTATAAATACCCCTCTTTTTCCCTCATTTGGTAGGATTCAGACTCTGAGCTTTAAGAAAGCCATTTTATTGCTATCTTTAAGATAAGTGATTCTCGGTACCACATTTCCCGATCGCACCCAATACTGACTTGACCGTCGGAGGGGCGTCGCCTGGGTAAAACCGGGCCCCCTTGACAGTTTGTTCATTGCGCAGGACAGAGACTTAGACCCCATCTATCCCGAAGTCGAACCCCGGACGAACATTTAGCGCCGTCTGTGGGGATAGATCGGAGAAGTCTGAGTTTTTGCTTGTGAGTTGAACATCTTGACTGCGATAGAAATGGTAGCCGAGACGCGAAAAAAGGTTAACAAGTCAAACACGGCCGCTGCGCATGCGGGTGCGCTACCCCCCGGTGATAACCCAATCATCGGCCGTTGCGACCCGATGACAGGTGAGTTATTGGGGCCGGTTGCGTCCACCGCAACCGCATCCACTCGAGCCCCGGAAAGACAAAAGGCAGTGGAAGCTGCGCGCCCACCTCCCCCTATAACCATCGAAGACGGGCGTCACCGCAGAGGTTACGTCGTCGAGGACGAAGACGAGATGGATTACACAGACGAGGAGGAAACGGAGACGGATAGCCAGGGCACTGCGGCCTTTGAAGCTCGGGTGTCCGCAGTCCGAGAAGAGCTCCGCAAGGAGATGATGGAGAACTTGGATGCCCAGATGGCGGCATTCCGGAAGGAGCTGAGTGCGCAGGTGCCACCGGTCTCGGGGCAATCGCAGCCGGGATCTTCCGGAGCGAAGAGGGGGAAGAAGAGGCTGTGCCCCTCAGTGCGCATCCGCAGGGCGGTGGCACGCGCAGAGGAGGCGCAGAGGCAAGCCAACCCTAGATTCTTGGACGCGCGCCTCGTCATTGATGCGGGGAGGGCGCGCGAGGAGAAGGAGAAAAGGAAGAAAGAGGAAGAGGAAAGGTTGCGAAAAGAGAAAGAAAGGGAGAAGGAAAGACAGAAAGAGCGACCCCAGGCGTCATACAAAAAATTTTCCGCGATGGAGAAAGGCAAGGGTATGGTAGAGGAGGATCGGGCATCAGTGTTTGACAGATTACGACGGGATTCCGGACGACGCAACGCGCCCCTGTGGATACGGTCCCGGTCTCCTCCACCCGCACGAGGCGTGGCCCTCACCTGTCCCTCGCAACCACAGCCCAAGACTCAATCTCAGCACGACCACCAGCACCATCAGGTGAGCGGCCCCGGAGTCCACTTCGCAGAGGTAGGACCCGGACGCGAAGCAGTAGTGAGAGCGAGTCCGAAATTGAGGGCGAGGCAAGTTCCAAATACCAGAGCTGTGGTCATCGGGGACGTTCAACACTGCTTCGTGACTCCCCATTCACAAGTTGGATCCTAACCGCAGACAAGCCGCCAGGCATTAAGAAACCCAAGATGACTGAGTACGATGGGGTAGGAGACCCGTACGACCACATCTCGTCATATCTACACAATATCAGTTACCTGACCATGGACGAACCCACCATCTGCAAGCTGTTCCCGTCTACACTAAGCGGAATCGCGCAGAGATGGTTTGACCAGTTACCCCCAAACAGTATTGACTCATGGAGAGAGTTAAGAAGGAAGTTTGCTGGCCACTTTGTAACCAGCAAGACTAGAAAAAAGACATCCATCCACCTTGCCACTGTGAAACAGGGAGACAACGAATCTCTGGACGAGTACATCCAGAGATTCCGCATGAATGCAACGCATGTGACCAACCTCACTGATGAGACGGGGTTGCGGCGTTAATCATGGGAATGACGGAAGGTAGATGCAAGTACGACTTGGTTGCAAAAGAGCCCAAGACCATGGTGAGCGCATATTAGAGAGTGGCCGCGCACGTGAATGCCTCCTTGGTAAATAGCTCGGGACGCAAAGAGAAGGCGGTCGTGGTGGCGCAGAACAAGAGCCAGGACTTCCAGTCTGCGCGCCGGCCGAGTGGCGGCTTGCGCAACCCCGGTCGATTCAATACATCGATCAGAACAATCTTTATGGCAATCAAGGATGATGAGATGTTGCCGGCACCAAAGCCAATGGCTGACGCAGATAGGGTCAACATGCAGCAATTTGGAAGATGTGTGTCACAATCTAGCTGACAATGGAAGGTTGCAGAGATACCTGACCCGGCTGCGAGGACAGCGGGACAGGTATAAACAGCAATGGCAGGGCCGCGGCAACTACAACAACCGCAGCAACAACAATGGCTGGCTTGGGAGTAGGCCGCGACCACCCAAGGGAGGAGATAGGGAACACAGCCCCGGTGTGATAAACACAATTTCGGGTGGCTTCGCCAGCGGCGGACCAAGTCACCGGGGACGAAAAGAAAATTTAAGAAACTTTATCAACTCCATTGCGTCTCCGCAGCTGAGGCCGATAAGGATCCCCGATATCACTTTGAAGCAGTCTGATATTACGGAGGTTCGTACACCACATGACGATCCAGTGGTGATCACCATGAGGGTGGCGAACAAGGACATAAGAAGATGCCTGGTGGACACAGGATCCTCAGTAGATATAATGACTTTGGATTGTTTATTAAAGCTGAGATACACGAGGAAGGATATACAGCCACTACATGATCCTATTGTCGCGTTCGGCGGGCAAACTATCTATCCGCTAGGTTCGGTTCGACTCCCTGGTGCCATTGGTACTGGAAGTGCGATCAGGACCGCAATGGTGGAATTCATCATCATTGACATTCCATGCGCATATAATGTGGTCATCGGGAGGCCGATGTTAAACGAAGTGGTTGGTGTGGTGTTTACCTTGGGACTTTTAATGATATATATCACCGATGACGGGAAGCCGACAATAATACGAACCGATCAGAAAACAGCTCGAGAATGTTATCACGCGGGGCTGCGGCCGCCGATGGTCAACCTCGAGGATGCCGCACCCGAAGACCAACCTTCCAGGAAGAGGAAGGAGAGGAGTGGTGAAGCAATCTCGGCCGCGATGACGTACTCCATCGAGACTTTGGATGCGCGTCATGGGTTGGAAGGACCCACCCAACCCCACGAGGAGACAGAGGAAGTGGCTTTACAAGAGGATAATGAGGGGAGAGCAGTACGCATTGGTCGGAATCTCGCAGTGGAAGAGCGAGATCCACTGGTCGCGTTGCTCAAAGAGTATAGAGACGTGTTCGCATTCGCAGTAGAGGAAATGCCGGGCCTCGATCCCGCAGTCATTACACACAAGCTGAATGCGGACCCAAAAATCAAACCAGTTCACCAGAGGAGAAGACATTTTGGGACAGAAAGGTCCGAAGCGATTAAGGAGGAAGTGGGTAAGCTCCTTAAAGCTGGATACATAGAAGAATATTTATACCCGACGTGGCTATCGAACGTTGTGCTTGTTAAAAAGCCCAATGGGTCGTGGCGCATGTGCGTTGATTTCACTGATCTAAACAAAGCGTGCCCGAAGGATGGCCAGCCTTTGCCGCGCAAGGATAGATTAGTGGATTCGGCCTCGGGCCATGGACTCTTAAGTTTCATGGATGCCTACGCAGGATATCATCAAGTGCCCCTCGAGGAGGAGGATAGACCAAAAACCGCATTCGTCACTCCGCTAGGAGTATTCATGTATCGTGTGATGCCCTTTGGGTTAAAAAATGCGGGTGCGACATTCCAAAGGTTAGTCAATAAGGTGTTCGAGGGGCAAATTGGACGCAACATGGAGGCCTATGTGGATGACCTGATAGTGAAAAGTGCGTTAGCTGCGAACCACACACAAGATTTGAGTGAAACTTTTGCTACTTTGAGGAAGTACAATATGAAGCTGAACCCCAAGAAGTGTGTATTCGGGGTGCATTCGGGGAAGTGCCTGGGTTTCTTGGTCAGTGAGCGCGGCATTGACGCAAACCCGGAGAAGATAAAGGCCATTTTGGATATGCCTTCCCCTCGATGCGTCAAAGATGTGCAGAGGTTGACTGGTTGCGTGGCGGCACTCAGCCGATTCATTGCCAAGTCAGCTGACCGCTGCTTATCCTTTTTCGATGCACTCCGAAAGCGCAAGGCGTTTGAGTGGAACGACGAGGCCGAGAAGTCCTTCCTAGAACTGAAAGAATATCTGACTAAGGTGCCAAAGATTGTGGTACCAAAAGAGGGGGAAGAGGTAATGATATACTTATCTGCGGGAGAGCGAGCAGTGGGGGCTGCGCTAGTGGTCGAGCGCGAGGGCTCACAATGCCCGGTGTATTACGTGAGCCACGCCCTCGCCGGGGCCGAGTTGCGATATCCCCCGCTCGAAAAGTTGGCATTGAGTTTGCTGATTGCAAGTAGGCGGCTGAGGCCTTACTTTCAGAGTCATAAAATTGTTGTGATGACTAATTATCCACTCTAAAAGATACTGGGAAGCCTCGACGGGAACGGTCGATTGCCGCGTTGGGGCTGCGAGCTGAAGGGATTTGGAGTGGAGTACAAATCCAGGAAAGCCTACAAGGGACAAGTACTAGCCGACTTCGTCACAGAGTGCATGTTTAGTGAGGAGTCCGCAGTACCAAATGCACAGTGGTTGTTGTACGTTGATGGATCTTCGAATTCCGGCGGCAGCGGAGCAGGCATAGTAGTTATTCTCCCAAGCGGGGACAAGACTGAATATGCTTTGCGTTTCGGATTCGAAGCTACTAACAACGAAGCAGAGTATGAAGCCCTGGTTACGGGAATGCAAATGTGTGCGGCTGCGGGCGCGAGGAACGTAAAAGCATACTCGGATTCGGCTGTTGTGGTCAATCAAATAACTGATAAGTTTGAGGCCAGAGATCACATGGCTAGATACCGGGACGCAGTCAAAGAAATGGTCAGGAGCTTCGAGGTGTTCGAGATTGAGCAGATCCCGAGGTCAGAGAACCAACAGGCCGACGCACTAGCACGCTTGGCTAGTTCGTCGGTAAATGACAACCCAAGGGTGGTACAGTGGAAGGTTCTGCCGTTGCGCAGTATTGACGCGACTCCGAACATCGCAGCTCTAGACCGCGGCCCAAAGTGGATGATCCCGTTGTTTGCATACCTGAGGGATGGAGAGTTGCCAGAAGACGAGAAAGATGCGGAGAAGGTGAAGAAACGTGCTGAATGGTTTACGCTTCTGAACGGTAAGTTGTACAAGAAGGGGTACACCCATCCGTTCTTGAAGTGTGTAGACCCAATTGAGGGAGATTATATCCTCAAAGAAATCCACCATGGTGAGTGCGGCGGCCACATTGGAGCAAGGGCAATGGCCGGTAAAGCCCTACGGCTTGGGTTCTATTGGCCCACAATGCAGAGCGATTCAGCCGAGATCATGAAAAAGTGCGACCGATGTCAGAGGTTTGGTCCAACCTCGCATCGACCTGCAACTCCACTTAAACCCATAACTGAACCGCTGCCATTTGCGAGGTGGGGACTCGACATTGTGGGTCCTTTTCCTCGCAGTCAATGCCAAAAGAGATATCTGATTGTTGGAGTGGATTATTTCACCAAATGGGTTGAAGCGCAACCAGTCACTCGCATCCGAGATACAGAGACCATGGATTTCATGTGAAAGTATATTTTCACCAAGTTCGGGCTACCCCGCTGCGTCACCCTCGACAACGGCTCGCAGTGTGACAGCGACCGATTCCATGAGTACTGCGCAAAATATGGTGTGAAAACTTGCTATGCCTCGGTTGCCTATCCGCAGGCCAACGGTCAGGTTGAATCTTCCAACAAGTTGATTGTGGGCGCACTCCGCAAAATGGTCGAAGGGGCCAAGGGAAAATGGATTCAGCATCTACCAGGGATCTTGTGGGCGATGCGTACCACTACTAAGCGCGCTACAGGAGAAACCCCATTCCAGCTCGTTTACGGGTCAGATGCGGTATTGCCAGTGGAGTGGGGAGCTAAGTCCTTGCGGATCAGCACCTACGAACTCGAGCAGAATGAGTCGGAGCTGCGCATCGCGTTAGACTTGCTGCCTGAATTGAGAGGCAATGCTTTGCTGCGAGTAGAGAGACAAAAAAAAGACATGGCTCGCGCTTACAACAAGAGGGTAAGCCCAAGAAGCATTGAGATTGGAGATTATGTTCTGAGAAATCTCACTGCTACCGGAAAAGAGGTTCCAGGCGGAAAACTGAAGCCCAAGTGGGAAGGTCCTTTCCTTGTGGTTGGAAAGATGAGGGAGGGGACCTTTCGCTTGGAAGAACTTGGCGGCGAACCCATCGAGAGGCCATGAAACATTATCCACCTCAAGAAATATTATGCTTAGGTTATGGGTTGAGCTGTAACATAATCAGTTCGTTGTTTATTTTTCATCAAAAGGATAGTGAAGCGCTAGACGCACCCCACAAAACATGTATTTTAAATTCTCAATAAATGAAATGGCCTGCGGCCCAGTTGTTTTCGTTCACCCGATGTGTCAATTTTAATTAGAATAGTTAGAATACTATAGAGCAAATTCTGACCAAGTCTGGAACTTCACCGGTCTCGATGAATCATTTTCGATCAAGCCAGTGGCTAAAGCCAAGCTGAGTCGGTTGTGTCACCAGACTCGGACGGTGAATACCCACTGCGGGGTGGGACCTCACCACCTCGGATGACCAGCTGTGGATCACCAATAGTATCAATTGGCACCTGGGTATCACTAATACTCGGGCGCGGCTGGGAAGAAGTCCAATTCCAAAATATACCTGGTTCGGGTTAAGACACTATATTTATTCCCGATGATTCGGGTGCGTGTTGAATAGGGTTCCATGAGATCGCCCGGCCCGCAACCAGAGGCAGGGCCGAAGTATCGGCCCTCGGCGAACATGTCTCCAGCTCGGATTCGTTCGCCTACGCTCTTGCACCCAGTAATCAGGGGACACCCTAGTTCAAGGGTGTCGAACTGCGATGATGTGTTTAAGTGGGACGTAGACCCCCAGATCTCCGGGCCCGGACAGTCGAGCCAAATTTTCATTGGTTAAATTCGATGTCTCGGGCTCGACCCTCGTTGATATCCGAGTTCCATTCGAACGAAGGATGGGCTGAAATAACCCACAAAAAACGAGCTGAGCCATAATATTCCACCCTTGGGCTAATACCCCGAGGGGCGCACCTAGATAACGAGTTAGTGTTTGTTATTGTTTTGCAGGTACAAGATATTATCATTATAAAGAAATCATTGCAAGATAAGCCAATGTGAAATTCGGCTGCGATTTTTGCCTCCATTTCAGGGGCGAAGTTATTTGATTGAGTCGAGATCGCACCCGATTCCAGGGGCGAAGTTTGGATCGAAATTAGTTAATCAGGCCGAAATCTCACCCAAGTTCAGGGGTGATGGCCGACTGCGATTTCCGCCCCCATTCCAGGGGCGGATATTTTGATCGAGTCGAAATCGCGCCCAATTCCAGGGGCGATGCTCGTTGATCGCGTATTATCACAAGTATACAAGGACAGCAACAACGTATAAGAAAAGATAAAGAGAGATAAACGCCGGACCATATAAGAAATTGATTCCAATAACTACAAGGGCAGAAATAAAAATACAAAGTTTAAGGAGCTACATCCCCTACTAGCTGGGCCGCGCCGCGCCCTCTTCCTCCTCAGCACCATCATCGTCGTCGTCATCATCCCCGTCACCCTCGAGGTTGATGACAATTGGACTCCACTGGGGTTGTATCCTGGGCTATGGGGCAGGTGGCGCCTCGTCAACATTGATGGACTCAGGCAGCTCCCAGAGATCTTGCCGCGCTTGGAAGAGGGTCCCGCTTCGCTTCGCGGTCAGATATTCTAGATCCTTAGTCAGATTTTCGGGATCCTCGAAGGTGACCAGATACTGGTCGCCGAGACGCTCCAGAGCAGAGGTAAAGGCAGTCACATCAGCCGGGGCCAACGTTTTAGGATGCTTCTCTGAGATGGCACCCACCTCCCTCAACGCAGCCATAGCAGATTCCTCCATCGCCTTCACCGCTGAGAAGCGGACATCACCCATCCTGTCATTAAGGAGCACCTCATAGTCTGGGGAGGCCAGGAACTTTGCCTTGGCGTTACAAGCGCGGTGCGCCCAGAAGTTGATGTAGCCCTTAGCATTTTCAAGCTGGCGCAGCAGGTTCTTCTCCCTGTCAAGGGCCGCAGTCAGGTCCCCCTTCAGTTGCGCGTTGGACTCGCACAAAGATTTGCTGATCTCTTTGAGTTGAGTAACTTGCGCAGCGGTGGTGGCCGCGTAGCTCACCGCGGCTTTGGCTTCCTTGGTGGCCTTCTCAGCCCTTTCTTCGGCAGCTTTAGCGAAGTCTGCAACCTTCGCGTTCTCCGCGCTGAGCTCGTCCACGCGTGTCATCAACCTCTTTATCTCCTCCTCTCGTTGGGTGGCAACCGCAGACAATTCGGCGAACCGATCTGACTGCGTCTGAATGTATTCGGAGGGATCACCCATGGTGTCGAACACATGGGAGACAAGGCCAGCCAGCTACAAAAGATAAATGTAAGAAGGCAAAAAAAAAAAAAAAAAAAAAAAAAAAAAAAAAAAAAAAAAAACCTCACACTATAAGTATGTGCGGCGAAGCGCTCCAGCCAGTTGCCAGGCCTTTCTTGGCGGCGTGCCCAGCGGCGAAGGGGAAGGAGGGCATCGTTGAGAGGGTCGCTTATCCCTCTGATGGCCCAAAGACTCTCCTCGCTAGCCAAGGGCACACCCATATCATCGGTCACCTGCATAACCTGAGGAGATACCCCACCCAAGCCTGACCGCGAAGGAAAATCAGTGTGAGAGTAAGTGAAAGGCCGATTAGCGCGCGTGGAAAGAGACTTACTGGGGCCGAAAACGGTGTCGTTGCCGGTGGGGGAGCAGTGTTCATGGTCTGCTCACTCCCTTCCAGGCTCGAATCGCCCAGACTCTGGCGCCGCATGTAGAAGCGAGGCGATTTGCCTGCGCGGGGATTCTCGAGAATCTGTAAACAAAGAAAATTAGAACCAAGCCAGTAATACATGCACGCTGAAGATAAGATAAGAGTGAGCACTCACCGGTGATAGAGTCTCGGCAGTAGTAGGGACCCCCTCCGAGAGAAGTCCCTTTCCTTTATCCCTACCGGCCGAAGATGAGGCCGGCTCCTCAGAGGTCGGTGCCTGCGTAGACACCCGCAGCTGAGTAGACTCGAGCTGCGGGGTAGACACCTCTTGTTGAGGAGGCACCTCCCGAAGAGGGGTCGCAGCCACGGGAATGGTGCCCGCGGATCTTTTCCTCGGCCTCAAAGAAGCCACCTGCGACGAGGAGGACTCAGCCCGTTTGCGCTTTTCCCCTTTATTTGTCTCCTTCGTCGCGGCAGCTGCATTCATCGCCGCCGTTTCCTCCCGAGCAGCTTGAATCTTCTCAGTAGCATTGGCGGCCTTTTCCCGTTGGGCGCGAACCTTAAACATATCTGCTTGTGGGAGAAGGTTCGCGATGTGGGCCTCAACGGTATCGAGAGCTTTTACTGCAGAGAAAAGGAAACAAAAGAAAGTTGATATCATTTGACCATACGTAATAAAGAGAGGAGTACGGAGAAAGAGGAAGAATCCTACGGCGCTCAGCCTCATTTACGGCCTCCATGAGACCCGCGCTTATCAACCAGACGTTCTCCAAGGACTGGTCGAAGGTAGGGGTCCAAACACGATGGCCCTCCCCCGGAGTCTTAGCCTGGACAAAGTAGTCGCGCACGGCGCGTATAGAAGGAGGGAGTACTGGTTGTTCTCGAGTGTCAGCGGGGACTTCCCCCTTGGACAGCGGGAAGTCAAAGACATCGGCAGCAGTTGCACTTGCATTAAGACTAACCCAAAAGAAGTTATTTTTCCAGACAACCTCGTTCTTGCGGGGTTTCTTCGGCTGCGTCACGATGCAATGAAGATCGCCCGCGCCGCGGGGACTAAAGGTATAAAACCCGTATTGGTTGGCAGACACACGGTGCAGGGATTGAAATAATTTAATTGACACCGGGATCAGCGCAGCCAAACAGGTCATTACGAACCCGTTGATGGTTAAGTAGGAGTTTGGGGTCACTTGCGCTGGGCACAAGTGGTAGTGCAACAGGAGTTTAGCAGTGTATCTGGGTATGGACAACCGCAGCCCGTTAGTAATAGCCAGCTCGTGGACCGCGAAGCAGCCGCGCGGAGGGTTAGACAAGACGGATCCTAACTCGGGGACAGTTAGGACAATGGGAGACCTAATGCCATAGTCTGCGCAAAACTTCTTCAACCTAGCGGGGGTGTACTTCGCAATGAATTTTTCAGAAATCGGAGCAGTGTCATATCTTCCTAACAGATCCACGCTCGTGTTCTGCGCGGCCGCGGCATATTGAACGGCCTCCACCTCGGTGAAAATCGCATCTGATGCGAGGATGTCGGTGCGTACCTGAGGTTGAGAGGAAGAAGAGGAGCCGCCTGATCGCGTCATCTGCGTGGAAGGCAAGAAAGCAACGGTTACGTTATATCGACATTGCCAGCGACAGATGTCGGCTTCGGGCTCGGAGTCGGAACCAGATGGGTCAGAGTCCGAGTCCAAGTCAATAAACGACGACGAACGATGGGGATCAACGGGAATCACGAGTGGAATTCGCCTTCCATCCCACGTCCCTGGTCGCGATAACCATACTTTCGCCTCCCAGCCCAGATCGGCCAAGGGGCGTTGCCCGGGCCTGTAAGACTTTTCAAGCCATGGGCAATCAACCCAAACGTTGGCCATGTGACGCGAATCGAGTTTTAAACCTCGGATCGTCATCTTGAGACGCGAGGGGAGGGCTAAAACGGGAAAAGAGAAAAAAAAAAGGGGGTCAGGGCAAACCAACGGTTACCCCAAAAGACAAGTACAGAAACAGGAGAAAGAGATGAGGAGTTACCTTGGATTGGCAAAAGATTGATCGAAAACGCCGAGATCTTCAAAGAAACCTTGAACAAGGTCGATAGCAGCCGGGAATCGAAAGGTTGGTAGAAAGACAAGGACGCGAAACCCTAATTCAGAGGAGTGGAGGTTGAAGAGAAGAGGGGCGAAAATTTTGGCAAAAGAGAAAGAATAACTCTGTATGGGGGCAGTACAGGATATTTATAGAGGAAAAACCGGGGGCAAAGCGGTAAAATCAAATGGTTTTACACAATTTCCAGTAAAAGACATCATTAACTGTCATAGTGAACAGTTAAAGGCAATTGTCTTTTTGCCGTTTCGAGGTAACCTTTGGATTTTCCAAACACTGACGCGTAGAAGGAATCTTTTCGAAATCTTTCCAAAATCTTTTCGAAGTCTTCATCAAATAATGGGGCGATATTCGTTGACATTCGGCTGCGATTTCCGCCTCCACTTCAGGGGCGAAGTTTATATCACCAAGCCGAAATCGCACCCAATTCCAGGGGCGACATTCGTTGACATTCGACTGCGATTTCCGCCTCCACTTCAGGGGCGAAATTTATATCACCAAGCCGAAATCGCACCCAATTCCAGGGGCGACATTCGTTGACATTCGGCTGCGATTTCCGCCTCCAATTCAGGGGCGAAGTTTATATCACCAAGCCGAAATCGCACCCAATTCCAGGGGCGACATTCGTTGACATTCGGCTGCGATTTCCGCCTCCACTTCAGGGGCGAAGTTTATATCACCAAGCCGAAATCGCACCCAATTCCAGGGGCGACATTCGTTGACATTCGGCTGCGATTTCCGCCTCCACTTCAGGGGCGAAGTTTATATCACCAAGCCGAAATCGCACCCAATTCCAGGGGCAGAAGATGAAATGGAACATGGAAAAACAAGAATGACGCGTACGACCGTGAAGCTCGCAAGGGGCGAAGTTTTTCGATTAAAACCGAAAAATACGAGCTCCACGGCCTAGGAAGCAAGCAAGAGAAGGGAGCGACATCATAGAACTTTGTCAAGGCGCATTACATGATCCACGACAAAGGGCGGCCAGGGGATGCGCAGTCAGGTCGCCCTCGGTGAAAGCCGAGACGCAGTGACCAACGAGCGCAACCCGACTCCGAGGGGCTCTGTTGGGGTTCATTTTATTGATAAGGCCACAGCCCTTGGGAAGGAAGGCCCAATGCCCTTGATAAAACCCAATGATGTCCTTAATGTCCAGCAGATCTCATCCGTTGGATGTCAAGGGAATGGAGGGTCAAGGTGAAGGGGGGACCCCTAGGGGTACTCCTTGAGGGTACCTCCTCCACTATAAATACCCCTCTTTTTCCCTCATTTGGTAGGATTCAGACTCTGAGCTTTAAGAAAGCCATTTTATTGCTATCTTTAAGATAAGTGATTCTCGGTACCACATTTCCCGATCGCACCCAATACTGACTTGACCGTCAGAGGGGCGTCGCCTGGGTAAAACCGGGCCCCCTTGACAGTTTGTTCATTGCGCAGGACAGAGACTTAGACCCCATCTATCCCGAAGTCGAACCCCGGACGAACAGATGAGATACGGGAAAGTTGGAAGGAACAGTTCTTGAACAGCGCACCATGCAGAAATAAAAAAAAAATACAGAGAGGGAGCATCCTGCCTTGGGACGCAAGAGAAGTAAATACACCAAGTGGCAAAAAGACCAGAAGATCCTGAAATAGCAAGGAGAAAGAAGATGAAAAGGCGAAGGACAAATGTTAAAATCGGCACAGTAAAACCACGCCGTCACATGGCTTTTCCAAATCAAGACGTAAAGGAGAATATAAGATGACCAGACCAAGCAAATGGAGAAGAAGAGAGCTAGAAATAACAAAAAACCATCATTAAGACCATAGATATAGGTCAAAGAGACGAAAGACCATCCATAATCACGAAACCCACTAACATCAAATTTGTAGAAATCATAAATCAAGGGGGGACCAACCAGAAACATACCAACGGAGAGGGAGAAAAGAAGAAAGAACAAAGGATAGAAAAAAAGGGGAGAAGGGGGTAAATAAAACAAGAACGAGGAGATCATACCTGGGTAGTTTAACCTAGGGAAAGGGCTTAATAGGAAGTATGAACCTGTAAGGAACGATCGGATGTGAGGCTGATCAATGATCGGAGTGGACGAAAGGGACGACGATTGAATCGAAAGATGCAAATGAACAGGACCTAGGTTTTCCCATAAAGCTCCTTGTAGGACACGACGTTTGCGTTACTCACTAATTACTTCTTTTGTTGTTGGTTAAGGAATATTATGTGTGTTTAGAAATGTGATATATACTAGAATATGTGTTTAGTAATATATTGTGTGATAGGGGTCAAGTCATATATTAGTATAAATAGGGATTACCCTAAGGTCATTGTAAGCAAATTATTTGTGAATTATATTGAGTTTATGAGATTCTCAAATAGCGCACATCATAATTCTTATACCGCATATCCTCGAATACATGTTCTATAAATAGTTGTGGAGGTTTTAGGTTTTAGATAATTGGTTAAAATTATCCCACATTGGGTTGGTATACATGATTAGTGGAGTTTAATATAAAGAAAAAACTTGAAAGAATAGTTAATTTAATCCTCAAATACGTGTTTTTAGTTTTTTAATCTATAGTTGTTTAGGAGGTCTTAACTCTTACGACATACTCCCTCCGTTCGCCTATAAAACGCGTAGGGCCGTAATACATTTTTTAAGAAAAATAGAATAAAGAATGAGTTTTAGAGTCCACTTGGTGTAAAATTACATATAGGGGTATGTCCCACTTGCACTTTTAATAAACAAGTAAGGGTGTTTTGATCTTTATATATACAAATAAGGAAAGATTTTAAGTCAAAAGTTTAAAGATGAACACCCCTAAATAGAAAGTAGGAAGTTTATAGGCGAATAGAAGAAGTACGTAGTCAAAAAATATCCCAGATTGGGTTGCAATACACGTTTCGTGTATTTTACAAGGCAAACAGTCCGAGGATACGAGAAACAATCCCACATTAGGTTGGTAGACAGGATTAGTGGAGTTTATAAGGAAAACACATGAATATATAGTTGCCCATGTTGGAGGGTTCAAAGGGGCCAACCACTTTGATTTGGGTCTAGTGAGACGCAAGCCAATAATACTTCTGAACCTATATGATCTCAGCCCGCCCAGAGGTCAGCTCAGGTCAGCAGTCAAGTACCGTGCTTCCGTCTCTCTAGACCTACCAAATTTTGTTTTTTCTTTCAAATATTGGCTAATTGGACAATATCTACTTTTTGTGCAAAAAGTGCATAAAACTGAGTATTGTAACAATGAAAATGCACTTGTTTTAAAACTCACGGAGGACAGTTTTTTCATGTTGTTAATATGCAAACTAAATAAAAAAGCATTATGATAAATTACTGCACGATGTTACACCTAACATGACACGCTCCATTCGTCTACGAGAAGGTTGGTGAACAACTAAATAATTCATCATATGGGGCAATAATGACTTAACTAGTTTTTGCGCCCGTGACAATCACGGAACTGTTATACATCTCTTCTATACCTCTTTTCCTTGATTAAATTAAAAGGATATATGTGAAATAATTTAATTTTAATTGATCGTCAATGTTTATTACCACTTTTTGCGCTGTTAGTTTATTTGGACAAAACTAATTCGTGTATTACAAAACCTAACTTTTTAATAACCCGAACTTAACCTGATAGAATACAAACCCTAACTGAACTTGGTCCAATCTTTGTTGACCAGGCCAAATAATCGACCTCTAAATCAACCACAATAATTATATAACAATTATAAATCTTAAAGGGATATTTTCAGAATACCCATATAGTTTCCGACTTATTCTGATATACCGCCAATGTTTCCGCAGTCTAAAAAATGCTCCACAGGTTTGCGTTTCGGTTTATTTTTAGGGTTTAGCCTAACGGCCATTATCACTGTCAATTTTTTTGAAACTTTCCATCATCATGTAATCATATCATTTGGAGTACCCCTGACCTAAACTAATCAAATTCAAATTTTTATTCTCATTAGTTAATGTGTGATTTACGTATTAAGGACAATAGTAATGCCGATAAATATTCCCAACACTCCATCGCTACCAATTTACTAATCCAGGCCAGCATGTGAATGAAGATACTATTGATCTCTTTTGAACTCGTTTCAACAATCTCTCCTTTGCCGACATTTTTGACTCATGTACACCTAAATTCACATCAAAAGTTGAGTACAAAGTATTTAGTGTATTAATTATTGCATTTTCAAATTTTGAAAAATTAAGAAAATGCTTATATCACAAAAACTGAAAATAACATAGGAGGTAAATTGCTCATGATAAAAACATATGTTGTTAAATTGCACATTTAGAAGTTAGGCTGTTAGAATGCACCATTAATTATAAGTGTAGGGGGTAAATTGTCACTTTCGTCCTCAATAATCTCATAGTTGATGCATGGAACAATGTAACAATATTAAAATTTTAATACTAAACACTTGCAAATCGTAAAAATAAATGACCAAATCGATCAATTCCGATCCATTATAATAGTTATAGTGCGATATGATATAATTATTTGGAACCTAATAATATGGGATTAAAAACAATGATAATGGGTACATAAAATTAATATGAACTAACACAATAACTCCCTCCTATATTGTTGCATATGAGAATCCCTTTTCTGCACCACTTTTCGTCCCGACCGAAGTTATCATTATTTTGACAACTTAAAAAAAACAACGATGAAACACATATTTTTTTGTATGCTAAGCCAAGCAAAAGACCAGAATATATATAGTATGTCGAATTCGTATGTTACAAAAAGCTTGGAAAACCAACGGTCAAAAGTCACTACATTGATTATCATCAATAAAAAAAACTTTCAAACTACCATAGAATTCAATTAAAAAAAATTAGATGTATTGTGGAAGATGAAAAATTCTTTATTATTTAATTCAAATAAATAAGTTGATTAATGTATTCTATTTATTCTATTTATAATTAAAATATTTTTCATTAGTTTTAATATATTTAATTCATATATTTATATATAGTGCGACACGTAGCTTTGTGACATGGCATTTGCAGATGACAACTATGCGAAATCAACTATGTCATGCCACGTGGATTAGTAATGTTAGCCTATTAATATTATTATATAGATATAGATGAGTATGGGCATCTAGAGGTCCAACCTCTACGTAAATTGCTTCGTAGAAGAATTTTGAAGCTCTACCATGCGACTTAAAAAGTAGGAAGGTGGTGATATAGATTGCATGGCAAGGAATGTTGCTAGGTTTTGGTTGTTTGATTGGTGTGTATGTATTCCACATTGCCATTTTATTATGCATGATTTGTGGAATTTATATAACGAAAGCTTGAGTTAATATATTGGCCACAAAATTGGTTAGGAAGACCCAACGGGATACTAGTGACCTTCCGATGTTGGGTAGGTGGCTAATTATGTTCTTTGTCTTCAATGGTTCATTGCAAACTGACGCAGGTTAGAAAGGGGAGGAACACAGTAAATCAAGGGTATGATAACGCCACGCTAAAATAAACCGATCCGCACTTTTTTGTGCCTGAAAATTCATAAATCAGTTGATTTATAACTACCCTAAATCAAAATAGTAAGATTGTTAAGTTAATCGTGGAACACAGGAACAGTCCTAAAGAATTCCGTGGGGTTGATCCAATCATTTAGGTGCCAGCTCGCAGGTGAATTCTGAAAAGGAGTTGCCAACCAACACATTAAAATTGCAAAAACTGGTAGTGGAGTGTAGACATGTTCATGACGACGACGCTGCCTTCACTCGAGGGTCTCGCGGCCCTTTAGAGAACTTATTAAGGCCCGCTCTTCGCATCACACATCCACACGTACAAAAAATGGATTGAGATTCCCCAAATTTGAAAAATAACTTATACATAGAGTTTACTTAAAAATAAAAAGTAACTCTACCATATGCATTTTCATAAATATATTTTCAATTATATTTTCATTTAATAGTAAATTTTATCAACTTTATGAAAAAATAATTTCAGAGGATCTCAATCCAATAAAAATCTAATTGTGGATCGGAGAAGTATTGTACTCGACTGAAAAGATGATGAGTTTAAATTCAGACCTAAGGAGTTAAGTTCTAGACCTAATGACTAATGAGACCTAATTTCGATTATCAGAAACTTTTAGGGCTTGCTTGGATTAGGAGTAATCATTAGGGGGGTAATGATGGTTAAAATAAGGCAAAAATGGTAGAAATGGTGGTGATAGATGGAGGAAATAAGGGGTAAAGGAGGAACTATTATCCCCATATGATTAAATGCATTACTCTCCTCCCCCTAGGGTGATGCATTACTCTCATATGGAAGTAATGATTCCTCCTCATCCCCTCATTTTTTCCCTCCATCATCACATTATCTCACACTTTTTCCTTGTTTTAGACCCTATTACTCCTCTAATAATTCCTCCCAATCCAAGTAAACCCTTAGGCAGGGCTGTAGATGGACCAGGGTGAGCAGGGCCCAAGAACAGACAACGGCGGTTCGAAACCTTCCAACATGGTTGTATCCGAATAGTTCTAAAAGAAAAATAAAATTTAGTTGAACAAGTGTTAGGACTCGGACGTAATTCACAAAATCAAATAACGTTTCACGACATTATTTCTGGGCACGAAGGACTATTATTTCTTCCAAGGATTTTGTTGACTCTGACATATGGATCTCATACACATAAAATTTTGTTAGAGCGTATAAATTATTTGAGAACTTTTCGTGTCGGGCACAATCATTCAATCAATTCCTAATACTTCTCGTCTACTCTAAACTCTGCTTAAACTAATATATATTGTGATCCGTTTCCGCATGTTCCACGACTATACTCCAACGTATCCTAACCCTAGTTTATTTGTCAAAAAATCATGGAAGTACTACAATAATAGACCTTATAAAAAATAAAAATAAAAATAAAGAGTAAAATAGTATATATATGAGCACATGTAATGTAATCTGTAATCAAAACATATACTAAATCAAAGTGTCATATTGACAGTTGTGAGTTAACTACCACTACTCTATCAGTTGTAAACTTGTAATGTACACCACCAATCTTGAGAGCTGATCGAGCATCATGTCTGAACACCAACCTCTCCTCCGTTCCTCCAACTCCAAGGGTGGTCTTAGGACCCTCCCTTTCATCATAGGTATTCATTCATCTACCTTCCCTACCATCGCATATACGAAATGTACGTGAAAGCGTAAGCGCCTAAGCGGGACGTTTGAGGCACTTGGGCATGGTTGTTATCATATAGAATTGTGGAAGCATCGGACTGCAAAGTGAAACCTCATTTCTCGTCGATTACGATATTACTTTCCAGTCGAATTATAGCTCAAGGATTGGATGTTTTTGTAGTTGTAGTGGTTTACTAAGTTTGGACCAATTGGAAACAACAGTTTGTTAACGTTACATCTGCTGTTACATGCTATAATGCCTCCTATGCTAACAGGGATAAAACTGTGCATAAATGTGACATTCATCCACCCACTATCTCGATCTCGTCATAGGGGAGAGACTTTAATTTGCGATACTGGAGTAATGTTGTTTGCTGTTGCTATGTACAGTGAATGAGGCATTCGAGAAGATGGCAAGTTTGGGGCTATCGCCAAACATGATAGTGTATTTGATGGGAAGATATGGTATGAAGTTGACAACAGGCTCAAATTACATTTACTTCTGGTCTGCTGCGCAGAACTTTACTCCTGTGGTTGGTGCCTTTCTTGCTGATTCATGTGTTGGTCGGTATCGTATGGTTGGGTTCGGTTCCATGATCAGCCTTCTGGTATACGTTCTTCATCATTTCTCTGTTTCTGCTGCGCTGCTTATATTTTCCTGTGATTTTTCCTGTGTCCGATGTCATGTCCTGTTGACTGAAGACATGTTTGTTAACTGTTTGCAGGGCATAATTTTTCTATGGATTACTGCTATCATTCCTAGGGCAACTCCATGTGATGAGTCCAACTCTGAGTGTGAATCCGCAAACATACTGCAGCTCGCTCTTCTGATCTCGTCATTTGTCCTCATGTCAATTGGTGCTGGGGGCGTAAGGTCATCATCCTTTCCCTTTGGTGCAGATCAGCTGGTGAACAGAAACAATGTAGGAAGTCCTTCAAACATCTTAGAAAGACTACTGAACTGGTATCAGTTAGCTTCTGGAGTGGCATGTGTGCTCGCATTTTCAGTTTTGGTGTACATTCAAGAAAACTTTGGTTGGAAAGTAGGATTTGGAGTCCCTGTCGCGTTGATGATGTTATCTGCTCTCTCATTCTACATTGCTTCGCCCATGTACGTGAAGTTAAAACACAAAGGAGGGTCTCCTGTTTCGTATGTTAAAGTGTTGGTGGCCTCATGGAAAAAGAGGCATCTCTCTCTGTCAGAAAGGACGAATCTGGAATACCATCAGAGAGAGGGGTCAAGATTGAAGATCCCAACTGACAGATTAAGGTACTCTTTCTTGTTTTCGCGTTGTTTGCTGACGACGTTTTCAGTACACAATTTTCTGCCTTTGAGAAATCTGATGAGTTGTGACATTGCAGGTTCTTAGACAAGGCGTGCATTGTGGTTGACGCTAAGGAAGAACTCGCTGCAGATGGAACAGTCTTAGATCCATGGAAGCTCTGTGACATAGATCAGGTGGAAGAAGTAAAAGCAATAATCAAGGTGATCCCAATTTTGTCGGCAGCAATCATGGTTAATGTAACAGGCAACGCGACTGTAGGAGTTCTTCAAGCAAGGTCCATGGATCGTCACATCACCAGTAACTTTGAAATCCCAGCAGGGTCTTTCGGCTCGTTTACTATTGTCTCCATTGTTCTATGGATTGTCATTTATGATCGTCTAATTATCCCTTTGGCCACCAGAATTATGGGTAAGCCTGCTCAACTGAGTGCTAGAACGAGGATGGGAATAGGCATTCTCTTTTTCTCCTTGTCAATGGCTGTTGCAGCTATCATTGAGGGTGTCCGTCGTGATAAGGCTATACAGGAAGGGTTTGCAGACGATCCAAATGGTGTAATCCATATGTCTGCGCTCTGGCTGTTACTACACAATTTCATTTACGGAATAGCTGAGGCTTTTCTTGTCATTGCGCAAACTGAGTTCTGCTACACAGAATTCCCAAGGAGCATGTCGAGTATTGCAACAAATATTGGGTCTCTGGGTAGTTCTGTGGCCAGTTTGCTCTCGAGTTTGCTCATGAACACCGTTGACAGTATCACCAGCAAAAGCGGCAAAGAAAGTTGGGTTTCGAGCAACATAAACAAGGGTCACATAGATTACTATAATTGGCTTCTTGCTGGTCTGTATTTGCTCAATTTTTTCTACTACCTCCTCTGCAGTAGAGCTTACGGACCGTCCGATGCTCAGGACATTGACTGATACATACTCCGCAGCATGTATACCATACTCTCGAGACTATGTACTCGCGAATCTGTTTTTATGTACTTTAGCGGATTTTTAATGTACTTTTGCAAGTTTTTCATATATTCTAGTGGATATTTTATGTATTTTTGTGAATTCATATATAGTTTTAGTCATTTGCAACCAAAATAGATTAATAAAACTTTGCATTGATATTTTAAGGTTCTAACCTATTTACGTAAGCATTTTTCACCCATTAAGAGACTCTAATGAATTAATAATCGATATTTTTATCTTTGTACTTCAAGATCGTGTACATCTTTGTATTATTCTACATACTTATACTTCCAAATACTGTAAATATTAGCAAAACTATACGAAAATGATTTGAAAAGTACATTTACACCGTTTTAACAAAAAAATACACAAAAGTACATTAAATTAGGGTAAAAGTACATCAATTTCTATGTTAAAGTACACAACACGAGAAGCGAGAGTACGTACTCTCGGGTGTACAGAATAATTTACCCATACTCCGTATTAATGATTCAGACTACATTCTATAACAGTGAGATCAATTTGTGTCGTAAAAGTTAATTACGGAGTAATATACTTTGCATCGAATACTACTAATTGAGACTTTGCATTGCTACTTTTAGAGTAGTGCGGATCACCTGTCCCATTTTTCTATCCCACTCCTTATATCCCACCAATAACAAGCTAGCATTTCTTATCTGCTCTAACTGCTTTTAGAGTGCTTTAATATTAGGGAATTAAAATTTGTGTCCATGTGGTTTTGACTATACCAGTTAACGCTGTTAGTGTTCTAACTTTCCTAAACCAATTTCTTCAGCTTCTACCACTTTAAAGCGAGGGCACCAATTACCATGTGCAATTCGACAAAACTCGAGGATACCATTTTTTCACCTTTCTCCACTCATTTGCATTGACAGTCGTTTTTTTTTTTTTTTTTGAGATTTAATTTTTTTTTTTTCGTCTATCTTTTGTTTTTTTTTTTTTTTGGATTTTATCAATCTTTGGGATTCATTTTTTCAATCTTTAAAAGTGAGCCAGAATATCACATCGATTTAGACGATAAAATATCAAAAGAAATAGGCACGTGTCTGTAGAATGATAAATTGAAACACAAGACACTAGTAAATAAGGTGTCATAATGATAATTGACTTGTTAACTACCAGTTACCATCAATCTTGCACAAAGCTTGTCTATATGTAGGGGATATTCCTTCATAGCTCAACAATAATTGATCGAACATCATAATGTCTGAACTCCAACCTCTCTTGCGCACCTCCAACTCTAAGGGTGGTCTCAAAACTCTCCCTTTTATCATAGGTATTCATCTATCCTTTCCTATTCACATTTTTGTTTCCGTATTCGTATAATATGCGCTAAGACTATAGGCGGAAACCTTTGAGATACTAAAACACAGCGTTTAGTATTATTTTAGACCATCCCTAACAGTGTTGATGACATTGCATCTGTTCTTACACGCTCTAACGCTTCTTTATTTTAGTACCTCTATTCACGTTCAAGCTTTTTTTTCATGGTCAATACTCAATAGTACAGTGAGAACAATGCAATCTCTTCACCAGATAAAAATGTTTCTAGTGTAGACACTACCACATACTTTATCTCACGTTATCATATACCAACCCCTTAAATTTTAAGGTTAGTGTGTGTTCATTTGGCCTCGACGTAACTCTCGATCAATATGGTCGTTCAAATACAGCAAAAGAAAAATAAAATAAATAGAGGGACTATCAACAGACAACAGATAGAAAAGGCCACGTAGAGGTTGCTAAGGAATTAAACTAATTATTAAAGTTCTCATATCAATATCTTATACTACTATATATTAAAAGTTGTGTTAGAGACAACGACCACGTTCATCGGCTTCATTTAGACCATCTGCCATGCCATGTGGCATGCCTTTCTAATTTTCACTTAAAAAATTCTTTTAATTTTTTTTTTTTTGTATGGTAGATAGTATAGATGGACATTCCATCCATGGTGATATATAAAAATATTTTCCATATAAAACAGTTCACAATATTTTTTTATTATAAAAAATCAATATTTACTATTAATGGATTTTATCTTTACCTTATTGTTTTTATACCTTTCTCTATGTTAGAGACAACGACCACGTTCACTGGCTTCAGTTAGGTCATCTGTCATGCCACGTGGCATGTCTCTTTAATTTTCATATAAAAAATTCATTTTAAATGTCTCTTATGGTAAAGAGTATAGTTGACCATTCCATTTATGGTTCTATATAAGTGACGTTTTCCATATCAAAAAATTCACTATATTTTTTTATCATAAAAAAAATCAATATTTACTATTAATTGATTCCATCTTTACCTTATTATTTTGTACCTTTCTTATAACTTATTTGAACTGGAACCACGTCATCTATATTGAAAGTGAAATTTCTATAAATGATAAATTTTATTGATAAAGTTATTTGTTCACAAAGAAATAAAATGATAAAATTTATTTCGGGCGTAGTCGGGGTAGTACGCTAGTATATACTAGTATATATAAATGAAGGTTTCCGTGGTCATTCAACGCGTCTAGAGCCCTTCGAATTTTTCTAGAGATTTGTAATCTTTTATTTTTACAATTTTAGGTAAAGGATATATAACTAATTATAAATAATAAGATGATACTATATGTTTTGGGAAACAATAAGATGATACTATACGTATGTTTTGGGAAATAATATATTATTTTGGGAAACAATAAGATGATGATAAGATGATACTATACGTTTTGGGAAATAATATATTGATACTATACATTTTGAAAAAATATGATGCATAAACATAAAAATAGAAAAAACTTACCATGAGATTATACATTTATATGTGCATGTTTTCTATAATCCTTCTTGGACAAGACTTAAGGAATTTATGCCAAGTTGGGATATAAAATTAAGTAATTAAATTATGATTACCCCTGAACTAAGTATGTATTATTCAGCAATAATCAAGCATATAGAGGTTGTTTATATTCTAAAATTACTAGAAATTTTCATTTGTGAAAAAAGTTATTTGAACCGTGCAACGCACAAAGCATATAGAGGTTGTTTAAATTCTAAAATTACAAGAAATTTTCATTTGTGAAAAGAGTTATTTGAACCGTGCAACGCACGGGCTTAAAACTAGTCTATCATGATATCAGAGTCTCAGTAACTCTGAGGTCTCAAGAGTTCAAATTGTGGGAGCTCCCTCGTCTTAAGTGGAATTTCAGCACAAGACATGTTAAGCTTGTGCATCTCTTATCCACGCTTCAAGCCCAAAGGAGATTTGCGTGAGGGGGTATGTTAAAGGAATAAAACCAATTAATGGGCCTCAAACATTAGGTTATGTTTTTGGTTGAGTTGATTATTTCCCATAATATTCGGCGGCCCCCATTATCTCGTCAAGGCTTTGTGACACTGGAGTAACGTTGTTGTTCTGTTGTTATTTTTATTTATTTATTTTATTTTTTTACAGTGAATGAGGCATTTGAAAAGTTGGCAAGTTATGGACTTACACCAAACATGATAGTGTATTTGATGGGAAGATATGGTATGAAGTTGACAACAGGTTCAAACTACATTTACTTCTGGACTGCTGCACAAAACTTTGCCCCTGTGATTGGTGCCTTTCTTGCTGATTCATTTGTTGGTCGGTATCATATGGTTGGGTTCGGTTCCATGATTGCCCTTCTGGTATTCCTCCTTTTTCTCAAACTTTGTTGCTTGCATGTTCATTCCCATGATTTCTTTGGGTCCGATAATTAGAGGCGTAAACTTTGATTAAAAATTAAGCGGAATGAGGAATGATTAGTAGAGAGGGTGTAATGTAATCATCATTACAGCGTATTTAGCACATAAAATCGTTGGAATGTTGAAAATTAGTAGAAGACCCGGCCATGGGCGAATCTAGCCCCAAAAACTTGGGGTAGCCTTCTTAGTACAAATTAATTTTTTTGAATTTTTTTCCTAATTTTTTGGAATTTTTTAGGCAATATTTTGACGTTTTCGGAGAATTTGGGGTAGCTGATGCACCCAGGCTACCCCAAAATTCGCCACTGGACCCGACCCCTATAACATCAATTCATGTAATGTGATTGTTTATATAAAGTAAAACCTTTAATCCAAGAAAATGCTATTTGTCACTTTTTTAATTTGAGAGATTCATTTGTTGGCACTCGAAAATTTGTATTTACTATTTAGTTTCCATTCTCAATGGAGGAAAAGACTAATTATTCTTTAATTTTCGGGATATAATGGAATAAAGCAAAACGGCTCATAAAACTGTCTGTGCTTCTTATTTTGTGAAGTAGCAGTCAATTAGTGCGATTCTTTGGGAATTTTCATTTTGGGTCATCCGTGCGCAGCCTCTCTATGTTTCAATAGGGGTAAGGCTTGCGTGTATCCGACCCTCCCTTACCCCGCCTTATGGCGGGAGCCTTTAAGGCACTGGGGTTAAAGATGTTGTTTAGTATATACTATTTAGGCTTTGCATTCTGCTGTAACTGAGTCAGGAACCTAACAGAATGCCCTGCTAACTGTTTTATCATTTGCTTATACTGGTGAGTACAAAACATGCCTCTCAATTAAAGTACTCATTTTGTTCTTTTAAATTGTTAACGTTTGCTTCAGATATGTGACATAATTCCAAACCAAAACTTTACGAATCCAAGGGCACAGAGGGAGTATATACTATTGCACTCGCTTAACCTTTTGATAGAAGCACTCCTATGGCGTAGAAGTAGGCTTGTTGAACTTGTAGGAGAGTTGATCTGCCTTGTTGAAGCACAAATTACACAGTTTATCAAAAATATTAGAATATTACCATGTCGTTGTCCTGATGATTGGTGTTTAGCTTTCATGGACACAGTGTAGCTACTGCTGCCATCAGTAATGTACGTAGCACTCTCAAACTGAAGACGATTTTGAATGTGAATGCTTGTTGCAGGGCATGATTTTTCTGTGGTTTACTGCAATCATTCCTGGGGCAGCTCCATGTGATGAGTCCAATTCCGATTGTGGATCTGCAAACGTATTACAGCTTGCCCTTCTGATCTCATCTTACGTCTTCATGTCAATCGGTGCTGGGGGCGTAAGGTCATCCTCCTTCTCCTTCGCTGCAGATCAGTTGGTTAACGGTGACAATGTAGGATGTTCAAACATCTTAGAGAGACTGCTGAACTGGTATCAATTTGCTTCCGGTGTTGGAACAGTTCTTGCATTTACTGTTTTGGTGTACATTCAAGAAAATTATGGTTGGAAAGTAGGCTATGGAGTTCCTGCTACATTCATGATGTTATCTGCTCTCTCTTTCTACATGGCTTCACCCATTTACGTAAAGTTAAAACCCAAAGGAGGGTCTCCTGTTTCGTATGTCCGAGTTTTGGTGGCCTCATGGAAGAAGCGGCACCTCACTCTATTAGAAACAACTGATCTACCTTACTATCTGAAAGAGGGGTCAAGACTGAAAATCCCAACTGACAGACTAAGGTATTATTTCTTGCTGTCGCGTTGTTTTCAGACATTTTCAGTACGCAACCTTAGCTTCTGCATTGAGGGGTCTGATGAGTTGTGACACTACAGGTTCTTAGACAAGGCGTGTATAGTTGTTGACGCTAAGGAAGAAGTTGCGCCAGATGGAAGAGTTTTAGATCCATGGAAACTTTGTGACATAGATCAGGTAGAAGAACTCAAAGCAATAGTCAAGGTGATCCCAATTTGGTCAGCAGCAATTTTGGTGAATGTAAATGGCAACCAGGCTGGAGTACTCCAAGCACGATCCATGGATCGTCACATCACCAGTAACTTTGAAATCCCAGCAGGGTCTTTCGGCTCGTTTACTATTGTCTCCATTGTTCTATGGATTGTCATTTATGATCGTCTAATTATCCCTATGGCCACCAGAATTATGGGTAAGCCTGCTCAACTGAGTGCTAGAACGCGGATGGGAATAGGCATTCTCTTTTTCTCCTTGTCAATGGCTGTTGCAGCTATCATTGAGGGTGTCCGTCGTGAGAAGGCTATACAGGAAGGGTTTGCAGGCAACCCAAATGGCGTAATCCATATGTCTGCACTCTGGCTGTTACTACATGGTTTCATTTTCGGGGTAGCTGAAGCCTTTCTTGTCATCGCGCAAACTGAATTCTTCTACACAGAATTCCCAAAGAGCATGTCAAGCATTGCAACCAATATTGGATCACTTAGTCGATCTGTGGCAAGTTTACTCTCGAGTCTGCTCATGAACACAGTTGACAGTATCACCAGCAAGGCCGGTAAAGAAAGTTGGGTTTCGAGCAACATAAACAAGGGTCACATAGATTACTATAATTGGCTTCTTGCTGGTCTGTATTTGCTCAATTTTTTCTACTACCTTCTCTGCAGTAGAGCTTACGGCGCGTCCGATGCTCAGGACATGGTACTGAATGATGAAGATGAGACTACATGTCAATGATTTAGTCGCCTAATTCCATTCCTTCATATATATTACCCCTATTCGTCATTTTTTCGCAATATTTTGTCATAGATTTTGCGGACTGTGGTGTATAGTACCAGCATGCGTAACCACATAGTAGACACTAGGTAGAACCTGGTATCCCATCGACTAAACCACCAAGATTTTATTTGGAAAATTCCAGTCTGTATCCCCTGTGTTTAATTATCATAGATAATTGAAGGCTTATTTCGAATCGACATCTATATTTTACAGTAAGGTTGCATACGTGCATTCGACCACCTCTTAACTCACATTTGACAATAGTATTTGACTAATTGAGGCATTTTGTAATTTTACCTTCAAATTAAAGGGCTACGAGACCTAAAAAAAAGGAAGAAAAAAAAAAGGCTACGATGACCAACTATGTTTATGATGGGAAATTGGCAATAAAGCCTATTTCATCTATTGCTGATTTCCATATATGTGGATCATATGATATGTGGGCTGGTCATCCTAACTACTTTGTGGCCCAAACAGTCAATGCAAGGTTCCACGCTACACCCTATAAGTTATAACCAATTCGTTTACAAGACAAGGATGTTGATAATCTAATGGTAGTGATTTGTGTTCAATTCCTGACTCCCCAACTTGTAATTTGAGAGTGATTTGTGTGGATGTTAGCGTATGTTGTGGGGCCTCCTACCGAGTTCGTACAATCATGTCCAATTTCAATTGATTTATCTGTGGTTTTCTTTTGAGTTAGAATCTCTTAAATAACCCCCTTAGATTCACAAGGACTGAGCCCTTTAGAGACAACAAATTACTAATAAAAATTTTTGTTTACAAGACTACATGGCTTTAATCAAATTAGCATTGAAAGAATAGCATATTGTTTCCCTGATACAATTAATTTGTGTAATGCATACTCCGTATGCTGTAGTAAATAAGTTGGTAGTAGTAAAATTGAGTTGGTAAAATCACAAGTGGATTTGGTTGAATGCAATACCGTATAAAATAAGTATTGTATTGATTATTATTTATTACAACAAATGAGCAATTCAGTTGGGTTAGAAGTAGCTCCCAACATAACCAATCTAAACAATTAAACGAAAAGGAGAGATATCTTTGGGTAGGACCTAGGACGAGGGAGTTTTGAAGAGTAATTTGAATCAGACGTTAGGAGATGAATAAATTCAAAGAAAAAAAAATGGAATAGCGATTCTAGCAAAGACCATACTTTCACCACGAGGCTCTCGTGCGCCCGTTTAAATATACTGCACCCCGAAACATTTTGCGTTGTGTACTATCCTCAATTGCTTTTAATACTAGTATATAAAATTATACGGATAGGTAAAGAAAATGAATGAGAGTTTATGACGGTTCAAAACATAATATATACTAGTACTCCCTCCGTCCCAGTTCAAATGCCCCATTTTCTATTCTGGAATGTCCTACCTCAAACACCCCATCTATTTTGGGACATATTTCTCTCTCCTACTTTTATTAAATTATTACATCCTCTTTCACATTACCTCTCCTACTTTTATTAATTCTCACATCCCATCTCCTCATTTTTCCTAATATTACCCGATTACCCCACTCAACTTACTACATCAATTTTTCTTATTTCACTACAAAAATCTCATGGAGACGTTTGAGCTGAGACAGAGGGAGTAAAAATAATTGAAACAGAGAGAGTACTACTTTCTTTTTATTCTGAACAACGATTAATGTTATTGGTAAGACGAAAAATCCAATTATATCAAATGGTATGACGAGTTGAACTACTTTCGAGTGTAAACTATACTCAGGGATAAGAGCGTAAGGCGTCTGTAGCAAACAACGGAAAATTCATCAGAGCTAAGGATCATATAATGTCTGAACTCCAACCTCTCCTGCGTACCTCCAACTCTAAGGGTGGTCTTAAGACCCTCCCTTTCATCATAGGTATCCTTCTGTCCCATCCCTATTTTTGCATTTTCTTTTTTATTTCTGGGTTTGTATGAATTTGGAAGCGCTAACACTTTATTTAAGCAGAGGTAGTGTTGTTACTGTGAGTTTTAAAGTATTAGTACTCCAATATTAACCACATATTGAAACCTTATCACTGAAGTCACATTTTAACTCTTTGTAAAGAAGTGAATGTTGTTTATCAATTGTGATTAAAGACTTGTTAAAGTCGACATTTTTTCATTTGGTACATAGGAGCAGCTATTGTTACAAACTAGCAATGTTCCGGAGTAGGGGTATGGTTGCCCCAGATACATTAGTCTACTAACCATTAGGCAAACCTTGACCCTTTAGTACCTCTACCACATTGGAGTAATTTGCACACATTTGACCCACCCTTAAAACTCGATATGGGCAGGAGATTTTAAAACATTCAAATAATGCAAATTGCAAGAGGTCTACAGTGTAGACACCATTAATTTGTCGACAATGTGAAATTAAGTAAGCAGTAGTAAAATTGAGATTGGTGTGGTAAAATTAATTTGTAATGAAAAATTCAGGTAGTCAAATAAAGTGTGTTGGTAGTAAAATTATTCGTATAAGTAGTGAAATTTTAATAGTGTAGTAAAATTACTACTCATAGTAGACACATTCTGTAGACCTCTAGCATTGTCTTTCGAGAATAATAACGTTAGTGTTTGTTTTTGTTGTTACATACAGTAAATGAGGCATTTGAGAAGCTGGCAAGTTATGGACTTGCGCCAAACATGATAGTGTATTTGATGGGAAGATATGGTATGAAGTTGACAACAGGTTCAAACTACATTTACTTCTGGACTGCTGCGCAGAACTTCACCCCTGTGATTGGTGCTTTCTTTGCGGATTCGTGTGTTGGTCGGTATCATATGGTTGGGTTCGGTTCCATGGTCAGCCTTCTGGTATACATTCTTCATCATCCCTCGAATTTTGATGATCCTTGCACTTTTTTTTTTTTTTGGGTGATTTCTTTGGGTCTGATTTGAGGCGTAAAGACTGATTGAATTGGGCGAAATTAGAGTTCCGAATCACTAAGACATGACATGATCCTAAGTTCCTTACTCAGAAAATTACTGCCTAGTATTGGTTGTTTCAAGCCGAAAAAGGCTGTGGCGTGAAGCTGATACGAAAATTGATCTCATTGTGTTTGCGTGCTTCTCACATTCAAGCATACTACTGAAAGTGTTACTCTATCCGATGTCTTGTCCTGCTGCATTCCTGGACAAAATATTGCTGCTATGAATAATGTAAGACTCTGAAACTTAATGGCATTTTAACTGTTATGTTGCAGGGCATGATTTTTCTGTGGTTTACTGCTATCATTCCTGGGGCAGCTCCATGTGCTGAGTCCAATTCTGAGTGTGGATCCACAAGCGTACTCCAGCTTGCCCTTCTGATTTCATCGTTTTTCCTCATGTCAGTTGGTGCTGGGGGCATAAGGTCGTCCTCCTTTCCCTTTGCTGCAGATCAGTTGGTCCAGGGCAACAATGTAGGAAGTTCAAACACCTTAGAGCGGCTGCTGAACTGGTATCAATTCGCTGCAGGAGTTGGAACTGTGATTGGAATTACAGTTTTGGTGTACATTCAAGAAAACTTCGGTTGGAAAGTAGGGTATTCAGTCCCTGTTGCCTTCATGATGTTATCTGCCCTCTCTTTCTACATGGCTTCGCCCATCTACGTAAAGTTAAAACCCAAAGGAGGGTCTCCTGTTTCGTATGTTCGTGTTTTGGTAGCCTCATGGAAGAAGAGGCACCTCACACAATTAGAAAGGACTGATGTAGCATACCATCAGAGAGAGGGGTCAATATTGAAAATCCCAACTGACAGATTAAGGTAATCTTTCTTGCTGTCGCGTTGCTTTCAGTATACAATGTTTTACCAAGAGAAATCTGATGACTGATGAGTCCTGACATTGCAGGTTCTTAGACAAGGCGTGCATAGTTACTGACGCTAAGGAAGAACTCGCGCCAGATGGAACAGTCTTGGATCCATGGAAGCTCTGTGACATAGATCAGGTGGAAGAAGTAAAAGCAATAATCAAGGTGATCCCAATTTTGTCGGCAGCAATCATGGTTAATGTAACAGGCAACGCGACTGTAGGAGTTCTTCAAGCAAGGTCCATGGATCGTCACATCACCAGTAACTTTGAAATCCCAGCAGGGTCTTTCGGCTCGTTTACTATTGTCTCCATTGTTCTATGGATCGTCATTTATGATCGTCTAATTATCCCTTTGGCCACCAGAATTATGGGTAAGCCTGCTCAACTGAGTGCTAGAACGCGGATGGGAATAGGCATTCTCTTTTTCTCCTTGTCAATGGCTGTTGCAGCTATCATTGAGGGTGTCCGTCGTGATAAGGCTATACAGGAAGGGTTTGCAGACGATCCAAATGGTGTAATCCATATGTCCGCGCTCTGGCTGTTACTACACAATTTCATTTACGGAATAGCTGAGGCTTTTCTTGTCATTGCGCAAACTGAATTCTTCTACTCAGAATTCCCAAAAAGCATGTCAAGCATTGCAACGAATATTGGGTACTTTGGTCGATCTGTGGCGAGTTTACTCTCGAGTTTGCTCATGAACACCATTGACAATATCACCAGCAAGGGGGGTAAAGAAAGTTGGGTTTCTAGCAACATAAACAAGGGTCACATAGATTACTATAATTGGCTACTTGCTGGTCTGTACTTGCTCAACTTCTTCTACTACCTTCTCTGCAGTAGAGCTTACGGCACGTCCGATGCTCAGGACATGTTAATGGCTGACGAAGACGAGACTATCTATGAATGATCCAGTCACCTAATTTCGTTACTACACATTTTCTCTTTCCAGGATTATAGACCCCAATTTGTACATCATCGTGACTCCACGAGTTATGTATATCAAGGAGAAGTTGCTTATATCATCTTGGAAGTGTTTTGTTGCCGCCTTTTGTGGTATTATGCAGCTATAAATCGCATTGTCCAAACGAATCCAAGTTACTTCTTTGAATGACTAATATATGCGACTAAGTTCTAACTTTCAACAACGTTCTATGTTCGTAGCACGTTATATGACGATCAAGTTCGCCGGTTAGGAACTTAACTTGCCTTAATGTCCCAAGTTCAAATCCTTTCATCTCCGTAGGCATTAATTGCTCCAAAAAGGGGAAAAAAAAAAATTAAAACAATCTCTCGAAAAAAGTTTCATTCCTTCTCTACTAATTATTTTTTTTTCTTGGTAGATACAAGCATGTTTGGAACACATGGATTGATCAACTGAGTTACCACTGACCACTAATCCTCAAATCCGTGTTTTAATTTTTCAATTTATATACTCCCTCCAGTCCACCTCAAACACATGTAAAAAATAATCTGATATTGAGAAGGGTATCACCTTAATCAGTTAATGAAAATTCCAAATAAATTGCATGGCGAGTTAGCAAAAACTGTAATCCATTCACTATATAACTTTTTTGGAACTTTGATAAAACGATAAATATGTACACTTTTGTCAACAAAGAGTATTTTACACACGAGACGTTTATGATGGGACGGAGGGGGCAGTAGTTTTGGAGGTCTTAAGACATACGGAGTAGATAATTAGTAAAAGTAATATCCCACATTGGGTTGCAATACACGATTCGTGGACTTTATAAGGCAAGAAGATTAGACAATCCGTTGAAACTTGAAACAATCCCATATTGGGTTGGTATACAGGATTAGTGGAGTTTACAAGGGAAAAACTCGAATATATAGTTGCCCATGTTGGAGGGTATCAAAGGGGGCAACCACTTTGATTTGGGTCTGGTGAGATGTAAGCCAATAATACTTCTGAACCTATTTGATCTCTGCGTGAGGTCAGGTCAGCAGTCAAGTTCCGAGCTTCCATCTCTCTAAACCTGCCAATTTTTTTATATTTTTTTTTGGGAGGACTAAATTCTACGGAGTATTATTATCAGAGTATTATTACAAGTATTCTGTCCTAATAGTACCATAATATTGATGTGTGAACTGATCCCTTCGACAAGCCCGCGCCATTTTAACGGTAATAGAGTGATTAAACCTATCTATTCAGAGGACAAATAGAGGCATAAATATGAGAACATAACTAAAATCAATTCAACGTTATCAAACAATGCAATACCAGGACTAGTTTTCAAAAGTTCATTAAATAGTTGTGCTGCCTAGTCGCCTTTAAGAAAGGAATGTAGTAGCAGTACAACATTTGTACAACATTCTTGCTAGACATGCTCCACTCGTAATTGAAGTACAAACACTGGACATGAGCAAATGACTAACATCGACGCAACTCACTGAAGTGTGAGTATATATGCAAACTTCCGAATGTATAAGCAAATTGCATGCGAATACCACCAAGAGAAGCAATGCAATGGGTGAGGCTAACTGGCTATCACAGTGATGGAGAAGACTCCGATAGCGGATCACCTAGCAAGATAGGAAGTGATGGCCTACTCCTGGGCGAACCTTGGGTGTTGGGATGTCCATGCTCTTTCAACAACATTTTGATGACAGTGGAATTATTTTGACCCATAAGGGCAAGTCTATTAACAGACTCCGTAAACTTCACTTTCGACATTCACCAAAAAAAAAAAAAAAAAAAAAAAAAAAAAACAAGAAGGCAGTGCTCCATGGCAAACTTTCAGGACAAAGTACAAAAACACACTAAAATGAACATCTGTACGAGTAGGTCGTTGCAAAAACCAAGTTAATGTCGCCGTCAAATGTTCTACTACACCAGTATGTCAAAACCTCAGAAAGGTGAACATCGATAACTCTTGAATGACATTCGACAACCAGGAAACAAACCAAGAAATATACAATTTCCGAAAAAAGTAGGTATGGCCATACAGACATAAAGGAAATAAGGAAGCCTACCCAAAAACACTTGTGTAAGATGGTGAGCTACATACTATCAATTGCATACACATGGAGGAATTGTCAAAAGCCAGCGATGGGAGATTGGGAGGACAGCCTGAGTACATTACAAAGGTCATGGCAGGAAATAAGGTAGGCTTTTTTTTTAAGAAATCATCAAGGGCCCCAACCTAGAGGTACACACATATGGCTAGAACTAGAGTCACCTCAATACATACTTCTGAGAGAACGAGGACATCAAAGCAACGAACTAGCTGCTCGGCACACAAGTACAGTGCTTAGCAAGCTAGTATCTAACATAGGTTGTCACATGTCATATACAAATGAATTCTTTAGCCATTACTGCCTATTGTTTCAAGAGTACGCATCTCTTATACCGAGAATTACAACACCCAACTTACCACCAAACTAAGTCAAAGGTAATATCCCTCACCCATTAAGTAGAAGTAAGTTAAATATATCACATCACAGTTATTATAAACCCACAATTAGAGCACACCTGTGTTAAGCTTCCATATAGGAAACGAAAAGAAAAAGTACTTCTAATGCAAATATAAGGCTATAAGATACATTATCATTAGTATTGTCAAAAGAAAATTTATTAGCAATACAAGCCTCCCATAAAATTTAAACTTTGAGTGAATCGGGAAAAGTAGTGTTAAGATTAAATAGTCTTAAGAAGTTATGTCCCAACACCACAAATTATTACAATAGTCAACTTCATAAATAAAGGTCATGGACATCTAAGAGACACAGGTGTGCACAAACATAAAAAAGAAGGATTGTTTTTACTTTAAAAATAATTGTACAACAAAATGGAGAAAAATACAACTAGAAGTGAGAAAAGATACTATAGGTCACTATAGGGGGGTAGAGTTCTCACAAAACAAGTTTAAACAAGAGAAGTGAACAACCATGACTACTTAGCATAGTGGATGTCATGAAGCATTTCCCCAAGTTCAAGAATTTATTAAATACCCCAATTCCACCCATTCCTTCTTTTCGTTATTGAACTACCTCTTTGGAGACCTTGATAGTGAGAAATACCTCTTTAAGGTCACTCCTCATTACCATGGACTTGAAGCGACATCAAGTTACCCACGGCTACTAGTGAATCCCAATTCAACTTCAACTTTGGGTGAAGTTGACCCACTACCCTTAATGCATCAAAATATCCGGTCAACCAAAGTTGATTGCCTTTCTCCTTGACAAGAACATCCACATGTTGAACCTCATTTAATCCAACCAATTTAAGGTTCTCACTCTTGGGATTATCGTCTATATAGAAAGATTTTGATAGCTCGGCCACTTTATCACACACAAATTGTTTATGACTTGGAAGCTTCATCATTGGATTTGGAGTTGATATCTCCTCAAAATGAGAAGGACCATCATCGAATAGCTCCCCTTGTAGCATGCTCACTCGATCCATCTCGCATCCTTCACTCCTTGTTGGGGTTAACGAAACCCTCGTCAAGGATATGCCACATCGCTTGTCGCGATAGCCATTTCCTCTTTCATTTCCATTTGAGTGATAACATGAGCAAGGAATAGTATGCTTTTTCGCCAGTTCTTGATCCATATGCAAGAATCCATTCCCAATTCCCTCGTTAGAAGCCATGACAAGAGGATGCTCACCTTTACATCCACATTGCACCGCATTAAGAGGATGAGGACAAGCGTTCAATGTTTCAGAGTCTCCTTCTATGTCCGTGTCTTCGGAAGTTATCTCTGCATATATTGCCAATTACTAAGATTAAGATACAACGACATGCTAAGAGAACGTCCTAACCAATTTCGCATATCCATGTAGGATGGTGGAACATAATATTCAGGCTTAAACCACTAAAACCAATTGTGAGGCTCTGTTTAAACTAAAAGTCAAACCACTTTGTTAAATCCCTCTTGTAACCCACGACCAGCATGCTTCGTTGCTTCTAATTATTCCTCCATATTGCTTATAATAGAAAGTTTAACTTGGAGTTGTGCCACTTGAAATTCTATGCTCTTGTACATTGCTAAACCACACACCATCTAGTAAAACCCATTGATATATGGATATCTAAGTGTGTGAAACAAAGCCCCTTCACCAAAATGAACGTCCAATGTTTCGCAGACTTCCCACATGAAAGGATCATGAGTTGAATTGTAACAATCCTTGTTCAATTGTAATGGTGAGTATAAGAGCTACTTGGCCAAGGTTATACGCACTTGCGAATGAGGGACTCCGCACTAAAGGAAACAAGATGCAAGTTACAAGCGCAATAATTGATTCATGATATTCCCCATAGGCTTTCACCCATGAGCTCAAAAGAAATAAAGGGGATAATGTTAAGGTTGGGACTAAGTATACTCTGCCCATGGCCCAAGTGATGACTTCTCTTCACAAACAAATGCGAGCAAGGGAAGTGTGTTGCAAAAACAAAAGATAAAGCAAACTCTGTTATCCAACTTTGGGGATACATTGTAGTTTGGTAGCAAGATAATAGGTTCATCATTAGCGGTTCGATAATGATGAATGCATCCCTAAACAAGTACTTTTACTTCTTTGAGTTAGCGATATACTCCCCTCGTTCATATCTAAAGTCCTGCTTTCCATATTGAGGAATTCACTTTCAATCTTCCCGATCTTTATTTTGGTAACTTTTGAACCAATGAAATGCTTCCAAAGCGCCAATGTTCTCATTCCCATTTGCGTTTAATAAATTTCAATACACTCCCAAAACTTTGTGCAAAAAGCAACATGAAGGTCGGATATAATTGGAGTGAGTTCAACTGCAATTGTAATTTGGGACCTTGTAGTGTACGACACTAGTCTTCGCGGGTTGACTGAGGCATCGGCCTATTCCCCCCGTCTTTTAGGGTTTTGGCCCCGATATGAGGTCCTAACTCCGCTTTAAAAAAAAATAGAACATGGAACACCAGAAGGCCTGAATCAATATTAGGGAGGTTCCGGAGTTGATGCCTTGATTCGTCCACATCCGATAGCAAAGTCCTAGGTTCATACTTCGTAAAATTCAAGTTTAACAATAATGGGAAAGGCGTTGGGAGAAAGACGCTCAATTGCTATAAAGGTGTTGATTACATCGCTCCACTTTACCACATGGCATTTCATTTGTTCCCTTCAAGGTGGGAGAACTCCAATTCGAAATACCAGTCTTTTCATCTTCCAATCGCATGGGCTTAAGGAACAAAAGTAACTTTTACTTTCACATTATTTGCCGAATACCAAAAAACATACTCTTAGTTTCATAATTTTCGAACATTAACCCGAACTCTCTTATTCTTCAAAAGACTCCGGCTTACACCTTCAATTGAGGAACAAATCTACGGCTAAACATGACAGATCAAAGGTTCTTATATAGGGGATCGTAGATCTAACAAAAACTTAATTCGATGTCCAGTCCATCACGTGGGTTAAATTGAAAAAATCGGACCAACACCAATTAAGGTGAGCCCTAAATCAATCAATCAACAAGAAAGGGGAAAAGTGGAAAGGGAGCGGAAGAAGATGAAAGAGACTTTTAGGACCAATGAGGTTTAAGATAGAGGTGATGTCCTCCATATATAGCCGATCACATTAGTCAATGGCACTTGCCCACATTCCTTTTCATCAACGAAATCACAATTAGTTAAAGAGTCGGGAGACATTACGGGAGTAGTTGGAATCATGATGGCAAATATGAAGGGGACATCCTCTTGCATACCTAGGCGAACACATCAATTGACAAAACTTTCCTAGATCAATTTCAGGGTTTATTGCGAAACCCTACCTTTGAAATGTCAGAATTTACAAAACCTTTTACAATGATATTGGACAAACACTGCCTTCAAACAATACCAAAAAAGTTTTCGAAACACTTCTGTTTTCATTTTTCTGGCCAAAAAGATTTTCTTACCTTTATCTCTATCTTCAACTAAAACCACTAGATTCCCCAAATTTCTTCTCCTTCCATCTCCCGAAAAGGACTTAGTCTAAAATCACCCCCAAACTTTCCTGGGCATGATCTCAATTGTTCTAGGTATCAACCCCAAGTTTTAATCGAGTGAGCGATCAAAAGTCAATAAGCAATCCAAATCGAGCACAAATCATTAAAGAGAAACCTAAAATGAAAATTGGAAAAGGAGAGAGGAAGTATAAAAATAAGCTAATCGTTGCTGCTACAAAGGTGGATTGTCATCGTTATCATCATCATTCATCATCACGCAAAAAAGAGATGGACGAATCAAGACCAATCTGATACCTTTGATCTATGCCTACACAATTTTTCATTCTCATCTTTATCTCCAAATATGATATACCTAGATTTTAATTTCCACAAAAAGAAATTAAAATAAAAACAAATAATAAAAAAGTTTCAAACTTTCACTACAGCTTTTTATGAGGAGCTGGTTAAAAGGTGTATCTTTTCACTAGAATATTTTTAGCGGATTTAAACAACAGGAACACAAAATCTGAGTAAGAATGGTAGGGAAGGAAATTAATGGATGGGAAGAGCAAGAGAAAAGGGTAGGAAATTTTCGTAGAAAATTTGATATCGGGGAAATCGATTTGGGAGTGAGAAAAGAGGTAGGAAAATAAGTTCAAAGACAAAGTTATCGTTAGCGCTGAAGTAACTTTGGCCAAATTAAAAAAAAAACAGTTAATGTTTTGTAAACTCCTTTCGGTATAAGATAAAGATAGAGTTTCGCAAATTCCCCCAACTTCTAAAGGTAGGATTTTGAAAAAAAAAAAAAAAATGATGGTCACCGAGACTTTTGAATCTTGCTTGGAAATTTCAATACTCAGTCTCAACTAAAGGTGGGTAGAAAAGCCAAGTACCCGGGATCGGACCCTAAACCAACAGAACCAACGGTTCCAATTCCGGGTAGTGAATCTATACATCCTAACAAACCCTAATACAAAAACATTGTTCTCTCTACATCCTCCATGCACCTCCATTTCTCAATTTTAACTTTCACTCACTTTTGAACACTACTGCTACACTGCTTTGACACTCCAGCATGACATCGCGGACTTCTACATCCCCACTCTCACATACTAGGTCACCAACATCATTATCTTCATTTCAAGGTAAATGTCAATCATTGCAAGCTATAATGTTCACAGCAAATTAGTGAACTCCTAAATCGAACCTCAACTACTACACTTAAAAATCCAATAGATTACTGAGGATATAAAGTTGTAATGATTTTGGTTGAAAAATTGATGTGATTGTAGTTTTCCTTTTAATCATAACATATTTTCAATTAAAAGCGGGAACCCGGAAGTCCGAAACCGGAATAATTCCTTCATATTCAAAGAAATAGGGGACCGTGGCGGTTCCGATTCCGATTCCAGAACTTAGGGAACTGAGTGCAACAGTACCGGTTCCGGTTCCATATTTGGAGAACCTGTCGGTTTCGGTTCTGATGGTACTGGGTCTCCGGTGTTGCCCACCCCTAGTCCCAACCACCATATGATCAAAACCAAGGGGGAAGATGGCGGTGAAATGAAGGGTGGAGGACAACTCCTACGAGCACATACGATGACAAATACATGAGACGGCTAGGGTAGCGGAAGCCATGAAAATAAAAAAATAAGCGTGCCCTAGAAGATGAAATGATGCAAGTGCTTAAAATTCGTGCTTTGGGTGGATTGTTTGATGGCGAATGCAAGTGGTATGCATTCGCTTCTCCTCACTTTCCTTTACTCACTCTGGATCAAAGAACAAAAGTACAACCGACATCATTTCCCATTAAAACGCATATGCACTTTGAGAAAACTGCAAAGGTACACATGTGGTGCAATGCTACACCGCAAAGTTAAAGGGTATGCCTAGAATTCCAAAATATTATTTCGGTGTTTGAAAGTATTTTTACGACAAAAGGTAAATTCTTATATTAAGAGTAAACTTTTTATCCATGCAAAGAGTGAAGATAAAGATGAGTATACAAAGTCAACTAAGTGTTCATTATAGCAATTTTCAACAATTTAAATTATGTACATTATTCGCAATCATGAGTGTTAATTATAGCTAATGAAAGGTGTGCAACTTAGGGGTAAAACTTTGAAACCAAATCCTCATATGTAAGTGAAACAATATGCACGGTGACGCAAATTCTCGCCAACAAAAAGCCACCATAAAACCTAAGAACTGATACAAAACTCCTACAAGAATATATAGGAAACCATAAATTTGTCAAACACTACGAAAATCATGACAGCCACGCCAATAAACTACAGATAATAAAGGTTGAATAACATGATTGAGTGAAACGATATCTAGAATCCTCCCAACTTTTTCATGGATTATAATTGTTTTCGGTCAAACATTATTCGGCATATCACTATTTTCAGGAATAAGAAGAGTGTTAGAGTCCATATGATGAGGCAACAGATGGTGGTAAGTTCCCCGTCACGATAACACACTATCAACCCAGAATTGTGCTACACCAAAAATAAATCTTAAGCTCTAAGAAAAGACAAATCTGAAAGATTAGATGTCCAACCATTGATAAACTCGACATTTCATTGATACGTCACTTGCTTTTTTACCTTAGAATGTCATTCTCCTTCATCAAAGGAGTAAACTACATTGTTCTCTATTTGCAAGCATAAAAATTCACAGCCAAATTGGAAAAAGGCATAATAAAGTCATGGGTCCTACTATACCCAATGCCTCAAACACAATCAATATGCAAAATCATTATTCGACTCAAAAAGGCAAAAAGTGAATGTGGAACTTCCACACCACCAAGCTACACAATTATTGTGATACGCAAGCATCTCAAATTATCCTCAAGGTAAATCACATCTACCAGCGTCCCTGAATTCATCCTTTATCATGCTAGGTATTAGTGCTAACCAGATGCCACCATGTAGCCACCATGTACAACAGGCTTGCTCACCCTAGTCATAACATTAAAGCTAAGAAACTAAAGTTCAATCCCAAGGGGCAAGTGAAAACAATTTGCATGGTGAAGCAAAATCTCATCATAAAAGGCTCCAAGGTCCCACCAAAAGAACAAAAAGAACTCAAACCCATAATTTAAGCACATACATCTTCGCAACTAACCTCTAACACACTAGAATTAATATAGGGTTAATGCCATAAGGCCCATAACCAGGCAGCATTAAATGATTTGAAGAATTTTTAGATTCTTCCTGTATTATTCGTCATTATATAGTAGGAAAGAGGTTCCCAATCACATTCAGAATGTTCCTTTGCATAAAACTGTCTCTAAGGACAACCAAAAACTGAAAATGTACGAAAGAGTTTAAGTTATCAAACCACCAAAGTAATTAAGGACTGGCTTTCATAATACAACCCAAAAGTGGCTTCCTTGTGTCGTGTTACCTACTAGAATGTCATGTTACCCGGTCAAAAGGAGTATAATTAGACTCTCTATCTACAGCCGCAAGAAAGTCAAACATCCAAATCAGTATAAAGCTTTATAATGACAAGGGTCCTACCCTCATAAAGCGCCTCGAATTCAGAGAACGACCATACATAACAGGAACAAAATTGTTCGACCTAACTAGTCAGGAAGGGAGTGTGGCACTCGTTCGGCGCCAAACCAAAATCATTGGAAAACTTATCGAGGCTGATCTGAAACTATCACCAAGGTAAACCTCATCCACTAGCCTTAATGAAGAGGACTCCCTCCACAAGTAAATGGTCATAAATCGCACTCACATGTGCGTAACGAAACCCATAACTTCCAGTAGTTTTGTCTATTTGTCCAAACCATTAATGTCACTCAAGAACTCAATATCTAGAACCATTTAGGAAGTCCCTTATATACGATTCACCACAGAACCAGTTCATCTTCAGTGCTCTGTCACTCAAAAAGACATGCAAACATGTCAAATATCAAAAGGTTGGGCGACATTAACCACCATTCACACACCCCATAATCCTCACGCCAACAAATACGATTCTCCACAACACCCACAACTGTTTGATTTTTATCCAAATCCAATACCTTGTCCTTGACGTCAAAGATGAAAAGACTGGTTCATGGCTTGACGTGGATTGAAGGTCTTTAAAATTTTAAATTATGTAGTTATTTAATCGGATCAAAGGCTACCGTGAAAATGATGAGCACCAGAGCCTTTAAAAGCTTAATATCACAACCCACCAATGTGCTCTGCAAAAAGGTCAAGTATTCAGCAAAGACATGAACATCTGTCCAAAGGTCCCATGTTTTGTTTTAGTTTGGGGGTTTGTATTGGCATTAATGTTCAAAACAGAACGAGAAATGGGAGAGAGAGGAAGAGACAATAAAAACTCCTTGAAAGAAGACTAGAACAAGGTTGTTATGTTTGTGCGCCTAGAAATTGTGCACATAATTTCACTGACGACTAACTAGAGGCAATGAAGTCAGCACTGCCTGTTAGATCTTTTAAATCAATTTTCTTTTGTTCTAAGAAGACAAAAGGAGCCAACAATGAACATCTATAAAGAAAGCTATGAGAGAGCACGAGGAGCAAGAAAAATGGGTCACGGAAATAAGAGAACTATACCTGTTGATGAATCATTTACTCCCTTTTTATATCTAACCTTCAAAAATATCAGCAAAAGAGTGAAGCGTACCTCTAAAAAGGTCAGCATGTTGTACTTGTTTTGTAAGACCAGAAAACTGACGAGGATGGAGTGTATCTAGCTCCATATAAGTGTCCCGACTGCACTGCTCTTCAATAACAGTTTCTTCTAAGGCAGTTTTTGGATCAGCTTCTCCCTCCCCAGTGGTGGAACCCATATAACTATCCCAACTTGCTATGTGAACAGGTGCTGTTAAACCACGAGCACACTGAATGCCACAGAGACTCATGGCCGCATACTGCAACAGTAGTAGGCCAGTAGCCACCTCTCTTTCAGGCTTGATGAATGGAGAACCAGGTGTGCCAGGATCTTCATGGTGAAGCCAATTACCAAAAAAAAAAAAAAAAAAAAAAAGGAAAACAACTGATCTGTTAGAAAAACCTAGCAGCTTTAAGGAAAAAGGAAAAAAAAACGTATTTAAAAGAATTAAAACAACAACGATCTTTAGAACAATATAGAAATTGGTCACAATGGAAACATACCTTGACCAAGTGATCCATTGACTATGCAAACTCTTTCTCTGGAAATCCTATTACAGGGACCAACCACATCAACCAGGTGACCATTCTTTTCATCTCTATTTATGATAGCAAGTTTATTCACTAAATCACACGCCTCATCCATTACTGTTTCGGACTCCTTTATCTCTGCCACCACATGCGGTGTACATTCCTCTTCATTAGTGACTCCAATATGCAATCCATCACTAATAAAAGAATTTTCAGTTGTGCAGATTCCAGCTTCGCTTACTTTGTCAAACCTCTGCCTTAGTTTGTCAAACCTCTGCCTTAGCTCACCAACAGTATCCTGAACAGTGCTTAGACGAGATATCCTTACTTCCCCTGTGTTAAAGTCAAGAAGTTAATGTCCAACATCAGTTCAATTTCCCACAAGGCCACAATCAGAAGTATGAAAATAGGATGTAAGGCAAGGTCAAATAAACAGCAATAAGCAATAAGCAATTTGGAATATTATACTCCATTCCTAGAAATAAAATAACTTACATCTTTTACTCCTAGCTCTCTTGCATTCAGGCTTCAAGGGTGGTATATAGTCACACGCCGAAAAGTATTCATTTACAGTTGTCTTCCGCTTTGTGCCTTTCTTGTATCCAGAGGCCGTGGCTGGAAGACCCGCAACAACCACAGTGGAAACATCTATCTCCTTACAAGGTGATATCTTATATCTTTTACGCCTCGCTCTCTTGCATTCGGGCATTAGAGTTGGTATATAATCATACACATTTGACGATGAAATTGTAGTCTTCTTGTGCCTCATCTCATGCTGGGATTTAGAACCTGCTGAATGAAAAATGACATTCCTCCTTGAATGAGAGACTAGAATGCTTGGCAAAAAGATTAAAGACAGCAACCAAATAATCAAAAGCTAAACATGCAAAGAGCTAAAATGTTACCAAACTTAAGTGCAACAACTAACATGAAAGGTAACATCTCCTATCTCACAACAGCAACAAGCTTTCCCGTCTATGTTAAGCTAGGGGTGGGGGTGTGTGTCAAATGTTCAACATAAAGAGGCAGTTTGCTGATGATTATGTCGTGTAACGAATGGAGTCAAAAACTACTTCACATCACAAGAAGCACAAACACTTTAGTACCCCATTTTGCATTACTTCATCCAAAGCTTAGGCAGCTACATTAAAATTAGCAAGTAGTTCTAATTCTTCAGGTGACCACTCCACACACGGTCATAAAGAGAAAAAGATGGTAATGAGCCCATGCATAAACTTACATGGATGTCCATGGCAATCTCTGTAATTTTGCCACAATACATTCACACCCAGCTCTTCATATCTAGGTTATATTAAGTGGCTGAGCATGAACAGAAAACTAGAGCTAATTTGTGCAAAGCCAAAAGACCTAAGGTGGGGTCTATCCTATGGGGACTTATGTGAGCCTTGAACCAGAAAAAGTCAAAGGAATAGAGGATATCAGACTTATGATTACAGAGTAATTTGGGATAGCGTAAAGAAACTACAAAAGTAACATTTTAAAATTCACAAGTTGTTCTTGAAACCTACCATTAACATCGACAGCATCATTTGACTGTGGAATATCGCCTTGGGTATTCACATATGCATCAAACAGATATTCAAAGGCATTGTCACCTTGCACACCAATCTGAATTTTTTTGGCAGAGTCATCAGAGCACCGCATATCAGTTTTCTTACTGAGAATACAATTGAGCCCTCCAATCTCTTCCATTCTGTAGTCATCTGTGAAATCTCCATATTCGTCAATAAGTTCACCAAGTGAAAACATGTCAGGTGTCACCTTGTAAACAGCTAGTTTCCTGAAAGGCTTATATGAGTTGGTCTCAATAGAGCTGTTAATAATGTTGTAAACAGCGGCTTCCCAGCCAGGGGAATGGGGATCATCAAGAGAATTTACACCACAAAGAATGATGATTTCTCCGGTTGATTTTACCAGCAAAAGTAGTTCACCACTAATTGCTTCAGGGCACTCCATGCGGGAAGAGACGTGTACCTCAGATTCTCTAAAATATCTTGGAGAATGATTATTCCAACTAATCCTCATATGATCTCCAGCCTTCTGACAATCTCGATCATCACAAAACCTTGTACCTCTGCAGATTATGATTTCCCCTGACGGACTCACCAATAGTACCAGTCCCCACATAGCCAATTTTGGGCATTCCAAAGAAGAGGCTGGACTCAAGTGTTCTTCCATGTAATACAATGAGTCACCGTCAGGCAGGAAAGTGGAAGCTATCCTTGGAACCTCTTCAGCGACTCGAGAATAGCTTCTAGTTTCATGTTCTGAGTTTCCCTTGCACGATACTGGAAAGACAACACACAAAGGTTCCGGCTGGTCCGGAATAACCATTATCTCACCTTCGCCTGCGTGCCCTACACAGCTTTGTGGAGTACTCTCAATGGAAGCACTAGAAAAAGCCTGGCAAGAAAAGGACTCCGGCCACATTGCTGCAGAACAATACTCGCAGACCCAATCATAGCTATCGCCAAAGCTCACTGGTGGAATGCCCACACAGTACCTACGACAACATTTCAAAGGTTAACAAAAGTTAATAAACCGTAAGTGTGAGCCCACGAAAAAAGTTAAAAGACGGTTAATGAAGAGCCACACACACACACACACATGAAAGCCATTTCTAAATCAACAGTCCTCTTGACCATGACCAACTGATTTATTTTTTGTTTACACACATGCACTTAACACTACCTCAACGTCATAAATTAATATCCACGAGCATGTCAGGTATTAGTATGTGCATGAGCAGAATCATGTCGAAGCTTGAGTAAGGAAGAAAAAATACTTACTGGTGCACAGTAGTAGAAGAGCATTGAGAGCAGTAAATGAGAGCATTCGAGAAACCTCGATGGCCACAAACATTGCAAACCTTCACCTAGCAGTGAAAATAGCCTTTAGCATACATTTGTACTTATCCAGTCAATAACAAATAACATGAAAATAAGAACATAGCTAGTATCGAATCAAAATGACAAATATCCCAAATAAGCAAGTTCTAAAGTTTTATCCAGGGAGCAGGCTATAACTGAGCTACACTGGCTTGTTCCAAGGTTATATGAGGGTAAAAAAGTTTTATGTTATGAGAACTGGAATGAAAAATCGCCCAACTTAGGATGTTTCCGAATTCATTACCTGAAGGACTGACAAGGCTAAACATGATCAGACAGCACCCTCCAACCAAGTGATACAGCGATAAAGCAACAAAGCCTCATCCAAATAACGATAAGGGGGCAGATTCAGTGAAAAGGGGTACAGAGGAAGGTCCGAAAAAAAGAGTTAAAATAAAACAAACCACTAAAATAATAAGCATGTTTACACATGACTTCTTGTGAAGTGGTACAAAATGACACACCCATAAAACATCCATAGTGCTTAGAGCATGCAAAAAAAACTCTGGCTGCAGTGCTGAGAGGAGACAAACTCTGTGTACCGAGTACCGACTAACAAACAGAAATGATTCCACAAATTTGAAAAGAACTAAGGCATAAAGAAAAGCATCTATGCACCAGTACCACCGATACAAATAACCAAGAACTGCTATTGAATGGAATTCACATTATTTCTCAATTTCATGCCTGTTCTACATGCAGAAATTGCGTCAACGAAAAGGAATCAAACCGTTTTAACAGTTTTACTAACAGTCTATCACTCATTTAGCACAAAGGGGAGGAAAAGGTTGATACGTGATTTTACTTTCTCACCTGGGTCCTTTGAGACTCTGAGCGCTTTTCCTCCTTGGAAAGCGCCATGCATGCGGTTTGCAGCTTGTCTTGTCCCTCTCTTTCACTATTCACTTAGGTTTACTACAACAACATTAGGAAAAAATAAGTACATGTAATAAACCAAATCCTGCTAGGGACTCATCATAAAAACAACAACATTACCCAACTGCCTCAAAGGCTCCCGGCTCCCCATCAACGGCAAGGACAGGGACTCAGTCAGCATATCACAGGTAAACAACCAAACTAACTTCCAAAACTAGTGTTAGTTCTTTCAATTCCCAACCACCCCACCCTCATCTCCAGAAGAAAACCAAAAAGTAAAAAGAGTATCATTTTTTTAAGTCACTAGGAAAAATCAACCCGACCCCGATAATCCCATACATCTAATCATTCTGACTGAGCTCCTCCAACACAGCGACATCTCACTTCAAACATTTAACATACTCCAATAGAGAAAGCCGTACATCCCAAATCTACAGTGTCACCAGTTGCTTTCCTCTCCAAGAGTCAAGGGGCTCACTAATGTGACCACACAGTAAAGGCCAAGGGAGTAATTCAATGCTTCAAGATGTTGGAACTACCGAATAGTTCTACTAGAGCCTTACAATCTTACATTCCTATAAGAACACTACTCCGCACTTCACCAACCACAACAAGTTGACCACACTTATTTTTGCTACAATTACAGACAACAACAGAAAAAGAAATAAATAAATAACTTCACGTCTTGCTATCACCCTTCCAGCCTTCCCCATGTCATGTAACTTGGCTTCTATTTCAAGCTTAGGACTGAGAACGGATTACAACAATGAATACCAAAAAGGAAGCAAAACAAGCACCAGACAACAAAAATGTGTACCCAAACAACTTTCCCTAGTGCCGCTTTATGATTTTCTCCAACCACCCCTCTAGCCTCGCCTCCCACGTAAATACAACAACAGAGAGGCTCAGTTCCCCCACTCTACAACACCAGTGATTCATCAATTTTTCATTCTATCTTATCAGTTTCGGCGAAAATCCAAAATGCTCCTACACTATTCCCAATCATTTCTATTCCAACTATCTCCAGACTGGTATTCGTTTCGAGAATTCCTATATATGAGCCACAAAAACTTATCAAGATCACCTTGTTCAATTAAACCGCATGTTCACAGTAACACTATTTCGCGCCAAACGAAAAGCCTCAAACCGTAAACCAGAAGACACGTGATGATCAAGCTATCCAGCAATTATTATAACTGATTTCCACAGAAAGAGCGATTTTTACGACACAATCGAATCTAAAACTACACAAAAAAAAATGGCGATAATTTGTAAAATTAAGAATGAAATTAGCACAGAAAATTAACTACATGATCAAATAATGAAAATTAATAATCAAACACATAATATTACATGCAATTTCATAATAAAACGTATTAATCGAATTCAAATAGCAAAAAAAAAAAAAAAAAAAAAAAAAAAAAAAAAAACATAAATTCGTGATAAATAAAAAAATGATGGACGAATATCGAGAATCTATGAAATTGATCGAAAACTATACAATGTTACGAGACGGTAAATTTCGAGTTTTCAGTAAATAAAAATTACCTCGGTGTGGTAAATTAGGTTTTATGCTGATCAAATGAATATTGAGAGGTTTTTGCAGAAGACGTTGTCAGATTTCGAAGCCTATGATCACTGCGTTTTAAAGGGAAAAGGCAGCGAATACCAGGCGACGTCGTATTGTATTCTTAACTCTTTTTTTTTTCTTCTTTTGGGGCCATAATAACGTCAAGGCTTGTGCTCGGTAATATAAGCCACCATTTTTCTCGCGCTATTAGGTTTCGAGTATATCAAATAGCTGCCCTTTTTATATTCGCGCTATTAGGTTTTGAGTATCGGATTCACATCTTTAACGCGAAAACTAGTTTACTACCCGCGCTACGCCTAAAATAAATTTTTATCATTTTATTTCTTTGTGAATGAATTATTTTATCAATAAATTTTATCATTTATAAAGCTTTCACTTTCAATATAATATAAATAATTTAATTCTAGCTCAAATAAGTAATAATGAAGGGTACAAAACAATAAGGTAAGGATGAAATCAATTAATAGTAAATATTGACAATTTATAATCAAAAAATATTGTAAATTTTTTAATATGGAAAACGCCACTCATATATAATCATGGATAGAATCCCCATCTATATTTTTTTACCATAAAAGACATTTTAAATAGATTTTTTAAGTGAAAATTAAAAAGACATGCCACGTGGCATGACAGATGGCCTAACTGAAGCCGGTGAACGTGGTCGTTGCCTCTAACACAGCTTTTAATATATAGTATAAGATAAGAAAGAAAAAGTGGGGGTGGTAAGAAAACATATTTGTATTATTTCATTTGCTCAATCCTAGTAATTCGTTGATTGATCTCATGATCTGCACCGTAGTGATTGTGTTTTATCATTGCAATCTCGCAACTAAATGGATTAAGGTGACACTACATAGGACTGGCCATCGACAAGCTCGGGTCACTAAACAAGACTAGCGGGTGCTAATTTCGCATGTTTTTAGGACGGATTGACTCGATGCATACTTTAGAACATAGGTTTGTTCTGCTTACCAACATTTGCATGCTCTGCTCTTCCTATTTCTTTAACCTCTGGACAAACATAAAAACTTAATACAAGAACGGGTTTTGCACATGAGGATGAGAGGATCCAAATTTCAAACGCGCCACAAAACCTGTTCAACGATTGTGTGCGAGAAGTTTACCTCGAAGTCACTAGATTTCAAACCGTCAACCATTAGGTAGCATCCACAATGAATATATACAGTTACCACTAACCTAAAAAACGTATTTGATCAATCACACACTTATCTATTACTCCCTCCATTTCTTTAGGAAGTTGGCATTTTGTTTGGACACAACAACCAAGAAATGAGGGGAGTAGGGGTATTAAGGGTCAATTAGCAACTTTAATCTTCCACCTTCTCTCCTCCCCTCATCACCCGGCCCCCACACCCGCCTACCAATGCTGGACAACATCACCTCTGCCACCATTTTCTCACCGGCGAATTGCTCAAAAGATAGTGGCACTAATTGTATCCTCCTTTTCTGGTACCAAGGACTACCTGTCACCACTGGATCCACACAATCTGGTCGTCGACAATATTCTCTCTCCTCTCCCAGGTTCTTGCTCATCACTTTCTCTCCACACTCACTCCTCGGAGTCCTCGCGCATAATCTCATCCCAACCATCAAGATCGATCTCACCCTCCCCCATTCTCCTCGCCAGAGATCTCCTACGTCACCCTCCCACGTCGATCCGTTGTCCGTTGCTACCATCACACGCGCTGGATCTTCTCACTCCTTTGATGTTCTATCTTTCAAGTCCACTTCTTTTTGTTCGGCCCTTTCTCTCTCTTCTGATGTCTCTCCAAATATCGTCGGCGATGATGAGGGTTGGGGGCCGGTGGTGGTCATTTGTTGGGTGATTGTTGTGGTGGTTGTAGTGGTGGTCAAGTTGATGGTAGGGTGGATTATCACATTCATTTGGGTTAGTGGATGGATTAGTATATTGGTTTATTAATGTTAGGTAGGTTTAATTGTATGATAGTGGAATAAGTAAGGGTACAATGGGAATTTTAAGTGCCTAAAACTTACCCGAAATAGAAACGCGGAGAAATGACTGAAATTGCCAAAAGAGGTAAATGCCAACTGGAGTACTTGGACTTGGAATCTCCCTGCACAATTTTGAAGGCTAGAAACAGCCATCAATTACATATAGCAAGAGCTGTGCTTACCATCTACAGGTGGCTATTACCTACAGCACGCACAACACACCGCATATCTTATTATCTCATACTCGAGAACTTCGTCCCAGTCTACAGCACATTTTGTAGGCGTAGAGGGATCAAGTTTAGAGAATAAGCTAGGTATCAGTGAAGTCGGTAAACCTTCTCAAGTATTTGTGGTTTAACACCTCAAAACATGGCTCAAGAAGTTAAGTCCATAACCTGTACCAAAACGCCATGAATCCGTGCATGCAGGCGCGCGAGAAACAAAAGGATCAGTAAACAACAAAAGTTATAGTTTAAAGTGTTCCAGGGAAAAGTAAGTGACATTGCAACAGAAGTCAGATTGCATTCTACTCATCCTACCCAGTTGGTTTAAACCTTGGGTTTAAAGCAGAGTTTACCAGATCCAAAACCAACTTTGCTTCTTTTAACTTCAAAACATCACTGTGTGTCTAATCAACGAGCCCTTCCCTGTTGCACTTATCTTCAATCACATACGCTTCACCTTGCACTTACCCTTAAGACTTACTGTATATACTAGCCTTCATCTTGCACTGTTGCTTCGAAACCCCTCGTTTAAATGCATAGTAAGCCTGATGGACTGACGTGAAATACTTCCCTTCAGGACTCACATACACTGTCTGTTTGTAACCACCTCTTGGCCGTCGATTCTGAACTGTCCAGCCAGCCTCTACAAGCATATTTAGTATTAAGGTTTTAATTGAGTTCAAATACGCAATACTAGCCTTCACTTCTCCCTTACCCTCTATAACTTCCTGTTTTAGTACACTGTGTGCCTCCATAAATAACCAGTAAGCTTCTCCTTGCGGGCTCATATAAATTCTTTTCGAGCGTCTATATTCAATGTTCCAACCTGCACCTAGAAGCATTTCCTCAATTTGCTGTCTTGTAGAGTCCCTGTCAGCCCAAACAACGAGAGCTGTTTCAAGGGAAACTTTAATGCTAAAATAGTTCTCCAGTTGAGTAGGAGAAGTACTAACTGTACCCTCTAAAACTTCTTGTTGAAGCGCCTTGTAGGCCTTAGCAGCTGACCAGAATATCCTACCATTTGGATTAACAAACACCCGGGTTTTGCACTTTCTGTTCTTACTGTGTCTTGACTGCATCCATTTGACTGTCCAACCTGCACCTTGAAACAAATCCACTATTTGCTTCGAAATTGATTCCTTCTCAGCTTCTACAGAGAGAGCTGTTTCAAAAGGAATCTCTATTCGCAAATCATCAACAGGATTCGTGCATGTATCTTTAGTTTTGTTTCCAAAAGCTTCAGAGCAGCCAAACCATTTAGATCTTTTGCTCCTTCCCCTCTGTAATGACCTACCATGTGATTTATCTAGATTTCCAGTGTCAACATCGTTACTTGGATCTTCTTCGAGCCCATTAGATGATTCCAGAGGCCTTTCCCTTTTGCTTCTCAATGGTGAACTTCCAGGTGACTTGTCTAGGCTTCCGCCTTCATCATCTCTACTCGGATCTTGTTTGAGCCAGTGAGATGATTTCAGAGCCCTTCCCTTGTTGCACCTTTGCATTGAACTTCCGACACAATGTTCACTAATCACTTCTGATTCATCTTGGACTTCTGTACCTAAAGCGGGGAAAGACTCAGTTCGTTAAACACTCGAACTCTAAAACATTCAACTTGAAGTACATAAACACAAGACACAGATGAGGACAGGAGAAAAAGAAAACTACCAGTGCATCCTTCCACATCTCTAATCCCACCAAACTCATTAGGGTGACATTCATCAATTTTGTTGTCAGTTGGAAGGCCAGACTCAGATAGCTCCATTGGTTCTTCAGTACCATAGTCATGCACAATTCCTTCATACTTATTTACTGTTTCATCAGTTTTGTTGGTACAAGACAAATTAGGTTTCATTCTGCACGGATCTAGTTTCTTGTCCAGGTTATCCAAGATGATCTCATCAGGGCTATTGAGAATAGAGGTTTCAAAGCCACGAGAATGAGAATAGTTATAAAAACTCCTTCCTTCATCGATTGTGATTACACCTGAGGAACTTACTACTAACACTGATCCATCCAAAATTTCTTCAGGCTGTTCCATGAAAGAAGAAACTGATTCTTCCTCTTCTTCCCTGACATTTAAAGAATAACCCGAGAAAGAGGCAGCCCTAGCAGTCTCTTCGAAAACTTGACATTGATTGCTAACAACTTCTTGTTTAGAGCTCCAGCAATGCGAGAGTGGTGGTAAAATGCAAAGTGGTTCTGAGTGATATGGGCCATCAATTATCTCACAGTCGGCTGAAAGTATACTGCAACCCAATTAATCAAATCTGACCCACCATCGAGCTACAGATGCAGAAGATTATCTACGAGTACTTCTTAAATTTTAAATGATTGATAAAGCAACCTAATATAGATTTTAAACATAAAAGTGAAATCCTTACTCTCAATTTTTAGGGATCTATCATGCCCTGTACACTTTTTCAAAGTTGGCGCACCATCAATCTTCCAGGGAGTGTGCAGTGAATATTCCAATTGTGTGGAACAGTACTCACAAACCCAACTAAAGGTATCATCGATGCTTCCCGGCGGAATCCCCAAGCAGTATCTACAAGGAGATTTTGATCACAGCTTCAAAAAATGCCGTTGCCTTGTAACTTGTAAAGAAATAAACAATCAGAAATCGACTTTATGTAGAAACTGTGAAACTGTGCTGGGTAACCACAAAGGCAAACCTGTCATCCCCTGACCGCCCCCCCCCCCAAAATTCCAGCCTTTCTCGCAATAATTAGGGCAAGGTCCATCTCAACTCAGTGGAAATCAAAGACATTTCTTCGACATAAATGGGCTAGTCTTCTCAGAATCAAAAACTATTTTGGTAGGTACCTCGGTACAATATTCATCCCTTTCTGATTGTAGAGAAAAAATGATGGAAACTTTCTTAACCATTGTCCAAATTAATAGAACATCCATCCTAATCAAAACTCAACTGTCCTTTCCTGATTATTCAATTACCACGCAATGCCGTCTCACGTAAAAGATCAAACGGAAACATCATTGGCATCATGACACGGTCATCTCCAATTGCAAGGGCAAAACCCCCTCCCCTTCCCCCCACAGAATAGAAACCTAAGCAAAGGCAACAGCCTCACAAATAATAGTAAAGCTGATACTTCAAATTTTGCGATCAAATTATCAAACTACTGAGTACTGATGGAGCAAGTACGACTTACTGGTGCACGGCAGTATCTGGACACTCTGAGCAGTAAATAATAGCATTTAAGAAGCCTGAATGTCCACAGATATTGCAAAGTATCACCTATCAACAATAGTAACAATAGATCATCATTCTCCTCATATTATTTTGTTTCTCGTATTAAACAGTGAGCTCTCAAATTATCAAACCTAACAAATTACAGAGTAAACAGCAAGAGCTTAAGTTATCATAACTAGCAAACCTAACAATACTGGAGTAGAAATTTTCATCTCATTTTCATCCAGTACAACAGAAAATTAGATAATAACATACAGGTAAGGAATGTTTTACATCTTTTTTCCTAGGTGAAAGGGCAAACGGTAAAAGACATGTAAATAGTTTTCCATTAGAACACTTGTGAATTGTCCGTAACTACAAAAAACCAAACAACTGGCAACCAATTTTCATCCCCGTCTTCTAGTGTCAATAAAGGTACAGAACGTCAGCACCGTTGGCATCAACAGAAAAATTTGGAACCTGAGCAATTTTAAATGGCAATCAAGTAGTAAATCAAGGAGTTGAAATATTTTTATCACCAGCAGATTGCATTGAAATGTTAGATGCGTCGGATCTAAAATAGCACGTAATGCAAAGATTACTTCCACCACAAATGAATAATTATACAAGCAAAAGCCAACACCAAAAGGGAAGGCATATCATTTGAATAACAAATGCTACCAAACACAACTTAAATTCTATGAATCGTTTCTTCCGCCTTGCATTGGCAAGCAAAAGTTCCTATCTTAACAAAAATCATGCCACCAAACAGAGAATAACAAACATTAACCAAAGCCATTTAAGATTTTTACAGCATTTCTTTCACCACGCATTTACAACACAAATTTTTGTCCTGAACCATGAAATAATGCCAACAAATGCGAGAATTAGCCAGATTATGACTATAACCAACAATCAATTGGAAATGAGCTTATTTCCCAACCTTAGTCATTTAAGACAATCACTCCTTCCTGGCCTATCCTCGGCTATCCTTCCTCTAAACTATCAACTCGTTTTCCCTACACAACACAGGAAAATCAAGATTGTAATGAAGGAACTCACCATATGATATTCCAGCAAAATAAAAGACGACAGTGAAACGTTATAACTAATCAACATAAAATCAATCCCTAGTCCATCAAACACCCAAACAAAGATTTCTTATCAACCCCCCCCCCCCCCATCATCCAAATTTCGGATAATTAGGGTTTCGGGCGTAAAGATGAAAACTTTGCATTACTCAGGGACTAACCTAAAACATACATTGCAATACCAAGCGCCCTGCATAATTTAGCCAATCCAAAGTTCCAAACCAACAAAATCAATCTCATAAAAAGACAAGCGCAAAGTCACAACACTGACAATTGCAAAATCACATAATTGGAAGGGTTCTTAAATCATAGGTTTGATCACTGACAATCTAAAACAAAACTACCCTTTTTAAAACTCAAGAACTAAACCCAATTAAGAAAATATTTCAACCAACCCTTAATCTACATTTATTTAATTACAACACCATAACACTAATTTCACCAATCTAAGTAGGTACCCACAACATTCGTCATTTGAACTACCATAAATACTCCCGCCATTCTTTTGGATCGTTAATATTTGGTCGGCATACGTCACACCAATTCAAACTAAATGTTAACGATTTAAGAAAACGAAAAAAAAAAAAAAAGTGACAAATTAACAACATGAAATTCACCTACCCAAAAACGAAGATAACATCAACGGCTCACATTAATGGTGCATTAATAAAATTGACGTAAACCCACAAACAAGAATAACTCAAAAAAAAAAAAAAAAAAATACCTGAAAGAGCACAAGCAGAAAAAGCACCAGTCTTCTTCACCTAGAAATTTTTTTTTACGGTAGCGTGAAACGTAAGACCAAAAGTGGTTCGCCCACCGTAGGATGTAGAGACGTGTCGGCTGATAGGGATTCTTTTGGAAAGGAGAATTAGTAACCTGACATGTATAAAAAAAAACATTCGACAATCCTTTGTTTCCTGTGGGGGATTCGTGAGAATAATGGAGGCAATACCTACGTATACAGTGGTCGTTTGGTTCGCCGTTGGAATTTGCAATGTGGGGATTTTGTACTTTTGAGTTTCTATTTTTTTATACTCCGTAGTTGACTTGATTAAGTATCATAGAAAACCTTTTTTTTTCTAATTTAAAGTTGGTTTAGGCCCGGTTTAATAGGAAGTATTCATATCAATTCCATTTCATATAGAATACTTTCCTTTCATTTCCTTTTCTTTCCTTTATCCCTACTTCATACAGTATGCTATTTTGTAAACCAAACATTGAAAAATTGGAAATGACTTTCCTTTCTTCTCCTTTCCATCTCTTTTCTTCTTACCAAACAGATATGATTTTTGTTTGAAAAAAAAAAATATATATATAGAAACCAAAAACAATAGCAAATGAACCCTAAAGAATTAGTTGAACACAAGAAGTGAAAGTTCCGCGAAGTAAGCAACTTCTATAAAAAGGCGTACCATAGGAGTACAACTTTAAATTCGACTCTATTTGATCTTCCAGCGTATCATAGGCTAAGATAAACGATTTTTCGAATGCTTACTCAAGACCCAGACCTAAACAACGAAAATTCAGCAATTTTACTGCAGAGCTGAATATTTACAAAATCAGTACAAACTCAGGCTGTCGTTCTACAGATTCTACGACATCATCTTCAGGTTCAGGAAAAAAAATATTTCTCTGTCCAGACACTTGATAGCGTGACGGAGAGCATAAATGATCATTTTCTTGATCTCCAACTTATCCTCCTTGGCCCGATGTTTTCGAGGCAAAGCACGATACTCCCCAGCTAACCGAATACACTCTTGGATGCTTTCAGGAGATACGAAACTGAGGGCAACTTTTATGCACGATTTCAAGTTTATTACTTGATGAGGACAACCAGCCGGAATGAGAACTGCTTCTCCAAGCTTCTGAACAATTGTCCACGGCTCAATTCCATACTCTTCCTTTAGTCTCCTTTTATGGTCCTTGGTCAAGTAGAATGTCTGATCATGAATCGGGTGATATACAACCCTCAATGGAGCACAACGAAAGTGCCTAAATTCCTGATAATGTGCCCTTAAATAAGCTTCCAGCTTAGGGACATCTTCTCTCCTGAACACGTCCCAAAGAGCACCTCCACTGTCGTCCTCTGATCCTTCCATGCTCATAGTTGGAGGAGCAGAAGTTTTATTACCACTACTTTCAGGCGACTTTGTGGCAGCAATTGCCCTCTGGTCCTCAGCGAAGTGTTGTTCCTTCATCTTCAAAAAATATTGGAGGTCTTGATCAGAAAGACAAATGTCCTTTGTATGTGTCAGAATATAGATTGCATCAGACATAGCACAGTGAAGCTTCGTGACAGAATTGCCAAGCCCCAACTCCTGGGGAAGTCCATAAGCAATATCAGTCTTTGGCCCCAAGTCTGGCTTGATTATAATGGAAGGCCACTTGGTAGCCAGGTTCAGTGTTCCATTCCTGGGATGTGTGTAATCTTTAAACGGCATCATACAGATAAATTCAGCACCATGGCGTGGCAAATGCTCCTCAAATTCACCCATATGTAGCCAGTCTTTCACTTTCAGTATGACAGGCCCTCTGGGACCATCAAACTTCCCTTCTGAATACCCTTTAAAAAATTTGTGAACATTGACATCAGTCTCACACCAATCCCAGCAATCAACAGTTTTCAAATACAGTAATGCGGAGTGCTTAGTATTTTTGATCTGACGAAAAGCACGCCGCATAACCATGGGTTCCCAACTTAAGCCAGGAGTAGTATCGAGAACACCCCTGACAATAACTGGTTCTCCTTGCATCCAATGCTGCCGGAAGTGTTTCAGATTTCCACTCTGAATGTCCTTAGCATCCGGACAATACAAGCAATTATCATTAGAGCATTCTCTGGAAGCACATTTGGACATATTACTTTCCGAACATGAGCACATGTATGAAGCAGCATGAAGGATGTTTTCATGATCCCATTTTGTTGACATCTGCTCAGATTTCTTCAGTAACTCAGAAATATAACCATCTAAAAAGATAGACTTGAGTTCGAGGATTGCATTGCCACAACCCTCATATTCTACTGGTGGGCATGGGATACAGCCTTTGTTAACTTATATCCGTACGACTCCCCCCCTGCTTACGGAATCACTAGCATATGATGTTCTCTTTGGACGGAAACTTTTACAGGCACCCTTACGTTTTCTACCATACAAATGATGTAGCTCTATGTCAGCATACTCAAGTACCACTTCTTCACGGCCCCCTTGCAGCTGTCTAGCACGAAATTCTTGGCAGCAAGTGAGACGCAAATCATAAGCACACATTGGACAACTTCTAAAGTAATCAGCAATTGAAGTTCTACAGTTGTTGCAATAGACACACTCAGATTTACTGATCATTGCCCCTAGCTCAGATTTTGGTATCCCCTGAATTTTGGCCTCTATCTCTATTTCCATCATCTGCTCCTGATGAAATTGCTTCAGAAACGGTGAAGTAATCTTCAATAAATATTCCAATTGCTCAACCTCTTCATGTAACGCAACTCCATAATATCTTGTCATATAATTTTTAATTGGTCCTTCCATCCTCAAACAAGCCTTGCAATCGCAGTTGTTAAGGCAGACAGGGCAAGCCTGAGCAATATCATTCGTGGATACCATTTTTGAATGCAGGGAATACAAAATTGTTTGGTCTTACACTTAATGCACCTCACGACTCTTCCGTTGTCATTCCTCTGGCACTGATGACACATGCTCGAATCAATCTTAACCCCTGCTCATCAAAACTAACCTTAGATTTCAACTTTTTCTCAGGCCTAGTCGATCTCGGAAGAACTTCATTTCTCTTCTCATATATGTCTTCACAAGCACCTGTCGTGCCCTTTATGCCCACCTCCTTCATTTTCTTTTGGGCAATTATACCTTCATCTTCAACTTCTTTATTCTCGGGGACTTCCAGAGTGTCCTTGGACATTCTTCGTTTGTACCTTCTCACTGAACTTCCTAGTGACTTGCGTCTAACAAATGTAGCTGCATCCTCCACCACTTCTTATCCTTCAGGAACGTCCAATGATTTATCCTCATCCAATTCCTTTTTTATGTAGAACTTTTATCTGACGTGTTGCCGACAAGTCTAGCTTCAATTCCAGAATCTGTCCTTACATCAAAATCAGATAATGCATTAGCCCTTCAACAAAAGGAAAAACAAATGAGTGTAATTACTAGGAGAAGCACAAAAATCTGTAACTTAAAAAATCAAGTGGACCTTCAACCTACCATCAAAATTTTGATGATTGCTTTACTTTTGAAATCGTATCATCCATACTCTTGTCACATGCATCAAGAATGCTATCAACATTTCCCTCTGCTTCTATAATGCCAGCAGTTTCATTCAGGCGACAAGCATCAATCTTATCAATAGGAGCAAGGCTGGGCTCATTCAGCTCTATGGGTTCTTCAATGTCACACTCAAATGAAAATTCGTCTCTGCTGCCTGTTTCATCAACTTCAGCAGTATGAAAAACATCAGGTTTCATCTTTATATCCGGATACATCTCATCTTGAGCATCGAGGTTGGAAAACCATAGAAATCTAGAGACTCACAAGAAGACAAGCCTTCATCAATAGTGATTAACCCTGATGCACTTACTAATAAAACTATTTCTTTTTATAATAGCTTTAGGCAGTTCAATGAAGGAAAAAACAAGTATGTGGATTTGTTCATGCCATTAGATAACTCTTAGTGAGGATAGATCACTTCAATTCCCTTCAGGTATATAAGGATAATAATGATCACTGGAATTTATACCTCTATGCAAAATGATTTCGCCTGATGGACTTGCTATAAAAACTATATCCTCCATGGGCGATCTAGGAAATTCCATGAAAGAAGATGTGGGTGGCTCTTGTTCTTCCCACTTTAATGAATAATAATCCAAGATAGCGTCACTATCAGGAGACCCTGCAACATTTTGCGACAGATTGACTGAATGTGCTTGTTTCGAGCTTACATCATATGGTACTGGGAGCACGGCGCATTGCCGCTTAGGAAGGTTCACAAGATCAACTATCACATTAGTACCTGAAGACATACAGAAAAACAATCAAATACAACTATGCTACCATCAATCTAAAGATATACGATGACTTTCTTGTTGAAGTTGAAAAATGAGATACCAAACAAGCTGGACTTCAGACATGTTAAATACAAAAGGGGTGCACTGCTTACTCTTAATACTCAAGGCTCCGGCACTTTCTAAGCAACTCTTCGAAGTACTCAGAGTTGAAGCGCCACCAAGAGTGTGGGAAGTGGAAGATTCAATTTCTACTGACGCAGAACAGTACTCACAAACCCAGTTGAAGCTATTATCAATGCTTCCTGGTGCAAAACCCAAGCAGTATCTGGAAAGATTCACAGTTAGAACTTAAAAGGAGGATAGCTAATGAGACAAAATCAGCGGAGATTCATCACTGAACAAATACTCTAGAGGACGAGGGCTACAACCTGCAAATGACCACCCCATTTCACGAAATTAGTCAATTACAAGGGAATGAGCCTACTACCCTCTCTCATTTCATGAGCTAAGCTGTTAGAACTGTAACTACTTACCGCACCCTTGGCAATGGCCTCATAAATAGTATAGCAGGACGGTCCTTCAGATATTGTTATTTAGATAATGGAACTATTTATGAGACAAACATGACTTACTGATGCACATTAGTATCTGGACATCCTGAGCAGGAAATCAGAGCATTTGAGTAGCCTTTGTGCCCACAGACATCGCAAATTTTCACCTATCGAGAACAATAACAATAAGCATTACCTCCCCAATCTCTCTTTTGAATAAAAAGAATAAGCTTTTAGCGCTTACAGTCGTCCCAAAGACCCAATAAACACATCATAAAAGTCAGTTTTGGCAAGTTCACTAACAATAAACACATCATCATCCTTGTGTATATAGGAGCACTAAACACGTGATAGTTTTCCATTTGCATCCAAATAAGAACATAAGATAGTTTATTCAAAATGATTACGAGGCCTTAGGTGTAGAAACTTAGAAAATTACACTCATTTACATGAGTTCCCAAGCTACCTTTATTAAGCTACTAAGACGGTTCAGCCTTACTTTGTATGAACAAAGGCCTTAGGTGTAGAAACTCGACTTCAAGCTACATAGACAGTTTTGACTGCTAGAGCTCCTTTACCAATAGATGGAAATCAGGGTAATCTGGGACATTTCAGGGCATGGACGATGCTTTAAAGTTAGGCCACGAGAAAGCTCAAACAACAATCACTAATGAAATCTATCCAAAAATTTGGATCCTTGTAACGTTTTTTACTAACCCATTTGTAATCCTAAACCCAAAACATTCGCTTTTATGAACAATAATTGAACTCTTCCAAAGAAAAAAGTAAGAGGGCAATCCACTAAGCTAGATGCAATCACATAATTCATATCACTCTAAAACACATTATCATTGGACCCTTAAACTTATGGGTTCCTGGGCGAGTGCCCAGCTTGGCCCCCTCTAAGCCTGTGAGAATCCAGAGTTTGCGCAGAAAATACACAAATCAATATTAGTATCCGTGACCATACTCCAAAGGGTAAGGGCAAACAAACTCTGGACAATCCCCATTTGTTTCCTTTTGCTGTTACCTTGTCTTCTCTGTTACCCCCTCCTTCGCAAAACAAATACCCACGCCTCCATTCTAGTTTGACCCAAATAATCGATGTTGTAAATTCTAAACTGGTAATATGAGTATGACCATGGAAAGCCAAGACTAGTAGAGTACAAAAACATGTCACACAAGAGAAACTAGAAACTGAACCACTGAGGGCCCGTTCGGTATCACTGAATTACTAGTACATCTGTACATTGACAACATAGTCTCGAGTCCCACAATAATTTGGGGTCAGCTGCGCGCCTACACTCGTCTTATGTACACAGGACACTAAATGAGAGAATTAAGAGTTTTCCATAGAAATACAAACCCTTGTACTGACACAATCCAAATATCTTGAAATCGGCCAATTATTTCACAATTCTATCAAATACCCATTAACATGCAGCGCCAACTTAACATGGAAATACTATCTCACATCACCAAATCTGTATGTTGTCGAAAAAGATTACATCTCTGAGTTATACTAAACTATACTAATGATTCTACCACACTATACCCAAAACAAACCACAAAAAAAAAAAAGAACAGGAATTTAAAGTTGGCACAAGAATATTAACAATGTATTAACAATTTTTCTTGAAACAATCAACAATTTGAACAATAAAAAGAAACAAATTCTTGTAACTCACCTTTTTTATGGATGACTGTTGCTGTTTCCCCAAACTAAACTTAGCCATGACTCTACACAACACAAGTACCAAATTGTGCCAAGAACTAAAATGGGTCAGAATGTTTAGTATAAATAAATGATACTCCAATGTTTTGCATAAATATAAACATTGATAAGTAAAATTCAGGGCAAAACAAATGAAATGAGGAGGGCAAATTACAAAAAGAATGTACCTTTCCTCAGTATGAATTCATAGGATTGCAGGGATAATAAATTCAAAAGATTGGTAGAAGTTGTACAGAGTCGGAAAAATGGTTCATATATTGAGGAAGTGGGTACAAATGTACAATAACATTGTTCGACATCTGACTGAAAATGGTCAGGGCCATTGGACCGTCAGTCTCGGAGACCGAGACTTGGCCACTTGGGTGATGGTTCGAATGTTCGACTCGTAATTGAATAACGGAACATTCATCGAACATTCACGTCGTGATCTTTGTTGGTTATTGAGTTCTAGTTTCACCATTTTGTACAAAGGGCTTTTTTAAGGCTGGTAAATGGGTCGTTCTACTCATTTAGATAGGAGTCGGATGCCGGATGATGCCATGTTCGGATCAATGATATTCGGGGTCAATTTTGGGATCGTGACTCCCAAAATTGATTTTTACAATCCCTTATGTGAGTCACAATTTCCAATGCTCCTCTCATATGAAGGAGTGTAAAGATAAATCTAGGGAGTATAAAATTAACCACCCCAATTTTGGGTCCAGTTTATACTTTATACATATACAGATCGGGCTTGCTCAATTCAACCAGTTACGGATTCTAATAAATTTAGTTCAGGTCACTTTAAATCGGTCAATATGGTTTGGGTCAAATCAGATACTCTATTAATTTTCTCATCACAACATCTTAACTTGGAGTCTATGAGGATCCAGTTTACAAATCGAGTGATTGTTATCTCAATTTTGGCCTGTTTGGGTCATATACGGATTGGGTCAATTCGAACCGAGTGAACTTCTGCCTAGGGTAATCTCGGGTCAAATTATCTTTAATTAGAGCCACAGGCAAATTCTAGTCATTGATTTTGCATATTGCTGGTCCAAATTGGATGTTCAAGTCCGGTCGTTCCATCCAGGTGTTCAAATCGTCAGTTTTCCAGGTCCAGGCTTGCCTATGTTGGTAGTTTTTGGAGGGAGTCTAGGCAAATCACTGCGATTAGAATGGGTATTCTAATCACAGTGGGCACATATGTAATTTCATCACACTCTCTCACAAACTCACCTTTTATCTTGACATTCCTATCTTCTCTTCCAAGATGCCCACCATGGACAAACACCAATCTAGATTACTGCCAGCACCACAATCACAGCTCCGGCGACAACTTTTACGGCGGCAAATAATTTGTCATCCTAAATTATCTCTCCTCTTTCCACCACATTACTAACACCACCACCACAACCATAACTAAACACCAGCCAAGCCATAGCCAACCAATAGCTAATATCCCGATCCATCATACGTCGCAACACAACCCAATAAGCTGGGAAGTCACCCCTTAAGCCCGAATATCCTCACGTGGGCTTAAAAGATGAAGGCCTTGTTGTTAGTATGATGGTAGGAATCTATTATAAACTGATCATATGAGCCTTAGTTTCCCAATGTGGGACAAACCAACTCCATAAACCAATTCCATATTCCGTAGTGTTACATATACGATCCGAGAGCACCCTCATGCACTTTCTCCGGCGACACATAGCATATACACAACACCGACGACCACCATTCCGTAGTTTTCGTGTACCATTTTATAATGGTATATACTATTCCAACATTCCAATATACCATTTCTGTTAAATCTGCGTACCATATATGGCCGGCCGACAATCACATATGAGAGGCATAACCACCCATTTTCCCACAAGCCCACCATCCAAAACATAACCCCTCATCACCCTAAATAACCCTCAAACCACTGCCCCTGCATATACCTCACACCACCTCCGACGACTATGGGAGATCACAAATATTCACTAAAATACCATTTTAATTAACTTGTCATATACCATTCTCTAATTCTCATATATCATTCCCAATTCATACAATTTGAACTTCTCATACTTTCATTACTCCATCCTCGTATTTAATAACAATATCAAATTTGATGTTGATAAAAAATTGGGATGAGAAAATATGGATTGTGGTGGTAAGTGAAGATCTAGATTAGATATGAGTTTGAGAAAAGATGAGAAACTAAATGGGTTGTGGGCATCGTTGGGTGGAGCTATCATGACGTCTCTGTAGTGACTCAGGCGTTAATTGGCGGCGGTGGTGATCGTGACAGCAAAGGGGGGTGGTGGTTGATTTGGGTCATGGGTTTTGGGGGTGAAGACTGGGGAGTATGAAATAAGTGAAAATCAAAAAAGAAAGAAGGAAGGAAGCAAGATGGAGATGTAAATGGACGGCCAAGATTTGCCCAAAATCTGTGATTAGAATGCCTATTCTAATCACAGTGATTGGCACAGCATTTCTGGTAGTTTTTGCATTTGGTGTCCAATAAAATGACAAATTACTATTGTTTGCATGCCATGATACGAAGGTTATGGCGCGTATACCCTAGTTCCGAGATTAGGTAGTCCCGGGACCGCGTCAGCATGACGTCACCGCCACGTCAGAAAAACGGTTTTGTAATAAAAACCCAATAAAAAAAAAACAGAAAACTCTCACCTTTATTCTCTCCTCCCACGCCACCCACCACCCCCCAGCCGGCGGCGCAGTAGCACTGGATACCACTGCCTCCGCCGCCGGAGACGCCATTAAGCCGGCGACATCACCCTGACCACCCGCTCGAGTCGCTAGCGGCCGCGCGCGTAGCCTTTTCTCACACTTGACGCAGATCAGGTGAGTTGAAGGTGGTGTCATGTATACAGATTGGTGTAGGGGGCGGGAGTATAAGGTTGTGGTCGGGTTGGGAGGAGAGATTTATGGGAAAATGGGGTTGGAAATGAGTGAGTTGGGATTTTATGAGAGAGAGAGAGTTACACTGTGAAATGCAATGGCAATAAATGAAAAGAAATGGGAGGCACGTGTGTGTTCACTGAGTACTCCATGTAAATTGACTAAAAGTGCACTATATCACTTCACCTAAAGAAAACACTAATGAAATACACCATTCATTATTTGAATGCCAAAGTCCATATGATTTATATGCTAAATTACCAAATAGATGACGGAAACGCTAAAATACATAAAGGAAATGCTAAAGTACATAAAAGAACGACTAAAGGACATAACTGATTCACTAAAGTGCATAATTGATATGTTAAGGAACATGACTATTGTGCAAAAGTACAAACTTTTGGCGCTAAAGTACATAATTTAAATGTTATAATACGTAATTTATATGCTAATATACATAATTGGTGTGTTAAAGTACATAATTTGAATGTTAAAATACGTGATTAATATGCTAAAGTACATAATTTAAATGTTAAAATACGTGATTAATATGCTAAAGTACATAATTTAAATGTTAAAGTACGTGATTCATATGCTAAAGTACTTAATTTAAATGTTAAAGTACGTGATTCATATGCTAAAGTACATAATTTAAATGTTAAAGTACGTGACTCATATGTTAAAGTATATAATTTAAATGTTAAAGTACGTGACTCATATGTTAAAGTACATAATTTAAATGTTAAAGTACGTGATTCATATGCTAAAGTACAAACTTTTGGCGCTAAAGTACATAATTTAAATGTTAAATTACGTGATTAATATGCTAAAGTACATAATTAATGGGCTAAAGTACCCAATTACGGATACCCTTGCATCTCTCCAAAAATTCCACTTTCTTAAAATTTATCAGTTTTTTATTTTGAGTGATTCTCTTTGTTTGGTCATTTTATTTTGTACGAAGTCCCAAACTCAGTCTCTTATTTTCTCTCTCCTTCATAGCCAACATCACCCCCTTTTTGTCTTCTAATTTCAACTCCCACCTTTTTTACATTCCAAATAATTAATTTGTACAGTATTAATTGTCATCAACTCATCACATAAAGAAAAGGAGAAAGAAAGAGTTATTCTCCAAAGATCGCGGTGGCAAGGAACGATTGACGGTGGAAGCAAAAAAAAATAAAAATAAGGAGAAGACTGGATGGAGTGTAGCGGGTGGAGCATGGCGGTATTGCGGCGCAGGCCCAATCATTGCTGTGGATTCAGAGGTTGACAGTGGTGGTTGTTGGTGGTGCGATCGCCGGAGTGGTGGTGGTGGGAAGGGGTGCAGGGAGAAAATGAGGGGAGAGACTTGGAGAAAACCCGTGATGAGAGAAAGAAATGTGCAAGTGGGTTGCTACTTCCTTTTTTCATTTTTTCATAAAACTGGGCCGATATTCTTTCAATCAGTTGGGCCGTTTATTTTCCCGAAGGTTATATTTCATTTGGATGAGACTAAAGTGTTAAGTATTATATTTGGTTTGTAATTTGAGTAATTCTCAACTATGCTAGGATATTGTCCTATACCAAACTTGCAAAGCTGGTCGAAATTCACGGGTTAGGTTAATGTATTTAACGGGGTCATTTACAATTTCATTGAAAAAATGACAAGTGCGTTTTTAATTAGACCAAGTTACATTAGATTAAATCAGATTGGATTTCAAACATTAAAGTATTCAAGTCTTCTTGCCAAAATTAATTCATCTAAATTCAAATAATTTCTCGACGAGCTAAATTCAAATCAAATCTCCGCAAGTAAGAAGATTCAGTACCAAATCATAGAAGACTCTAAAAAGTCAGGGTCACAAATTAGGAACGATTAATTCAAATAATGCTCAAAAATATAAAATTTATCAAAATGAGGTTGTAAAAAACTTATTTATCGAAATGGGGTGTACGTAGGCTCGGATACCTGGGAGCCTGAAACTCGCCATGGCGCGTGACGAGTTTGACCTAGGAGCCTGAAACTCGCCATGGCGCGTGGCGAGTTTGACCTGGGAGCCTGAAACTCGCCATGGCGCGTGGCGAGTTTGACTTGGGAGCCTAAAACTCGCCAATGGCCCACGACATTGTCCTCACCATCTTCCCCCGAATTAATCAGTCAACAGAGCAAAAACGGTCAAACTCGCCACGCGCCATGGCGAGTTTGTCAAACTCGCCACGCTCCATGGCGAGTTTCAGGCTCCTAGATCAAACTCGCCACGCGCCATGGCGAGTTTCAGGTTCCCAGGTATCCGAGCCTACGTGCACCCCATTTCGATAAATAAGTTTTTTACAACCCCATCTTGATAAATTTTATTTTTTTGAGCATTATTTGAATTAATCGTTCACAAATTAGCCCAAATTCATTCCTTGCTCCCTTTTCTTTTTCCGAGTTTTTTGGGTTTCGTTGTTGTCCTTGTGGACTCGTAGTTAGTAATTGTGTAAAACCCACTTACGAAAGCTAGAATGTCATATCACGAAAGTGACCTATAATTTATCGTGTTTTATTTGTTTCATCAGCTAAGGTTTCCGAAAAAGGCATAACCAAACGTCGGATCATTTCTATACATATACGTTACGGTTAGACCATATATAGAAAGCTGCTCATAGGTCAGAGTATTGTGTCTTTTACCTTTTTTTTTAAACCATTGTTGGCACGGGAAGATTATAATATACCCCGGCGTACCAATGCTTATACCATGCTTCTGGGAGCACAAGGAGCATGGTGGTCCTCCTCACAATAGAGGATTAGGGACCACACTTAAATAGGTTTTAAATTATTTTAAGTGTGGTCCCCACTTCTCTATTGTGAGAAGTACCACCATGGTTATTGTGCTCCCGGAAGCATGGTATAATTTGCGCCCTGGGGTACATGCAACTTCTGTACATGGCTCACCTGTAACTGGAAGTACATCCGTTCATAAAAAGCAACAAACGTGAAAGACACTGTACTTGCAAAATAGGTCAAGGCCCATACCATTCAACATCTCCACTGTAGAGCTGAATGATTACAAAATCGGCTGGCGTTCAACAGATTCTTCGACAATATGTTCAGGTTCAGGAACAATTTCTTTCCTCCAGGGTATTGACAGCGTGACTCACAGCATGAATGATCATTTTCTTAACCTCCAGCTTATCCACCTTGGCCCAATGTTTTCGAGGCAAAGCACGGTACTCCCCAGCTAGTCGAATACACTCTTGGACACTTTCAGGAGATACAAAACTGAGGGCAACTCTTATGCACGACTTCAAGTTTCTTACTTGATGAGGACAACCAGCAGGAACAAGAACTGCTTCTCCGAGTTTCTGAACAATAGTCCACGGCTCAATTCCATACTCTTCTCTTAGTCTCTTTTTGTGGTCCTTGGTCAAGTAAAATGTCTGATCATGAATAGGATGATATACCTGCTTCAATGGCGAACAATGAACGTGCCTGAATTCCTGATAATGTGCCCTTAGATACGCTTCTAGCTTAGGGATGTCTTCTCTCCTGAATACATCCCAAAGAGCACCTCCACTGTTGTCCTCTGGTCCTTCCATGCTCATAGTCGGAGGAGCTACAGTTTCACTACCACTGCTTTCAGGCGACTTAGTCTCAGCAATTGCCCCTTGGTCCTCAGCAAAGTGCCGTTCCTTGATCTTCAAAATGGATTGGAGATCTTGAGTAGACAGAGGAATGTCAGCAGTATGTGTCAAAATATAGACTGCATCAGACATATCACAGTGAAGCTTCGTGACAGAATCACCACGACCCAACTCCTGAGGAAGTCCATAAGCAATATCAGTCTTTGGCCCTAAGTCCGGCTTCAACATATCGGAAGGCCACTTGGCAGCCAGGTTCAGTGTTCCATTCCTGGGATGTGTGTACTCCTTAAATGGCAGCATAGTTATAAATTCAGCACCATGGCGTGGCAAATGCTTCTCGAATTCACTTGCATGTGGCCAGTCTTTCAGTTTCAGTATGACAGGCCATCTATAACAATCAAACTTTCTTGTTGAATACTCTGCAAAAAATTGGTGAACATTGACATCGACCTCACACCAATCCAAGCAATCAATAGCTTTCACATCAAGTAATGTGGACAGTTTAGTATTTTTAATCTGACGAACAGCACGCCACATGACCATGGGTTCCCAACTTAAGCCAGGTGAAGTATCAAGAACACCCCTGACGATAATTGGTTCTCCTCTCATCCAATGGTGCTGGAAGTATTTCAGATTTCCACTCTGAATGTCCTTGGCATCTGGACAATATAAGCAATTATCACTAGAGCTTTCTCTTGAAGCGCATTTGGACATAGTCCTTTCCGAACTTGAGCATATGTAAGAGACAGCATGGAGAATGTCTTCATGAGCCCATTTTGTTGACAGTTGCTCTGCTTTCTTCAATAACTCAGAAACAAAACCGTCTGCAAAGGTACACTTGAGTTCGAGGATTGCGTTGCCACAACCATCATATTCTGCTGGTGGGCAAGGAATACGACCTTTGTTATCTTCTATCGATACAGCTCCCCCGTTACTATGGGTGTCCAACTCTGAGCCATTAGCGGATAATTTTCTCTTCAGAGGAGAAGTTTTACAGGGCATTATTCCACTTTGTCCCATACAAGTGATTAAGCTCGTCGTCAGCATACTCAAGTATCACTTCTTCATGGCTCCCTTGCAGCTGTCTAGCACGAAATTCTTGGCAGCAAGTGAGACACAGATCATAAGTACACTTTGGACAACTTCTAAAGTAATCAACAATTGAAGTTCTACAGTTGTTGCAATAGATACGCTCAGATTTATTAATTTTTGCGAGTTCCACATATAGGTCAGATTTTGGTACGCCCTGAATCTTGGCTTCTATCTCTTTTTCCATCATCTGCTCCTGATGAAATTGCTTCAGAAACGGCAAAGTAACCTTCAATAAATATTCCAATTGCTCAACCTCTTCACGTAATCCAACTCCATAGTATCTATCCATGTAATTTTTAATTGGTCCCTCCATCCTCAAGCAAGCCTTGCAGTTGCAGTTGTTAAGGCAGACAGGGCAAGCCTGAGCAATGTCCTCCTCTTTCATTTGTGGGTACCAGTTTCGTATGCAGTTAATACAAAATCGTTTGGTGTTACATTTAATGCACCTCACCACTCTTCCCCAGTCATTCCTCTGGCACTGATGACACATGCTCGAATTACTCTTAACCCCCCTCTCATCCAAAGTACCCTTAGATTTCAACCTTTTCTCAGGCCTTGTTGATCTCCTATGAACTTCTTTTTCCTTCTCATGTATCTCTTCACAAGCACCTTTTATGCCATTTTCTCCTCCCTTCTTCGTTTTATGTCTGACATTTCTAGCTTCATCTTCAACTTCTATATTTTCAGGAGTTTCCAAATTGTCCATGGACCCTCCCCTTTTGCACCTTTTCACTGAACTTCCAATTGACTCACGTCTGACAGATCTAGCTTCATCTTCCATCACTTCTTTTGCTTCAGGGATACCCAATAATTTCCGAAGCCTTGTCCATTTCCTTTTTTCTTTAGAGCTTTTATCTGACGTGTTGCTGACAACTCTAGCCTCATTTTCAGAATCTGTCCTTATATCGAAATTAGATAATGCATGAGCACTTCACCAGAAATACTTAAAACAAAATTTGTATAGTAAGAACTAAGAGGCACACTAGTAGTTTGTGACTTAGAACATCAATTGGAGCTTCAACCTACCATCAATTTTTGATGATTGCTTTACTTTTGAAATCGTATCATCCATACTTTTGTCACAAGCATCAAGAATGCTGTCAGTGCTTCCCTGCACTCCTAAAATGCCACCAGTTTTGCTCGGGTGACATGTATGAATCTCGTCAATAGTAGCAAGCCTGGACTCATTCAGCTGTATGGATTCTTCACGTCTGCTACCTGTTTCACCAGCTTCTGCACTATGAAAAAAACCAGGTAACAACTTTATATCTGGATGTATCTCATTAAAGTAGTTGAGAATAAAGGTAGGAAAACCAAAGCAATCCAGAAATTCACAAAAAAACATGCGTACATCAATGGTGATTAACCCTGATGCCCCAACTAATAAAACTATTCCATCATAATAGCTTAACGATGTTCAATGAAGGAAGAAACAAGTACTTCGGATCCATTCAATGAAGGTGAGATCACTTTGGTACCCTTCAGCTATATCGTATATGAGAATAGAAATGATCACTGGAGTTCATACCTCTATGCATGATGATGCCTGATGGACTTGCTACCAGAATTAATCCCTCCATGGTCGATTTAGGAAATTCCATGAAAGAAGAAGTCGGCGCCTCTTCTTCTTCCCAATTTAATGATTCCGCTGTTTGACATAGATTGACTGAATCGGCTTGTTTTGAGCTTACATCATATGGTACTGGGAGCACACTGCATTGCCGTTCAGTAAGGTCCACAAAATCAACTATCTCATTAGTACCTGAAGGCATACAGAAGAACCATCAACGAAAACTGTGCTACCATCATTTGAAAGATAAAGAGGACTTTTTTTTTGTTGAAGTTGAAATATGTTAGACCAAACACACTAGGCTTCAGACACGTAAAATTTCTAACAGGTACTGCTTACTCTCAATGTTCAAGGCCCCTGCATTCTCTCTACAACTTCTCAAAGTACTCAGTGTTGTGGAAGATGCAATTTCTACTGATCCAGAACAGTACTCACAAACCCAGTCGAAGTTATCATCAATGCTTCCTGGAGCATAACCCAAGCAGTATCTGGAAGAAAATCACGCTTAGAACTTAAAGAGGATATGTAATCACACAAGATCAGCACAGATACATACACTGAATAAATACGCTATACTGAGAAGGATTGAAGCCTGCAATAGACCACTCCATTTCCAAGAAAGTAGAAAAATATAGCAAATTGTGCAAAGGGAAAAAAAACACCCCTATTGAAATCATCCTTCCAAGGGAATGACGCTATGGCTGTCTCTCACTCCATTAGGTTGTAAAGACTGTACCAATTACCCTATCCTCGCAAGGGCCTTGTATAATAATGCAGTGCTGGTCCTTCAGATACTAAGGAAACATTTGGTGAAACAAACATGACTTACTGATGCGCAAAAGTATCCACACATTCTGAGCAGCAAATCAGAGCATTTGAGTAGCCTTCATGCCCACAGATATCGCAAACTTTCTCCTATCAAAAACAATTACTATAAGTTCTTACCCTTTCATTTTTCTCATCTGAATCAAAACAATATGCTCCTAACACTTACATATGTCCCAAACAAATCATGACGCCATACAGGTCAGTTTTGGTATGTTCAGTAACCACAAACAATTTTTTGTCATATAAGTGCACTAGAGTTGAGAGCAACTGAATCCCAAAATGATCTAGGATTCATCTAATATGAATCGCTATGACGTTAGGTAGTATTTTATCCATCCAATAAGAATATAAATTACTTTATTCCTAAACAGTTATCAACTAAAAGAAGATCAAAAGCTACCTAAGACTCAGAAAGGCACACCGTTCAACAGTACCAAAAGCAGAATATAAACAAATCAATTTAAGGATCCATGATCATGCATTCATGCTATACAAGCAAAGGGGCAAACAAACTCTATAGTCTTTACAATCCCTATACTTTTTCCTTTTGCTGTTACATTGTCACTTTTGTTACTCTCTCCATCCCAGAAACAAATGTCTACACATTCATTCTAGTTCAATGCAGTTTTCTATGCACTAACCTGAACTGATACTATAGATATGACGATGAAAGTCATGTCACAAGTGAAACCAGAAACTGAACACCTGTTTTTGTACAGCAAGAACATTGTCTCGACTCTCGAGTCCCAAAATGTTTTGGGGTCAGCTACGCGCCTACGCCTGTCCTATGGACACAGCGCACTGAGAAACTATGCCAGTCTACATGACAGGATATTAAAAATTAAAACTTTCCCTTAAAACTGTACAGACATGTACCACCATAATCCAAACATTATGATAATGGCAGAGGATTTTACAACCACCACCACCACCACCAACACCACCAACACCACAACAACAACCACAACAACAACAACAAAAATTACATCTTTTTATATGATACTAACACACTGTATGTTCTACAAAAAAAAAATTACAGCTTTTGCATCACTAAACCTATATGTTCTACCAAAAAGATTACATCTTTTTATATGATTCTAACGATCTAACACACTGTATGTTCTACAAAAGAGATTACATCTTTTGCATCACTAAAACTATACGTTCGACCAAAAAGATTACATCTTTTTATATAGTTCTAACACACTGTACCAAAAACCATAAATTGAACAGGAATAAACAAAAAAAAAAAAAAATGCAGAGGATTTCACAATTCCATCAAATACCCATTAAAATTCAGCACCAGTTTAACATGGAACCAACATTTTACATCATAAAAACAGCATATTCTACAAAAAAAAGATTACATCGTAATCTTTTTTATATAATTCTAACACACTATACCCAAAACACAAAATTTGAACAGGAATAAACAAAAAAAATGCACATGAACAATAACAATTCACTATTTAAGGATTTTTCCAAACAAAATTCTTACAACAATCAACATTTAAACAATTTAAAAAAAAAAAAAAAAAAAGGGTTCATTGTTACTCACCTTCTTTGTGGGTAACTCTTGCTCTTTTCCCAAAGTAGACATACCCATCACTGATAAACTCTGTATAACAGCAACACTAGTAAAATGACATAAATTTAACAAGAAAATACCCAAATTGTGCCAATTTTTTTTTTTACCAATAACCCAAATTGTTCAAAAATGATCACTGTAAAACATTATGTTTGCCATAATTTGAACATGAAAAGTGAAATTTAGGGCAAAACAGATTAAATTAGCAGGGCAAATTAAAGAAAGAATGTACCTTTTTTTTCGGTATCAAGTTTTAGGATTCTAGGGCTCAATTCAAAAAAGGGGGAGGGAGTTGAAAATGTACTCAGAATTTGGCAGAAGTTGTGTGTAGAGAGAGTGGGGTAAATGGGTTCTCAGGCAACGTGGGGCTAGATAAATGCGGGTAAAACTTTTACCCACGAAATCACGTTTTACCTTTTGATTTTGATCATTGTAGAGTACAAATGACTGTTCGACCTTTGAGGTGACATGGTCAAGTGTCACTTGTCCGTCACAGTCCCGAAGACTTGGGTGAATAGTGATTGTCAAAGTTGTAATTTAAAAACAAAACGGAAAATTCATATGGTGATTATTGATGACTTGATCAGTACAAGTTTTACCACTTTGTATTTAAATTTCAACATATATCTGTGTTATTGGTTTTGTCGCTATGCACATCAGTACATCACGTACCTATGTGACTTGATAGAAAATATGGTGTTTGGATCCCATGGAGTTGAGAATAAACTCCACCATGTGGAGTTTACCTAATAAGGTAAAAAAAAAATATGTGACATTTTATTTGTGCATTTAAATATTTTCTTTCATTTGCTTTATTACTATTTATGGCAAACTCCACCAACTCCACCAAATTTTAACTCCATAGGATCCAAATACGAAAATATGTTACATCTTTGTTTGTAAATAATTAGCATTTACCTAACAATTTTCGAGTTTGTTTTGCCGGAAAATGATGTTTACTCATAATATATAGTAATATTGGTTGGATACTTTAATCAAACTACTCCGTAGCGAAAAAAATGCACCTAAAACACCAAGAGACGGTGAATTTTCAGGTCGTCACTTATAAATCACTCTATTTTTTTCAATCCTTTACAATTGGTCTGATTTTAACTCTTTATTTATTTTATGTTTTTGAAAAATGAGTTTTGACTCTTACGTATGCTAACCAACATAAAATAATTGCAAGAAATGGAGGAGTATTCTTTTATCTTACTACTAGTTTTTTTACCCTTGCAAATGCACAGAAATTACTAATGTTTTTCAAAATATAAGTATTTATGTCATGTAATATAAAATTGCTATGAAAATATATTAAAAAAATCATTTTTATATAGCGTTTGGAAACTATAACTTGAAATTTTTAGTAATCATTTCCAATTATATTTCATTTGTTTGGTAAAGTAGAATGCGGTTCGGGGGTTGTATTTGGTTTACACATGGATATTTTCCTTCAAATTAAGAAATCCAATTTCTCGAATTTTTAGGATTGCCAATCATATGATTTGGGAATTTTTTTGACTTGAGAATAATATTCCCAAAACATTTTCTTAAAGAATTTAAACTTAAAAATCATGTTCAAAAATAAAAATTTAGGTAAGAAGTCCAACCTCATACCAACCTAATGAGTCCTTGCTCCACCCCTCAATAACCACACGTCAACTCTTGTATTTATTCAACAACTTTTATCAACTTTCTTAGACGGCTCCCTCCTGTGCCAAGTTTCCTAGACAACCTCAACTTCCGATGCATTAAATCGTTTAGGCAAACCTCCAATCGACAATCATCACCCTACCTGCTTCCCTATCTGACACCCCCCACTTCCATCCCCATTCCTAATCATCAACATCCAACAAAATTTTAGAAGACATCTTCTCACCCCTATTCAAATTTTTTAGTCGACCCATTCCTCGTCGATTTCTCACATGACCTCCCTAACTGACACCTTTACACCCATCAAATTATCTAATCGATAGTCGCACCCACCTCCTACTCAGTTTTTTCCCCACCTCACGCTCTACTTACCTGAACTCCCTTACCAGGTCAATTCATACTCTATCCCTTTCACACCCGCTAATTCCTAAAATCGAGTCATTTATATTAACATCTCCTATCAACTCCTCTATATGACAACACATCGACTCCTTTGCGCGATCCTCCCACCACCAACTTTGAAACTCGACCCCCTAAATGAATATTTTCCTTTATATGTATATGTTAACCAAATTGTTTATATCTTTATCTCTATATTTGTACCCTTCAAACTAATTTATATGAAATTGGTACCCGTGCACATGTATGGGGATTAATAACATTTTTTTAGATAGTCCGCACCCCTCTTAACCCATGTCAAAATTTCTACCCAACTCCTAACTCTGCCGATTTTTCTACCCGATCTCCATATTTAACACTCTTACCCTCGTCAAAATATCTTGTTGACCCTCAACCCCTATCAACTACTCGTCTTCCTAACATCCATACGATCATACCTGACACTCCCACCCCGTCAAATTATTTAGCCCGTACCCCACCCCTGTCAAAATTTAGTCAACGGCGCAGTTTTACTAAAACATGTCCTACTTTGACGTAATATTAATACATGTCATAAATAGATTAAGTAAAATCATAAAAACTTAGATGAGTTTAACTAACACCAACGTATTAGTTTTACCACATCATTTGTCAATATAAATATGGGTCCTCACTATTAGATTAGAAATGATAATATATAAAAACAAAAGGTACCTCACGACCATTAGCATATAAGAATATCTAGGTAAGGTATAAAACTATAAATTCCTTTCGTTGAGTTATTGTCCTTAATGAAAATGTTTTTTTTTTTTCCTTTTTTGTAAATGTTTTAAAACATTGTTGAATTCACTAACCAAAATATCTTCCCTCCTGTTATCGCCTACCCAAGAGTTCATGACCATTAACCACGGAGACCTAGGAATCTAGGATACCAAAAATAATGAATCTTGTAATACGATTTTTCAATCACGTCATAATCAGTCGCTAAATCATCATCATTGATTTTTTCATCTAAAATTGAGAAACTCTACGATCGATTACATTAGAATTTACTCATATTCTGAAAATGTTATTTTTTTTAACTATGGTCCATCATACAAATCATTCATGATTTGAGATGTTGGGGCTCGAAAATTCGAACGCTTAGTGTTAATGTCTTGGAAACATTAATCGGCCAATGTTAATTTGATAATAAATTACGACATTTTTCTTTTCTTAATTTGGATATGAATTTCTTGCATTAATCAGTATTATGGTCAATTTTATGTTGATCGTTGTAGTATGGTGTAATTATTTTGTTTCCATATTTGGGAGTGAGTAGAAATCTTTTTTAACATTATTTTTAAGATTTTATAATTCTGTTCACACTAAATCAACATCAGATTTGTACTGGATTTTTCCTTTTTATAGAATGAATTGTAATAATGTGCATGAAGTTGTAGCCAACTTATTGGTGATGTGATGAATAAGTAATTGAGAGATCAATGGTCCAAATCTTGGCTCAGACATTTTTTGCCAAGTTTTACCAATGAGCAATGCTTATATCATACTCACGAAATATAAGAGTATGAAGGTCATTCTCATAATAAAAGTGCAGGGACTACACTTAAATATAATTTTTTTTTTATTCATACGCCCTACTTCTTTATTGTAGGTGGGAGCACCTGATCACCATGGTCATTGTGCTCCCGAAATCATGAAATAATTTACCTAACTCGAGTTATACTTTTTCTTTATAATTTTATATAGTGCACTTTACCGTGCTTGTTCTACTAACTAACCTCCATTTTTAGTGATTTGGTCAGTTAGTAGACTTTTACTGTGAAGTGTGAAGTTTCGGATCATTCGATTGCAAGGGTGAGAATCTTTAGATGTCATTGATGATTTCATAGACTTTCGACGGCCCAACAAGTGAGGCTGATGCGCACTGAATATAGTTCAATCAATTGCATTTTGCAACCAATAAATGGCCCAAATAGAATGTCAACAAACAATAATTTCAGTATTTGAATGTTTATACTATAATAAAACCTCGGATTTTTTACTTCGAAGCAGCCTATTACGTTCATTCATACTGTACTAAACACCATTTTCATTGACGGCGACGTCATTCCAAATTTAAGATGTGTTATGTCTAGTATGTAACAAGTTCTTAGTTAGTACTATGAGATAATGAGGAAGTGCAGAACTAATCTTTAAAAATATGGAGGCAAATTGATGAAAAAACGTGATATTTTCACGCGGGCTCACTTTTCCCCATCTCTTCCTCTATAATGTTGTGCCTCAACATAGTGTAAGAGGCTAGCAAAACCGACCAGTGACGGAGTTAGGATTAAAAATTGGGTTAGACCGAAACTTGTTTATTGGAGTTGGGGTGGGCCAAATTATAATATTTACAAATTTTTAACTAGTTTTATAATAAAAATAGCTCCGCACTTGATTAGTTTGATTCAGTCAAAATGCTACTTTTTAATTCTTAAGATTAACCAACGGGGCCAAAGTACATAACCTGTAGTTAATTGCCGTTAAGTGCCTGGCAATGGGCATGCACTTCAACTGTCCTTAATGCTTGGTTGTGCACTTACTGATTATGATTTGTTGTGGTGAGTTCGACTTCGGGATAGATCGAGGGTTGTGTCTCAAACTTGCGCAAGCAACACACTGTCAAGAGGGCCCGGTTTTACCCAGGCGACACCCCTCCGACGGTCAAATCAGTATCGGGTGCGGTCGAAGATGGGGTGTCGGGATTCACTTAGCACTAATATAGCGATAAGTTTGTCAGAAATCAATCAAATGTAATTAGAATGAACCTGGATTTGTAATAAATGTGGGGGGTATTTATAGTGAAGTGGGTACTCCCATCTCGTGATCATCCAATGGCTGAGATTATCCTGAACTTTATGGGCATCACATAGGCTTTTCAAGGACCTGACCCTCTATTCCTAAGGAGGGTTGTGGTCTCATTTATAAAATGAACCCCAACAATTATCGATTTTGAGCAATTAATCTTTAGGTATGTATTTGTTTAATATGATCAGAGGGATCATTTTATACGTATATTTTGATCGAGCACGCAGCATTCGTTATGTACGTACAAAATCGTGAAGAGGTGGAGTGATGAAGAAGACTTGATTACGTATGATTGCGATTCTCGTTCACTTGATACGAGGTTATAGATTAGAATGGCGAAGGATTTTATGCTTATGTTGGTGGAACAAAATTTGGGAATTCACATTAATTTTGCTTTATGCTGGAGTACCATTGTTTAATCTACATATTTGGTTGACATAATTTAAGTATCAGTTAATATTTTATCTAGTATTCGAAAATGCTACTCAAAATAACATTTTATCTGCCTAAGTGAATTATTATCCTATTCGACGGCTCCACTCTATATTTCACTTACCTTCTCATTTATCTAAAGAAAATGATAACTTTTTCTCGGCTGTTTTCTTGATTTCGTATACGACTCGATTATATTTTTATGGATTGATATATATATATATATATCACCCAACATTGTTGAATTCTTAAAGCGCTGTCTTCTACTCTTATACGAGTATATGCCTCTAATTATGTGGATCAACGAAATACAGTTGATCACTAGGACAAATGTCATATATTAATTGGTTGCATATACGGAGTATATCAAAATGTGTATAAAACTATCAATGTCTATGACACTATGACCGTGTATATATCTCTTCTTATTAGACCTTTTAACAATTATCGACGCGCTAAAATTAGCTACTTTTAAAATTTTGGCTCCCCGTTCCCATGTCGTAGGTGTACCTTGTGCGCCAAATGGGAAGGATAAACAAGATACGCACGGAATTTCTGCAAGAAGACTTTCTTCGACGTACAGATTTCTTATTCACCCAATTCTGTGCAAACTGTTGTGAGTTGGAATCGTTTCTAGCTGATCGTCTATTTTATTGTCCCACTTCTAAACAACTTTGTCATAGCAGTATTTTGTAATTTGATAGGGACTCTGATAAAACGCTAAAACTATAGTATTCTACTTTTCTTATAAATATCGGGACATTTCTAACCTCTTATAAAAATATCAGATGATCTTACGATGTACTAGTACTTCATGTTAATGAGCATATAATGAGTAGATAAATCCTGATCGATGTGCAACTAATTGTATATGGAGTATATATGAAATATTGAGCTAATCTGGAAGGAAATTGAAGCGTTCAATCAGGTGTAGTCCAAAACGACATTATTATCCACAATAGGTCTTGTGGGAGACCGTCTATTGAGAGACCAACCATGTTATTTACATCGTAACATCGTTTATGTAATTAGTGACCGTTATACTACTTTTGGTAATCGTTTTAGTTAAATACCTTGATACTTAATATAAGATTTGCAAATAAGTAACTCTATAAATTTTAGATAATTATTTGATAGGATGAGATCCCCAAAATAATAGATAATGTGAATTTTGATTGAAAACTAATACGATATCTAAAAGTATTATCATGGGTACAAGCAATGTAAAAAGTAGTGCAAATCACCCGTCCCATTTTCCTATCCCACTCTGTGTATCCCACCAATCACATGCTATCATTTCATAAATATTTCCAAAACAATATAATTCTTAAAAATAAAATAATGTAATGCTAAAATATGATTGGTGGGGTACACGGAGTGGGATAGGAAAATGGGACAGGTGATTCACACTGTGTAAAAAGAGTCACTTTTTAATATAGTATAGTGACCTCTTAATAAATTTTTGAGATACCGTCTTTTATGAGAATTTGGGTATTATAAGAAATTTTGAGTGTTTAATAACATACTACAAGTTATTAGGACGTGTTATATCTTACGATATATACGATATATAGAGTTTTACTAAGGTATAAAACTTCCAGACTTCTACCATGAAGGTAATTTTTTTTCACTTGAGTAGGAAATCTGAAAGGATACACAAATCAAAATCAAAATCAAAACTGATACGATAATTAGCATAATTACAATTTGATACTCTATGATTAATTCTAAATTCATAAAGATTATTGATGATAAATTGTACAAACAGGTGGATTTTACTAAAAAACAATTCGGAAATTGCGAAATCCAAATTGGATGGGTTCATTTGGTCACTTTTTATAAAATGCATGTCACGTAGGTACCATAATATATAAGCAAAAAAGCTAAGGTGTCATAAAATGCATACTTTACGTTTCAAGATGATTTTAAGGCCTATATAAATTTCACACTCTCCTTCTTCACTCTCTCCCAACTTCTCTGATTCTCTCACCTTCTTCTCCATTTCTTTGTACATTTATTATACTCCCCTTAATTATTTTCATAACTTTCAAAAAAAAAAAAAAGGAAATTCATAGCTAAAAATATCAAATAATATATGGAGCATCATGAAGATATTGATCAAGAAAAAGGGATGAAGGATCCTCTTTTAGACCACCCTTCAAAATCTTTGGGTGGTGTCAAAACTTTGCCCTTTATCTTAGGTATCTCTAAAACTTGTACATGCATGTTTGTATTCATGCTACCATAGATTTTTTTTTTTTTCAATTATGTTTTCCCATATCACTTATTTTATTGGAGAATCAATTTTATTTAAGGTTTATAATGAGGCGCAGACGTCGTTACAAGTATACGATGGGGGTAATTCGAGCCTAGCTAGCCAGGAACGAACTAATTACATCAATACATGTCATTACGTTTACCACTAGTGGAAAATCTGGAATGTTTTAAAGAAACTGTGAACGGAATGGGGTAGGGAATAGGATGGAGGTTGAGGGTTCGATTCTTATAGAAGCGTTTTTAATTGTGCGATTTAGCGATACTTTTAGTAAAGAGTTTGTGCTTCAGAAAATGATGAGCTCAAAATAATGTTGGTATAATGAGCAAAAAAACAAAGTCGGTTATTTTTTGGGTGTTGTTAGGTGGGGTTGGGGGAAGGTTTAGCGACCAAAGTTAGGCAAAAAATTGTGAAGGGTAAAAAGTGCCTAACGTTAATTACAAGTTCATTGAAAGTGTGCAGAGTTTCGTGAACATAACATGCTATTTGTCCGGGCACTAAAAAAAAAAAAAAAAAGCAACAAATTGCAAATGGGAAATAATAGGTTGTTATGGTTAGCGTCTACGTTAATTTACAGTAGTACCTAAAATGGTGAAAGTTACGAGAACTAGTAAGTATACATGATTACATCACATTGGTTTATTACGGAGTAGTACCTAACTGTGAAATTACGCGGGCCTGGGCGTGGGCTACACCTGTAAGGAGAAGAGGCAGTCCACTTGATAAGTCCAAGGAGGTTCCATCCTAAAACCAATTGGCAATAGGAGGAGTAACTCCTTGGTTTATAAGGTAGACAAATCACTTTTATTTTTCCAATGTGGGACACTCATATGTGGAGTATTTTGGGTGTCACTTTAACACTAACAAAACCACACACGAAAGAATGGACGTATTTGTTTTCTAGTCCTTAGAAAGTTGTCTTGGTTGATTAAGTGGTGGATATAGCTAGTTTCAAGTATAGAGAAAATTACACCTAAGCTAGAGTCGTATATGGATTCACTAGATGCTCGAATTGTTTTGTTGGCTTGCTTGTTTTAGTGAAGTGGAAGATATATATTTGAGACATGTTTGGAGTCTAAACATAGCCACAATTGGAGATGTAGAAATGTACTAACCACCTATTAGAATTATATTAGATATATTGTAATCAATGTAATTTAGTATAGCATATATTTTGTTATATTGTTACTATAATTATATTAAGGCTAGCAATTATGGTGTTCAGACTATCTTGTACTTCTATATAAATCGATTCACATCAATACAATTACTCAAGCTTTCATGTATATTTCTCTTCTTCTCTCCCCTCTCGTTATCTACACCTCCCACCCAAAGAGTTCTTCACGTATGTTTTGCTGTTTTCACATGTTAGGAGTTATTTCCAGACCAACTCAAATATCACCCCCTTGTCCTAAAATCAAGGGGACTTGGTAAATGCAATGTAGAATAAAATGTGAAAAGTTTTTCACGTGAACGATTTATTTGGTCTAGTAGTGGCTCCCAAAATGGCCACGACGCCACGTATGTATATTAGTACTAGAGTAGAGGTTGAAAGATATGCCACACAAAATGGCTATTAGTATACGTATGGTTACGTTATGTCATTGTGATTTCGTTTATGTTTCTTGAGTACCATGATTCCGTGACTATCTAGTGTCTAGTGATGCGACTAACAATCACATTTCGTGTTGTAATAATGAACACTTTCCTGAAAAGCTAGTCCAATATGTTCAATTGTTTCATGAAATCGATATATACGTCGAAAATATGAGCTAGCTAGCAAGGTCATCAATTGTTTAAGAATTTCTGGTTGATCTATGTTGTGATGGAATGATGCAGCAAGTGAGGGATTTGAGAGAGCAGCATTCTGTGGGCTTCAGCCCAATATGATTCTGTATCTAATGGGAGCTTACGGCTTGAGCTTGGCAACGGGGTCGAATATTATCTTCTTGTGGAGTGCCATGTCTAATTTTACACCTATCCTTGGGGCCATTCTGGCCGACGCCTATGTTGGCCGCTTTCGGATGATTGGATTTGGATCCGTTTCTGATCTCCTGGTAATTGTTGATGCATTTGCCCCTGCTCTTAGTTTTTCTAGTTGTTTTCGTTATTTAGTGTATTTTAACGTGTGAAGAAGTTAACAAACATGGTGATGAGTAATTATTAGGATCTTCAAGTGTGTATTCGAACAAGTAACACGGAGATGAGTAATTATTAGGATCTTATTTTGCACATGACCATTTGAAAGCTTGTAGCTGACTATATATTTTACAGGGTTTAGAATGTGATTACTGTCGGACACACACGAGTAGAAGTGTAATGTCGTCGTGCATTGTGTATTTGTGTTGATGATTCTGTAAATAGTGACTTCAAAGTCGATTTTGCTGTTGTTACATTGTCTCAATAATCAGATATGTGGTACAGGGGATGACGCTTTTGTGGTCAACTACTTTTATCCCTGGACTGAGGCCATCAGATGGAAATACAGCGACTAACTCCTCCGCTTCTGCAACACTATTTCAGCTCTTATACCTTTGTATCTCAATTGGCCTAATGTCAATTGGTTCTGGTGGGATTAGATCCTCAACCCTCGCCTTTGGGGCAGATCAATTGTTCAACAATAATGGAGATGACGAACATACAGATCCTGCTCGTAGTAGAGCTTTAGCAAGTTTGTTCAACTGGTACTACTTCGCTGTCTCCGTTTCCATGCTCTTGGCCTTAACCTGCATTGTGTATCTCCAAGACCATTTGGGGTGGGAGGTCGGTTTGGCGATTCCTGTGTCAATTATGCTGGTTTCAACTGTTTCATTCTTCCTGGCCTCTTCATTTTATGTCAAGATGAAGCCTAGGGCTAGCGTGCTTACAAGGACTGCTCAAGTTGTTGTTGCTGCTTGGAAAAATAGGCATTACACGTTTTCAAGCCATTTGAGTGCCGAGAACTTTTATCATGTTGCAAAAGGATCGGTTAAGGAAGTCCCGACTGATAAACTAAGGTCAGGTTCCATATTTGGCATGCCTTTTGCATTCTGTTTCATCATTAATAGGATATGATAGAACCTCACACATTATTTTGATAGATTTCTAAACAAGGCCTGCATTGTAAAGGATCACGGACAAGATGTCACAGCAGACGGTGTGGCACTTGATCCATGGCGTCTGTGTACAACTGATCAAGTCGAAGAATTCAAATCAATCATCAATATACTCCCGTTATGGTCAACTGGAATCATGCTGTGTGTCAATGCTGCAACTCTGTCATCATTTCTGGTACTTCAAGCGAAATCGATGGACCGACATGTCTTTACACCAACGTTTGAAATTCCATCTGCCTCCTTCGGTACATTTGCCCTTGTCACTGTGATGACATGGCTTGTTCTCTATGACCGTGTGATCATCCCATTGGCATCTAGAGTGATGGGGAAACCTGTAAGTATAGATGTAATAACTCGCATGGGGATCGGTTTACTACTCTCTATCTTGTGCATGGTGGTAGCCGGATTTGTGGAAAGTGCTCGTCGAGGCACTGCACTGGCAGCCAGGGAAGGAATCTCACTCATGCCAATGTCAGCCTTGTGGCTAATACCACAGATTTGCCTACTGGGCTTATCCGAAGGGTTCACAGTAATCGCTCAGATTGAGTTCTTTTACTCGGAGTTTCCTCGAAGCATGTCCAGCATATCGTCGAATCTTAGTGGGCTGTGCATGAGTGTTGCAAGCTTCGTTGCCAGTGTGGTCGTGAGCGCCGTGAATTACGTTACTAAACAAGGTGGGAAGGAGAGTTGGGTCTCCAGTGATCCTGATATGGGTCACTATGATTACTACTACTGGGTTCTCGCTGGTTTCAGTTTGCTCAACTACATATATTTTCTGCTATGTAGTAAGGCATACAGGGAAGGTAAGAAAGTTGCTCAGAAAAATGAAACTTGACCAACTGATGACTTAAAAAGAGCTTTGATTTGGTTAAAGTTGTACAAAATTTTGTTGCGAATTGTACCGAATACAGTAATATAGTTCCAAATTGTACTTTAATAACGGTGCTTTGCGTAGGGCAAGTATAGAACCTTCGGGCAATCGGGTACTTGACAGAAAATCAACTCGTATTTATCAATCGAATATATTACGGGGTAAAGTCCCTTCTAGTTCATGCTTCTTTAATTAATTAAGTAGAAAACTAAGGGCCCGTTCGATATCACTGTCGTTTTTTTTGGGGGAGTTCGATAGTTCGATATCACTGTCGTTTCTTCCCTCACTTGTCTCACATAAAAGATGTCATAAACTTTAGGAATTATCAAATCTTGCTTAAGACTTTGCTCCTCAAAATCCATTAAAAGGTCTATTATAGAGGCCTTATCCGCGTCTTTAACACGGTAATCAAAATTCATTCATCCTACAAATGCATCCACAACAACAAATCACCCAAATAAAATGTATAAACCTAACCTCAACCTAACCAAACTACAATAGAATTTATCAAACAACATATTTGAAACATTTTAACGCCAAACAAATCAAGTATTAAGGAAAATTGAAATTAACTACAAAACCCCTAATTGTAAACCCTAAAATACCCAATTTTATACTAAAACGACATGCAAACCAATCAACGAAAAAAATTCAATGATGGAACATCATATTCAGATCATATACATGTGAGTGAAAAAATAAACTAATAAAAAATTAAAAACATATTACCCAGAAAAATTGAAGAAAGGTGCTATTTTTACCTCAATTATGACGAGTCAAAGACGTTGATCAGGCGATGAAGATGAAACGAAGAAAAAGTTTGGCTCTTGATGAGGTTTGATGAAGGTTTGGTGAGAAAGTGTCGCCCAAAACAGAGAAAATAGGAACAAGAAGAAAGAGTGAAGATGAAAGGTGTTTTATTTTTTCCAATAATGAAAGAATTTATTGTCTTTTCTTTTCTCCCAGAATAAGAGGGGCATCATGTGCACTGAGCGGTAAAGTTTAGGGGTACCATGTTCACTCATTTTTTTTCAAATTTGATTTTTTTTTTGTGAAAAATTTTCGAGTTTTTTAGTAATTAAATAATAATTAGTCCTTAATTAATTTTTCCGCCAACTGCTAATCACTACCACGTCAGCAATTAACAGTCGGGGGACTGACGACGTTAACTGAGAAGGGTGAGAAGGGCACCATGTGCCGGTTGGGGTAAAGTTCAGGGACACCACAATGTACAAGTTTCAAACATAGGGGCACCACGGGCATTCTGACATAGCTTGAGGACAGCACATGAATTTGCCGTAATTTAATCTACTTACTAATACTATTACGAAGAGGATCAAGGTTGTCTCGGGTTCGAATCCTTATATCCCCACCTCCTATCTGCTTCTTTGAAAAAAAAAAAAAAAAAAAAAAAAAAAAAAAAAAAACCTAATACTATTACGGAGTAATACTCAAAGTTTTTGTAGTGGAATAAGAAAAATTGATATAGTAAATTGAGTGGGATAATATTAGAAAAAAATGAGGAGAGAGGATGTGAGGAATGATGATTAATGAAAGTAGGAGATGTAATATGAGAGAGGATGTAATAATTTAATAAAAGTAGGAGAGAGAAATATGTCCCAAAATAGATGGGGTGTTTGAGGTGAGACGTCCCAAAATAGAAAATGGGGCGTTTGAGATAGGACGGAGGGAGTAGTACTCAAAACGTGCTCGAGTCAATATGGGCTACACGTCTGCATTGTTTTGTGACAATGTTACCGGTTTGGATCGGGACGAGTTACCATATCGTTAAAATTGAAATTTCTAATTCGTCTATATTCGGTTCTATGATTTTAGCATGTAGTATAGCTCAGTTTTTATTTGGAAAAAAATTTCTAAATCCTACCTTTTATGTAGCGAATCTTCCAAATTATTACCTTATGTTTCAAAAGTTTCTAACTCTTACCTTATAAAACACTTTTATTTTATCATCCTCCTACCAAACTCCTACTGCGGCAGCTTTGACTCGTTTTTTTGACACTGACCTTTCTTTTATTCGCAAATATTATCGTACGCCGGAGGTACGAATAGAATGATACCCCTGTGACTTTTTCAAACTGTGCTTAAGTGCTTTGTTTGTTTGATTTTACACCCCACAAAGAAAAAACAATCGTACCAATGTTTAAATCAACTGATCAAATCCTTTATTAAAGAGTGGCCCAATCTTTTATCAAAGCAAGTGGCCCAATCGTTTATTAAAGAAACTGACCCAATAAAACACAACCTCTTTCTCTCTCCTCTCCCCTTTCCCACGGTCCACCCACCACCCCGCACCACCACCCACGACAGCGAACACCGAGCACCACCTGCCACCTGAGACGCCATGACCACCACCACCTTGCACGAATCCCTCCGGCGAACTCACGGCGATAACCACTCCACCTGTCTCACACTCCTCCATCATAACTCAATAACTAACTCCACTTAACTCCGATGACCACTATTGGACCATCGTCGACCACCACTAAATCATCGCGGCACCACCACTGGACCATTGCTGGCGAAAGAGGGTTGTGGTTGGGATCTTACGTAGGTTAGGTTTGTAGAGTTAGGTGGAGTTGGGAGTTAGTGTAGTCAGTGGAGTTCAAAATCATTGTGTCATCTTATACTATATATTAAAAGTCATGTGAGAGGCAACGACCACGTTAATCGACTTCAGTTATGCTATCTGCCATGCCACGTGACATGTCTCTTTGATTTTCATATAAAAAATTCATTTGAAATGTCTCTTATGGTAAAGAGTATAGTTGGACATTCTATCTATGATTCTATATAAGTGACGTTTTCATATAAAAAAATTCACAATATTTTTTTATTATAAAAAATCAATATTTACTATTAATTGTTCATATTTACCTTAGTATTTTGTACCTTTCTTATAACTTATTTAAATGGCACTACGTCATCTATATTAAAAGTGAAAAGTCTATAAATGAGAAATTTTATTGATAAAGTTATTTGTTCACAAAGAAATAAAATGATAAACTAGTATCATTTTGATTTCTGACCAATTTGACACATTTAATTAGGCCTGTTTCCTATATGATAACACAAGCCGTGTAATTTTGCACTGGTCAAAATATTAGATATTGTACGGAGTTTAGATTAGATTATAGAGAATTTTTTTTCGAAATAGGGCTCGAAAAATAAATATTGAACAAAATGGGTTTGATTGTAAAATGTTCAATCTTATGGGGTGCACGTCACCCCATTTTAAGTTCGGGACAAAACCGCCAGTGCCCCTGGCGGTTTTAAGTGTCTTGAACAGTAGCTATGAGGTTGTGAGTGATATTTTGGCTAGGGTAAAACCGCCATGGGGGGTGGCGGTTTCAATTTTTTTTTTTTTTTTGGATTGACGTTATATCGGGGTAATATTTTGGCCAAGGGTGAAACCTCCATAGGGGGTGGCGGTTTCACTTAAGTGAAACCGCCACCCCCCATGGCGGTTTCACCCTCGCCCAAAATATCACCCATTCAATTTGTCTACTCATTTTTGTGAAGAAACCGCCATGGAGGGTGGCGATTTCTCTTCACTTAAAACCGCCAGAGGCACTGACGGTTTTGTCCCGGACCTGAAATGGGGTGACGTGCACCCCATAAGATTGAACATTTTTCAAACCAACCCATTTTGTTTAATATTTATTTTTTGAGTCTTATTTCGGAAAAAAATTCGATTATAGACGTATAGTATTACATAGATACATTAGATGACAAGCGTGGGCGGGAGTTTCCTCTCGTTCTCCCGTTGACTCTCTCTCAGACTAGTCAACACCACATTCAAAGTCACAAGTGCACAACTAACAAGATCTAAGGCATACTCGTGCATCATGGCTTCCTACTAACAATTTTGCATACGTGATACACTAGTACATCATATACTTGTGCTACTGTGCTAGTTCTATATTGTTAATGCGAAAATATTCGTTGAATTATTTGAGGCGTGTGGTTCACGCGCCTGAGAGAGGATGTCGCGGAAAAGGCCATTAGTCCATATTTCTGTCTATACTGCTGGTCCTTAATTTGCCACCAGCCATACCAACCAACTTCATACTCTATGCAATGGTATAATTGTATGTACATATGTTGGAAATGAGGGTTATTAGTGGTTGTATAAGGAAGATTAAAAAACGATTTCAAGTTGTGCCGCGGTTGGACACCACTGATTTGAAAGCGATTACGGCTCAACATTGGTCGTCATCGTCACTGGCCGGAATGTTCCCCAAGGTTAACACAACTACTTTTGAACACGACCACTCACGTACAAAAGCTGGAGTTTGCACACTCATACAATTACCCAATACTCATGAAATGTGTTTTTGTGTATATTGTTCGATATAAAAATCAACACAATAAGCTTTCTTATATAGTGGGTGGAAAAGATGTTATAGATACCAAAGGGTCAAGGTGATTATGGAATTAAAGACACCCATAATCACACAATTAACATGATAATAAACATGGTGTTCAATACTAGTAGGTGCAATAAGCATGGTAATAATGAGGATTACTACCAAGAGGTATCCAATGCTCAAGTCAAACATGGCACTACGCCAGAAATCACAATTGACACCGGGTAATATAACACCGGAACAAGAAAAATCGGTGTTAGAAAAATGTAAGACATCGGTTGTCTGTCAACCGGTGTTATATGTATTAAAAAATTAAAAACAATTGTCCACTCCAGTAGGAAAGAAAAAGAAAAATAAAATCAAAAACTGACGCGAACATTAAACACCGGTATTATTGTTAACCGGTGTGAAATATGCACATAAGACACCGGTTTGTTGAAAAACCGGTGTTATATATGTTGTCCAAATTTTAATTTCCCTTATCTACTAATAGGAACCCACATGGTCATGTCTCCCCCTCTCACATGCCTTTACCTTTTTTTTTTTAATAAACCTTTACCTTACTTTTCGTCTTTTTCTTCTTATCTTGTTCTCTCTCCTCTTCCTTTCTGTTTTCAACCCAGATTTACGTATAAATATTTCTAATAATGCTATGTAGTGTATAATTTGGAATTTTGGTGACGAGATTATGCAAATATAAGCTAATAACGACACCAAAATTCAAGACTTTACCGTAATAACCAAAATTTGTTCGGCACAAATGATGAAGAACAAGAGTAAGTTCTTAATTTTTAGTTCGATTTTTTTTATATATTTTTTTGGTCAAATTTTCTAGTTTGTAACGATTTTTTATGTGTTAATAGTGCTAACTTTGGATCTTATTCATTTTCGTATGGTCTAAATTCTTGATTTTTTTTATACATGTAATTCCTCGCATTTTGAAATATAACAACATGCATTTTTTGATTCTATTACTCACTTGAATCAATGGTTTTTTATTTTATTTTTATTGTTAATGTTTTGCATGATTTAGGTTCGGTATTGATTTTGATCCATTCCTGATATTTTGGCGACATCAAGTTCAATTCTCACTCATTAACTCGTGATATTTTTTTTCATCATCCCCATCAATTTGATTCTATACATTTGGGCGAATTCGCGTCATGGATCTTAGAGAAGAGTATGTAATATTATGATTGTTTTTTTTTTTGTTTTAGCTTTAATTTTCCTTGTTCATTTATTGTAATATTTTGATTAAGTTTCAGATCTGAACGAACTTCGTTCAATTTTGGATGTTGAGTTTGTACATAATTGTATGTGGAATTTAGATCTCGTGACATTTTCTGCAGTTTCAATGTTTCGTTCTCTTTCCGATTAAAATTCGATGCACTTCTTTTTCAGTGCAATTCTTTTAATTTTTTTTTGAAAAATTGTTGGAGATAAGACACCGGTGATACCTGAAACCGGTGTTGTAGGTGTTAGTAGAAATTATGTCTAATGGGACATAAGACACCGGTTTTGTCCCTAACCGGTGTCTTATATGCTGTCAATTAACACCGGGTTTTCGAATCCTCACCAGTGTCGTAGTCTAAGACACTGGCAGTCTAGACACCGGGTATAACCGGTGTCTTTTTAATTTTGGACCCGGTGTCAATTGCAATTTCTGGCGTAGTGTGGCTTTGGAGCCATTACTCCAACAATCCTCCACTAAGGGCGAGCAAAGCCAATAAGAGAAACAAATCTTGGTTAAAGGTAAGGAAATACTTAAGCATCAATATCTTTTGATTTGAATTGACACATAGTGGAATGAGGCAACAACTTACTTTCTAGTGAGTGAATTGCTTCTTGAACTCACTAAAGTTTGGTTGTGACCCTCACAACACATATTTACCTTAAAAGAATATGCAAACTCCGCGATCCAAGCGTTGTAAAGCCATGCGCACACCTCGGGTCTCATGAGTGCTCTAGAAAGATAGCGCAATCTTTCATCAAGTGTTTCACCAAACACCACCACAAAGGGATATGGAACCATTAAGAGCAAACCTCAACCTATCACAACTACACTATAATATCTCAAAATTTTGGAATATTTTATATTAACATTTTGGAATTATTAATTAGATTATTTTAGCGAAAAATGAAATTGTGAGTCGTTTTCGAAAATGGGTTCGGGAATGGGTTCTAAATTCGGATTTGCTAATTGGGTCATTCCAAGCTACTACAAACATAGCAACCCAATACCATAGTAGCCAAACCACAAGACTCAATGCACAACCCAAAGTAAAAGAAAAAAAAATCAGAAATTAGAAATTTGGAAAGGAAAAAGAAAAAAGAAAAAAAAAAAGAAGCAAACTCCCTTCTCTCTCCTATCACATGACACAACCCCCATCCCCTTCTTTTATAAAACACAGTCCCCTGCCTTCCTCCCTATTCGTCCTTCTTCCTCACGCACGCACGCTGCTTCTCCTCACTGCCGCTTCTAATCGCCGTCCTAACTTTCCTGCCGGCCGATCACCTCACCACTACCTCTATCTCTTTCGCGTCAACTAGGTAACACCCTTCGCCCCCTTCTTTCCCTGTTTCGATCTTTTAATCGAGCATGATTATTTGGTCATTTTTAAAGCTTTAATTCGTGTTTAATTGTTACTAATAGTTGTTATACTTAGTGGGTAGTCGATTTGGGTTAGTTTTACGCACAAAGAATTGATTTTGATGCTTGTTTTGAGTTGATTTTCACTAACCACGAATTTGAGACTATTAGCTTAATTGTTCGATTAGGTTCAATTTGTTTCGACAATTATGATTTTAGAATACTTATAATCTGTCAATTAGAGTTCTTGAATTTAGTTTGAGATTTAAATTGGGTTTTATTCAAGTTTGTAGAAATTGTAAATTGGGGAAAATTGTGATTAATTGTTTCTTAATTAGGTTAAACAGCCCAAATTAATTATGATGATTAATATTTCGAAATTTAGATTATTTAGGAATTTATAAACTGATTTTCATAAATTAATTGATTAAATTCGTTTTTATGTAATTTTATGTAATTTAAGCATGATTTTGATAATTAAAACATAATATAAATAGTTTTAATAAATCCTAAATAAATTGTAATAATTAAGTATTTATTTTAATGAGTTAAATTCGGTTTTAAAACTAATTTTAGGCCTTTGGGAATTTTTATAATTAACTTGGATGTTCTATAAGTTTTATTGGATAATTATTGAAATAGATTTATAATTATTGGATAATTGGTAATTGTTGGTTTGGACTTGGTATTATCATGTTCATAAATTGTATATAGGATTAACTAACATAGAGGTAGGTTATTTGAATAAGTTTGGGTGTTAATATGAGAATGTCCAAGTGTGTTTAAACAAAATCTCTTTGTCCCTCTAGGGTTATCCCCTTGGGAGGGCTGTTTTCTTCGTCTAGTTTTGCTAGATTAATCTGGTTTCTCCCAGATCTTGACCTCAAATGTTGGGGATTAGATAATTAACTCCTCCGTATCCATCCAAAATGAGCTCTTCAAATACACAAAAAGCCATTATCAGTAATAATAATATAGTGGAAGACAATGAAATTGAAACACCTCCAAATATCAAGTGGGTGGGAGCTGATGATGAAAATAATGAAGCAAGTCCGAAATTCTCCCTGATTGTACAAGTATGGACAGAACGCAAGACGAACCCATATGCTATGGTGGAAACGATGTCATCTCTGTGGTGCCCGAATGGAGAGATCGAAGGGGACATGGTGGAAAAAAATCTGTTCCTTTTCTGCTTTGAGAATGAAGAGGTTGGTCGAAGGGTGATGGAGAATCAGCCCTGGCATTTTAACAAACACATTCTGGTGATGCGAGAACTTACCGGCGACGAAAAGCCATCTGAAGTTGCTCTATTTCTGGTACCACTATAGGTAAGAATCTATGACCTCCTTGTTAAAGGTAGACTCAATTTAGAGAATGCTAGAGCCATTGGAAATAGGTAACGGGGAGGAGAAGGGGATGAATTCTGGGGCCATAAATGGTAACGTAGGGTATAAGGCCAATGGGAAAGGGGAGGATTCAAGGCAGGGGGAGGGAGGACAGAATGACATATGTACTAAAAGCAAGACAACAATAAGGAAACGGGGGTTTGTTCGCAACACTGTGGAAAGAGTGGAAGGTAGTAAAGGGCACGAGACACAAGATGAGCTGGCCTTGAACAATTGTGGAAAACAGGGGCTAGATCCTGGTAAGGTCCCTATGGAGATTGATGGAACTGAGGTCTGGACAGGAAAGAAACTGAAGACTCTACAGTATCACTCGGAGTCTGCAACTGAAGTCATTGGTGACGGGGACAGTGTCACATCTCAAATTGCGGAGGCTGGATTCCAGCCCCGCCAAGCACAATGATTGGCCTTACTTGGAACTGCCGGGGATTGGGGAGCCCCCGTGCAGTTAATGCGCTGAGGGGAATTATCAGTGTGGAAAATCCCCATTTTGTCTTTCTTTCAGAGAAAAAATTAAAGAGTATAGAGTGGGAGTTTATTCGTAATAGATTTGGCTTGAAAAATATTTTTGTGGTTGATTGTACAGGTGAAGGATGGAGGCGAAGAGGTGGATTTGCTATGCTTTGGCATGAGAGTGTAGTGATGAACCTCTGCTCATATTCAGATAACCATGTAGATATGAAGATGGAAGCTGATGGAATTTCGTGGAGGCTGACTGGTGTGTACGGACACCCCGAAGATGAGAAAAAGCATGAAACATGGTCCCTCCTCTGTAACCTAAAGCATACACAGGAGGAGTCGTGGCTATGTATGGGAGACTTTAACTCGATCCTTTCCAATAATGAAAAGCAGGGTGGCACACCAAAAAGCCAGAATGAAATGAACTCGTTCCGTGATGTTATTGACTTTTGTGAGCTGCGTGACATGACTTTTACGGGATATCCTTTTACTTGGAGTAATGGTAGAGGCGGGGAAGCAAATGTTCAAGAGAGGCTGGACAGATGTTTTTGCACTGACCAATGGCATGTTACTTTCCCAAGCTCTTCCGTACACCATTTACCCAAGCGTAAGTCTGATCATCTTCCTGTCATTATTAAGATCCGCAAAGAGTTCGTATTCCAGAAACATAAGTTCAGGAAACAGTTTAAGTTTGAGAAAATGTGGATGCGAGACGAGGAATGTGGCCAGGTTATCCAACAGGCGTGGCAGGTGAATTATGGCGATGCGCGGAGCAAGATCGGGTGGTGTGTTATGAGCTTGACCAAATGGGGGTCTGCGAAATTTGGGAATGTGGCGAAGGAGCTAAAAGCCTGTAAGACACAAATGGCGACATTAATGGAGGAGAACCATTCTCAGAACATTGTTGACATGATTTGTGCTCTTGACTGTAGAGTGGATGAGCTTGAAGCTCGCCAGGAGGAATACTGGGCACAGAGAAGTCGACAAAATTGGTTACAGGATGGAGACAAGAACACAAGCTTCTTCCAGCGAAAAGCTTCCCAAAGGCGCAGTGTCAACAACATCAGAAAATTTTTGGATGATACGGGGAACTGTCACTACGATGAGGAGGAAATTGCTGGTGTGTTCACCAACTATTACAGTGAGCTCTTTTCTTCTGGAAATGTGGTGGATACCTCACCTATAACTGAGAAAGTTCAGACTTGTGTGACTGCCGAAATGAACACTATGCTCAATCAAGAATACTCAGGCGACGAAGTTTTTGAAGCTCTATGTCAAATGCACCCCACGAAAGCCCCAGGGCCAGATGGGATGCCGGCGCTGTTTTTTCAAAAGTCCTGGAGTGTGATCGAAAAAGAAGTGATCCAGTATGTTCTTAACATTTTGAATGCAGGTGCCCCCATGGAAGATATCAATCAAACCAATATTGTCCTAATTCCGAAAAAGAAAGATGCGACGCAGGTGAAGGACTTTAGACCCATTAGTTTGTGTAATGTTCTATACAAACTTGTGTCAAAGGTCCTTACTAATCGACTGAAGCGAGTACTACCTGACATTATCCATGAAACTCAGAGTGCCTTTGTCCCTGGCAGACTTATCACGGACAACGTGCTTGTAGCCTATGAAATTTTCCACTACCTCAGGAAGAAGAAGACAGGGAAGAAGGGCTTTATGGGTTTGAAGCTCGACATGAGCAAGGCGTATGACAGGGTGGAGTGGCCCTTTATTGAACATATGATGGTTAAAATGGGCTTTTGCCTGAATTTTGTACAGCTAATCATGCGCTGCATCTCGTCTGTTTCCTATGCCCTGTTAATTAATGGGGGGTCCGACAGGGATTCTGAAGTCACACAGGGGCCTTCGCCAAGGCGACCTTATTAGTCCTTTCCTTTTTCTCATTTGTGCAGAGGGGTTCTCATCTCTTTTAAGAGATGCGGAATTTCGTAAATGTATTCATGGCATTAAGATCGGGCGTCAGGTGCAACCTATTTCGCACCTCTTTTTTGATGATGATAGTCTTTTATTTGTCAGAGCGGTAACTGAAGAAGCGGAAGAAATCATTGATATTCTGTCCACCTATGAAGCAGCTTCTGGACAAAAATTGAATCTGGAAAAATCAGAGGTGTCATTTAGCCGAAATGTGAGCAAGGAGTTGCAGGAAACGCTTCAAGAGAAGTTGGGTTTTAAGGCTGTTGATGACCAAGAACGTTATTTAGGTCTGCCAATGTATATTGGAAGATCTAAAAAACAGGTTTTTCGAGAAATTCAAGATCGTGTCTGGAAAAAGCTGAAGGGCTGAAGGGCTGGAAAGAGAAACATTTGAGCAGAGCTGGAAGGGAAGTACTCATCAAATCTATTGCACAAGCGATCCCGACCTATACCATGCAATGCTTTAAAATCCCAGAAGATAATCTGTACCAAATTGAGATAATGTGCCGGAATTTTTGGTGGGGACAGATAAACGAAGAGAGGAAAATGTCGTGGGTGGCTTGGGATAAGCTTTGCTACTCAAAGAACAGAGGAGGTGTTGGATTGCGTGATCTGTCATCCTTTAATCAAGCGTTACTGGCCAAGCAATGCTGGCGCCTGGTGACTAATGAAGGCTCACTTGCTAGCCGTGTTCTCAAGGGCAAATATTTTCCCAGAAACTCTTTTTGGGAAGGTAAAGTTAGCGGGTATTGTAGCTACACATGGAGATCCTTACTGTTTTCCAAGGATTTGCTTAGGAAAGGGATAAGAAGGGTTATAGGGAATGGAGTGAACACTAAACTTAGGGGTGATCCATGGGTACCGGTCTCCTGGGATGCCAGCTCACGTCTCAACCACCTGAGGGTATGGAAAATCAGAAAGTCTGTGATATTGTTGATTGGGATCTCAAACGATGGAACTTAAGTGATATTAGCCAATGGATCTCGGAGGCTGAAATTACTAAGATACAAAAGATTCCGGTGTCAAGCTTCCCCCAAGATGATTTATGGTCGTGGATTCATTCAAAAGATGGTGAGTTTAATGTCAGGAGTGCCTATCACCTCCACCGTCAAGCAAAAGGCGACAAGGCAGAATGCTCTACGAGTAGTGACTGCAAATTTTGGGATTGTGTCTGGAAATCGAAAGCTCCTCCGAAAATGAAAAATTTTGTGCGGAGGGCAATTAACCTTGCTATCCCTGTCATGGCCAACCTTAAAAATAGCGAAATCCATGTAGATGTGATGTGCCCAAGATGTGGAGAGGAACCTGAAACTGTAGAGCATATGTTGCTAAGATGTGCGGATGCCGCCTAAGTGTGGAAGCTCTCCCCTCTACGTTTGGAGAAGCCGCCTAAGTGTCGCATGGGGAGTTTGGCTTGCGAGAAACCGATGGCTCCACGAGAAGAAAGTCTCTGATCCTTTGGGGGTGGTGGAGCGAGCTTTCAGGCTTAGCTGTGAGTACGAAAAAGCCAACATTTCTGTGAAGACCGCACGCAACACAAACATCCCACAACAATTTTGGAAAGCTCCAGAGGAGGGTGTTTATAAGGTAAATACCGACGTAGCTATGGGCGAGGAGGGTACAAGGGGCTATGGGGTGGTGATCTGAGACTGGAGAGGCGCTATCATTGCATGTACAATCAAGAGAGAGACAGGTGACAGAGATGTGGCTGAAGGAGAAGCTCGGGCAGCAAGGTATGGCATTGAACTAGCGAAAGATTTGGGATTGAATAGAATCGTTTTGGAGTCTGACTGCCTAAAATTAATTCTTCAACTACGTAAGGGGAAAGTCGAGAGGTCCTCTTTTGGTATAGTGAGCTGTAATATTAGATTTTTGTCGATGTGGTTCACAATTTTTTCGCTTTCCCATATCCGTAGAGGTTGTAACAGAGTAGCTCATGAATTAGCCCACCTTAGTTGTAACTCTGCGGATGGTATGGTTTGGTATGAGGACCATCCTCCGCAAATTGACTCTGTAATCTTTGAGGATTTATATAATAGCTTCTCTTAGCTGCTAAGTGCAGCACTCTCCGTCAAAAAAAAAAAAAGAGAATGTCGTTTGTGCAATTGTAGAAAATGAGTTTGTAGACGAGGAGTACCTAGTGACTGTTGTGTTGTTCAGTTTCCGTTTGCTTAAAAAGGTAAGCTATCATGTTCAACCTTTCTTAAACTTGTAGAAATCTTTCAAGAATTATATGTTAAGTGATTGGAGTGCTAGATGAAAACTTAATATCATGTTAGGTGGCGAACGACTTATTGTTTTGATTATCATGTCTTGATTGGATTGGATTGGACTATTGCTTTGATATATTATTTGGTTTATGATGCAAAAGATGTTGTTGGAATTATGGTTGATGGATGTGCAATTGATATTGATATGGCTGAATTATGAATGATTGTATGATTATTGGAATATAAACTTGTGTAAATGATCGATATTATAAACAAAATAAATAAAGTATGACGATACACGATGATTATTGGTTTGAGTCGCATCGACTCCACTTTATTGGTTTGAGTCACATCGACTCTACTTTATTGCCCCATCGCATCGGTTTTTAAGTGGGCTTGGCTCTAGTACTACTCTATTGGGTTAGCAATACTTAATAGGGGGTGTGCACACTTAAGGTCTAGTAGTCTTGTATGGTATGGTTTGGTGCGTCGGCAAAGAACCGGCTCACCCACGTATATAATGGTATGGTTTGGTGAGTCGACAAAGATTCGTCTCACCCACGTATATAATGGTATGGTTTGGTGACTCGGTAAAAACCGGCTCACCCACTTATAAATATATGATTGGCAGGGGTGTGCAAAAAAACCGCCAAACTGAAAACCGATTTACCCGAACCGAAAAAGCGGGTAACCGAACTCAGTTGTCCTGGACTGGGCAAGTACGTAGGGATCCGATAAAATGCGGGTTAGGGTCGCAACTTTGTGTGTATGCGGTTAGCCGAACCCGAACCAAAAGTGGACATAATGCTTATTTTCAAAAAATTAGGTTATAAGTCAACTAAATCACAAGTCTAAAATAAGATAATTAATCCAATATGTTGTTAAAATTCACTTATTTGAGGGAAATAATACATAAATTAATTGAAGTATTGACGTATAGTGGAATCTTAATATTTTATTCATCAATTTTACTTAATTTGGTAGGTCAATTAGTGTCCCCGTACTAAAACATTACCCGATTAAACCGAACTGACAAATCCGTTTAACCGATGTGCGGTTAACCGAACTAACGGTTACGGTTTAGGGTCGGCCAAAAAGTGACAAACGGTTAACCGAACCCGCATTTGCACACCCCTAATGATTGGTATGGTTTGGGTGAGTTGGAAACAAATTCGGCTCATCCCACTTATAATATTTGGTATGGATTCCTCGTTAAAGATATAAAAGAACGGTTCAGATTATATTATTGAAATGTTAAACACTTGTCAAAGTTACTGTGATGTTTCTCTTTGGGTGATTGGATCTTTCTTGTTGATTGGTTTATATGATAACGTGCTAAATGTGGTTTTCGAAAATAAATCTAAATGTTTTTTTTTAACCAAGGTAAGAGTTTTGGTGTTCTACGAGTTGGGGTGTTAGATTACTCAATTTTCTGACTTTTTCAACTGTGGTTTTTGTGTTTTAAATCCACCACAGGTTTGGAGTAATTGGTGCATGCGGGAAACGACGACTCCTTAGATATTGATTGGATTAAATAACTTTAGACTTTCAGTTATTAGACCATCAATAATACTTAGACTATTTCATATTTCATATTTCGGATTGTTCTAATTTAATTAATGGAATGTAATAGATTATTTTAAATCATCAGACATTTGTAGTTCGGCTTCTAAAATCTCCTTGCATTCGGGTCTTTGACTCGAGTGCGGAGTGACACCTCTGAATTTCCTAAATTTGTATTTTGGATCATTATAAAATGTTTTTTAAAAAGGAAAGAAAATTTAGAGGTGTTACATACACGGTGAATCTTTTAAAGCCTTCTCAACATGATCATCCAACATATGGATGTAGACTCATTAAGAGATAATTAAATCTTAACCTCCAAATACGGTGATCTAATCAAGTTCATCTCAAAAGAACCACTTTAATTAGGGCTATAAGATCATTAAGAGCGTAATGCTCAACCTCTTCAACATAAATTCATCAAGTGCATCTCAATAGCACTTGCTAATAGGTTATGGATTATGTTAAGCACTACCATACGCCATAGGGATGAGAATTGTAGTGAAAAGTTAAGAGTCGTGTGGCTTCGTTTGACCACAAGCGAGTATCCACGACACAACCTCAACTCATGGGCTACCCCATCCCCCTCGACGACTAAAGGATGACACTCCTCCATAATCCCTTATAAAGGGATAAAAAAGATTTCTTACACATTTCACATAATCTAAAGAAATCACTCAAATGTAAGAGTTGTTTAACAACATTTTGCCTTATGCGTATATATGGCTCTTCTTCCAATTGCACACGCTATTCTTAGCAACACCAACTGTCACTTGAAAATTTCAATGAAGAGAGATGGAAACCGCATATCCCCCACAATAGCACGTCTGTTAACAAATTACCAACCACTCAGCCTTTTATCCTCCCAACTCGAGGACAAAAACGCTTACTCTATGGTGGACTGAGCTATACAAGTCTGTACAAAAGTCTGCAACAATATAATACCACCTCCTAGAGTAAACACTCATCTACTAGTGAAACTAATCTCATCAATACTTGATACCCAGTTCGGATAACAATGCCTTAATTGAAACATAACAATAATGCAAACAAAGGTTAACTGATCCTTTAAGGTATCCAAGTAAGAGATGCCACGCACTTTAATGATCACTAGTAGGGTTATGAGTACAACCACTTAATCTACTCACCACATAGACTATGTTAGGCCGAGCATAGTTCATGAGCAACGTAACGCCACCTATGATCTTAGTTTACTCAACTTGTGAGACACTCTCTCCTAAGTTCTAGTCGAATGGGTGCTAGGATCATATAATGAACTAACAGGCACAATTTCAAAGAAAATTAAACTTCATAATAAACACAAAGAGACATGCTGACTCAAACCAATGCCACTAGATTTTCTCTTAACTCGAACTCCAAGTATGACATATGTTTCTCCAAATTCCTTCATCTCAAAATTGGACGACAAGAATAGTTTAGCATCAACCAAAATTCTCAAACTATTTCCAAAAATCAACATGTCATCCACATAGCGACATATGATAACATAGTCTCATCCCTTGTATTTCGGTAAACCAATCATGGCTATTTACCCCCACACACTCAAAGATTTTACTCAAGAATTAGACTCTACTACTCCAAGCAACAAACTTATAAAGGCATAAATAGAGTAAATAGTTGAACAACTTCCGCCACATGTTGTCGCACTAGGCACAAGCGATAACACTATGTTCAAGATCTAAGAGTCTAATCATTCCCTCCAAATATTCTTTACCAAGGGGCATATGAGACATACACACAAAACTTTCAATTTTCCACGTATATCCTCCTTAAAATAAAATAGCGACCGACTATAACTATTTAATAGGCCAAAAATAAAATGAAACTAGCCTTCACAAATCGGTACACCCATCAAGGAGTATTTAGGACGTGCAATCCCTAGGAAATTTTTATATCAAAAAGTTCCATATTAATATAAGCCAATATAAGTGTGTAAGAGTAGTCACACCACAAATGTGAAAATAAGGGCTATAAAGTTCACATATATATGCATCTCAATAATAATTGCAACAAGAAAAGAGCGCACACTTTAGCATATAGTCAATCAAGACAAGAGTGTAGCTCGGAGAGCCAAAAACAACACTCTAACAATTTATAGTTAAAGACAATCTCAAGTCCTAGCATATACAAAGCCCATATTAAAACACACATTTGAGGTTGATTGAGTCCTATGTTTTAAAACAACACATAATAAGATTTGGGATAATCAAACCGTCAACAAAACCAAATCACCAACTAGTCAATTAACAAGATTCAACGATGGACTGCACTCTATAACATATAACATATTATTCCATCAAAACTTGGAGTCAAAATTAACCACACATATACCAAAGGTCAATATCAAGCATCAACACATGCCAATAAATTTCAAGACTAATAAGGTAACCCAAATCTCAACAAAATAGCCTCATTTTTCATATGAACAAAAATCATAACGCAAAATGAGGAGGGCGTACCTTAATCATATGGGCAATATAAAATAATAAAATATGATAATAATCAAACCTTCATTTCCAAGACCTTCGACTAATATGTTCCTTCCCCTTCATCAAAATAGTGTCATCAAATAAATAGTTATAAATCTTTTTATAATCATCACCACACTGACGTGATAAAGATGACAAAAAACGAATATGTAGATAACGTAATTTGGCCTCGTCTAATTCTACAAAGTTGTAGATCTTTGTCTTATCTTTCCAACAACATATTACACGCCTTCAACGGAGATTTAGGGATCAAGATATGACCAAAATACGAAAGACTATCTCAATCTTACCGGTTGGAAAACTATGAACGAAAATGAGAATTTTTCACTCACAAACCAATTTTATGGGTATATACAAAATAATACATCATTGTCTATGTAGTAATTGCTTTCAAATTGTTGGAAATAAGGGTTAACAATGGTTGTATAAGGAAGATCAAAGAATGATTTCAAGTTGTGCCGCGGTAAGAGACCACTGATTTGAAAGTGATTACGGCCCGACATTGGTGGTCATCGTCACTGGCTGGAATGCTCCCCTAGGTTAACACAACTACTTTTTCACACGACCACTCACGTACAAAAGTTGAATTTTGCACTCATACAATTACCCAAGAATTACGAGATGTGTTTTTGTGTATATCGTTCGATATAAAAATTAATACAATAGACATTTTTATATAGTGGGTAGAAAAGATGTTATGGATACCAAAGGGTCAATGATTAATTATAAAATTAATGACACCAATAATCACACAATTAACATGATAATAAATATGATGTTTAATAGGTGTAATAAGTATGGTAATAACGAGGATTACTGTCAAGAGGTATCCAATGTTCAAGGCAGAGATGGCTTTGGAGCCATTACTCCAACAACATAAATACAAGGGAAAGCGTGACACGCGAGGGCGGGAGTTCTGCTCTATTAGTCGGTTGACTTGCTCACTAACACTAGTACACAAGTGACACAACTCATACGTAAGTCATAAGATACAGTGTTTGCAGAAAACAGCACAGAAGAAAAAAAAAAATGGGGAAAATCACAGTGAATGAGGGTTTAGCAGCAGAGGAAAAAGCAGCAATGTTATCATCAAGCGAAAATCAAGAGCTTCAACAAACCCCAAAATCTACAAGAAAGGGTGGTTTAATCACCATGCCTTTTATTATTGGTATACACCTATACTTCAATTTTCTTGATATTTTATGGGTTTTACTCAAGATTTAATCTTTTGATCTGGGTATTTCTTGTTTTTGTTTTTTTTTTTTTACTGTTGATTTTGGTAATTTTTATGGGCAGTAAATGAATCATTTGAGAAAGTATCAAGCTACGGGTTGATGCCAAACTTGATATTTTATTTAATGAATGGATATCACTTGGATGCTGCAAATGGGACAATCATTTTGTCATTATGGTCTGCTCTTTCCAATTTCATGGCTATTTTTGGGGCCATTTTATCCGATTCTTACTTGGGTCGGTTTCGGGTTATTGCTCTTGGAACTCTCATGAGCCTTATTGTAAGTCAAATTTGTATTTGGTGGTTTCAGTTTGTTGTTCTAATTGCTTGACTTTCTATACTATAGTACTATTTTGCTGTGAAATTTGTTGGAAACTTTAATTCAGACTCATAGGATATTGTAAATTCTTGCATTCCTGCAGTAAGCTTAGGCTTGCTTGGAACTAGGATGATTATTGGGGAGTAATAGAGGCCAAAACAATGAAATTCGGGGTGGGTGGGGGGGGGGGGAATAGTGGTGTGGCGGGAGGAGCAAAGCGATATTATGGAGTAATAGAGGCCAAAATAAAGAAAGTCGGGGGTGTCAGGGTGGGGGGACTAGTGGGTAGGGTGGGGTGACTAGTGGATGTAGTGGTGGCGGGGGGAGCAAAGATGCGTTGGGGAAATATGGACTCATTTGGGTAACTATTTACCCTCTATTCCTCCCTATTTTTTTCACATGTGTTCCAAGCAAGGCCTTAAAAGATTGCTCCATGTACACAATGTTGACACATTTGAAGGGGTGAAGGTGTAGTAATGGGGAATTTCGGGAAATGATTGGACAGGAATTAAATTTAATTGGTGGAAAGCATAGTGATGTTATGTTGGTTGCGACCACCATTGGGGTCTAGGAACTGGTTGTAGAAGATTGGAGACCATATCAAATATGAGGATAAATGTGGAGACTTGTTTCATGTTTGCTAAACACACACCTAATGTTGAGCTATTTGTCTCCATAGTTGGTTTGTCTGTCTATCTTTTCTCATTTGCCATACCAGGAGACAGTTTCTTCTTGTTGGAGAAGTTATGAACTAGTTTTTTTTTAGTGCTGACTCAAGGAAATAGTTAGCTTTTGTGGACCTGTGAGTGGTAATGTATCAGGGTGGTACTTTAGTCAACGGTAAGAAATGAATATCAATGAGATTATGAGAATCATAAAAATTGCTACAAATGGACAACCTCAAATAGAAAGTGGAATGCTTTCATCTGTGGAGAGAGTATAATTTTTCAACATTCATTTAATCATATTTCCCATCAAACAGGATGTTCCCTAAACTCAAAATCACAATGATTATCTTTGAGCAGGGGACTACTCTGCTTTGGTCGACCTCCATGTTCCCGTGGATGAAACCTCCGCCTTGCACAAAGTCTGGTTTGGATTGTGACTCAGCTACACCGTTGCACTTTCTTGTGTTGTTCAGTTCTTTTGGCCTAATCTCCATTGGCGCTGGCTGTGTCAGGCCTTGTTCCGTAGCCTTTGGGGCTGATCAATTCTACAATAAAGAAGATCCTGATAACGAAAGAGTTTTGGATAGCTTCTTCAACTGGTATTATGGCTCAACAGGGTTGTCCAGCATTACTGCCTTGACAGTTATCGTGTATATCCAAGATCACTTTGGTTGGCAAATTGGATTTGGTGTGCCAGTTTTCATTATGATCCTTTCCCTTGCTGCATTTCTTCTTGGTTCTTCTTTGTATATTCATGTCAAGCCTAAGGAGAGCTTATTTACTAGTTTGATTCAAGTTCCAGTGGCTGCATTTCGGAAAAGGAAAACTTTTCTGCCACCTTCAGATGCTGAAGAGCGTTACTTTTGGGAAAATCAATCGAAGTTGACAGTCCTGAGTGAAAATCTAAGGTATTATGATCAATCAGATGTTTTTGTTCCTTCTTTCTTTCTTTTTTTCTTTTGAGGTAGTTTTGTTCCTTCTTTACTTTTACCAATATGCTTGAAAGTGCTTTCAAATTTACCAGATTTTGCTTTTTGGAAAGAAAAAAAAAAAAAAAAACTTGAGAAGTCATATAATTGCTGCTGGTCAATGTATCTTGTTAGGCATGACAGTGTTACTCAATGTTTTTTTATTTTATTTTGTGTGCCCGTTTTCATTTATAACTCCCAAGTCTCTGTCACATGTAAAGTTTCCTCTATATTTGTGTAGGTGTTTAAACAGAGCTTGTATAATTGAAGATCCTGTAGCAGAACTGACTCCAGATGGATCGGCGTCAAGCTCTTGGACCCTCTGCTCGGTGGAGTGTGTAGAAACTGTCAAAGCTATTGTAAGGCTTCTGCCTATATCAACGACAGGAATCATGGTCCAAGTTGCCATGAATAACACCTACACTGCTCTTCAAGCAAAAACTATGGACAGACATCTCACGTCAGGCTTTGAAATCCCAGCAGGGACTTTTCAAATCTTTCAGATAATCACAATAACCTTCTGGGTTGCATTCTATGATCGAGCAGTAGTACCCTTTTTAGGCAAGTACTTCGGCATGCCACGTGGGCTTCCACCTAAAGTTCGCATGGGACTTGGGATAGCCCTATCAAGTGTGTCATTGCTAGTTGGGGGAATAGTTGAATCCATTAGACGGAATATTGCAATTTCTGAAGGATTAGAAGATCAAACTGATGCAGTGGTAGGCATGTCCGCAATGTGGTTGGCGCCACAGCTTGTGCTCATAGGTTTAGGAGAGGCATTCAATGGAGTTGGACAGATAGAGTTCTTCTATGCTCACCTGTCTAAGAGCATGGCAAGTTTCGCAATGGCTCTATTCACACTAGAGATGGCACTGTCAGGTCTACTTGGTTCCTTCATAATCAAACTGATTGACAACTTCACAAGCGCAGGTGGAAATGTCAGCTGGTTGTCTAAAAACCTCAACAAGGGTCATGTTGATTATTACTATTGGCTAATATCTGTCCTGTGTCTGGGGAACTTTCTGTATTTCCTAGTCTGTTGTAGAGCTTACGGCGTGTCTGAGAGTGACAGTCAGAGAAGAAAGTTTGATTGCCTAGTTGAAGATTCGGAATATAAAATTCTGCCTTCAGCCTGATTTCAGATATCTTTGTTGTATTAGAAATTTTGTTGTATTAGTAGACTTACTGCCTTCTCTTCCTGTGAACGAATCAAACGTATATAATAGAGTTTTCATAATCTTGTGTATGAATTTGGAGCATAAAGCACTGTTGAGTTAAATATTAGGAAAATTTGTGGGAAACTACCCCCAACTTTCACCATTTTTTGAGAAACTACCTTATTAAAATAAATTTGTGGAGAACCACAGTTTTCCATAGTTGATTATCAGCAATCCAGTATAGAGTACTAAATTACCAGAAAGAAAGTGTTGCGACACGAGATCAAATGACTAAAAGAGCTGTAGTTCTGTACACTGAACTGCGCTAAATCGTCTATAGAGCATTTCTTGCTTTACTTTTCAAATGATCTAAGGTTTATGAACCAAGAAATCCTCGTGCACACAGCACGAGCAATATACTTCAAAACTTGTTACCCAGACTTGGATATCGAATTCTGATTTACGCAAGCTGGTGAAAGCTGCAAGGAACCAAGTCTGTGTACTAGCTTACAGGCCAGGGGGTTTCAAGAACGGAACCCAGCTGAAGACTGACTCCACGTCGATGGGAACTCTAAGAGCGCTACTCAGGATCACAGGTGTCGTGGTTTTTCCTTTCCATGGGTTGAACCACGGTCCACCCCCTACTTCCACCGCTGTCATCTCACTTGTAACATCGAGGATTATCTGTAAAATCATTAACTGATTGCATTATACTCTGCAAATGCACAAGTTTTGTAAAACATAAAGATAGAACTGTAAATACTATACTCAGTGTCTGAGTTGTAAATTTTGTATTTCCAACAAAGATTTTCGTTAGAAAGAACAGAGAAGAACCTTTCCCTTAGTGCCATCTGATTTTCGTTCCCATATTTGCAATTTGAGTTTGCCGAAACAAGAATCTTTGCAAGCAGGAACTAGGCCAGCTTCTACTGTAGGAGCACGCAAAGTGCAACCTGGATCCTCTGTTGTCGCCTCCAACTCCACCTAAACATCACAGGTTGAGAAAATTAGCAGATTCTAAAATGTCGTACAGGATTCTGTTAACCTCTCTTCATTTGCTGTGTTCCTCCAAAAGAAAAAAAGAAGAATACAAATCAACTAGTTAAATTCCAGACAAAAATACCGTAAGTGCATCATCAAAAGTTACAAGGTACTTCGGAAAAGCTGGCATCTCAGCTTATATATCTTACCAAGTATGATCCATTATCAGCAGACATCTTCCAGTCACCCCATGGCGCAACGTCCCATTCCAGTTGTCCATTCCACGGAACAAATTCATAGAAAACCCCTCCATAGTGAACTCCGATCTACAAAAGAAGCCAAGAGTGGAAATAGAAACTGTGATGAATTCGAGTGGGAGAAAGAGTTACATAGGACAGATGCAAACCATTTTTTTTAGGCAAAAACCAAAAGATCAAGAAGGCTTAATGATTTTCTGTATGTACATTACCAGACAATACTATCTACTACATAACCAATGGCAAAGGCCAGATTGCCAGAATATTCCAGCCAAACGAACAAATGTTGGGAGAATATCATGTTAGACATAATTAGTGAAACTTACCAGTGCTGCATCCTCTAGGTTATTACCGGGAAGCTCTCTTACCCCTCCAGCTGCCGTCAAAGCAACTTCTCCGCTAGCACCCTCAAAGACATTACACTGAGCCTGAAATAAACACCAACATTACTTTATGTTCATTTTGATTAATACTAACTCGAACCACCACAATTCTGCGACAATATTAAATTCCAGTAGCACCCTCAAAGACATTACACGGAGCCTGAAATAAGCACCAACATTACTTTATGTTCATTTTGATCAATACTAACTCGAACCACCACAATTCTGCGACAGTATTAAATTCCAGTAGAGACTAGTTACAGTAACAGTTGGGTCAATGCAGAGGTAGAAATCTGCTCCTAAAGATAGCCCATGAGTAACTAGTCTAAGTACTGTTTGTGGTAAATTACTAAACTGTATCTAGATATCAAAATCAGTTCTCATAATGGCTGTGAAGAATAGGCAAGCAGGGTCTCTATTGATAAAATTGAAATCAAAAAGCTTGAAGAAAAAAAAATTCAAGTCACGCAGGCTTTCCACTGGCAAAATTAAGGTGACTAACAAAATAATTTCCAGGGAACACAAGCAATGGAAACAATTGGGCGTAATGAAACATACAGCAGATCTTCAAGGAGATTGCACTTACCCAAAACCACTTCTTGGGGAACCCTCCACCCCAGTTCTTTTCCGAATAAGACGGGGCATCTTCAAATTCATATCTTTCATCACCCCACTCAATCCAACCTGAAAAGAAAAACCCATCACAAGTTAAATCCAAGGGGACAAAGTAAAAGCTTAGACATATTTCATTATCAAAATCGTTCATCATGCATCAGAGAACACAAGAACATTTCCTCAGGAAAACTGCATTTCCACATCTATTCATGTAAAACAGTTTATAGTAAACATCAATAACCAACATGATTCAAAAGGTACATGCACCATTCAGGTTAAGAGTAGATAATATTCAAAACCAAGCATCTAGCTTTAAAAGGCCAGAATGAAATATGGATTAAAAGGTGACGACCGCAAGACTTGGGTTGGTTCCGCCTGTCACATGGCATTCAAAAAACCCAGTGTGGTGTCTTGAAATCATAATAAAATTCCAAGGAAAGAGAAGGCAGACCCCGGAAGATTGTGTGGATTGGACCACGCAGAGAAATACAGCAGGCACTACCCATATGAAAACTTTCCACAATTTAGAATTCATGTCTATGGACACCTCTAACACTCCTTTAAATTAGGCATTTAGACAGTGTTTATCAGCCTTCTCTGCTATCTTTGTCCACCGACCCCCCTGCCTTCTATAATGGTAGGATCCATACAGACTGGCTTTGGCATTTCAATCAAATAGAAAAAAGTAATAACTGAGTTCTCCGAACATCATGCCAAGTGTCAAATTCTGGCAGGAAAGCACACTATGTCATGAAGCTTGATAAACTATTTTGGTCATGCACGAGTAAAGAGCATGATGAATGAAATAATAGCATCAACATGATTATCTACAGAAATTCTCATGAAAGCTAAACTTTATGAGTCATTTCTTTCCCCAGATTTAACACGCGTTGTTAGCTTACATTGAACAAATTTTCAACAAGATAACATTTTACGACATCCATTTTTTAAGTTCTAGCAACCACGTCCAGCCAATTTAGATGTTGAGTCCATATAAGTATATAACAATAACCTGTCGATAGTCCCCCTGCCATGCATATTTGCCAGTGAGGTTCAAAAATGGGAAAAGCAGCAAGCCAGCCTGCAGTTGCTTTCTGTTTAGAACTGACATTACCCCAGCCATATATAGGTCGGGTACTATACTCCCATCGAGCTGTCTTCACTGTTTTAGCATAGTCTGTCCTGTCAGCAAAAGCATACACTGTTATGCAAATCAGCAAAACTAACACATCAGGCTTAGGAGAATCAGCAAGATAAAAATAGTTCAGAAATAAGAGTGATAAGGTTGTTAAAGGCATCTCCTTTAGTATGAAAGAATGCACATAATCTATAAGCTTAGAAAAAGAACAAGGACGGCCAAAATCAGAAGACTCGTCATAAACGATCATTGCTTGTCTCAAGCATGGCAAAAGGTTAGGATTTTGAGTGCTCCTAAAACTATCATATTCATGAACATGAACTTCAATGGTGAGGTCCTGTTTCAAAAGCTACAGTAGAAAATTGGAAAGTTGAAGTGGCAGCCCTAGTTCATACACTACAAAACAGCAGATTTATTTACATAGGCAACGCTGGAAAGCCATAAAAATCAGTTATACATCAACAATTAACATGTACAAAGAAGCAAAAATTAAATAATTCTGAAAAAAAAAATGATGAGTCTGTGATTATAAATCTTAACTGGCAGAGTTTAGCAGCACGAGAAGACACCAATAGTTAAAGATACAATTAGACAAGACCTGGATTGAAAAATGCTTTACCTGCCATCATCACGAATAAATCCTTGATTCCAGAGTGGGGTCACTTGAAAACCTTCAGATACTTTTCTATTAAATTCCTGTCATAGATAAACATCAGTATGATCAGACAATAAATGTAGAACCCTATAATATGTACTGCCAAGACGATAATATTGTGTGTGTCATATTCTACAGTTTCTTGTCGTCTACAAGAATTGCCAGAGAGATCAGCTATAATAAAAAGCACTCGCGCCATCAACAAGAAGGCCGACAGAAAGTGCAAGGCTAATTCTAGTTGGGAAAGCAAAATACCCCACCAATGTATTTAAGGGGGTGCCCCATTCATACTAACTGAACATAGCACAACTTTCTATTGAAAAGGAACTCAGAAAGCAGCAAACAAAGGAAGAACCAGGAACGGTAGTTGACCGAATGATAAACCATTAGGTGCTCAATAACTTAAAATTATTGTATAACTATAACATTCTAAATGTGGAAGTGATTGAGCAATTGATCATGTACACATAAATAGATCTGGACAGAGACATCATCAAACAAAAGGTAGGTTCAGTCCTGGAATGTTGTTAGGCCCTGAACCTACTCTTCACATGTCATCACACATAAAGTCAACTTATTTTATAGAGAAAAAATAATCAGATATTAGGGTTTCCCTTTGTTTCCATTTCCAATGGAGCCAAAGACTATTTATTCTTTGGTTTTTGGGATATAATGGAATAAAGCAAAATGGCTCGTAAAACTGTCTCTGCTTCTTATTTTGTGAAGTAGCAGTCAGTCGGTGCGATTCTCGAAGCAATTTTCATATTGGGTCATCCGTGCGCAGCCTCTCTATAGGGGTAAGGCTTGCGTGCATCCGACCCCCCCCCCTACCCCGCCTTATGGCGGGAGCCTTTAAGGCACTGGGGTTAAAGATGTTGTTGTTAGGTTCCCCTCTCTCTGACCAATTTTGGAGCTAATCAATGGTTTACATATTTGGAACCCAGGTAAAGTTTACAGACCTCCTGGCTGAATCCAATTAATAAACTGATCAATCACAAAAACTCTTAATCATTTACAATGCAGATATATGAACAGAAAAATTTTGTACCTCTGGAGGAACTTCTTTGTTTAGAGGCTGTACACTTCCGCTCGGCTTGAATGTGTTTCCCAAAACAAGCTCATGCCTACCTATGCATTAAACAATTATGACCAACAATGAGATACAGTACACAATACATCTATTTGCAGTAGATGGAAGTATATGTACATATTCAGGACAATCTTGGGCATGATGTAATTCAAGTCATCGTAGAACTTTGCCGTATATGTAAAAAGTAAAAGGGCCACTGGAGGCTTTGGTAAAAAGTTAAAGCAACATTTACCAACAACCAAGCAAGGTGTTCAAGAAAGAAACTAGGGGTGAAAATACAAAGTGATCAACAGGTATAACAATTTAGAACTTATGAAACAAGTAGGTATGAGAGTTGCTTGGATAGCAAAATTAACAGAATCAAGCCCTCTTCCATGAAAACTACATGTATTCCCTTGGGTATTAAGTGTTGTACTCAGGTTGAAAGGATTCACTGAGCCTTTTATGATATTAGGTCTCGTGTCAAGCCTTCAAATTCTAAATGTTTTTAAGCTTTTGTATATTTGGAGTCAAGTGCTCAACTTCCACCGCTCTTGACCCTTATTTTTATTTTTCCTTTGGTAAATGAGATTCTACATGATAGCTTGGGAGTATATTCAGGCATCCAGCTCTCCTTTTGTGTATGGATGCTCCTTGTGTCTTTTTGTACATGGGCGTCACGCCGTCATCCCTTGGAGTCATCTAAATTCTAATTGATATCCTCTATTACTTGTAAAAAAAGAACTGTATATACTCACAAAAAGCATCTTATAATAAACAAAGATAAGCAGCAAACAGGAACCTACTTCCCCAAAAATTCTGTGATTCTGCAGAATACTGGCATATGTACTCGTCATTAGGGCCAAGAATTTGAGCCCCTACTCCAGTAAATCGACGACCATATTTAGTTTCCTCCACCGGAGTCAATTTATTACGAAATGCAGGATTCTCAACAGAGTACATGAAGCAAAAACTCTGTTTCTTTTCAGGGATAGAGACCTTAAAATACCATCCCTCAAAAAATTGCCTAGGGCTCCCATCAAAGTGGTACCTATCAAAGCAGAACCATAGAATAGACTTCAGAAACCAACAATTTATTGTTCAAATAAGTACTAAGGACAACATAAAAACCACAGGATATAGGGCAAAAGCAAATTCGCGGAACTAAACACCACATAACACAGGACTCAAGATAAGTTGTTCAAGAGGTGACTTATTCAGGTATATTGACAAGCCTAAGTTTCTAAAGAAAACAAGGAGTTATGTGGTGTCTTTTTGCAAAGCTACCAGCGGATAAAACAAAAAAAAAAATTGAGCTACCACTCAAAAAGGGGAAGTTCTTGTCTTAGCCAAGGAGATACACCAACCAGCGATACAATGATGACTACAGAAATTTGAGGCTAAGAGACACAAAAGAGATACCGTTGGCATCAAATGGCAGAAACAGTTGGACTTTAGCATCATCTGAATGATCTGATACATTCCACATTTGCTCCCAATCAATATGCTTAAATTTTTTTTTTTTCCAGTGCATACTCCTATATGATAGTATTATGGTTAGACATTCTACTACGTCTGGATGTTTTCGAACTGAGTTTCAGATAAGTTCAGCTCAAAGAGCAACCAATTAAGAAGAGTAGCCCATAAACATCATAAAACCCTGACAAACAACTTAGAATACAAACTTCTCCTCCGCAAGATAAATGCAGTGACCATATTCTCAATAGCATTGTTCTTAGAACACCATCAAGTGCTCACCATGATACTTCTGATAGATATGCGGGAGCAAGGTTTAAGATAAAAAAAAACTTAAAAATTGATACGCCTACATTATCTCATGCACTCATCAAATGTACGAACATGAAACATCTAACAAGAGCTAGCAAAAGCCAATACAACAATAACAAAATATAACGGAAAAAAAAAAAAAGCCGATATAAGAATCAAAATAACTCAATAAGGCTCCATCCACCATAAGATACAGCTTAAAAGTAGAGGGACTCTTCCACTCATATGGGCTAGCTTGGATCAGGGGGCAATTGTTAGTGGAGTAATAGAGGCAAAAACAACGGAAATGTGGACGAAATGGCAGTGGTGGATGGAGGATCAAAGGGGTGGAGGAGGAACTATTACCCCCTTTATGGGATGATCAATACCCCTTTCCCCCATTTTCCACTACCTAACACCATCATTTGTGAGGATTAAGGTTAGCTTAGCTGTTGGCAAGCTCACCTGCCTGGGGTTGTCCCGGGTTCAAATCCTCATACCCCAACTCCCGCAACACTCCTATGTACCAAAAAAAAGCACCATCATTTGTTCAAGTTTCCCTTTGTATTTGGTCTATTACTCGAGGAACAATTACCTTCAATACAAGCGAGCGCTAAGCATCGATTGTTACAGTCCGATAGGGTGATCAACAATGACCCAACGATCAAAAATAGTATCATAATCAATCATATAGGTTCGCAAACATCAATCTTTCAAATGTCAACTTTCTTTCATAAACACAAACATCAAACATGACACAATACAATACACAAACATCTTAAAACCCAATAGGACATGCAAGACGATCACCAATTAAATTAATCATCAGCAAAACAAAATAAAACCCCAATTTCAAAATTAAATTCATGATCACAAAAATCCAACAACAATACAAAACAACAACATTACACACGTATCTCAAATGTACGCAACCTTACCCCTTTATCGAAAACATAAAAAGGTTATTTCCGAATGACCCATAATAAAAATTGCGTCCAAACTTAAATAATAATTAAAGTAAGTACCCGCTATGAGGAGTTCGAAGAGGTCGATTAGGAGGAGTAGGGACATAAAGGGGATTCAAGGCACCATTTTCTCTCTCCTCCTCCATCACTGAAACAGAAGAAGACCCATTTCCTGCCATTGAATGGGGTTTATTTCTACTAGTTCGAAGATTTAAATTTGTGGGAAATTGATTATTGGGAAAAGGGTGAAATAATTTGTTGTTAAAAAAGTTGGGATTTTTGTTAATTGTTGATGATGATTGATTAATCAAAGTTGGTGAGGGTCCAACAAAGGCCAAGTCAATGGATGAAGTAATCATAGTACTAAAATTGTTAATAAAAGATTTGAGATTATTTTGTTTTGATTTACTAAATATGAAAAATCATGTAACTTCAACTTGGAAATTTTTATAGGTGACAAACAGAAAAAGAGGAGAGAGTGTGTGTGTGTGTGGAGTGATGTGGCTCACTGCTGGCTAGTGAAACAACTGTATGTGAACGTGTTCAAGTTTAATGAAAAATCTGGAGATTCAGATATTAATTGCATGTTTCATACTTTCATGTAGAGCTAGCCATGGGCCGTGCTAGTGCCCAAAATTTTGAGCACTAGCACTATAAATCTGGATTAATGTCAGGGTTTGAATTTTTTGGTACCGGCACTAGCTTGCTCGCTAGTGCTTTGACCGGACTAGTGCCCGCGCCCTGCCTCGGCTGAAAAAAAAAAAAAAAAAAAACTTGCTCTTAATTATCATTATCAAAATCGTTCATCTTTATCAAACGATTACCACCTTCCCACATCATCTTCCTCTTTCACAGTTTCAAACGATTGCCTCCTCAGTTCTCACTCCCATTAAACGCCTGAAAATGAACGGCTTCTAATACGAGGCTTACGGATGTCTGGCCTTCCGTTGACTGCTCTTTTCGATGCTATGTCCCGCGTGCGTTGCAACTTCTTCGACTTCTCCGTCTTTATGCCGATGATGGGCAATAATATGGTAGTAAGAAGTCACAGTTGAAGTCGAGAGCAATTTCGAGAAGCTTGCTAAAGACGATTACCTCTTCCGCATCGATTTCACAGAATGCATCGGTCCGTAGTTTCTCAATTTCTTCAATTCGATTAATTTGGCAATATTGTTACTGTTTAATTAAAGTAATTATGCAATCGATTAAATTGATTAAAGTTGATGAGTAAAATTTTGTCGGCAAATTAAAAATAGGAATGAAAGATTCGAAGGCGTTCGCGTTGGGAATGTTCGATGCGTTAATCAGAAGAAGGAGATTGATTGAAGGTGCAGTATTGGTCTCAGATTACCAATCAAAGTTTCGATTCTCGGCTCCAGCTGTTCTTCTTCGACATGTGAGTAGTCTCTCAAACAAGTATAATTTCAAGGTTTGTTTTATGTTCTTACTACAACTTCGATTTTGGGCACTTTCTGCCTTTGAATCCCATACTATGCAACCAGCTTGATTAAGGAGCCATGAATGATGAATTGCAGATTAAGATTCTTAATAACGTGTTTAGAGGATGTAGAAGTATATTCACTCTTTCTTTTACCGAGGATGTCAAAGTGTCAAAGTGGTATCATTCAACATTTTTAGATGCCTAACCATTGTACCCAATACTATATCATCATTCCAATTTTTCTTCTAAAGAAACAATCTTTCTAAACCCACCCCTTTAAATTTCCTTTTATATTCAACTTGGGGTTTCTGGGTGTGTAAAAAAATTAAAAAAATAATCAGAAAAGCGATGCAGAGATCTGAGATAGACAGGAAGAAAGAATAGCATAGATCAAACCGGGAATTTATACTTGGGAATTGGGTCTCAAGTGTAATGGTTGATCGAAGACAAATTCTTGCTGGCGTTCTTACTGCTACTATGTTTGTTATGCTTGCTCATATGATTAGAAGAGAACATTCTGTCTCTAATTCTGAGGTGGGTTTCATTTTTTTTATATCATGGGTATTACTCTTATTTGCTTTTACTTCATTTTTTTCAGGTTGTGTTATGACTTTTCCTGATATTTTGTTGATTTGATTGTGCTTTTTGTTGCGATTTTGCATAGGAGTTCATCTGTATGTGTTGCTAATCATGCTTTGTTTCAGCCTGTATCAGATTTTACTCAAAGTTTTTTATTGAATTTGTTGAAACTTTCATGAATTGAAGTTGTGATTGATCTTTGTTGTTGTTGTTTGAAGGTACTGTGAGAAATTAAAAAGACTCATTGCTATGTTATGTTGAGGAATCAAATAGCATTCACTGAACAAGTATGAAGCATTCAGCTAAAAGTTTGTTTCAGTTTATTTTTCTGTTTTTCTCTTTTTCCGTTCTCGTGATTGATTTTTCAAAGTTACTCAAAATTGGATGCCCAAACAGCCAAATAAGTAGAAAACATGGCATGATTGTAAAGCTTCATTACTTGGGGATCTTAGCCATGTAAATATAAGGGGGTATTTGATTGTAGGGCTTAAATTCGTAGGGTGATTTTCCAAGATTAAAGTGAAGAAGCAGCTACTTGAATTGAGCAATGAATTCGCTGCCAACCTCTTTTGGTTCTCCCAGTGAACGTGTTAGAAGCCGCAAGAATGATGCTAATCTGAGTCATGCTGGCAGGAAGCATTATGAGCTTAACCTTGAACGTATTCTGCGGGGTGATGACAGCCGAACCACTCTGATGATCAAGAACATCCCTAATAAGTATGTGAATCAATTTAATACAGCTCTTTTGATGTCATTTTAAAAAATATTTAATGTGGCAAATTCGAAAGCGGCAACATTTACATGCATGGCTTCTTTACCGATTCTTTCCTTCTACTCCATTATCCATATGATGAGGAAAATCATACTCTGTATTTACTTTGGGTATTCTGTGTTCAATCTCAGGTATACTTCCAAAATGCTTTTGGCTACAATTGATGAACAGCATCGAGGAAAGTATGATTTCATATATCTGCCCATTGATTTCAAGGTACAGATGTTTGAAGCAAATTGTTTTTACATCTATAAATGATTGTAGTATCAGGAGTGGCTTTCTAACTTCACTACTATTTAATTTTGCAGAATAAATGCAACATGGGCTATGCATTCATCAATATGATTGATCCTATCCAGATTGTAGGATTTCATCAGGTTTGTTAAGGAGACCTGTACTTCTTATAGAAGTTTCTTCATAATTTTGGGACTAAACTGGGAAATCTTCTACTGCAGACATTTGAGGGTAGAAAATGGGAGAAGCTCAATAGTGAATAGGTTGCATCACTTGCATATGCTCGCAATTTTGAGTCGTAAGGTTGTTTTCGTTGTATTCTATCATGAGAAGGGTGTCTTGAATTGGTATGTTTGGTTGTATATCATAGTGCGATCATATGGATATTTCGTGTTTATCATATTGACTGGACATAATTGCTAGGTTGAACAATTACGATATCATTGGAACAATATGCGTAGTTTTTGGCTGTTTGGTCTCATTATATAGGCATTGGATCGGAGCAATTGGTAGTAAAAGAAGAGTCAAGGAATTAGTCTAGGATCGGTATCAAAATAGTGTGGATAAAGGGGTGGAGACAGGGGGAAGAAATGTGTCTCTAGGAATTTTGTCAGTCTTGCCACTATTCTTGCACGCAGCAATTCAGTACTACAGACTCGAGAGGAAACCTCCAGTGACAGCGGGGGTGTTGGCTGCCAAGGGCTTGCTTTTCTTAATCTATCATCCTAAACACCGATAAGGTCTGGTTCAATGCATATCTAATTGTTAAGGTATGTAGCCTGCCACTCTTTCTCCATGTCTCAGCCTCTTCCTCTTCCTCAGTTTGTTGTTTTGTTTTATTAAGCTTCAGTCACCAGCATGTAGTATCTTATCTTGACTAATCTCGGCATGTGTTTATGTACTAATTGAATAGTCCCCATCTGGATGTTTCTCTAGCTGAAACTTAATGTTTTTTTTTTTTTGGGTTACAACGTCTGAAACATGATCACTACCTCTGGGTTTGAGTATGATTGATTGAAACTCTTACATGCTTATTCAGCCAATGATTAGTTCAAAACGACTAAAGAGGTCTTTACTGGGGAGTGAACATTTTTATTGACAAAAGAGAGAACGCACTCTAATGCCCCCAACACAATGACCATTTTCAAACATGTACGATCATTAAAGTGTCAACTAGGCTTAAAAATGTTTCAAAGGGAAATTTGTGATCATTTTATTTTACGAAAAAAGTATGATATATAAACTTAATGATGATATAGTCTAAGACTCAGAAATTCTGAATAGTTCGAACTATGGTGCGAGTACAACATAAAGAAAAAGTGATCAGCTTAAAGTTTGAACAAAAAATTGAAGTAGTATAGAAAAACTTATCAGGTCTAAACTTCTTTTTGAAAAGGTTCATGCGAACAGAAATTTGTACAGAAAGGTAAAAAATAAAGTACTTTGTCACTTATGTTCTGTAGCTTTGTTCGGAACTGCCGAGTAAATAAAGATTAGGTCGAAGTCAATGGTTATCAGCAACAAGCTAAGAATTAAAGTAGGTAATAATGCAATGTTATTTTTGATGTAGTTAAAGCAAATAAGGGGAAATGCTAATTGCTAAGCCCCATAAGCGATTCAATTCGATTTGAATTTTCGGGCGTCAGGTTATCCGAATTTATTCTTTGTCATGGTTATCATCATTAAACTTTTTGATCGTAAATCACACCATCTAATGATGTTTGAATTGATTTGCAGATTCATTTGTGGTAGAGCAGTGGCCGTCGCGCAGGTCAATCCCCATTTATCGTTTGTTATCGCCAACATTAGACAACTTCCCTCTCCTTTTCCAGTTGGGAAAATCTTTCAGGTACCGTGCAGCTCCTCATATTGATTTCTCAATGTAATTTAAAGCATGCAGTTGTATTGTTTTGATATTAATCTCCATTTTTTCAGTGTGTCTTCATTTAATTTTCATGAAGATTTGTAGCCAATGGTACAACGATACCACGTAGTAGTGTAACCCCAGCAGTGACACAATGACAGCAGCTGGCAGCAGCAGTACAGTAGCATTACGCCAAAGCACCAGCAGTACAGGAGCATTACTGCACCTCACGGTAACATTACGGCAGCAGGTTTACAACAACATCACATGTTTACAGCAGCATTACAACAACATAACAGCAGATTTACAACATCATCAATTGATAGCGAAAAACAGAAGAGAAAATAGCATTGGAATTCAGAAGTGAACTGACCACCAGCAGTAGAGAACAGCAGCAGAGAACGGCAGCAAGCAGAAAGCCGCAGCAGAGAACAACAGTAAACCAGCAACAATATTAGTGTGATCCGGTTTCTTAACGCAACAACAATAATGCATTTTTTTATTATTCGTCTGCTTATATATGTAATCTTTCTAAAGTTGCACCTTAAATTAGTGTGATCAATTTTTTCGAGTAGATTTTGATGAGAAATTTTTACGTTGGCATTTATTCCGACATTATAGAAATAAACATTTTCACTTTTATTATAGGAATATATGGAAATAATTTATTTGTTACGAATGCCCACAAAAACCAAGTTACCTGCTTTCCGACAACAATGTGAGCAGCCCTGGTAATTCAGAGAACAGTCCTCACATTTCTAGAAGCTCACAATCAAGCTGAAGTCCTCAACCTACATTTTCTATTAGAAATGGATCAGAAATTGTGGTAAATGAGGCACCTGCTGCAAGAAAATCGACCAGATAGAGACAATTTACAAAGCTAAACAATTTAGTATTAGCTTTTAAGTTATATGTCTTGCTTATGCTCAAGTAATTAGCTTACCATTGGGTGTTTCTGTCCTATAAAACCGTCGAACTTCTAAGAAGGGGTTCGAATTTGATGTATTATGTTTGGCTGGTGTGCATTTCACACAGTTCAAGTTTGCTGACTTTGAATCATATTGGCTTTAAACGTTGTTTCCTGTTATTGTATTTTATAATGATGTTGACCTTTCCAGATGTCGGATAATAGCCATTGATGTCTCTATTGTCAAGAATCAAAGATACAACTCGAGTGTTTTTTAATTTTTTTTTCCATTAATTACATGAAAGATAACAATAATTTAGACATAATAGATTTCCTAAACCAAACTTTTGGTGAAGGTGACACTATGATAGATCACAAACACAAAGTTGGTTATAGAAATGTCGTCTACATTTTGCGCTTAAAAACAAACGAAAAGTAGACCCGTGAGTTCACGGGCACAAAAACTAGTTCTATTATTATTATTTGATAAACTTATACTAATTCGGATGCCTAAGTATCTCGAAAGAATCAAAGACCACGTAGTTCTTCACTTATCTTACTTACCTTCGTTTTGTTATTTGATCGGTTCATTCTAGTTTTCGAGCTTGTTAATATAATGATCATTAGACAAGTGTCGGCGTTGAGTGCCCAATCCTTGATGTGATCCCCAAGAAAATACTCTTCTAACATTGGTGTATTTGCATAATTTGCAAATTACCATAAATTTTCTTGGATTATGTTCGATGGGTACTTTCTCTAAATACGACCAAACAATACTTGGTTCGTTTGCACTACGACGGGTACTTAAACCACCTAAATAATTATAGTAATAAGTTCAACGTTAATTCAACTCAACTCTAAACTATGACGCTTAAGTAGGCATAAGATCAATCATGTCTTCTTTATTATGATAGAAATTAACCTTCTTGCTTGATTCACCTTCACCGGCACCACTCAATTCAGGGTAATATGTCATGTGTGCGTATTAAGTGCCGAGCTTGAGTGCCCGTTCCCGCCACCCGTTTTCTATCGAAATTCACAAGTAATGTTGTTAGCTTTGCATATTCGACAAACAAGTTTGAAGTGTTTTGGTTCATCTTTGACGGGCAATTTGTCAAAGTGCAACCAAACATATGTAACTTGTCATTTTTGGATTACTTTTATAAGAGAATATGCTACTCCCTCCAGTTCTGAATGATGTTTATGTTTCCTTTTTGAGTCAGTTCTAAATGATGTTCTACTTTCCTTATTTGCAATATTTTTTGTGGTTTTGATGGTTTGTGACCCACCCACTTTCATTTTCCACCACATCTTACTTCTTACAAAAAAATCTGTGTTATTTCATCGTGGAAGATCATATAGAACAGGAGAGAGTATATGGTTTTTGTTGTAAGAATATAAGTTAAGTATATTGTAGTTATAGTTACTATTTACTAATATTATGCTTAGAAGAAATGTAGAATAGAGAGAGTGATTGTGTGAAAATTGGAGTTGGATATAGTAGGTATTTATAGGAATTTTAAAGGAGGGGGATTTAATTAAAAAAAAAAACCGTTTGGAGCAGAACGACTAGTTTTTTCAGGCGGGCTCGGGTAGTGGTAGGACCGAGTTAGGATAGTCCTAGTGCTAGGCGGGCTTGGGGGCGGGTTTTTACTTGGTTTGACCAGTGCTAGTGCTCGAAAAATAAAGCACTAGCCCTAGCATTACCTAACTCAGGCTTAGCAGTGCCGGGCCGGGCCTTGACCAATCATCGGGCTCCTAGTGCCCAATGGTCACCTCTACTTTCATGTGTGAAGTCATCCTGATATTATTGATCACATTCTATTTGTTGGGTTGTTGTTGGGTCTGTGTGTTATCAGGCGATTCGGGACAGTCCAGGTATAGAGCATTGAGTGGTTGTGTGAATAATACAATCGCGACAAGATAGTGTTGTAAATGTGGGTAAGATTACGTTTATCGTCGAACCCACTGTCTCATCGTCGTAAGCTAAAACATCTTGTGTTATTTGGCATTGAGTTGAGAGGGATTCGGAAATTAAGCAGCATTCTTTTCTCGTAAAATTTGAAACTTATAAAAGCGAGATTTGAACGTCAGAAGTCATTAGTAAGATTGACTTGGACAAATAAATGTACTCCACAATCAGGGGCGGACCCAAGGGGGTGCATAGGAGGACACGTGCACCCCCATAATTTTTGAAAGTTTTATATACATTATTATTTCCATTAATTTGCAGAATTGTTAGGTTACCTTAGTGCCATTAGCATCATTTCTTTCCTCATGAAACCAGGGTTCAAATCCCAGTGCGCTCACATTTGTTGTTTTTTTCCTGTTTTGTTGCTAACTCTCACACACACTCCATATTTTAACTTTCAAAAACACGAGATTTAGCGAACGGATGTGCACCCCCATTCTCCAAATCTTGGGTCCGCCACTAATAGCAACAATTACATTTTGTTTGGATTATCAATAAACAATAAAAAATTTTGTGACCTCAACAAAAAAAAAAAATTAATAAATGATTGTCACATTATATATATATTTTTTATTATATATTTGCTACTACAATACACATATCCTTATAAACAAAATCGTCATCACCACATACATTCTAAGTGCCAACGTGATATGGAAAATCACGATATTGTCAATGCGATATTTCGATTAATAGATCAAGAAATAAAGGAATTAGCTCCTCATACAATCTATAGAAACCCTTGGTTTCTCTAAAAAGTCCGAATTAATAAACTTAGACTCGAGGGTTCTTATTTATAAAGTCTAAGAAAACGTAAAATAGAAAAATACGGAAAAAGGAAATAGCGGCCATCTCGATCCGCCAAGCTAATAGCCGCGGACCGCCAAGGACCATCGCGGTCTGCCAAACACTCCAGGCGGCCCGCAAAATATCTCTGGAAAGCTCTTCAACAACGCCTCAATTGTTCGCATCCAAAATGCGCTTAAAACGACCAAAATTACATAAAACTTAAGAATTGATACTCAACACCAATAGTGATATTAATACATCATTTGGAACGTACAAAATAGGCAGATCAGCAACAATGCATATATACTCTATAATCTTAGCAAAAAATCAAGGAGCGGCAAAGGGAGTGGCCGGAATTAAGCCGTGTGGCGATACCCGCCAAAAATAATCAGAAGACTCATCATAAACAATCATTGCTTGTCTCAAGCATGGCAAAAGGTTAGGATTTTGAGTGCTCCTAAAACTACCATATCCTGTTTCAGAAGTTGCAGTGAAAAAAACAGGAAAGACATCAAAACCTTGAGATAAACATCAGTATGATCAGACAATAAATGTAGAACCCTATAGTATGTTAGACAACATGTCAATGTTGTGTAGGTCCAACAAAGGGTAAGTCAATGGATGCAGTAATCATAATACTAAAAAAAATGTTAACAAGGGAATTGAGTTGATTTGTTTTGGTTTGATAATATCATGTAACTTCAACTTGAAGTTTTTATAGGTGAAGAACAGAAGAGTGTGGACTGTGGACTGTGGAGTGATGTGGCTCACTGCTGGCTAGTGAAACAACTGTGAGTTTAATGAATCTGGAGATTTAGATTACAATTGCAAGTTTCATGTGTGAAAATCACCATCATATTATTGATCATTCTACTTGTTGGGTTTGTGTGTTATCTGGTGGTTTTGGTATAGAGCGTTAAGTGGCTGTGTGCATAATACGATCCCGATGGGACTTAGTGTAGTAAATGATGGTAAAATTACGCATATCAAACTCACTGCCTCAGATATTATGTAGAGTAGCATCCTTTTCATGTAAATTTTGAAACTCGTAAAAGCGAGATTTGAACATCTCAACTCACAAGTCATGAGCAAAGAAACGCAAAGAAATGACTGAAATTGCCAAAAGAAGAATATGCCAAGATCCTAATGAAATGAAGGGAGCATAAACAAAATGGTGGTATTGTGAGGTTCAAACGCTACACCAAAGATACTAGCATAACGAAGAGAAGAAGGTGGAAGTAGAGAGTTGTCACCCAATCAAAATGACCAGATTTCTAATATCTCAAGAGCTGTACAGTTAAACTAAAACACACTTACACTACTACAAGGGCTTTGATTTGAATCCGCCAAGAACATTCCTCAACCATGTTTTGATGTACGAAACGAAGAGAAAGCCACGATGCAGGACAATGATGAGGGCCAAGACCACACCTAGCTTGAGATTAGCTCTTAGTGTTTCAAGGTAGGGGCGCAACAGCTCTGAGTTGTCGTAAATATCGACTAAGGCGAAGAAGAAGAGAGAGATGAGGAACGCGAGTAAGAGGCCGTTAACAATGGCGAAGATGACTACCAGAAGAATGCAAGAGATGAAGGTGCCGTGGAGAAATGCAAGGAGGATGAGGTCTGAATTTGGTACCATGGGAATTTAGAGGATTTGTGGGACTGAGTACTAAGAAGGGCAAAAGATAGGTTGCATAGTGTTTATAGAATAAAGAGACAGAATGGAGTGCAGTGCACTCATAGCATTTTGGGGAAGTTGGCCCCTTCTTCACACTTTTGGATGGCTTTCAGCTAAAAATGAGCATAAAGGGATTGCAGGGTGTTGGGCAGATCTGATATGGAACTTATGATCATTTCTAGATCAATCTTTGCCACTTAGGTCGATTCTGATGCGCTGCTCGAACCAACCAAAGAACATTTCAATGTGATATGTGAATAGAGAGAAACTTGTAACAGTTAGCAACGAAAACTGTAGAACCAAGAATCAGTGATGATATGACGCATCACACGTAGTACTTACACTGCAGGATCCTGATTACTGGACTTCAGAGAACTATATACTGAGATTTGGCAGAATCCTGGTAACTAATACTGGGATTTCTGCATTGCACGCAATCTTCTTCTCCAATCTGATTTTCTCAACATTAAAGCCTTAATCACAGTATGATGTAGGTTCTCTAACATGAGTTACTGTGAAACGTCATAATCCAAGAGCCATGCACAATAACAAAGGTTTGAGAAAAGGTTTCTATTGTTATTAACTTGACAGGACCCAACACTTTTCAGGAAAATAAAGGAATTTTCATTACTTAACTTACAGGTAATGGCCATCACAAAAAAAAAAAAAAAAAAAAAAAAAAAAAAAAAAGAAAGAGAGAGAGAGAGAATATGCCGGTGATTTGGTATTGCTCAGTCAATAACTGAAAATGGAAAGAATCAGCTTACAGGTGATTGCACAGGAAGGAAGAAAAGAACAAAGCCTTAACTGACATGAACTCTACAGAAAGTGATGCAACAAATAGTCACTTCTTGGATGCCACTGTGCAAATACAACTAATGATGGTAAAGCAGTTTAGAGGTGATATCAACAGAATTCTTCAGAATTTGGTATACATTCTTCAATATGCATGACGACTAACCAAAAAGAAGAGTAATCGTCGAAGAGGGAAAAAGCCATTCACCAATAATGGATTCTGTCTGGATTTCGACTAATCTCAAGCACAGCAATCTCTGTGCACTTGTGCATCTTTTCAAGGGCAAAACTGAAACAGTTGTCGGCTAGAAGATCACTTAGGAACTGTACAAAACAATGCCTAGCTTACCAGGAAAACTTTAAATCCTAGATACGCCCTCTCTTCAATCTCTGGAGGGTGTAAATTAGTACAATCTGCACCTGCTGTCCTGCTTTCTCAATTACAGCATAAAATCTTAGTTCTTGCTGTATAAGGTAAGTTGTGGCCTAACGGACCCAAAATTTTCTGCATTTAAAAAGGTATCACAGGTATGAAGACCAGACATGTGAAAAGAAAATATAGGAGCATCATCAGCCCTCCAAGAAATAGAATGATATGCAATGAGAAGTATGCCCGTTAGAGAGTCATTCTTTCAAGAATTTTTCTGAGCGATTCAAGAATTTTATAATGCACTGATAAAGGTGAACCTAAAGAAATGTATCTATACTATTCATTTCACCACAATCAGCTGTTGGTTTAGCCTCAGAAAATCTCCTATGAGTTATTGAGCATGTCCACACTTCCTCTTCCAGCATATAGATGTCCATTATGATAAGTTTTATATTATCACCAGCAAGTCAAGCTTCACTAGCGTTTTTCACTTTTAGCTCTCTTTTATGGGGTTATCATGGTAAAGTTGTAAGCAGCGGTTTTGAGAGTACTTAGCTATGTCTTCACTGTTCAGCTAGAATGGGTGTAAGACTGTGGGAGGTGAAGTCCAGATCAGAGGTTAGTAGATGGTGATCGGAAGTGGATGAGGGTAACCAAGATGGTGTGAGGCTTAAGTTTCCCTGCTAAATCCTTCAAATGGTGCTCTGTGAGTCTGTGTCTACCTTTTTAATATTAAAAAAAAAAAAAAAAAAACAAAAAAAAAACAAAAAAAAAAAAAAAAAAAAAAAAAAACTCTTTGAGAAGATCTTCTAAAGATGTATAGTCAAACAGCCATTTACAAAGCCAGCTCTCGAACCATTGCTACTCATGCTTTTCCTACGTTGACAAAATAACATGTGGACCACCTGCAAGAGGGAGGGCGGAGGGTAGGTGAAACTAGCATGACAGAGGACCTTGCATACCTTTCAGAAGAAAAGACTATATTACTTCAGTAGGCAGGAGCTTCTCCATATTTCTGCTTATCAACCACTGGTGAGGATATGAAGATGTAGATGATTCAAGAGGAAGGTGCCACACCATAATTCTCGAGCAATTGTCTAAGAGACCTTGCATTTGACTTTCTTCCTCCACGACTTGCTCAATGAATGTACTCACCTGAAATAACACATTCCTATGTCAATATCAAAAAAAAAAAAAAAACTTTAGCCTCTACAAGCAGTTGCTTACACAAGATCCGCATCAGTAAGACATTACTCTAGAGATAACATGATAAAGTATTACAGACTACAGGATGGCGGTCTTGATGTGCAGTGACAGATCTAGGATTTGGAATTATGGGATGCAGATAATGACAAATGTAAATGAAGGCAAAGATAGTGGAGTCTCCCAATTTGCTTGCTTAAAAAAATTTAAAAAAAAAAAAAAAAAAAACCGGAGAGAGAGAGAAGGCTTCCTAAAAAGGACTTGTGTGTTAAGAGAAACTTAAAATCAAATTATGCAATATATATTTGCAAAAAGAAAATCTAGCCCAAATTGGGCATACTAGTAGACTAACACAACTTGGTGAAAGGATCTTGCGAAAACATGAAGGGAAATGCGATAGCTTTGAATTCCTTGAAGAATTAAAGTTATTTCAAAAGAACATTTCAAAATTCATCTCGTGTTATTTTATAGCCAATTCATCTTAAAGCTGTCACTGAAATGAATTTGCAAATTAATTCACGTCTACGTTTGGGAATTAGAAATAACAAAAGCGTTAGCGTTTGATTTTGATCATTGATAGCTCCCACCAGAAAATATCCCATTGACCACAAGAACAACGATACCTATCAACGGATCTAAAAAAAACTCACCTAAACAATACCATATCAACACTCAGAAGTCAGAAATTCTCAATATCTTTCTAAACACTCTCAGCGTGATTCCAATCTAGCTCTCCTCTTTTTAGTCTTCTTGCTCGTCTCCTTTATTAGGATATATCACTTCAGCATCATTCTCCATTTTTTTCACCTTTTCATCAGGTGCACTTGTTCACATACTTCCAACCCCCAATATCAATTTCTATGTGAAATCACTTAGCATAGTCCTATGATCATGCATATTTAACATGTTTTGATGAAAAGTAGAAGATACATGGGACTCAAGATTCTATACCTAACGTTTACTGGACTCCATGTCTCCATGTGTACATATATTGGAAGAAGCTATCTTTTGATAAATTAACCCAGATCTCAGCTAATCAGGACAGCTCTTTCTCTTTTTTTTGGGGGGGAGGGGGGGGGGAGCGGGAAAATAGTTTTGAGGTATAGTTACAGCAAATGCATTCTTTTCAAGTTTTCAACATCTCTAGAATTTGAAAGTCCTATCCAGAGTCCAGAAAGCCACGGCATACAAGACAAATCATTTTTAAGTTCAAAAAATTATAGGAGAGAGAAATAGTAGATCATGAAGGAAACTAACCAAGGAGCTTTTCCTCACAGTGTCAACCTGTCGAACTGGCGTAAGAATAAGACGACCCCATCTCTTTGGATCCCATAGTATTGTACTATTGAAAGCAAATCCTGATATCTCAGCATGAAACCTTCGAAATAAAGCCTTAGTTTTCCAACCAATAATATTACCCCCATTACATACAGGACCATTTAAGTGAGAACCCCTCTGAGTCATCGAAAGCATGGCTACTTTCCAGGTCCCGAATCTCCTGGAGATTTTTAGAAATTAAAGAGCATTACAGCAACGGAAGTACTTAATTGAATGGAGAAAAATAAATTCTAGCAGTAAATTAAAAAACAAAAAGGAAAAAGGAAAAACATTCCCAATAAGCTTAAAGCAACAATCACACTTGAAAATTTCAGTTAAGTAACCAGTCGCTGATTCAATAACCCGTTTCTAATCCTCAATGGCCCTTCATTTAAAGAGAACATTCCCAGACAAGGGCAATTAGTTTATGTATCATAAAACCTAGCTTGCCAGACAATAATAAATAAAACCAAATATACAAAAAATAAATAAGAAGCTGTGTGAGGATGGAAGAGAAAGTTATCCCCCCTAAAACATACTCATTTGACATACCTAAAATAGAAGGAGGCCATTTAAAACTGTAGAGAGACAGACTTCCAAGAATAAATCAGGGATGTCGGATGTCGGACCACGCAAGCATGACTTCAGATGACTCAATCATCATGATTTTGTATAGCTTAATAAAATTATTGCAGGTAGGTAACTTAACATTACTTAGTTGGCCTCAAGGCACAAAGCCATGTACAGTAAACCTTTGATGTTGCAGTTAACAGATCAAGCTTAAGGTTCTTACATACTGTGATATTTTTTATTTTATTTTTTCTTAATTTCTTAAATAATAGTTGCGCAGATAGATACATGCAAAACATTAAAATGAAAAATGTATTGCAGTCTACTTAAATTTTTAATAAACCTTCAGCAGAACACACACAATCAACTCCTATACATCTTTTGCATAGGTTTTAAGCATGAATAATTAAACATTAAACATTAGCTAGTGAAGAGGCCAAGCAAAGGGTAAGTACCTGATCTGCCTCAATTGTGTAAACAAATCTGCGGAGTAAACACTGTCGTCATCAGCAAAGTACACTATTCCATCAAGCCTGTGTGTTTGAATGTGTGCCAATGCCACATTTCTTTGGTGAACAGCTCTATCCCTTATATCGGTTAAGTTCTTAGTGCAGACAAGGTGTCTGTACATCACTCCAGTCTTCCTCAAAATCTCAGCTGTCTCAGCAGATTGAGAAGTCATATCAACAACAATCCACAAAAGAGGTGGAGGAACAAGTCTTAATGCCTGTGCCAAGCGATTGAGATAATAAGCTTGGAACGGCCGTGGATATGTTGGAGTGACAACAATCAAAAGCTTGCGAATTTCCAGAGGAGGATCCTCACTAGGCTTAACCCTAAGTAATTCACTAGTAATTCTGAATGTCTGCTCTTTGGGTCCATTATGTCGCTCATGTAAGGTGCTATTCTCAACATCCCACTTCTCATGAGTCTCGTTTGAGGACGTTTTACTTTCCGGGTGGATCTTAACCACTGGAGAATCATTTCTTGTTGTCAGAGAGGAAGACTCATACTTTACAGCAGAAGGGACCATGTCAAAGAAAAATGTCCTTTGATTGGGAATGAGCCTCCCCGGAAATTCCATGGAAGCAAATGGAGTCAGTCCAATGAAAACCCCAACCATAAAGCACACAAAAAAATGTAGGAGAGCCCTCTTCCACACTTGAACTTTAGGTTTCGACCTCTCAAGGGGGCGTGACGATCTATGAGAGAAGAATCCTACAATGAAATTATGCACCCTATACAATGCATACTCTAAAGAATTATAATACGAGTACGACAATCCAGCAGGCTGCAAAGGGCTCTGCGCAGCTGAGGATGACTTAGACAATGGAGATGCCACCGAGCAAGCCTCCCCATTCGATCTTGCACCTGGACGGGGCACCGGAGAAAGGTTTCTTCTTATGGAAGCCATCTAACAAATCCAGCAACCTCTCAAACAACATCCAACTCAAAACACTTCACTTAACCCAAGCTCAAAAATTCAAATTCTCACTTACACCCTTTCTTCTTCCAGCTGCCACAGATAAACTGCCCTTATATCGATAACTTCTTCTAAATCTATATAATTCGATTCTCAGAAGTAATGCAACCTCAATCTCAGAATTACCGCGAAATTTCAATCAAACACCCACCCAGCACCATCACAAACAATGTTGGGCAGCATAAAATCCAATATTTTCCCACAATATTACACAACATTGGCCAAAAGATACACTGAAATACAATAAAGATCTACTCAGTAAACAGTAGAACAAATCAATAGATCAAATTCAAAAGCAGTACAATAAAAGGTAAAAACTTTTCACCAAACTTATACTACACACTAAGCTTAAACCAAGACCCAGAAGCTAAAATATGCAGTAAACTCGAAATCTTTAACTTGGACATCAAACTTATGCATAAAAATGAATTGGGTTTGTCGAATTACCTCAAAATGTGCTCAAAGTTTTCACCTTTCCGCAAAATTTACTGCTCAAGATCTCTATCAAAGAGGAGAGAGAAAGTGTATGTGTGTATGTGAAGTGTGGAGTTGTAAAGATGCTAATAATCACACATACACACATACATAATAAGTTCAGAGAATCAATCTGGTGATGATGAGCTGCTATTTCCACTAAAAGAAACTAGGAAAGAAACGGTAAAAGTACAATTTATCAGACGAAATGCTTGAACAAAATTGTGCAACAAGCTTGTACTATGTGCTATTAGTATTATAGTAATGTTTTAGATTTAGATTAGATGCAAAAAGTATGAAATTATCTAATAAACAACTAAAAAGATGATGTTTAATCAAAATTAATTACTAATAATGAGATGGGTGTAGTACAGGCCATTTATTGTATGGACTTTGGTCAACCTATGATTGAAAATGGGAAGAGGTTCATTGTTCATCAAGTGTTTGCATTTTGCTCATTTCATACCTTTCATGTGACAATGACATTTTTGTGTATTGAATACTATAGGTATTACTAGTTCATAATCAGTGGAGAAAATGAGAGATGTTAGCGTATAGAGATTACTGAAAAATATGATCTTTTCCATAAGTAACAAATAATGTATTAAGTAATCGTTCACTCAGCATGTTGTTAATTTCTTTTTTTCAAGATCATTTAGGGTTTTTTTTTTTTTTTCTGTGGGAATTGTTTAATTTATTTTTCTTTGATTTGCTCTTAATCAAAGAGATTATTTAGCTTTAAATATATCATTGTGATATAGTGGCATGAAGAAGACAATTCAGCTTTGTTGAGTCACAAAGCAAAACAACCAATCAAATTTGACTTTACTTATGATTGAATTAGTTATTATCTATGAAATGTTGAATACAAGCTGTTCATGATAGGTTAGGACCATGGTTTTTTTAGGTCAATCTATGGCTCAAAATGGGAAGAATTTCATTGTCCAAGCAATAAACATTTGCTCATTCCACATATTCTCATGTGATATTGACATTTCATTCAACACTAAAGTTATTACTAGTTCATATCTAGTGGAGCCAATAAAGGACCTGTTTGATGAGATTACATATTTCTGAACTGATCTAATCTGATCTGATTTGAACGACTTTGAACTGGTCTGATTTGGTCGAAAATTTGATTGAATTTCAACTAATTAGTATCAATTATGACCAAATACATTGATAGTTATTTGAACATTTCTGATCTGACCCGATCTGATTTGAATGACTCTGATCTGATTTGATCTGATTTGATTGACTCTGAACTGATTTGAATATTATTTTTATTAAGTCCTATCAAACATGACCCAAGATATTTCCAAAGATAAAGTCCTATCAAACAGGCTTATCCATACTAATTCAATAATAACGTGAAAACAACCTGAAACACAAAGCATCTTCAAGAAGCTAGAAACTCCCCCACCCCACCCCCACCCAGCTCGATTAGTCATCTGTCCGCCACAATACTCGGTTTAACCCGAGACCAACCTGAACCGATTTGTAGCCACCGAACTCCGAACCACAGCTTAGCCAGGAACCAAAGTTACAGTTAAGCTGGAACCTGGAAGTCCACAAACTCCACATTAACCGCAAACAATAGCACTCTCATCGGAACCACAAAAAAAAAAAAAAAAAAAAAAAAGTCTACAGAAAAACAAGCTCACTCACCTTTCTCTCTCATCGCTCAGATCTCTCAGAAACCTTGAATCGCCATGGCTATGGCGATTAGGGTTTATCTCTTCTTCTTACTATTCCTCTCTTCTTCTCTCTCCTCCTTGGCTCTCTACGAAGATCAAATCGGCCTCGCTGATTGGTACTCTTTTCTATCTCTATCTCTCCTAATAATTTCTTAATTGATTTGCTGATTAATTTTTCAATGATTTCCCCAGTTTGCACTCTAATTTTGAAATAATTATAGTAATAATAATCATCTAATTTCAGGCATCAGCAGTACTTAGGGAAAGTGAAACAAGCAGTATTCCACACGCCAAAGGCAGGTAGAAAGAGGCTTATTGTTTCCACTGAAGAAAACGTCGTCGCTTCGATCGATCTTCGTCGCGGCCAGCTTTGTAATGTTTCCGATTTCGCCTTCGTTTTGATTCGTTTTTAATGCAATTTGGAGGAATAGAAGAACTTTTTTTTTTTTTTTTTTTGTGACGGATTTTGACTTTTTTTTGAAGTTTGGCGGCATGTGCTTGGGGAGAATGATTCAATTGATCACATTGATCTTGCGCTTGGCAAATGTGAGTTTTTCCGACTTCGTAATTCGGTTTTTTTGATCGAGTTCTTGTGTGTCTTCTGTTTGATTTGTTAGTCGTGGATGTTTTACGCAGTCGCAATTATCGTATCATTAGCGAAATTTACTTAGCTCGTACACAAACATTTGGCCGAAATTGGTACTATAATAATGTAATGTATTGATAGGTTTGTTAGATTGATCCGAAAGATTGTCTTTTAGTTGACTTAGTTACTAAATCTACTGATTATGTCTTTGCGTGTTCATTACTCGACTGGGTTATGGGTGTTTTAAGCAAACTGGTTAGTTGATGAAGTTAGGTATTTCACCATAATCATATTGTATGTTATAGCTTATCGAGTGACGATTCATATAAAATCGACATATTATTCAGTTCAGTCGTAAACTTTGAAATCCAGTTACTTACTTGCTAGTCGGTTTCAACACATTTGGCTACAGGAGCCCTTTTACATTATAAAAGGTTAATGGTTGACCTAAAATCAACTCATTTGATTTCAACTCATTGTAATTCAATATAATTCGACCGGATTCTTATGAGGTCAAATAGGAGTAGGCTTTGTTGGTGTTGATAGTACGGTTTTTTTTTTTTGTCAGATGTTGTTACTCTATCGTCAAAGGGAAAGATCTTGAGAGCGTGGAACCTTCCTGATGGGCATATGGTGTGGGAATCACAACTCGCCGCCAAAAAGCCTTCAGAATCATCATTGTTGACTGTGGTGAGTCATAATATTCACTTAAATTGCAAAACTTAATCGTCACGTGTGCTTTGTGCTAGCATGTTGAATGTGGTATTATTATCTACCTTGAGAATTTAGACTCTGTTAGACATTGAGCTTTGATTTCCATTTCCAATGGAGCCAAAGGCTTACTATGTTGTTGTTGTTGTAAATATTGAGCTTTAATAGCCGTGAAAGTTTCCTCTGCAGCATTGGTGTAACCTAATTAGCTGCAATCATTGAAAACATGTTCTGGTGAACTGTATTTTATGTTTTTAACTGGTTTGTTTACTCACTAAGACTAGGTGTTCCTGGATGATGTATGTAATGTCCTGTAACAATTTGTTCTGGCTTCCATACCGCAGATTGATTTGAAGGTTGAGCGTGATAATGCGATTGTTGTTTACAGCAACGGTGGTCTCCGTGCAGTTTCAAGCATAGATGGGGCAGTACTATGGGACATGGAACTAACTGATGAAAGGTTCGCCATTCATCACTTTGATTAGTTCTTTTCTCTCCCACCCCAGCCCTGCAAATTGGCAAACGCATAAGTTGAAGAGTTGTTTTCCTAACTTTATGTCTACAATATGCCTTTTTTTTGTGGCAGTTTGGAGCTTCGACAGTTTATCAAGCCTATTGATGGTGATATCATGTATGCTATTGGAATCTCAGGCCTCACTAAATTCCATGTCTATGGTATCAATGTCAAGACTGGTGTGCTTGTCAAGAATGACATCGTAGAATTTCCTGATGGCTTCTCTGGGGAAATATCTCTAGTTTCAAGTGATATTTTAGTAGCCCTGGATGCTAGTCGAACAGTATTGGTGATTGTAAGCTTAAAAGATGGAAAAATCAGTTTCCAGAAGCAACATGTTCGTGATCTGGTTCCTGAATTATCTGGGACAGCAGCTCTTCTACCTGTAAAACTAGAAGGGATGTTTGCCATAAAGTGCAGTCCGCATATGGTATTTATTAGAGTAAAAGATGAAAGCAACCTGGAGATGGTGGACAAAATTGACGATTCCTCATCAGTCAGTGATATAATTTCATATACAGAAGAGCAGCAAGCTTTCGCGATTGTTCAACATGGAGGTGGTAAGATTCACCTTTCAGTGAAGCTTGGGCATGATTACAACAGTGATCTTCTGAAGGAGATCATTCAGATTGATGATCGCCGCGGGGACGTTAAGAAGGTTTACATAAATAATTATGTTCGCACTGACAGATCTTATGGGTTTAGGGCGTTGGTTGTTATGGAAGATCACTCCTTAGTGTTATTACAACAAGGTAATATTGTCTGGGCTAGAGAAGATGGCCTTGCTTCAGTTGTAGATGTAACAACTTCAGAGCTACCTGTGGAAAAGAAAGGTGTATCGGTTGCCAAAGTGGAACAGGGCCTTCTTGAGTGGCTGAAGGTAAATATTATTTTCCCGACACGCTAAAGGCGTTATTTTTTATTTAATAACTGTCTGTTTCTGTGGTAGGGTGGGGGCTTTTAATTCTAAAAAATAAGCCATCTGTTACCAGCTCGTCTTTGACCTCCTGTCTGTTGTGAACTGTGAAGAAGCAAGAGATAGTCAAAGCTGTCTCTTTAATCTTCTCTTTTGCTATCCATCTGTGATTTTGTGCTTAGAAATGGCAAGTTGATGAGTGAAGTTCATAAATCCCCTCTCCTCCACTTAAGCATGACTGGTGTAGTATCACAAAAAAGCATTCGTATGCGTCGGTAGGCATTATAAGGTTCTCTCATCTCCATGGCATTGTATGGTGTTTGAGAATTGTCTCCTCCTGCCTTGTTTTGCTGACTATGTTTCATGACATAAGGGACACATGCTGAAGCTCAAAGGGACTTTGATGATTGCAAGCCCTGAAGATATTCTGGCCATCCAAGAGTTGAGGTTAAAAGGCTCGGAGAAAAGCAAGTTGTCCCGAGATCATAATGGCTTCAGGAAGTTGCTCATAGTGCTTACTAAAGCTGGGAAACTTTCTGCGTTGCACACTGGAGATGGTCATGTTGTTTGGTCCCTTATTCTGACTAACTTTAGGAAGCCTGAAACATGTAAAGATCCTATTGCTCTTAACTTGTACCAGTGGCAGGTTCCTCACCACCACGCTTTGGATGAGAATCCTTCTGTTCTGGTTGTCGGCCGGTGCGGGCAAGGACTTGATGCACCTGGTGTATTTTCTATTGTTGACACCCATACAGGAAAAGAGCTTAACTCTTTCGTCCTAAGTCATTCTGTTGTTGATGTCATTCCATTGCCGTTTGCTGATTCCACAGAAAAGCGCCTTCATTTGATAGTAGATGCAGACAAAAAAATTCATTTATACCCCCAGACTTCTGAGGCTGCTCTTATTTTCCAGCGTGAGCTTTGTAACTTGTACTGGTACTCTATTGATGCTGAAAACAGCATTTTGAGTGGATACGCCTTAAAGAGCGGTTGCATGGGTGAGGTAGCTGATGAGTTTTGCTTTAGTTCAAAGGATCTGTGGTCAATCATACTTCCTTCAGAATCGGAGAAAATCATTGCGACTGCTACTAGAAAGCAGAATGAGGTACTTTTCTTGTTATCACATTCTTTAACTTCTGAATATTTTTCCATCATTATAATGCAGACAGCTATTTCAAATCTTTTCATGATTGAGTTTTGTACACAACAATGACAACAAGGCCTTAGTCCCATAATTATTGAATTTTGTTTATGAATCAATATTCTTATTAGATGATTTTGTTTTGCATGTCTGGAATTGTCCATCAGGTATATGGGAGTCACCCCCTTGGTGTCCTTTAGATTATAATGATATCCTATCTAGTCAAAAAATTGACCCGTCAATCAAAGAGTAAATAAGTGGCCATGAGTCACTTTATGCTCGAATTAGTCAAACCCGCGAAGGCAGGGCTATTACATTAGTTGCAGGCTTCTTAGTTATAGTGACTGTAAGCTTTGCTTGTTGAGTCTCCTTTAGCAGTGGGGCTGAATGTTCAGCTCCGCCCAGCATAGGAACTTCTCTGTCTATTCTTGTCCGCTTCATTGTCCTCTTCCTTTAAACGACCTTACGGTTTGATTCTCTGGAAGCAGAAAACCTTTTGTTCCCATGGTGGGTTTTCCACATCTGGTATTGTATGTGGAAAATTTCAGTCTTCGTACATGTTGATCCATGAACCTTGTCAAGGGTAGGTACTTGAACTGATTTGTTTCCTGTGAAATTGCTTTGCAATTTGAATATCGAAGCTCTGTTCAGATTGATGTATTACATAGTACAGCACGAACACTGCACCAGCTGAATACTGTAGCTCTATTGTTCCTTTTTTGGATTGTTCTATATGCCCTTTTTACCTTTTTTGTTGGTGATAGGTTGGCAGTGGTGGAAGCTACATGATATTTCGTTTTCCTATGCTTTTGGTATAGGCTTTGGACTAACACATTCTTGTTTTTGTGTTTTGTAGGTAGTACATACTCAAGCAAAAGTAGTGGCAGATCGAGATATGATGTACAAGTACACATCTAAAAATTTGTTATTTGTGGCTACTGTTGCGCCCAAAGCTGCTGATCAGATTGGTTCTGTGACCCCTGAAGAGTCATGGCTGGTGGCGTACCTTATAGATACAGTAACCGGTCGGGTATTGCACCGTGTGACACATCATGGTGCCCAGGGTCCTGTCTGTGCAGTAAGTAGATTTTATCTGTTTCTACTGGTTAATAATTGAGTATCAGTGAACTCGTATGCAAGACCCTTCATCTCTTAATTTACTTCTGTGTAGGTTTTCAGTGAGAACTGGGTTGTCTACCACTATTTCAATCTGAGAGCACACCGATATGAGATGTCAGTGATTGAGATCTATGATGAATCTCGGGCAGTAAGTCTTGAACCTATTTCTCTCCTTTACGTATTGCATTGGCAATCTTACTTACCTTTTCTTGTTTGTAATTGATGTTCTCGCTATCTGCAGGATAACAAGGATGTCTTGAAGCTCATTGTCGGGAAGCACAATCTTACATCTCCAGTTTCTTCTTATTCTCGGCCTGAAATCATGATAAAAACCCAATCCTATTATTTCGCCCATTCTGTGAAGACTATATCTGCTACATTCACTGCAAAAGGAATTACTGCAAAACAACTTCTTATAGGAACAATTGGTGATCAGGTTAGGCTTCAAATGATATGCTTTAACAACACATTCTTGTTGTTACCCCCAATAAGGCTGATTTAGATGTTTGTCATCTCACAGGTTTTGGCTCTTGATAAGCGCTTTCTTGATCCTCGTCGGTCTTTGAACCCTACTGCAGCGGAGAAGGAAGAGGGAGTCATACCTCTTACAGATTCTCTGCCTATCAATCCTGAGGTATGCTTATTCCAATTGCGTTCTAGTTAATTGGTCGCTGTTATGCATGGAAACACCAGTTTGCTCTCAATGTGTAGCAATCAATATGCCAAACTGTTGATGACTAGAACCACCTTTTGGTCTTGAGAGACAATCTGTTTAGTGTTTGCCAAAACCTCGTGTATTGTGATATTTCTTCTGGAGCTTGACAATTTCCTCTGTAGAGCTAGTTTTCATCTCATTGTGCTCTCAGCCAAAAGAAAAGAGTGTACTAAGTGCAGCATATTTGGGTATTCTATGCCTTTAATATGGTCGGTAGGAGAGTCCAAAGGATGATCCATATCTGATAATCACCTTGCCAAGGTTTTCTTTTTTTTTGGTTTTTTGTTTTTGTCGCCTCCCTCCCCTTTTCTCCTTTTTTTTTTTGTTGCCATGTTGTTGAGTATCCGTTTCTCTTGTGGTATCCTCCTCCATGCCTACATGGTTAAACCCTTCTCTTCCCCGCTCTGAAACTCACAGAACTGTGGGTTTTGTTTTGCCGACATGGCTTGAGACTGATGACTGATATTTTCTTCGAGCGTATGGTTTGTGTGGCTCTTGTTTACCGTTTTCTTAGTTCAGACAAGACACTATTGCATGTCCATCTGTTTTTTTTTTTTTGTTTTTCCAACTTGAAAGAGAAGGAACTACCAAGTTTAGCATTATCAGCAAGGGTATGAGCCCTCCTGTTAAGCAGTCTAGGGACATTGCTAAACAAAAGGCAATAAAACGCAGAAAAGATAGATCTAATGTCCATCTGTTCTAATGTGTCTCTTTTTCAGTCTTATGTTACACATGCGCTCAAAGTGGAAGGTCTTAGAGGCATAGTTTCTGTACCAGCTGGGCTTGAGTCTACCACCCTCGTCTTCTCATATGGGGCTGATTTGTTTTTCACCCGCCTCGCACCATCAAAGACCTATGATTCCTTGACAGAGGACTTCAGCTATGCTCTACTTCTGCTAACAATTGTCGGGCTAGTGGGTGCGATCATTGTCACATGGATCATGTCGGAGCATAAAGACTTGAGAGATAAGTGGAGGTGATGTCTGTTAGTCCATACTGCCTTTCCCTTTGCATTTTTATTAAATTACGCCTACGCTTGTAACATTTAACAAATTTTGTAGCATGAAAAAGTTAGCTCCTCGATGTTGTAAATCTGGAGATATTAGAGGGTTCTTTCACATCACCTTAAGTTATTCACATTGTTACAGTCACCATGTTTCTAGGTCCTCTATTTTTACAATGAGGAATGTACCATCTTTCAACTTGATGTGGAAGCTTTTCGACTATTTTTTTTTTTTAACTCCTGTAGACGATGGTTGTGGACCAAAATCGTCCTGGCAGCTAATTAGTCACACTTTCGTATAAGTCACCTCTGAAAATTAGCATGAGGATAAACCCGTAAATTTTATGCACAAATCCTTGTGGAGTTACCAAATTTCGGACAAGAATGCAAGATAGAGTATTGAAGTTGAAAATGACATAGGAAAATCCTTGATAGACTACAAAATTTGCTTCAACATCATTTCTTTCTTGCCCTTGTTTGATAACTTGTTGGAAGTTTCTTTGTGTTTTTGTAAGGTAAGGTCACTTTTCACTCCTTCAAGTACACAATAGTTTAATGCTTTGATTAAAAATATCATACATGAAATAACAAATAATCTTCACTATTGCATTTCTCCATTGTCCCTTTGTACTTAAATTCGAAAGACCACCTACATGAAATTGTGCTTTCACATATATTACACGGACCTAAGTTTACACGAATTGGGGGTTTGGAAGGATTTGTTACACACATTATACACCAAGAGGAAATTCCATTTGCACATTTCCTCTACAAGATGTTTTTGTATGTGTATAATTTGAGCTACTATCACATCAATGAATGATACACAAGTTAGCTAGAGTTTAATAAAGTGTCACTATATCACCCAATTTCTTTTTTTCCTGAACTAAGTGAGTGAATGTTTCAATAATTGTCAGTTAATCTTGAGGGTATACCTACCCTTCCAAATTGGTGTCTTGATAATTTAAGGGTAGATGGGCTCTTCTCATAAGGGTATGCTCACTTTCCCTCTTAAGATGATAGGACATATCCATCAATTTCTTCAAGAGGGTTTTTTTTTTTTTTTTTTTTTTTTTCTTTGCACCAATCCCAACTCACATTTAACACCTCTGATACTGTCTTCTGACAACTCTTTTCCTGCAAATGTTTTTCCTGAAAACTCCCCCAGTCTGCTCCCACTTTTTTCCGTACTCTTCCTAGCTACCCTTATTTTCTAGGACCTTTACCAGTTACCAGTCTTTACCACAATATATTTTGCTCACAATTTCTCCTATCTCTCTCCTTCTAAATCCTATCTCATTTCCACTCTTCTAAACTGTGTTGTTTACGCTGAGTATCAGTATCACCATGAGGACAGCAAATCAGCAAAACAACCAGAACTCTAGGAAAACAGCATCATTGTTTTCCTGTGCATTTTTCCGCCAATGTACTGACTACCCTTTAAGTCCTACACCACAACACACCTCCCCACCTCACCTCCCACCCACCCTTCTAATCCCGCCGCCTCGGCCGCAGACTGTCACGTCAAGCCGCCAATTGATCACTCCTCTACCACTAGCATCTTACCAGCAACCTAGTACTAAACCCTCGTCTTCGTCCTCGTCCTCATCTTCTTCGACCTCTCAGAGTTTCACTCAGTGGCGTTTTCCACACACTTATCATCAGCCTAACCCACCACAGCCACCACAACAGGAGGAGCCAACTCCATCATCTGAGCTCATTGAGCTTTTCCACATGGCAGAGCTCCATTTCCATTCCGGGTCGGACACTGACCATCTGACCGCTCTCCACGTGTTGGAGCGGACCCTGGTGCCAAACCCACCTTCCGACACCATCCCCGGTGGCACCGCGGTGGTCCCCACGGCGGTGATGGACGGAGTGATACTACACTTGAAGGAACACATAAGCGTGAAGTCAGCAACTAAGGTGCTCTTAGCTCTCTGCATAGCAGAGGGAAACCGCCACGTGGCGATACAGTGTGGCGCGCCGGCGCGTGTGGTTGACGTGCTGCAAGACCTGGATGGGTCCGTGGCGGAGCGGGCTTTAGCGGCCCTGGACCTCATGTGCACGGTGTCAGAGGGCGCGGCTCAAGTCCGCGCCCATGCACTTGCAGTGCCAATGCTGGTGGCTGTGATGGGCCGTATGGAGGGCCGGGGGAGGGAGTACGCAATTAGTGTGCTCGCCGCCGTGTATGGCGGCGGGGATAGCGAGCTGTGGGCGGTGGCGCCGGCAGAGGAGGTGGCGCGGGCGGTGGTGCTGGCCATGCAGCAGGGTGATTGTAGTGCAAGGGGGAAGAGAAAAGGTGCCCAGCTTCTTAAGGTGCTGCAAGAAAATGGAAGGTTGGAAGATTTAACTCAGTAATTATAATTAGATATTCATAATAATTAACAATATATTATGGATGATTAGTCGACTATTTGATGTTAATTAAGGGGTGTGGTTAATTATGATGCTAAATTGCTAATGATATATTATGATAGTATAACTCCAGAACTAGCAGCAATGTGGTCTGACATTGTTAGTTTGCATAATTAAATGTTTCATCTATGTACAGTTTACTGTCGTGTAAGTTGTAATTCTGTTGTATTTCATTAGCATTATAATCTATATAGTTAGATTGCAATCTACATGTGTTACGTCTTCTGGTTGACGTTTGATTTGGTTTTCTTTCACATACTTTAGACGGATCGAGTACGTGGTTTCGTGACCATTGATATCGCTTATACATTGTCTTTTAGCTTTATGGTGTTTGTCGACTCATCTTTACATGAATGAATTGTCTCTTTGTATTAGGCTGATAGTTGTGAAGAGTACATAATTTCATCGAACTCCAGAAAAAAAAAAAAAAAAAAAAAAAAAAAAAAAGCTACCTAGTTCAATGCCGATAGTCTAATTAACAATCTGTGTAAACTTTTAAGCCTCCCGTCGTCTTTATAGACTCGTGTACAAATACGTAACAAACAGACACAAATACAACCTAATCGCGAAACTTAATTAGCCAAACCGTCTAGTACACAACCCTCATATCCTCCACGTCTCTTGTAGTTCTTTACGGGTAATTTGAATTCCTTTCACACGACAAATCAATCTTAAAGACTTAAAGACAGGCTAGGTTCACATGAATCAAATTAAATCAAACATCACACAGAATCACAGTTGATCACAATCGCACCATATACAGTAGAAGTTAGCTAGAAGTCTGTTGAAGAACAATGTAGTCTCATATGAATGTCAGGGTCACATGTTGGTGGGGTTGAGTTGGGTTATGCACAGTGATGAAAAGATACAGTCAGTGACAGTGTAGTGAGTGAGTGAGTATATTGTCAGATTTTAGGGTGAAATAAAGCCAAAAGGATGATAACAACTCTTCAATCAAGGTCCTACAAATTTAAGAAGCTCCCCTTAGAAGATTCCTCAAGGTGCAATTTTGGCCATTTTCTCAACCTCAAGGGTTGCCTTTTGCCTACTTTTTGTCTACCAATTTCATTTCTATCTTCATTTGTTGTTGTAAGATTTAATAGTTGCACTCAATGCAATTTCCTTCTTCCCATATGGAAGGAATGAGTAAAGTTATTAGCGGATGATACTTATAGTGTGAAACTCGTTCATACTTCAATTTCTAGACCTATCATCCTCGAAGTTGGCTTTAGGCTACTTCGTCGTCTACCATTATCAACTCAGTTTACAATAAATAGTTAGATCAAAGCGATTACCTTCTTCCCATATACGGAGTATATATATATGGAATGAGGGAGTAAAGTTATGGACGTATCACATATGACACAAAATTCGGAGTTTGAAATTTGATTGTTTTTTCTCAACCTGGAGATTCGCCTTAGACTTTTCTATCTACCATTTTCATTTCTATCTCCATTTGTCTAGTAGCAACATATTAGCACTAATGCAACTTTCCTCCATCCCATACACAAAGTGGGAGTTAGGTTATCTTGTCGGAAGATTCCTCCAGGTGAAATTTTGGCCATTTTCTCAACCACAAGGGTTGCCTTTTGCCTACTTCTTGTCGAACCAGGATATACCAATGACAGTGATTGGTAAACTATGCCAATAACCAATGCCAGAGGACAAAAATTGTTGACTCACCCGTATAAATATAGTACATTATACTTCGTATCATGGAGTGGATAGTATGGTACTCGTATACAAATATGGCCCGAAAAGCAAATCACGTCCAAAATTAAATTCGCCCATACAACTCACCCGTCCCAAAAAAGAAAATACTACACCATCTAATATTCTCTCTCCTGGTTTATTTGCTCACCAAATGCTTTCTCTTTATTTCCTCGCTCCTCCATTTTCTCCTTCCTCCATTTTCACACAAACTCCCAGCCACACGCAGTCAACAAGCACATCCGTACCGCCTGCAAATCAAATCAAACACAAGTTCAAACAACCAAATTCAAGGAGAGATTCAAGTTCCCCATGACCCTCTCAAGAACAACACTAATGCACGCGGACGACGCGCGCACCGCCCTGCAGCACGTACGCTACCACTGCAGTGTATCATACGGTGCACCCCTTACTACGCAGTAGAATTTAGAGGATTACATTAGATATTGTACGTACATGACTTTTTTGATACAATAATATTCATTTGTTTTCTTATTTTGTCTTAGTACAAAATTTGTCGTTACAATTTTGCTTATTCTTCGCACAAAATGAAAAACTGCAGGATTTCATCATCACATGCAACTAAGAGAACGAATTAATTAATGAACTCTTTTTCGAAATAAGGCTCAAAAATAAATGTTAAACAAAATGGGTTGAATACAAACTTATTCTAACTTATGGAGTGCACGTCACCCCTATTCAGTTTAGGGACAAAATCGCCGGAAACACTGGCGGTTTGAACAATTTTTAGATTTGGAAACAGTCTATTAATATTTCAAGAACATTTTTAGTATTAGTGGGTCCGATTTTGGGTTCTAGGTCAAAAATCTTGTTTACTGAGAACTCGATAGATCATATTGGTTGCCAATGAATCCTAAATTTCAGATACCCGTTTTTTATACTCACAATTCGACAATCACCGGTACTATCCATCAAAATATTTTAAATCGCTCATTAGAACTATCTAGTGCACAAAAAACACATGTACTCGGAACGATACAAGAAAATGTCTTTATTTTATTTATTTAATCATTATTACCCCAAGAAATTCAAAATATTTAAAAAAAATTCAAAAACAAGATTAACCATGACGTCACATTCCCGGAAAAAAAGAAACACACATTGTACGAATCCACGAATGATAAAACTCCTTTTCCAAATCCAACAACATCTGAACCGTACATTCTACCAATTTAAGCACCACCGTTAGATCTCACAGCACTAAATCCGACCGTCCATTTACCTGAGAAATTGAAATTCAAAAGGTCATGAGAGAGGTACATAAACACTCTTAACTTCATTTAAACACTCTTTCTCTCTCCTCTCTCTTTGAATCCTCTGAATTTAATTTATTTGAATTTCAAAAACTTTAATTTCTGATACAATTTACCAATTTCGGTGAAAATTTTCGTTATAATTCAATATTTTTGGAAGTAAATTTGGAGGTATGGAGGGAGGTGACGTGGCGGCGGCGGCGGCAGCGGCAGCGACACCGGGATTCGTGCCGAAGAAGTTAGTACCTCGGCAATTGGACTTTACGCCGTTATTAGGCGGTCCGGTTAAGCAATTTCCTGTTCATCAGCCAACGCCGACGCCGGTTCACCGTGTCGTTCGGCCCGTACCTAGACCGGCATTGTCGACGGCGATAGCGTATGTTCTAATCAACTTTTACTTTTGTTTTTACTGTTTTATTATTTAATTAAGGAATGATGAGAAAGTGATAATTTTGTTTAAAAGTTTGATTTTTTAAGTTTGATTTATATTTGATTATTACGGAGTATGATTTTGAATATTTAGGTTGATATATTTGGGGTTGATTTGTGGTTTTTTTGATGGTATGTAATGTAACGTGTTATGTAAGATTTGTTCGGATATGAAATGTTGTTATTAAGATACAAAAATAGAAATAATCAATGATCTGGATTATAGAAATGCATGTGTTTTTCGCTTTGACGGTTTAAATTACTAAATGCGGTGAATTTAGGTCCCTTCGTTGGTAAAGTTATATAAATTGGAAGAATAGGGTGATGATGAAGTTTATACGGAAAGATGTGCTCGTATGTTGCACATTATGTGTCAATTTCGATATTTTCGAGCATCCAAGGTTGTATTTTGATCACGAAATGATAAGATAATTGAAAATAGCTCGAAGAATATATGTAATTTCGGATTGGAGGGATTACTAATGAGTTTATGGTAAATGTAGGAGGTAGTACTGTAGCTCGATGATTCGACTAATGTCATGTGCCTGGAAGGAATATCGAATTACCAATAGTGTTATGATTGTTCTAACATTAGTGACACATCAACTACTTTTGTTGCTGATGCCATCTTTTGACTCAAGATTTTCAAAAGATTTTTGCGAGGTTTTGGTTTTAAAAATGATTTGTTCAAGTGTTGGTACACATCATGGAGTGTCGAATATTGAACACACGTGTAGAGTTCTCGAATATCGTTGGTTTCCTTTTCATGTGTGTGGAAAGCTAGGGCCTTGCTTGTGTGTGTGAAAGCTAGTGGCTTGGCTGTGTGTATAAAAGGTAGTGATAGTTAGGGAGTGATTAGGGGCTTGTTAGGGTTTCGGCATGAGTGTACCTTCGCACTAACAGATTTGTGTCACTTTGCTGCCTCAACAGACGAAGTAACTTTTAATACAATATATGTAGTCATAACTTGACCATCCTGCTTGATATTGCGTTTGACATTTGTTTAGTATGGCAGTGTATGTTGTCTACACTCATAAAGAAAAAATGAGGATGGACGCCGACATTTTGTGTTGAACTAACTTTTCAATATCTGTTATAAGCTATGTTCATATATACTCATTGCTGATCATTGGTTTTAGTTTCTTCTGTGTCAACATATTGTGTGAGCCAAAAACTTGTTCATTTTACTTTTGAGCCTGTTACCCGTGATGAGATCAGCAGCAGCATGTTCAAGTTATGACTACTTAACTGAATTTGTTGTTGTTCCATACTTACTACAAGTTTTCGGTTTTTCATTTGGCACTCCCTCCTTATCTGTCTCGTCATTCTCTCTGCAGCCAGGAGGCGCCAAAGCCACAGCCACAAGCTGCAGGTCTCGAAAACACAACTACTACTCCGAAAAAGAAAAAGCAATGTAATTGCAAAAATTCTAGGTGCCTAAAATTGTAAGTGATACTGCCCCCCACAAAACCGCTCCCTAATGGTCTAGATTTCACCAGCCTGTTCACGTGAGAATCTCACCATCTTGTTATTTAAGTGGCTCATACTAGCTATAGCTATGATGATAATTTAGGCTGGTACTTTCTTTGTAGATTTAATTACCTGCTATAGTACCTGCTTAAAATTGGAACATGTCACAGTAATGGTATTTCTATTACTTTTAGTTGAAAAATGCTTTTACTTGGCAACAAGAGAATTTGTGCTAGCATCTGGTGAGTGCTTGGTTCTGAGGATTACTGATAAATTTTTATTGGTCGCGGGTTTATTTGAACACAAGGGTGGAGGTTAGATATTTGTTTAAAGGTCTTGATTTTTTTCGTTCTCTTCCTGTTTTCTTTTGTGGGAACCCAAAAGCCGTGTCAGTTTACTGACGTTTTCATGGTACAATCACTTAAAAATGAATGTCAGCACAAACGGAAGCATAGAAGACAACATAAGGTCATTGCTTGTCACTTCTGCATGCTTCTCACTTCCACTTGTTCCGACTGTCGAACCCCATATCACTTGTTTTGCGCCTATTCTTCAGTTCAGCTTTGTATTAACATTTAAGGGTTCTGCATCATTTTTCTTCCATCTATTTGCTCCTTTATTTATTCCCGTATTTGCACTGGCTTGTATTATGAAAATATGAGTGTCTTTTATAAGCTGCAACTCCGCAAGTGACTGTAATCAGGTATTGCGAGTGTTTTGCCTCTGGGATTTATTGTGATGGCTGCAACTGCTTAAATTGTCACAACAATGTGGACCATGAGACTGCTAGGCAAGAAGCCGTTGGTGCAACACTTGAACGCAATCCTAATGCATTCAGGCCAAAGATCGCCAACAGCCCACATAAATGTGGGGTGGGTAAGGTATGCATCTGGGATTAAAGTGGAGAACACCTGTCTGGACTTTTATATTCTTCAGGGCACATTGTGGGTTTTTTCTTTTCCTGGAATGGAGGTTCAGTATGAAAACCTTAACATTAAGTCAACAATCTTTTGGTAGTAAACGTATAATTTGGTGGTCTTTTTCTTGTCTTTGACCAGCTGAAAATAACTTTCCTTTCACTAGGAATGTTTTGATGAGACGTGGTCTTAATATAAATATTCAGATAAACTAGCTAAGCATCTTTGCTGTCTGCTGATTTCTTTCAAGTTTTGGTGTTCAATCTGAAACTGATGATGAAGTTTGCATTGTTGGTATCATGTTCTGCATCATATGTGATCAGTACATGTGTAATGAGTATATCCTGCCTCCTCAAATTTGTTGCTTGGATTTCTAGAACTTTTAAGGAAGTGATCAATATGATGTAAAGATGCATGCCTTCTTCAGAAGATAGCGCCTTTATTAGCATTTCCAAATAGTATCCAGTGATTCTTTATGCTGTTATTTGGGTTAAGTGGAGAAGTTTTTTGAACATGATGTGGTCTTGTGTAATGCAGCTAGATTTTGGGCTGACACAAGGGCTGGTAAAGCACCATAAGGGATGCAATTGTAAAAAATCAGGGTGCCTCAAGAAATACTGCGAATGCTTCCAAGCAAATGTTCTTTGTTCTGACAGTTGTAAATGCTTGGATTGCAAAAACTTTGAAGGAAGTGAAGATAGATACTCTGTTTCACATGGTAACAACGGCAATAACATGATTCACCAAAATGCAGCAATCAATGCTAATGCAGCAATCAATGTTGCACTTGGACCATCTGGTTTTTGGAACTCTCAAGTATCAAGGAAGAGGAGTAATCAGGATAACTTTGTCGGCATGCCAAACAATCAGTCTTTCTTTGATAATGTACAGTTTTCACAGGTAACCTTGATAATATGTGTTTTTCGTCTTTTGTTAAGGTATAATAGCACAAGTCCTGCAACTAAGTGAGTAGTTTGTAGTAGAAACAGCATGCAACTTTGCTCTCGCCAGTCGTCACCGCCTTTTTAAATCTGTTGCTTGGTTATGAAGAACAAAGAATATCTGCACTCTATTATCATAATCTGAATGCTTTTAGATTTAATCTATACATCTTTGTTTTTCTGTCATAAGTATAACTAACTTTTATAGGTCAATCATTCAGGGTAAATATTTGAAAAGCAGCAGTTCTTCTTTACCATCTATTCCTGTCCCTCATGCTAACAGTGCCCAAGCTTCTTCAAAAGCTAAATATAGGTACTTCTTGTGCTATTCTGTTGCTGCTGTGGCATTCTGTACCTTTGTCAGTATATAACTTTCCTGAACGCTGGCTTTGAATATTTTTCTTCTAACTTCTACATGCTTATGTCTCAAGGTCCCCATTAGCTGGCGTTATTCAACCAGAGGACGTGAAACAACTTTGCTCTGTTTTGGTTTTTGTTTCAGAAGGGGCCGCAAAGGCAGTTGCAGGTATATGTGAAGCACATTTAGTATTATATTTGGAGACCATGGTATCATATGGTTGTGTACTCTCCTTGACATGTGATTTATCTCTTGAATTTTGAGAAAACTACATATTTTTTGGTATGTATGATTGGTTGTTATTTTGCAGCCACCCACTGTTTAAATCTTTGGTAATGCTTCACTGACTTGGTAGTAAATTCATCAATCTTACTTATCAAAAAGAACTAAATCATTATGGCCTTCATCGAGTAGTGCACTCTCCTGCACCATGGTATGCTGTTATCTAGTTACTGTTATGAGTGTTCCCATGTTTGATACTTTGATGTTGGGAGATGCTGCAAACTTAGATAGTTTACACTGTCCGCTTTATCCCTGGAGATTCCATGAGTGTAATAGATTTTGATGAAAGATGATGGTTGGAATAAGGTTATCTGGCTTTTTTGTGATTCTTGAGTTTATAATAAGATAGATGGGTTCATTGCCTGGGATGTATGCAGGGATTGAATCCATCTGTGTTTCCAATCCCTCTTTTAGATGATTTGTCTTAGATATGCATTGCTTGTCGACTGTAGAGCTTCACTCTGTTGCACAAACATTATAAAAAAAATCAATTTGAGTTATGGGTGAAATCCAGTCAAGCAGGAAAACTTATTTTTGCCTACGGTTTCTAATCTCTTAAATCTTTGGGATCATATATGTCTTCAGATAAAATCAGTAAGACTGACCATGAAGAAGGGAAGGATGAAGTTGAAACCTCTTGTCATCTCACGCTGGGAGAAAATTTAAACTATCAAAAGGGGTCTGCGTGTGAGAAAGGTGTTGACTTGAAAAATCTGACAGATGAGCACTCTGTTAGATTGTATGCAGACAGTTCTGGACTGGATGATAGCGAATTGCCAACCTGTAGACCAGCTTCTCCTGCAACAATGGCATTGATGTGTTATGAACAGGACACTGAGAACATGGAGGGAGGTTTACCAAGAGGACCTACTGTTGATGGCCAACACATGCCTCCTGAGACATACACTGAGACAACAACTTCGGAAACTTATGCAGAACAAGAAAGGGTGGTCCTGACTAAGTTCCGTGACTTTCTTGACAGACTTATAACTTGTGGTAGCATTAAAGGTAATAATCGTCTTTCAAACTACGATTTGTTGTGCAGTTTGACCACTAATGTTATACTAATTCATATGCCTGTTTAAATGGGTGATATGAGGGGTGGGAAAGAAAAGAGGTTAGCTGAGAAGACCTATAAACAAGCCAGCCTAGGTTATAGAATCTGAGTTTCAATAACGTACAACACCAACATCTTTACCCCAGTGCCTTAAAGGCTCCCGCCATAAGGCGGGGTAAAGGGGGGGGGGGGTCGGATGCACGCAAGTCCTACCCCTATTGAAACATAGAGAGTGCGCACGGATGACCCAAATTGAAAATTGCTGCGAGAATTGCATCTGCTACTTCACAAAATTAGAAACACAGACTGTTTTATGAGCCATTTTGCTTTATTCCATTACATCCCAAAGCCAAAGAATAATTAGTTTTTTCCTCCATTGGAAATGGAAATGTTTTCAATAACGTACTGCTTGTAAATTTAAACTTTCATGAACTATTTTAGGGTATTTCCTTCTTGTATGAGGCAGTATGCTGAAGGGTTTCCTATTCACTCTAGTGAATGACTCCTGCTAAATAATGGTTGTCATTTAGCTTGCGGCAAGGGTTGATGGTTAAGGTGTATAACGATTAACGAGTTTTAGTCAGTCACTTTTCTGAAGCTGGTTTCATGATTTGAGAAACTCCACTTGGTCATTTTGGTTTTTTGACCTAACCATTTGATCTTAACCTGGTTTTCATATTGTTTTGATGGATCTAATGGGCTTATGTTTAAAGTTAGTGGAACACCACCAAGGGACAACTCTTTTGCCATTTTGTATGCTGTTGCACCTTTTTTTTTTTTTTTTTTTTTTTTTTTAATGTAACTGTCATTGCCTTGATCTGCAGAAACAATGTGTTCTTCTGAAGCCAAAAGCGAATTCGGAACTCAGGGACAACCTCTGCCAAGTGAGCCTTTCAAAAACGGACAACCTGGTAATGGCGTAATAAAACCACTCATTCCAGTCGCTAACCACAGTCCAGGAAGAATAGGTGATAATCTTTTCGGTTTGAGTAATGCTTTCCCCCAATTCATTGGCATACCGGTAGCAAATGGCGTTTTAAAATCGAAGGTTGAGGAGACAGTCAAGCAGTGCTAGCTTGAAGTGGTGAGAACGAAACTCGAGCTCTCATAACCTGTTTTGCAAATGAATGCTCCTGACTGAGGACAGTTAAGCCTAGGCAGAGAGTGCTTCGACTTCTAACAACTGTTCATACTGATGGTAATCAAACCAGTCCAGTACTCCAGTCCACTGATCCTACTGTAGTTACCTGTATTAACCCTTTAGGAACTAATGTACTTAGAAATGTATTTTTTGGATATACTGCTGTGAAATGGAACTTTCCCTGTTTAACACATTCTGAAGGTTCCCCAGACAGCATTTGATGACAAATTGTCAATATTACCAGCTGAATATGTGTTTTTTTTTTTTTTTTTTTTTTTGGTCAATGTCATCTCCCTCTTTTGTTCTCTTGATACTTACACGTGAATTCTGACACTTAGGCAACCCTCGTTAATTCGTTTGATCCATCACTTGCTGGAGTATTTCACAAGTTTTTCTTCCTTTTCATCTGATTCGGCAAGATACTCTTTTAAAAAGACTATATCCCTCTTTAAGTCGTAGGGGTTCAATTGTTTAAACCGAACATGAGATTGTCACACGGGAGTCTATTATGGTGGTTTAAATGAGGGAAAATTTTCAATATACCCCTTAGGTTTTCGATTTTTTCTGGTTTACGAGCTGTCCAGCGTGCCCTTGAGGTTTGTAAAATAGGGTTTTTTTTTTGTGTTTTTCATTAACGGACTTTAACACCGTTAACCGTTTTGATGAAATTTGTTTTTTTTTTTTTTTTTAACAAATTGACCTACAATAACATAATTTAACAAAAAAAAACCAATTTCTCTCACCTCCCTCCCCAACCCCGCCACCCATCCATCCCAACCCCTGTCCCACCACCTCACCACCCCATCCCATCACCGACAACCACCTGGGGCACCTCCACCACCACCACTACCAGACGCGACTTCCTCCCCCGACCACACGCCGAGAAGGACCGCTCCCGCCGCGACATGCTTTACCACATGAACCGGACCGACGCCAACTCATACCAACGCCGTGAAGCCGCCGTCTTGAAGTCGTCGGTTGAAATACAGTCAGGGTGGAATACAGTCGGCGCGAACCCGAAGATCTTCTCACTTGCGGCGCACTCGAACACTACGACCGCGCCTGTCGCTGTTGCTTCTCCCAAATGCGAATGATTCAACTGGCCGGCGTGTGGTCGCGGGAGGAAGCTGCGTCTAGTGGTGGTGGTGGAGGTGCCCCAAGTGGTTGTCCGTGATGGGATGGGGTGGTGAGGTGGTGGGGCAGGGGTTGGGATAGATGGGTGGCGGGATTGGGGAGGGAAGTGAGAGAAATTGTTTTTTTTTTTTTTTTAAATTATGTTATTATTGGTCAATTTGTTAAAAAAGGTCAAATTTCATCAAAATGGTTAACGGTGTTAAAGTCCGTTAGTGAAAAATACAAATCCCATTTTGCAAACCTCAGGGGCACGCTGGACAGCTTGGAAACCAGAGGGGTATACCAAAAAAACTCGGAAACCTGAGGGGTATATTGAAAAATTTCCCTTTAAATAATTACACATGATGTATCGGTGTAGATCTCGATCATGATGTCAAACTATTTAACATATTGTTAAAACTAGCTACTTCATTTGACAAAGCACACCTTATTCACTTTTTCGGTGGATTAAAGATGTTGACTCGCTTAAATCTACGTTGACTTACCTTAATCAAGACTCCTAAAATGAACCTAACTTCTACAGCAATAATCAAGCATATAAAGGTTGTTTAAATTCTAAAACTACTATAAATTTTTATTTGTAAAAAGAGCTCTTTAAACCGTGCAACGCACGAGTTTAAAACTAGTATTAGTATAAATAAGGATTAGCCTAAGGTCATTGTAAGGTCTGTTTGGTATCGTTTTCAGTTTTTTTGAAAACCAAAGTCTCGTAGTGGTTTTCAGTTTTCAGTTGTCAGTTTTCATTTTCTGTATGACTATTATAGAAACATACAGTTTAAATTAATTTTTGCAACTTATTTAACAAAAAAATTTACGCAAAAAAATCAAAAACCGAAAACGGCAGTGATACCGAACGGACCGTATACGTATATCATATCACTAGTTTCATGTAGGATAAGTGACACATTTTCGCCCGTTGGTGAAAGAGTTCCGTAAAAAATCGAAAGCAAATGAAGCAAAGAAGCAGCTTGATAGACTATGGTAGTCGAAGATGCTAAGAAGTCAGATATACAGGTGGCTCGTGGGAATGGCAGTCTCGTACAAGCTTCATTATCTGCCACACGTTCGAGCCTCATCTATTCTAAACCACACGTGCGCAACAAGCGTGCGAACTCCCCCGCCAAAACACTCCCTTCGTAATAAATACCGAGTCATCACCTCCCGAGTTGAGTCAAAAACTAAGTCAACTCACTCTACAGATTCAAGCTTCAAGAACACGATAATGGCGGAAGATTCCTCAGTCGCCGAGTTACGGTCCGAGTTCATCCGAGTCCTCCTTAGCCGTCGATCTGAAGGTCCATCTCTCCCTCTTCTTTACGTGAATTCGTGTCACATTATGTGATTATACTTTTAAAAATTGATGAAAATTGAGCTTGTAGATGAAGTTATTGTTCAATTGTAATTAGAACATAAAAATTTATCATTCTGATCATTTTAATTGTTTGTTAGTATTTGTGAAATAGCAAGAACTTTTATCGTTTGGAAATGATTGTCTTGAAGTTGAATTTTGGTGGTTGAAATTAGAGTAACTTTGAAGTTTTTGATGATGAATTTTGGTGATGTTTGATAAAGTAGAAAAAAGAAGGGAAGAAAAATGCATGATTTGTGATATTAGAAATGTACATTGTTTTGATAATCAGTGGGTTTAGCATTTGCAAGTCAAAAGTTAAATCGCGGTAATGATCAAATGATTGTTCGAGTTTTGTTGAATAATAATCGATGGAAGGAATGATCGGGTTTTTGGGTGAAATCGCGCTAGTGTAAGTATTGTAAGATGTGGTGACATGTGGACTATTGAAGGGTTTAGTGTGAGCCTTCAACTTGGAACAAAAGATGTTTGTTTTCGTGAACTATGAAGAGTTGTTGGATTGTGTTAAAGGTAGATGTATGAGTTTTGGATGAGTTCGACATGTTCAATCTTCTTTGTGGATTAAGCTATGAGAAAATGTAAGAAAGAAGATTAGTGGATGTATGTGTGCAATCTGAAAAACATGGTGAATGTGAGAGAAATACTCTTCTTTGTTGGGACGAGATGTGACCTTTTAGTCCTTCTTTTCTGTAGCTTCGTTGACAATGGAACAAGCAAAGCCAGTGACAAACCCTATGTATCAGGACGATCCACCACCAACTTTTAGCCCGGTTAATTGCTTATAAATTTTCATCCTTTTTTTCTATGAAGCAAGCATATTATTGGTTTTAATCCTCTTTTTTTCTGCAGGCCATGGCGGCCTGTCCTAAGGCGGATGTTGAAAATTTTAAGGAGTTACTAGTAGAAGAAAACCTGTACTTGTACACCGAGGTATTGTATGTGCCATTTAGGAGCAATTACTTTACTCAATGAGTGTGTCTCATCATAGTTTCTATGATCTGTCATGCATCAAAAGGCACAATAGATTTGTTTCCCAAATGACTTAAATGATTTTCAGAGCTATAATAGTGGGTGAGTGACAAACTTGATGAAATTTGTTTCCGCTTCTTGTTTTAGTAGCTGAGATGGTTGAACATGTATGTAGACTAGGAATGACTCGTGTTGTTTCAACATCTTATTTTAGGCATCTGAGCAAGGAAAGTTGGCCGTTCTGATTTTGAGCATGAAGCAAACTGGTGAGGCAAAGAAGCCAGCTATTGTATTTCTGCACAGCACACACAAGTGCAAAGAATGGTTGCGACCATTGCTTGAGGTAGCTTTCGTTATCAGCTTTTATATCCGGAGGAAATGAGCTGACCATAAAATTGCAGCTTTTTATGACTCTATATATTGGTTTCAGGCATATGCATCGCGAGGCTATGTTGCTGTAGCCATTGATTCTCGTTATCATGGTGAACGTGCAAGTAGTTTGACAACATATCGAGAAGTATGGCCATTACTGTGATTTCTTTTACTGCCCTACTAGTTTCCTGCTGTTAGGCTTCATCTGATGGACTATGCATTAACCTAAAACCCACTGTTCTTTGACTAATGTATTGCAGGCACTTGTATCATCATGGAAGACGGGTGACACCATGCCATTTATATTTGATACAGTAAGCATCCCTCCCAATTACTTCCTTGCTCCCTGGAATAAGAGAAGAGGAATAATCTGATTTAGAAGTGTACTGATCATATTGAAAAAACAGATTAACTTTTCAGTAGCTAAATAGGGGAATCTAATACATTTTCTGAGCTGCAATGTTAAATCATATCATGAAATCTTTAAACTAAACTTCTTTTTTGCCACACTTCTACGTATGTCTGCTTTTGGAATTTCAGTTGATAATGAATCTAATTTTGTATTTCTGCAGGCATGGGATTTGATAAAGCTAGCTGATTACCTGACTCAGCAAAGAGATGATATTGATCCTACACGGATTGGGATCACTGGCGAGTCACTAGGAGGTTTGTCAAACCATTAGAGAAAATTTAGGTTGTACCATGAGACCATGTAATGATTACCAAGAAGCTCACAGGTCATTCATTTTGCAGGAATGCATGCGTGGTTTGCTGCCTTTGCTGATACACGTTATTCTGTGGTTGTACCTATCATTGGTGTTCAGGTGCAATTAGTTGAGGAATGTGTTTTTTTTACTTCTAACCATTTATCTTAAAGTTGAGTAATTGGTAAATGTTGTGTAGGGATTTGGATGGGCCGTAGACAATGATAAATGGCAAGGTCGTGTAGATAGTATCAAGGCTGTTTTTGAAGGTGAATAGTGATTGGTACTTAAAAAACAGCTTGAGTTTTCTGGATAGTGTTTTACCTCTTCTTTGATATTCCTCTGTGTTTTCAGAAGCTCGAGCTGACTTAGGCAAGAGTGTAATAGACAAAGATGTCGTGCAGAAGGTCAGTTACTGATTTATTTACCTACTTGTAAATGTAGTCTCGTGCTACAAATATGTGGCCTATGTAGACTTCGCCGGAATCCCTAGTTAGAGATTCTCCTTCAGTCTGATCCTTTTCATCATCTAGATTTAGTACAAATTCGAGCCTGTAGGATCACATAAGGCAGCAAAAATATCTCGAGTTAAAACCTTATCATTTGGGTGATCTAAGATTTGTGCACGGTTTGTCTACATCATTTTACCAGGCCATGACACTACCGAGAAGTTATATTTCTCGTTTGAGTCCCTGAAAGTTCAGGATGGTTTGAATAACTTTAGTGTATCCTATAAAATTGGTGTTGATGCTTCTAGTTTGAAGGGGTAACATTGTTTTGATCTGGTAAATGCGATTGTTATACACTGTTTTAACTCTTTATCTTAATCAGGTTTGGGATAGGATTAATCCTGGTCTGGCGTCACAGTTTGATGCACCTTATACAATCCCAGCAATAGCTCCTCGTCCACTCCTTATTTTGAATGGTATGTGCTGCTATATTTTCAGTCATAATTAGACTCTTAAGGTTGGAAATCTTGGAATGATTTAACTTTGAAAGTTCCTGCATTTAGTATCTAAAGAGTTAAGACCTCATATTTGATTGAGCAGTGTTGTCTTAGGTATGTTGCTCTGTTGCATCTTCGCAATTTTTTGTAGCAGAAGCTACACGTACGTGAACTATTATCAGAACTGAGTGTACCAACCAATTAACTTAGTGTTCATTTGCCAATGGACTGCACAAATATGATTTTAAACACTGATTATTTGAGACTGTTAGTCAACTACTTATTCGGTGTCATTTTGTACTTACAGTCCCTGCAAATGGGATCATTGCTTATAAAAAGGTTCTGAATTACTGCAATCCATAGTATTATCATCTCAGTTTGACATAAAGTGTTGCGCTTGTTGAGAGGCAAAAAGTATGAGCACAAATATTAGAATCGAGTTTACCAATGCATTCTTTCTTTTAACTTACAGGGACACATTTCAACAAGCAACAGTTTTTTTTTTTTTTTTTTTTTTTTTGGGGGGGGGGGGGGGGGGGAGGGGTGTGACTTTTGATGCATGAGCATGAAATTGTGATTTTGAAACCTAAAGTTGTGGAGATAGTCCATAAACAGCTAGTCATTCTTTAAAACTTTCAAGCCATTCTGTTATGATAGCATTTTGTCGTCACACAGGCAGCTTTTTGATTAGTGCTTCATGGTTAATAGGATTATTTCTCATGCCTGCTCACAACTGCTGGGTTGTTGACAGATGCTTCACCCATTTGTTCTATTTTGTTATTCTGTTTCGTCGTTTGTGTGAGAGGTTGTAACTACTCTGATAAGCGGACACACAGTACATCATACTTGCTGATATACTTCGTAAATGATATTGCTGCAAAAGCCTATTGCCGGGGGTATGAGTGTATCTAGATGTTGTTGTTGGTGTTACCATGTCTCGAACACCCAACCTATAGGTGAAGCCGTGAAGGTTAAGCGCCTTTCAACCAACAGGTCGGATGGGAGTTGGTTATGAGTGTATCTAGATAGTGTCACTGCTTTTTGACTCTGCGAGATTTAGTGTTGTATTTCCTGTGTCAGATATCAACCTCTATGTAGGTTAGGAAGGTTTTTTGTTCTTTTTTTACATGTATTATATTGGTGCAATTGGTTGTTTCTACTCATGGCTTGCCGAACTAATTTCACTCAGCGTATATGCAGGTGAAGTAGATCCTCGGTGTCCTCTTCATGGTTTAGACATACCAAGATCAAGTGCAGAAAAGGCTTATAAAGCACGCAATGCCGATTGTTTCAAGGTAATTATCGAATCATGTCTTCGTGATTGTAACTTTAAAACAGTATTATGCTCCTCTCAACAAAGAGTGTGTTAGATTTCATTTTACTTGCATCATTGCTTGTATAATTTTCTCAGTTGGTAGAAATTGGTATCTACTTTCTTGTCACGTTTGCCCTTCTTCATTTGTGCATAGAACTTTTATAATTGTGTACGTCTTTTGTATCAGTTTGTTGCCGAACCCGGAGTTGGACACAAGATGACACCAACAATGGTTATAGAAGCAAGTAATTGGTTCGACCATTTTCTCAAGTAAACGCCTACAGAATACAGCAAAACTTAAACCCGCGCGCATTGAGATGCAAAGGCCAACCACAGACTTTGAAGTGTAGGCAATGCTGCTAGCCCCCGCTAGGAATAATAATAATATCGAAGCAATGTGATTCTGTGCAGCTTCATCTGTACCCATGGTTGTATGGTTTCTGTATGGAGGATGTGTAACAGAGATAATGTTGTAATTTTGTTTCTTTATAATTTTATGATGACGTTTTAGCATGATTTTTCCCTGTTGTCACCCTGCAAAGTTTAGTAATCTTTGGTGACTGAAAAGTTGTATCAAATGATCTTTTCTCAGCCACAACAAGGATATTAACATACTAGTATGTCGTTTGAGCATTTTTCTATGTAATTGGTACAACTTTTGAAACCAGTTTGGTAGTCTTGTCGATTAGGACTTAGATTCTTAAATCTGATAGTTGTTTAGATGAATACACGTTCATGTAACTCGAGCCGGAGAAATTTGCAGATTAACATGTGCATTTTCATTGACCAACAAAAAAGAAAGTTACTCCGTATATTTTAAAAAACATATTCACGACTTTACGATTATGCGCCTCCTATAAGAGCGATAACCACTCTGCTTCATTTCATTCTAAAGTAGCCATTATAAGAGCATCTCTAATAGTAAGCGGGAATTTTACCTAGTTTAGAGTTGACGTGTCATCAAAGTAACACGAGAAGTTGGAACCAAAATCTCCTTCAGCTGCTTGCCTCCTAGTGTAAGTCCCATTATCATTTCTTATGCTGCAAAGACATGAGATTGGATTGCAGAAAGGGGTCACCTTATGCTACCAATCTCAAGAGGTAGTGAAACCGCGACTTTTATTCAATGTTGCTTATAGTTTTTTCTTTTCCGTGAAATTTAAGAAATAACCACAAGGAGAATATTGAAGTCGGATGGGTATTAATTAAGCTCATGTCATGCTATGAGGATCACACCTTAATGAATTTATTAATTAAACTAGCAAATTTAAATTTTGTAACATTATTTGTTACAAATACTATTTCTGTATTGAATAATAAATGGATGTTTGTAATAGTTTGATTTTTTTGATATCATATATAATCTTATTCAAAGTTGTTTTTTGAGTTGATAATAACGGGAACGGAAAAATTCACGCATTATCTGCAATAACGCGCAAATTATACCATGCTCTCGGGAGCACAATGAGCATGGTGGTCTTTCTTACAATAGAGAAGTGGGGACCACACTTAAAATAATTTAAAATCTATTTAAATGTGTCCCTACTCCTCTATTGTGAGCAGGACCACCATGCTCCTTGTGCTCCCGGGAGCATGGTATAAGCATTGGCAATAACGATCTCCTTAAAAGGTAGTACAATTTACATCTCCATAATTCCGTTAACGCACTCATCACATTATATTTTATCATTAATACCACTCTCAAGAAGTAGTAAAAGAGACATTTATCCAAATTTTGCATATATTTTTTCCTATGAAATTAAAGGAACCACAAGGCCCATAACATTGAAGTCGATGGGTATTGAAGTCGTACAATCTCACGAGGATCACACCTCAACGACTTTATCGATTAAATTATAAATTCACAATTCTACATAATAAATGAGTGAACTAGAAGACATTATATTGGTCAAACTTGACAATGTTTAACAATGTTTAGGTAAGTCCAAATATCATTACTTATGTTGCAAAGACAAAAGATAGGATTGGAGAATGAGGTCCGTTTGTGCTACGTGTCGAATTGGAATTAAAAAAATAAACTTTAGCTCTTCGAAATAGACTCGTTAAGTTGGATACTTTGCTTCTCACAATGGTAGGCAGGTTAGCCCACAAAGCTCCAGTCATGTCATTATTGATCACTATAGTTGCTCTAAGTCGAATAAAGTACTTTCAAAACAACCCAACCTCTCGACATATCACGATCAAATTCAAATCCGGTTTATTCAGTGAACAAGTTTAATAGACCATAAGGTACTCACATCCTAACTTCCTACCACCAAATGGCTTGGTCTAAACTAAACTCAAGTTAGGGCTTGTGTGTGAAGTTTGAGACTCACAAAAGAGAAGGGCTTTGCTTAACATAAGAACACAAAAGAGGAGAGAGCGTGAAGAGTAAGAGTGCGGAAAACAAAGAAGGGAAGATGAACAGCGCAAGTGTAATCTGCAGATTATCAAATCTTCGTTGCCAATTCAAATCAGTTTCCCCAGTTGCCAATTTACTCAAATCTGCCTTCCAATCTTCTCCTGGTTCTTCTGCTTCTGTTTCTTCCAAGGGCATTTCTCGCATTTCCAGGTTTTTCTTCTCTACTTTTTAATCCAAGTTTGCATTTTTTTGGGGTTTTTTCATGGATTTGTGAGATGGGTTTTGCATATTATGATGATTAATGTTGTTGATTGTTGTTTTTTACTGTGGTAAATGATGATAATTGAAAGTGGGTTTTGTCATTTGTGGGTTGTTTATGAAGGAGGTTACCTGTGGAGGCAAGCTGCTTAATGACAATGTTGCCCCTGCACAGTGCAATTGCATCTGCTAGATTACAGTCTGAACTTGCTGTTGATTCTCAGTCTTGGTGTTTAGTTCCTCAAGGTTTGTATCTTTATGTCTCCTCAGTTTCATATTGCTTGTAGTTCTTCAGTTTTGTCCATTTCTATTGTAAAACTAGTTTTCGTGCCCGGTCCGCGTAAAGTGCAATTCTTTATCATTAGTTACAGCTTGTAGAATCGTATTTGATTGTTTTAGAAGCTGGTTAATTCTGTGATGATTTAGTCTAGTAATGAGGGTGCATTTGATAATTTGGAATTTCGTCGCTGAGGGCTTCCTTACTGCTGTGTTTTTATGCATTATTATTTCATTCGGTTTCATTTGCTTTGCCTGTTTTTTTTTTTTTTTTTTTTTTTTTTTTAACTGTTTGAAGATTCACGGGTAATTTTTTTTAAATTTTTAGGGGTTTGGGTTTAGGGTTTAAGATTTAGGGGTAAGGCTTGGTTTGGGTGTTTAAATTATAGCTGGCATGGATGCGTGGTAGAGCTGGTCGATTAGAGCAAGAATTGTGAGTAGGGCATGTGGGAATGGGATAGTAATAGGAACTGTTGATTTAAGTAAAAAGCTGCAATATTGCTACTCAAAGAGTGTATCTAGTGAAATACTTTTTATTCCTAGACTCAAAAAGTATCTGACTTTGTATGGCTGCTGGCTGCTGCTAGCGCCGTAATGTGGTGCTTTGTCAATGCAAGTTGGCAATGCATTGTTGACGTCTAAGGAGTTGGCAATGGCATCCAGATTCCTTGCCTATGGTCTGCTCCAGTACAGGTGGGTGCCTGGGTGGACTTTTGGTTGGAATTTCTATTTGTAGACTAGCGAGACGGGGTAGTTAAGATTTTTGCACCAGGGTATTGTCTTCTGTCCCGAGCACGGGACCTTCTGCAGACTGGGGTCTATTGCTGGCACCAACAGTGACATTACAGTAGGTATATTATACTTGGAGTTGATTTTAGATGCTAGGAATTAAATAAGGAATTAAACTCTTGAATGAAGGCCTTTCTGCCATCTAGTTGGTATTCATCAGGTTTTTGCTTACAAGTTCATAAACTTCTTAACAAGCATGCATTTTGGGATCTGTTAGTAGCTCTTAGCTGATTAGGAAACAAGTTGTTACACATCCATATCCAGCATATTAAACAATGTTGAAACTTGGAACAAGAGGATGAATAGTTCTGTTAGGGTTTAATGATGTTTGAAGGCTGCATTAATCAATTTGTGTAAAACTGATAATTTAATTTTCAAATGTGAAAAAAAAAAATAGAGGACTTCAGTGGGTTTCCAGACCCAATTATTTTTTTGGTTGTTGCCACACTACTTTTTTTTTTTTTTTTTTTTTTTTTTTTTTTTTTTTTTGAGTATGAGTTTTATTAATAGTAGGAATTGTGATTAAGGTGAAATGAGAACAATGCAATTTCATCTCTGCGATACGTTATGTCACTTATGTGTGTCAAATGTATGCCTGTATATGTCATGCATCTTTTATCCGTTATCACTAAAGGGTTGATGGAGCTTCTTAGATATAGTGAAAAGCAATGAGGTCAGGCATAGCCGACTTGTTTTTTTCTTTAGGAGCAGATAGCATTATATTGGACAGATTAGATTCCAGAGTGTGCAGTGATTCATTGCACATTTCTCTGATCAGATTACGGCTTCATATGAAATTTTTGATTCAAAATTTGTTACAGAGGAATTCTGTTCTTTATGGGGGTAGGTGTGAAATTGTTCATGAAGGCATAACCCTTCAAAACTCAAAAACTGTGATCAATTGACCGTACTGATGTTAGCTGTACTCTGTAGTATATGGAATATCTAGGAAATGCCCTTTTTCTTCATTCACTTTACTGGGCTGTTTCATGAGATGGACTGTGAAGAAGATATTGAGACAATGTATTTGCTTGGAAAGATTATTAGGCCTATGGATAAGCCGATTTTAGCTTCTAATTGGGGGAGAGGGGGGGGGGGGGTATTTTCATCTTTATCATTGTTTTTTTTCCCTTTTTCTTTTACTTTACTTGAGGTTGAATACCTCACCCGGTGATTAGAATAGGAAGTTTTCAATTTCTTTCTGAGGTTTAGGTCAATTTCTTGTTTTATTCCTGCGCCATAGTGGTATGAGAACTATCCTGAAGGTTCCCGAGGTCTTTTCTTTGCAAAATCCCTGGATGGAATGATAAGCTTATTGCTATTAGAGTACTAGGTTAGATCAAATCAAAATTTCCATCTGTAAAAGTTTTGTTTTTCAAAATCAACCTTGTTTCTCTACCCATCCCCTCAACTGCTCTGCTCCACTGTTCTCTACCAACCCCATCCTCCAATGGCTCCAACAATAGCTGAAGCTTGGCAGCCTTTCCATAACCCCACCCCAATCCCCCGCTACAGCCGCACACCCCACCCAAATTTCAGATTGAAGTAGCCTCTTGTCTCCTTTCTTGCATAGTTGACAAATCCAAATCCACCATGTGGGGAGATTGCTAGTTGAGGCTGCCTAGGCTGAAAATAGGAGAAGGTCAGGGTAGCTGTCCTGGGCCCAAGCTTTCTATTTATAAAAGGTAATGTAAACTTATGATAGGCCTTGACTCTTTGTCAAGTTTTCTTGCTGAAAACAAATCCTAGGTCCTAGGGGTACATGATTACCTTAGAAATCACAGGGGTAAAACTATGGATGTCCCAAACCTTAAGGGTAGATTGGGAAATTTCCCAAGATAAAAATCGCTACCAATGGCCTTAGTTTAAGGAGGCGCAAGGCGCTGGGGGCCCGTTGCGATGAAGCGAGAAGGCGCACGCCTCATGCACACGAGGTGCACTCATTTAGCAAACAAAATTCTATTTTTCAAAACCATATTTTGCAAAACATTACCCCTTTTTTGGTATTTAAAGTGGGTCAATGGGTAAAGAAGTATAAACAAAGGATTAAGGGGCAAAGGGAAGGGTAGAAATAAGGTTACAAGAGAAAGAAAATTGGAAATTGCACAGTCATGCACCTCGCGTGCGCCTCTTGCACACTTGTACGCCTCCAGGCTTCTGAGGCGATGGCAGCTGCGCCTCATGGCACTTTACGCCTAGGCGCGCTATTTAAAACTAAGCCAATGGCTGAATCGTGCTTATGCAATAGCAATTGGTGTCATCTTACTTGAGCTTAGTATCAAATGCTGTGATTGATGTAAATATATTACTGATACCTCAATGAAGTACTGAAGTCGTCATCACTTGCATTCAGAAGAGGAAATTTGCCTATCCCTATAAAACAGAAAGTTTGATTTGGGAACTGGTTCTGCTTATAGGTTTCGTTTTGTCTATGAATTTATGAGCATCATAAGAACTTGTGACTTAAAGCTCTATTCTTCTTTCATTTCTACTTATACTGAGCCAAATTCTGGATTTGAGAATGCGAACTCTGATTTGTTGTATGATATGATGTTGCAGGAATGTCAATGCCTTTATGACAGCATCTACATTCAATCTGAGCTAGTACTCATTGGCCGTTCGTGTAGGAAATATGCAGAGCAAGAAACAGGACACTACCGATCCTTTTAACTTTTGTTTGTTCTAAAACCGAACTTGACAATCCCATGTTTTCAGTGGTCGGAATCCACATTGTACGTCTTTTCTGGATCCTAGTATATAGATGTTTCTTGTTCTCATTTCCTTTTTTTTCCCTACTATGATCAACCGGTAAAAGAACAGAGCAACCTTCTAAATTACAGTACTCAAGTCATTGGGTTTGTGATACATAATGCAACTACTATCAGTGTTCGGCTTAACGGATTTGCTTCTCTTGATTTTTTCATGTTCCCATTGCTAGAATTGTGACCTCTTCCGCCTTTTATAGTATGCTGTCTTGAAGATTAATTCCTGGATCCCGACAATGTAACATAACGTTCCGTGAATGAATTCATCTCAGAAGTGAAACAGAATGCCAATCACCATGAAGCCACCTCGGAAGTAAAAACAAAATGCCAATCACCCTGGTTGTACTTCTCGCTTTCATGTACCCATTGTCTTTTACTGCATTTGAGAATGATCCCATTGCTAGAAATGTCACCTGGCCTCTCTCCTGCCTTCTGCTTTACTGTGTCTTGAAGATTAAGTTTTGTGTCTCGACACTTGGACGGAAACTCATCTTTAATGCCAATCACCATGAAGTCACTGTAACAAATGCATAGACCCGGAAGAGTATACGATTGACTCGCGTGGGGCTTCAGCCTGCAAGGTGCCTGTTATGATTTTTTTTTTACCCCGGCAATTTACCTCTATTGATTGGTGTCGACCTTGACCTCCGGGAAGAGTTTTTATCTCTACTAGTCTGATTTTGCCGGATATATTAGCAGTAAGCAAACTTCAAAAGCTTCATTCCAAGCAAAACATGAATACATGAAGTTTATTCAAGGAAAAAAAAAAAAAAAGCAAGGGGAAAAAAATACACAAAGGATCTCCAAAGAATTTCGAGTCGATCCACGGACCAATGTTATTCTCTACAATATAATGTACATGATATCCACTGTCAACATGGACGTGCTCAAACCTGAATGACACAACAAGAAGAAATATATACTGATACTATAATGTTGAGTCGCTCGAGAAGGCATATGCCTCCACAAAAGGATCAAGAATAATGCAACAAAGTGAATCAACGTTAGCAAGGTAAAACTAAAAGGCAAAAAAACAAGTCTAGATTAGAAAGCAGATCAAGCATCATTGTCACATACTGCCGCCAGCTTTAGGCTTCAATTTCGCCATATCAACAAGGTCGCCAAATAATTTATCGTTTTCCTTAGGTTGCTGCTTCATAGGTGGCAAGTACGAAGCCATGGAGGTTTGGTTGGATGAATTCCTCTGAGAACCGTCATTTCTCAAGGACATGCCATACATTCTCTGATCGAGGTATTGTGTATCAGGTTGTTGTGGATAACCGTACCCATAACCAGCCATCTGATTTGCATACATCTGACCGGGATACATTGAACCCATCTGTGTGGGTGGCATTGCCTGTGGAGCCATGCCCATCATTTGACCGGGATATTGCTGAGGATACATCCCTTGTTGCGTCTGCATTGCTTGGGGATTCATTGCTGGCATATGACCTGTCATCTGCTGGCCGTACATTCCTGCAACATGATCATTTCCAGTTGGCTGAGGCGCAAACGGATGCATACCACCCTGGAAACTTGGTGATTGCTGGCCAGCCATTGGCGAGGACTGCATTGCTGGAGCGTACTGAGGGCTAAAAGGCTGGTTGGTTTCAGCTGGCTGAGATTCCCATGGTGGTGGCGGCAACGATCCGCCATTTTGGGCACCTGAGATATCCAATGCATGTACAGGTCAGTAAAAATGAACAATACTGCCAGGATGAGGGATCCCAGACTTGAGAGGACTCTTGCCATGATCAACATAAAAATAAAAAAGACGTGATAAGTACCATAGACTGGTGATTGTGGCTGGCCGACCTGACCACTCCAGGAGGCACCTGGAGGTTGCAAAGGCCCTGCCTGTTCATTGGGGTGTAATCCCATGCCTGTAGGCATCCCATTCGCATATGGCATAGAGTGTGCTGGTGGTATATTTTGCTGCTGTTGGTACTCTGGAGCTAAAGGATATCCTTGTCCAGCAGCAAAGGCAGGTTGAGGATTTGAGGAATCAGGAGTACTGCTTGTGGCGAACATGTCAAAAAGAGCTAAAGCATTTTGCTGAGAAGCAACAGGGCTGGACGGTTGAGGTGCAGAAACCGGAACCAGAGCTAATGCGTCCTGTGCGGCTGGTGTGCTGAAATCATCACCACTAATTAGGTCGCCACTGAGGAGGTCAATCTTAGGGTCCACCTGCGTTGGTGTGGTTGCAGAACCATTTGCAGTGGGTGCTGGTATAGTTGGACTTGACGCGGATCTGATTCAGGAAAATAAATTCAATAAATCGTAACACAAGAAAAAAGAGGCACAAGAGATAGGTAAGACAATTGTTGGTCATGGCAGTTTAGGGGGACACGACAAGAATTTAACAGAATTTTATATAGTTCATAGTCAGTAAACATGACCACTATTGACTCTCGATGGTAAATAAAAACCTCGATAGTCCTGTCATATGCAGCAAAAACGTGATTGCCTTTCCTATTTACAGTAAAGAACTGTACACACAGTAATAAACATGAGTTCAATGACCCCCAGTGGATCTAGTTGCCTGTAGGTCTTGAGAGGTCCAGAGGTATATGCAAACTTTAACCTAGAGAATCGTAGGCAATAAATCCTAATTAAGTCAAACCTTGTCAAACTAAACCTCCCAATTGTTGGGCTATTTTTCGTGTCAATGTCTATTTGCCAACGACATCAATGTGACAGCACACGAGTTTAAGTGACAAAAAGGAGATACTTATGAAAAGGGAATAAATATGGGCATTACTCCTTAATAGTACTCCGTATGTTACAAAGCTAGTAATGGCTGAGCACGATGATGAGTTTGTGATAGACAGAATATAAGACATGAAACCCAAACCAAACGCTCAAACATAATTCAGCAGGGGCTCCCTGTCATACTTGCAAAACCATAAGTTTATTTTGGTTCATTTTGACTTTATCTATCATAAAAGGAATTAAAGAAGACCAAACCAACCCATTTATGGCTCTTGAGGAGCCGAATGAGGTGAAAATCTCATGTTCGGTTCTGTAATACCGATGACAAGAGTGATCTTATCACTGACAATAATTATCTAAGAATTCAAGTACAGTTGATATAGTTGAGGCGCAGTCAAAATATGGTGGTCAGACTGTGTATGCAGTTGAACCAGCTTAGTATAGCCCTTCCTAAGTTTCAACTTTCCTATACCAAATACTGAAGCAGTACAGCATCGGACCAAAGCATTCAACACATAACTGAAGTGGTGCACACAACGAAGAATAACCACAAATAGCAGCTATGACAAACCATAACAGACATCTTGGTCTTGATATGAAACTTAAAGAATGATAAAGCTTTTGGTAATAGACTCTCGAGAAGTAAAGAAAACCATCACGGAGTTTAGATATCGCATATACTTAGTATTAGTATGATTAATTAGCACAGAAAGATACTAATGCTGATGATAAAGAACCAGAACTACCTTGCATCAGCTTGTTTGCTGCTCTCTCCGGTATCAACCAAAGGAGCGTCAACATCCACAAGACCTTTACTTGCTTCAGGCTTAGAGTTTTCCAGCATAAGACTGGTTCCAGAAGCAACAGCTTCATGCTTTGCGAGTACTTTCTGCAAGTCATCATTTAAGGCTAGACCTTGGCAAAGCAATGACTCATCCCTGACACAGCAAAATTACAGACTTAATACAAAAAAAACACAATTGCCATATAAGTTCCATAGACCAACAAAAATAATGAGCACAGAAACAGAAATACTCAAAATCATTTTCTACAGACCAGCCAAAATACTTCAAGACTAATTAATGAGCACAGAAATAGAATCTCAAAAAGTAGAGAGGATGTATTCCATAACAAATGCCAACGTATGTTTTCTCTTTTTGGCACGTAATAGAGGATATTTCCCTTTTCCAAAGGGACCAGAGATTCACTATTTTCTGGCACGAATATGATGGAATAACGCAAAATATCTCACTAAACTGGCTGTGCATCTTTTATTGTACAATTGATGCTGCGCACTTTTCAACATGAGTACTCGAGAATTCAGCACAGGGCAAGGTTGCGTACATCTGATCTCCCTAACTCATCGTAGGCATTGGAGTTATGTTGTGTACATAAGTACTACAAAAATATCAATTAAAAGACACAACAGAGATGATTTCATGTACAAAAAGACAAGGGCTGACACCATTATAAGAGATAAAATTGGTTGGTTAGGCTCTCAAGCTATCATGGGTAATCTTATCAGCAAATAGACGAAGTGATGTGCTAATGAGAGAAATTACTCGATTCTAACTAGGAGTATAAAACACTTCAAAAGGTGGAAGTAGAACTCTTAGCACATAGAAGAAAACATGAAATAAATACGGTGGTTCCTTCAAATCCAAGTGCACACCCAATAGACAAAGGAACCATCTTTTAGCCTTCACTTACGCAACCCTTTCTCATCCTTATCTTCCAAGCCGAAAGAACAGTTTCTTACCACTACTGGCGAGGAAAAAACATACTCCGTATATACTAAATGCTCAAAAGTTAAAATGAGACATGTACTATATACAAACAGTTGATCTAGAACATGATACGTTCCTGCTTCTGTAAAAAATTCTAAGAAGTCAGCTATTCTTCTTGGTCTTTCGAGTGCTAAAATAATAAATATAAAAATAAGAAATGATGAAATGCCACCAGGAATGCAAGCCACAGTAAAAGCGCAAAGACCAGAGATTAGTCAAGTTAGCAAAAGGACAAACACATTACGCAAAATGTATAACCAATTCATATGCTGTAAATCAATTGTTCTTTAGATTTTGCGTAAGCAATGTATATTATTATTATAGTAAGCATAACGCTTTGGTAGATATTCAAAATTGACATCCTGTCCCCCCATCCCCCCACCCCATCCCCACGGGAGAACTAAAGGTTTACAGTAGCATAAAACCAGTGGTAGAAGTGCTTACGAAGTGGAATTAACAAGATGTACAACTCTTTGCTTGTATGCCCGGCATTGCTCAACTAAATCGACAATAACCTCTTGCCTAACTGCCTGCAGTATCAGCCCGGAAAGAGAAATTTAGCATATAATCAGCACCAAAAGAGAGATAAAAAAGACCGGTTGGCAATTATATCCACAAGCCACGAACGCAGCAAACTGATAATATAATTGTGAGTAGTGAGTAGTAATAGAGTCAGACTAGAGACGTAAAGTACCTCTTTGTTTGCTGGATCTATTGCACTCAACATTTCGGCTAAAACGTCCATAATTCCACGGGCATTCTGAATTTCAGTCAAGCTGCTTGAGAGAAAAGAATTAGCATGAAGAAAGCAAAACCGTAGGGGACATAGAGGAATAATTGCATCAAACAGCCAACAAGGTCATCCACATAAATAAGTTGAACTGATTTTTGTACATGGCACCAAAAAGATAAGAACACATCTGATGTACTACAAAAAGAGGTTTCCCTACTGAAGAGTGAAACGTGATAAATCAAGATAAAGAATACTTTTAGGGTAAATGAATTAGGGCAAAAACAGAACTGAAATGTCAATCCTGAAAATCTATGTCCCAGCTCCGTATGCTAAAACAGAACTGAAGTATCTGTCCTAAGGAGATAAAAGGACTGACATTGATCTGACCCCTAAACAATAAAGTGTTGCCACAAACTACAGTCACCACTCCCTTGACTTAACCTTGACTTAAAGGATCTAAACATCAAATTGGAAAAATTAAACAATGCAGGACTACAAAATCAGGACCAATCATATAAAATTATGGAGAACCTCAAGGTGGGAAATTCGGGCTCTGCAGAAGCCTCTGCTGTTTCCGGGCGACTCTCTGGATTGCGTAAATTCGGGGGATAAGATGATAAAGGTTGTGTTTGTGGTGGTGTAAATACAGGAGCAGATCTTTCTGTTCTCTGAGGAAAAACTGCACCTGCACGCTGATACAAAAGGCACAAATACCCTTGAAATACTAGCCAAAAAAGACCACAAATATCAACGAACAAGAATAGAAAAGAGTATCATAGAGGGCAGCCAGGTGCACATTGGCGTCCCAACAAAGTGAGGGTCCGGGAAAGGGTCCCACCACAAGGGTGTATGGGAGCAAGCCTTGCCTTCTCATTTTTTGGACAAGAAGCTGCTCCCAGGACTTGAGCCCTTGACCTATCAATCACAAAGAAACACCTTAACCGGTGCGCCAAAGCTCCCCTAATAGATAAGAGTATCATCTTCAAAAATAATAGCAGATGCATTAAATGATAGCCAGCCAAAGTTCAAACATTTTGCATTCATTCTCTTCGAAAGCAAACATAAAAAGTAAACATACCAATAACTCCTGGTATGCAGCATAATACTGCGGGTATCGTGCTCTAGGTCCACCGAAGGCTTCTTGCCAGGTGTCAATAAGAATCAAAATCTTCTCTTTAACATGCAAATCCGGCTAAAATGACAAAGATCAAATAACTTCAGAGGTAGTTCCATGAGTATATTAAATCAAAAGAGCAGCAGTCTTCGCTTTAATAGAATTCCTGACCTTCTTCTTTGTAATTCTCACCATCTCATGTGGAATCTCTTTCTCTGCTACATGCATGTGTACGATGTCCCCACAATTCTTTACAATTGTCTCCAACAGCTATATTTGCAGTACCATATCAAAATAACCAATTAAGTGTACTGCAAGATATGAATCAGACAACAGATAAACAGATACAACCCCACTTTTACAGTTACGAGGGGATGGAAAGAAGCAATTACAGCATCAAAAAGAAGACAAAAGATAGAAATATTGCATGTTCAGTACTCATTTATTTCAGATGAAAAAACGATGATAAGAATAGCATATATTTAGAGTCAGCAAGACGACATCCAGGGTAGGCACAGAAGCTAGTTTGACAAATCCTTATGTTATGTGTTGAAATCACTATCTCCTGTTAACAAACTTCTCGCAGGTAGGAATTCTTCGATGAGGTCATACCACAATTAAAGCTTGATGTTCATTGTACATTTGGTCATATTCAAAACCCAATTGACAGACTAAAGAAGAGAACAAACTTTGCAACACAAAAGCATGTGGCTTAGTGAGTCCAGCAATCTAGCAACACAAGCATTCGTACGGTAAGTCCTGACAAGCAGCAAGGACCGTAGGATGCTCATTTATACCATACTGGAAGTCTTCTAAAGAAAATGACAATGTAAAGGGCCATTTTGTTCGTTATAAAGAATCAGTGGTAGACACAATTCCTTCTACTTCTTAAGATTAAATGCATGCAATTAGATACAAAGTTGGTCAATTGAGGATATGAAGCAGAAACAAGGTAACAGTGCTAACATTTCCAATGAAAGATAAAATCCCTTCCACAGTTGAGAGCTTAGAAGATTGAAAGCTTTGAAAAGGTGCACCAGAAATGGAACCAAATTTATCCATACTTTAAAATGCAGAATGGTAAAAGTTTTTCATGTACACATGAAAAAAAAAACAGCTTTACAAAGAAAGCAATTAACTATGCATAACACGTAGGAGTTTACATGTACTTTCACAAATGACGACATAAGAATAAAACGGACCAATCAATTGAGTCCAATCTAGATAACAATCGAAATTAGGTAAATTTCATTATAGCAAGTATAACAGGAATCAAAATAAATTAAGTAGCACAGCACCAAAAAAAAAAAAAAAAAAAAAAAAAAAAAAAAAAAAAAAAAAAACTGCAACAGCAGCCAAAAAAGGCTTAGTCTCAGTAAAGAGCTCACCGTTAGAGCTAAAAGCTGAACCTTAGAATTTTTGCTTCCAATACGCTTTTTAATGCCCTTCACGACATCTTTTGCTTGCCTAAGTAACCAACATACAGATAAAGTAACGCATGAGCTCATTTGAACAGCTAAAAACACCATTACATTGAAAAAGTACGAAAACAAACTGCTTGTATATGATCAGCCAATAGAATATTGATCTATCCCAAGTGATACCATTGCCTAGAAGCAGGCCATTGACTGAACTGCAAGAACAGTTCAAAGCCCCCAATGCAAAAGAATATCGATAATTAAGAACTACGGATTAAATGACTACTCCCCATCGCCTCCCCCTCCACCAACCCTAAATGTCAGCATTTTTTTCACCCATAGTAATTACTTTAATAAAATTTACGCAGGATAAATAGCAACAAACAAGGGCAGCCCGGTGAACATGGGCGTCCCCACAAGGACTTGAACTATGACCTATCAATCACAAAACACCACCTAAACCGGTGCGCAAGCAATGCAAACATAAATAACAAGTAGAGAAACAAGAATTTATGTAACACATCAACAACTTGTAACTAACACCCAAAGATGATTCCCCAAAAAAAAAAAAAAAAAAAACACCCAAAGATCTGGGGCAGTGGACAAGGACTTGACACGTTAAAACTATTATGTCATGTGGCTAGCTTGGTCAGCAAGCTATGCCAACCAGAATAGGTAAAATGAAACCCCCTAAGCATCACAAATAAAGGGGCTCTAACTGATTGTGAGGTAGATAGTTGTTGAATCCTATTCTTATATGAACAGAACCAAGGGGTCATAAGAAATGACACATTCCCGCGAACATTTAGAAAGCCAAGACATTTAGTCCCAAAATGAAACAAAATAGCATCAGAAAGTGTACGAGTATAAAAAAAACTCTTGTGAATGCAACACCCTAAGAACGTTCATTATATAATGAAAAGTAAGATATAAAATCCACACCTGCAAAAGATCTAGTGTCTGTCTCAAGAAAGGAGCCGAGAAGGAAATCTCGCAAAGATTGGTTAGAATGGCGCTAGCCATGGAAAGTGACTATGGCCATCTTCTGTAATATTCTAATCCAAACTACCACTCCCTAGAGGAAAATTTAAAGCATTGCATTTTCAATCTCTTATGTTAAAATCTCCTCACTCGATGAAGCGCGACAATTGCGCGGGAAAAGTGCTAAACCACATGTTCGTCCCACAATGGCTATGTAAGTGCAATCCGGTTTCTGTATACTTGTTAAGTTGCTACTAAACATCCAAGAGCCTTTTCAATGTTGCTGACGCAACATGGTAAACAGAGCCTGATAGAGTCCTAAGGTACATAAGGAATCACTTTATGTAGCACGAAGGCATTCTAAAAGGCGTTGGGCGAACCCAGGAGATGAGGGCTCATGGCGACAAGGTATGTAACTTGAGTGGAAGGCGCCTGCCTCATGGAAGTGCGACATACCATTGTTGCTTGGAAACTATGCTTTATTAATATAACAACAATAATAATTTGCAAAGCAATACCTCTTATTGGTCTTTAAAAGGAGCTCGCATGTAGAGAGCTAAAAGGCCTAAAACCTAACCATAAAGGGACAAGTAAAAGGGTAGGAAAAAAAGGATTAGAAGAAAATACATGGAAATTGCATAGTAGTGCGCCTCATTGTGAGAAATGAGGAGAATCACCGCACTAGAGACACTGGACCTCTCCAGACACATATCTCAAGAGTCTCAAAGATGGTTGGCTACATTAACCCGTCCATCATTCCATTATTACTCTATGCCTCCTATGCAGCTGTGCCGTATAACTTCGGCCCTAGAACTTTATCAGATATATGAGGAGAGGAGCATGCTGAGCTTCAGAGTTTCACTATATAAGTCGATATCTATCTCTTAACTCTAATTGTACCGAGTGGAGAATCAGATCCTATGATATAAATTAGTAGTCCAAAACTTTTAAGGTAACTGAAAAATATGCCACGCTGATAATGTCATGTTGCCCAGGGAATGGTCAAATAAATGTATTTCCATGCCCCAAAGGTATCCAGCCTGGGGTCAAATGTATGCAGACCCCATAATGAAAATTGCATCAAGAATCGCATCAACCATGTGCCACATCATAATATGAGAACCACAAACAGTTTAGCCAACAATCTGACTTTATTCCATCACATTGCAAAACCAAGGAACAACCACGACTCTTTCTCTCCATCAAAAATGAAAAACTATCCATCACTCAAATGCACTTCAGCAGCCCACTTATATGGAGAAGCTCCTTACACATCAACACTTAAAACCACTTCCTAAAAACAAATTATCATAACTCTTATTAACCTCCTTTCCTTACTTATCGCCATCAAAAACTATCCAACTACCGCAAACACCAACAATCAGCGTTAAGACTTAAGAGTCTCAGCAGTGCCACCACCCTCAATTAACATATAAACCGAAGAACCCATAAGAGAGTGTTTGGATACAAGAATTTCATTCTCAAATCCAAAATTGACTCACATTCCATGTTTGGGAACTCAAAAATTTGAGAATTTAGATTTGCGTCAAATCCTCTGAAATTTGTATCAAATCCAATTAGGCAAAAAACAAATGACATCTCAAGAGGTGTCATTTTGAAATCTCACCCTCCCCAAACATTTGATTTATATTTGAATTTCACATTCTCAAATGATGCAATTGACATGATTATAAATTTTCAAATTCTTGTTTCCAAACGCTACCTAAATTCAAAGTCAGCTATCATAGTGATCCTCATACACTTTCATCCAACTTCCATCGCCCCAAACACCATATCATATCTTAGAATTCAACAGCCCGACACTCGCAATTTCAACTCCTAACAACACTACCTCTCCACTAATTACGAATCCAATTCGCTTCCACCTACAACCAAACACTCCTCTCCACCACTCCACTCAATCCTTTCAGCTCTAACACAGCCACGAAAAGTCGAAAACCGTTGTATCCTCATAATTTCAGTTCAATTTCGATATATTCCACAATTACAACGATTTCGCAATCAATCCAATTATTACTAAATCATCCCATCAAATTAAATTAACAATCGAAAATCATCAAATTAGCTCACACCAACTCACAATTGCTCTAATTCATCACAATACCCTAAAAATTACACACAAATCATCAAAAAATGCACCAAAATTGAAAATTACAGGCACAGTAAATAAGTAAAAAAATTCGGCAAAAAGAAGAAATGAATTACCCAGGATCATGATTAAGCATGTCACAGATCTCAATGTTTCTCGCCCAATCAGGTCCGATCAACATGTCACTTGTCGCTCTCTCCACCATCGAATTCACCATCTTTTCCGATCAAAACTCCGGCGACTTATTTCGCTATAAATGAATTTTCCGGCGATATCTCCGGCAACGCTCACTCTCTCTCCTCTCTATCTCTCAAAATTTCGATCACAGTGGATCGGAAACTTCTAAAGCGACGAAAAATATTATACTCCGAATTTCCAAAAAAAAAATAAAAGGTTGGAAATAAAATCAGAATTTTTTATTTTTATATAGTAATGTGAATATTATCGCAAAAAGGCAAAAAAAAAAAAAAAAAAAAAAGTAATTATGTATCTACTTTTTTTTGGTAGCTCTCTGAGAGAGAGAGAGGGAGAGGTACGAGAAATAATGTTTTTTGATTGATAAATAAAATTCAAAGTGGAAAGAATATATATTTAGGTGGGCGGGCGGGTGAAAAAGATCATGACACGTGTGATTTTATGGCGTCATTGTTACCGCTGAATGCATAGGAACCGTTGATTACTTTGGGATGTTAGTATTTACTTTGCAAATTGCAATTTGCTTTTCTCATTCTTTTATGTCAACTTGCTCCTTTTATGGCTTTTATCTTTATCATCCTAGGTGGTGGTCTTGGAAGGCTAGTGAAAGTGAAACTGTGAAAGTGAGTTTGTTCGGTTTTATTAGCGAGAATAGAATATACTTATTTTAAATCTTGTCTTTTAAATGTGAGAATTAAAGTGTAAAAAGCTCGGATACATAAAAGAGTAGCGGGACTTGATTTTTTGACAACTCGAAGTTGACTTGAGCTATGCTCGTTTAGAGGATAGTCATCAGGTCTAGCGATTATGCCGTGATTAACCCAAACAAACATTTTGCACGTTATCGGGAGGGTTGCAGGTGGTAAGTGTCATTATTGAAAGTGCACATGATAGAGGTGTTTAAATCGACAATAACATTCACAAGAACGAACGTCGACAATGACAATATGTGTACTTTGTAAAAGTAAAAACTTCAAGTTTATTCTCCTTCATTTGAGCCAGTGAAATTGCTTTGACAGGCTTGATTATCCTCGTTTTGTTTCTTTACAGAGAGAAAGTGGGGGAGAACCAAGGTAGGTAGAGAGAGAAGGTGATTAGATAATGGAGGGGCATTTGTTATAAGAAGATAGAGGGGGTTAATTAGCTTCTAATTATCATTTGCATCGTCCCTTTCTCTTTTTTCTTTGTACACTAATGTTCAACTTCTGGCTAAATCATGCTAATCATACAACCAAAAATGAAAAATATCCCACACCCAAATTCCACACTTTATGGAGGACACAACTTCACCAAGAACTCGATTTGGGTTATAACATGATCAAACAAAAAACATCAACAAAATCAACACTTCACATACCCAGATCACAAAATCAGAAATTAATGAATAGTAGGATTTAAATTTGCAAAACTACAACATCAAACATACGGAGATTCAAATTTCCAAAATACAATATCAATCATTTTTTGCCTCTCTATTTCTCTCTCCTCACTTAGTTTTGATTTGAGGTCATTTGTCTCACAATTTTACCCAATTAAATACGTTTACTGGGTTTCTAGTTGTAATGATAGGTTCAATTTGGGGAAATGCAGAATGTCATGAATTTGGTGGTGTTATGTAATTATGAAATCTGGGTGTATACTAGATCTGAAATTGGTGGTGTTTGGGGGTCGTAGGTGATTTGTGGTAATGAGGAAAGTGGTCGTCGGCGACCACAGGTGGCCGTCGACGCCGGAACATTGGTGGTTTGTGGTTGCGATGGCGGCAAGCATGGGGTGGTAGGTGGTGTCTCGGGGTGGGGAAAGAGATGAGAGAGGAATTGCTTAAAAATGGAGGAAGAAGAAATTAAAGGGGTAAATGAAGAACAAAGATACGTGGGAGTTGATGTGGGTGGGTGTTGGATCAGTAAAGTGGTGTTCAATTAAGTTAGGTTGGGTGGGTATTATGAAATGGGTTGTTTGATTATAAGATGAAGGAAAAAGTAATGTGAAATTGGGTTGGGTTATGGGTCAATTAAGTTAAGTGATCCAATTATGAAATGGGTTAATAGAGTTAGTAAGGATATTGATGGAAGTTCATGTCACAAATATTGTCCCAAAATAGAAACGTAAAGAATTAAAAGAAATTGTCAAAAAAAGAATACGTAAAGAACCAAAAGAAATGGAGGGAGTAGTTGCCATTTTGACCTCATCATTGATTACACTCCGTCGTCTCCAGTCCATCACTTCCAAAAGGTCTTGTTTTTCTGTTTTCTTTTTTTTTGGTTTGGTCAAAGTAATGAGCCAATCACAATCTGCCAACAATGGCTTCAAAAAAAATCAAAACAAGAACCCTGAACGATGGAGGTGAGTGAGACCTTGGATTAGTTGGAGTATCTATGTACCAGATGTCCAGTCAAACATCTAAAGAAGCAGTTTCGCTGGAAGAAAAGAGCGTAAAGGGAAAGCCTCACGGGTGTTCGAAGCTCCTAGCTTATAAATGCCTCGAGACTCGGCTAGTCCAGTAGAAATGCTTCCTTTGTACTGTACGTAATGATCTTTGAAGATGGAATTTACACCGGAGCAAAATTAGTGTTTTACAAGGTTGACAATGGTACATTTTCACAACTCGCAAGCCAGAAAAAGCCTAGTCCAGAAGCAAAATGCTACCCTAGGGGCGCTATGATCCAGGCTTCTCTTCACCACTTCCATACTTCAGAGAATATCTACCATCATTCTCGACCTGATAAAATGAAATTGATGAGTGAGCTGTCACCAGGAGCCGTCTTGTTAGAATGCATCTGTATATGATCAGTGTGTAGCCGTATATAAGGAGCAAGATTTAGAACTCAAACAGTTAGCTGTGGCCTGTGGCTGTATAAAGACGGTATTCCAGCTGATTCTGCGCTGGTGAAGTTTTTTAAAAGCTGCCAGAGAATTACAGTCAGTACACAGAACTCTAATCACGTTAACAGTCTCTGCCTGCTTTCACTGATGCTGACATGAAAACTTTCTTCATATTCATCATGCTCATCTTCATCGTCAGATGATAAAAGGGACGAACCCATCCAGGTCTTGAAACCTTCACTCACACGTCTCTCTACATCTGGTGTAAATTCGCAAGGATTTCGTTCCAACATTTCCAGGCCAAGACTTCTCCCAGAGAAAGTTCCCTCATCGAGAATTACTGCAGCTTTCCTTCTCAAAAATATTGCAGTGGCGGCATATAAAATCACCAGGCCCCATGATGCAACCTCAAAACACCAAAACAAAGGCAAGGAGCAACTGCTGCCCAGTGTGAGAAGGCTCGGACCCAGGAATAGTGCCAGAAGAGAAAACGCGAGAGCGAAGACCAAATTAATGATGGCTAGACAGCGCACCCCACCTGCGAATCAGAACTAAAAATGTTATTCAAAGATGATTATAACTCGAGAGTTAGAAACTAACCAAACCTTTCAACACAGAAGGCTCCACAAACTAATCTCCCAATAATACACAACAGAAAATTCTCCCTTCACACATAGAAACTATCACAGAAATCGTCATTTCCAACATAGAAAGTGTGGTACTCACAATGTTGGAAACTTTAGGCTAGGGCTAAACAGGGAAGGGAAAACCATCTAGTGAAGAGAATTTTTTATTTTATTTACAGCTTTAAACATCGGATTATAAAATTATAATGACGCCATTCTTGATTCTTGATCAATACTGACAAACTCCATTTTACATACCATATATCAAACAAGATGAATTATTCATGAGAATGCAACGCAATATGCCAATACGGAAACATAAGTTCTACCTGAAAATGCATCAATCTGATTAGTCTTTGTTAATGCAGAACTCTTTCAAATGATAACTACTTCAAACATGGAAACTTTCTTTAATAGCCAGACAGAAGACAAGAATGTCCTATAGCACAATGCACATGACACCAGGGTATGAATCAAGCGATTAATACCTTCATTCTTCTATGTTAGGATAAGGGGGAAAAATTAAAAAAAGAGGATTAAGGATCAATGCAACCTAAACCAGTAACTGAAAAATTGAGTCTAGGAAACCCTTTTTTACCCGTCAATATGTTACAGGTTTTTTTTTTGTGATGTCAACAAGTGCTAGTTGGTCGGTTGAAAGTATGTGCAACAACATACCCCTCTTTGAAGTACAGTAGTTGTTCTCAACCACCTTTAAACATCCATGTCTCCGCGGCGCCGAATAAGCAACCATAACCCCTACAACAAGAGATGTTATAAATGTCAGAACAGAAATTTATAACAAGAAGCCATCAAAAAGAGAAAGCAATAACCACAATATGAAGCATCAGGCAAAGAGAACTAAATTGGACTCGGGCTATGCCATTGATGCAAGCATAAGGAATAAGCAGGCATCCACCATTTTTTAACTATTTCTTGATTAAATTGGCAAGGCCCTCACGTAGAAGGAGAGTTAAGGGGGCCCTCAAAATGAGGTGATACGACTCGAATCCATGGCCTACAAGTTACAAGTTGGGATGCCCATCCACCAGGCTCACACCTGAGTCTCCACTCTCCAGTAGCAATCACCAATTGGAGGACAATGGAATCCATAAATTGGGGCATACAGAAATGAACAGAACCTATGTGCTACAAGATCCCAATTAAATAACACAACCAAACAATCGGAAGCATGTATACATAACATTTAATGACTATCTAGTGTTCTTAAAGGCAATGGGTTCATAAGTCCTTGCTTATCTGCTCTGTCTTTTATTGCAACCAAGAACTATTCTTTGGCATGATGCACAAACTATAGCTTCTACAATGCATGTCCTGCACAATCATGTGCATAATGATTTGCACAATAGTAGTTTGGTACTAAGTTCGAATGCTTTGGTCAAAATCACAGCTAATACCACTCACACATAAAATTTTCCTTGATCTCACTGCAATGACCTTCAGTACAAGAACTATAATCCGTGAGCACAAGCAACACAGGTATAACTATCAGTCCATAATACAGACATATGATCCACAAACATAAGCAAGCCAGGTAGCCTACGGACAGCAATCAGCATGGTGTCAAGGAGTACCCATGTCAGAGAGTAAATGACAGCCCACATAAGTAATAAAATTCTTCGATCTCTGATTCAGTGACTCCTAAAGTGCCTGATTTCCATTTGAGACGGCCGCTGATTGATCCAAGATAACTGAGAATGAAACAAGCAACTCCGACCCACATAGTTAGACTAATAAGCTTATGCTTTTATTTGTGACCTTTCCAAATTTACTCAGTGTCTGCTACATCTGACAGAAACTTCAAAGCTTATTTAAGGGCGAAAGTGGTTTATTTTAAGATAGATGCTCAGATATATTCCTTTCAGATTGATCCTCCTCTTTTTTTCTTTTTTCTAATTTTTTTTATATGAAGAGTTTCAGCTTGATCCTCTTTATAAAACAGCATTGCCAAAAAACTTATATCTCTGTCAATGCTGAGTCCAGTTCACCATTTCAGACATAATTTTCGACCAATATTCCAAATTGAACAATGGAATTTATCTAAGTATCTTCGTTCCTTGATATATGGTATGCCTAGCTCATCTGCATAAACTTATCAATGATACTTAGATAAATTCATTTTACCTTCATCATATTGTACCTTAATCATCTAAGTAACTTTGTTCCTTGATATATGATTTAGTCCTTGATATAGCGCTTCATATTTCCTTAATCATATTGTACCTTAAAAAGAACTGAAAATCATCACATCTACAAAACGCCTTCCAAAATTAATTTAATTCATAAAGAATGAACAAAGGTTTGTATAAAGTTATCTAGAATGTAGAAAATATAAGAGTCAGTACTCATTCACACTATTAAAATGAAAAGACACACAACAACAACAATAATAATTTGGGGTCGGCTAACATGAATCGCATTTGTAACCGCCTAGTGCAGGCCAGAAGTTCAAGATCGTTGCAAACGAGTTTTAAAAAGTTTTGAAACCCGTAGCAAGAAAATTTAAAAAAAAAATCTAAAAAAAAGGAAAGCCAATTTAATTAAAAATTATAGTTATAAAACAAGTGAAAAAAGTATGAACAACTCTATAAATGATAAGAAGAAAAGGTTTGAGAGAAGAGGAAAGAAAATCAGTTGAAAACCAATCAAAGAAACCATTAAAATTCATATTATGTTCTCCACATGGATAATGTCTCTCCATAATGTCCTATCCAACGCCATATTCTCTTCAAGCCCCAAGAAACTCATAGCACTTCAAATCACCAAGTCATCATGAGTCTTCCCCAACCCCTGGCGATGTTATCACTTCCCCACACTTCAACTCTTCTAACCCCCGTGTCTCTAGGCCTCCTTCTCACATGGCTCTACTTTCTCCCTAAAAACTTCATTTCTTAACCGATCCTTTCTTGTATGTCCACACATCAATCGTAACATGCGCATCTCCGCCACACCCATCTTATGGACGTGACACTGAACTAGAAGCGAAAAATTCTGCTTCAATAGATGTTCTTGTACCTAACACCCTAAAACCAGCCACACCAGATATAAAGAGCCAAATCCCGCAGTTCACTCCCATAAAAACCCCTAAAAAGCAAAGAATTCTCATTCTTCCAGGCTTTAACCACATTATAGAATATGAGAATATAAAGAAAGAATTGTGAAAACAAAAATCCAGGGTAATATAAGACACCTGATGATCTAATCCAGTGTCTGAAGAAATGCAATAATCTAAGAACTAGAAGCAAATTGATGCCAGGCAGCAGTTTCCACTAAACCTGGAACATATCATAGATAACTGCACTGCCCACACTAGATAAATTACTCCACATTTCATTATCAATATATGAAACTAAAACTCTCATAACCTCCAGTTCTGATTTTTTTGTGCAGAAGGGAAGTATGTAAAAATCACTAGTCACTACCATAAATAATTCCTTCACCTTTTTGGACCTATTATCGTTCATCACTGACTTGATCAAAATGTGAATAAGCAGAAGCACCACCGTCAGTACACCCAACAAGTTGTCAGAGAAAAAAGAAACTAGGAACGGCTTCAAATGTAACAAGCAGCGATTTTTGGGCTTTAATCTGCCCTCCTACGATAGCTAGTATACTCTGTGGTCTAGACCAGGGGGGCAGACCGCAGACCCACCATCCCACTATATTTGACCACATTTTCATTGTGGTTGTGGCACAATTACACTTCATAAGTTGGAATAGTAATATGCTCATTTTACCCTTAACCAACAACCACAAAAAAAAAAAAAAAGAACACAGAGAGAGAGAGAGAGAGGAAAGAAGAAGAAAAGAAGGAAAAACGAAATCAAAAGGGCAGCTGGCCCTAGCCATGTTCCCTTATAAAAGAGCCCTGGTCCCTGATTAAAAAAATGACCAAATACTTTGGGAGCATTCACTTAAAAAGTTAAAGTACTCATTGCCAGACTCTGGTAAACCTCAAAGTACTTACTATTATGTACTGAATTAATGTTCTCAGACTTCATGGAAAACCAACGAGACATAAATTGCCCTTATACCATTGATTCTAACTCAAAACCTAATAATTTCCTATTTTAAACAACCTTGCTCCTTTGTCATTATAGGGAAAGAGTTAGCCTGCATGTGACTTACTGACTTGGTTGGACAGAAGATCCTCACACAAGCCTTTCGGTGATTATTCAGTGAGTTCCGTTTAGGCACTTTACTAACTTGCTCATAATCAAACTTATAGTCCATTCTAAATATCTGCACCATAATTTTCATGTTACTGCATCACCTTATCATTGTATCAAAAATCACAGTCTAAATTCTAAAATATCTGACTATCAACATAAATAAATAAACTCCTCGTGTTCATTACCTTCATATCCAGTACTTATTCTACATATCCTTCCCAGGCCTCACATAACTCAAGGTCTGTGAGCCAAGTCTAATAAGTAATAACCATAACTTAGTTTAAGGAGGCGCGAGGCGCACCGAGGCGCTGGTGGGCCGTTGCAATGAGGTGCGGGGCGCGAGGCGATGGCGCACGCCTCATGCACACAAAGCGCACTCATTTAGCAAACAAATTTCTAATTTTCAAAACCATATTTTGCAAAAAATTACCCCTTTTATGCTATTTAAAGAGGGGCAATGGGTAAAGAAGTATAAACAAGAGATTAAGGGGCAAAGGGAAAGGTAGAAATAAGGTTACAATAGAAAGAAAATTAAAAATTGCAGAGTCATGCGCCTCATGCACACTTGTGCGCCTCAGGCTTCTGAGGCAATGGCAGCTGTGCCTCATGGCGCCTAAGCGCGCTTTTTTAAACTAAGAACCATAAGAATCCTAGCAATTCACAGCAGAATTTATTAAAAACTTGATCACAAGTGTACACAAAAACCTTTGACACTGCATGGTCAAAAATCGGCATCCAAGTCAAGAATTCTCGGACAAAGTGGGAACTGGGAAGTAACAGCTTCCAGCATAATCCTCAAGACATCAACAGTCTACCACTAACTTATAGTGTCTCAATGGATCGCATCAGCCACAAGTAAATAACACACCAAAGAGCAAGTCGACTATGTCCATTCATAAGTTGAGCAAATAATAATAGGATGCTAAGGGCTAAGCACAGACTCTACTTTCCCCTCACAGAGTCAACACTTCGAGCTCAAGGAACGGTTTCTCAAAATAGTAACTCAAGCCAAAATTCACGGTTCTTGCTACTAACACCTCAGCTCTCACATCTCTCACTATATACAACAATCATGTCAACGCAAGATCACAATCATCAACATCGAAATGAGAACATCACATTACTCATAATTCCCAAACAAACCATCTACATTGCGTACCAGCAATCGAGACTAGCAAAAACTATCCACGCGTAAACTCCAACCACAATCATTCCGAATTTCCGATCCATCCACAAGTTAAGATCAACCACAAACTCACAAAATCGGCAACAATCAAACACTGTAACAAATTCATCGACAATGCACCATAACAAATTCTCTACACTGTTGTATCAGATTCAACAACAATGCATAACCAAAATAACACAAAATTAGTATAAATTCATCACAAAATTCAGCTGGTAAATGCGAACAAATTTCGCCAAGCCTAACGTAAGATACACTCAACAAACAACGACGAACAAATGCATCAATCAAAATAAAAAAAGCAGAAATAAACAAGAATTCATCCACAATTCAGCTCAAACAAGTTAAAGAAAAAAAAAAGGCGAAAAATCGAAACGAAATTCACAAACCTGAGACAAGGTAAACAGACGACAATAGAAAGGAGATCAAATACGGCAGAAACAACACCATATAGTAGTAATCAACAGTTTCTTGGTCCGTGAGATAGAACGCGCCGGGGAGAGGCTCGGAATCGCCGGAATTAGAACTTGCATTTATCGGTAACGGCTGAAGACGAGGACCGTAACAGAAGGGGCGTTCGCCGGAATCACCAGGAAACATAATCAACAAGCTAATGACAGTAGAAATGACGATCGCAAGAGAGAGAATGCACACAAATGCGACGCAAATCGGACGCTTGAGCTTCAACCAAGCCTTGTCTTCGTCTCGCAAGTTTTGGTACTCCTGTTTCGGCATGAATGCTTGCCGGAGTGCGTCGCCGATGACTTCCATGGGCGGGAGGTAGGGATTTCGCGGCGGAGATGTGGTGGTGGCGGTGGTGGTGGATGAGTTGAGTGAGGTTGAAGGTGTTAAAAACCCTAACAATGGCGGAAAAGGGAGAAGAGAGAATTAGAGGAAGTGTGTTTGTGACGGTTCTACGGTGGTGAAATTGGGAATGTGATGTGGTGATGGGGCGAGGTTAACCGTCGCGAATGTTGGTTCGGTTTGATTTGATTAATTTGATTAATTCTGTTTCGTAAGATGATTAAGCACTTAGAAAAAGTGGTTGAAGGGATAGTTTTTCGTGTGAACGTTTTTTTTAAATAATGCTCTAAATTAAAATAATTCGAGTTTTGGGTGTGGAATGAAAGTATTTATGTAGTATGGGTCCACGTAGGATTGGCATTCTCCAAACTAGCTTCGGTTTTTTTTTTTGGCGAAACAAACCAAAACCGTCACGGCGCGTGACGGTTTTACCCATAACCGCTGAGAATTGGGGCGGTTATGGACCAAAACCGCTGCAAATTGGGGCGGTTATGGACCAAAACCGTCTTTTTTAGGGCGGTTTTGGTCAATCTTGCAATTTTGACGGAAAAAGAACCCACCAAAACCGTCTGAAAATTGAGCGGTTATGGTCATAACCGTCACGCGCCATAGCGGTTTTGGTACAAATTTGGTTCGGGGGTATCCGATCCTACGTGGACCCATTCTACGTAAATATTTTCGTTCCGCACCCAAAACTTGAATTATTTTAATTTAGAGCATTATTTAAAAAAATCGTTCTTTTCGTGTTTGGGAATCTACTTCAAAAGCACTCGATGACTGTGTGATCTACTGATGGATTCCTCTTTTTTCCAAAAACGAGAAGAGGCTATAAGTTTATGAAATGTTCGTGAGAGTGATAACGCTATTCAAAAAGTTATTCGAAAAAATACATATGACTCATCATGAGTTATTGTGTATACAGTGTTCCTCACCCGCTTTGCATGAGACTCGAGGAAAAATTATTGAATTTACTACCCATGGGCCAGGGAAAATTATTATATACACCCGAGAGTACGTACTCTCGTTTCTCTGGTTGTGTAATTCAACATAGAAATTGATGTACTATTACCCTAATTTAATGTATTTTAAGTACAATTTTGTGTATTCTTTGTTTAAACGGTGTAAATTTATACATCAAACCATTTTCGTATAGTTTTGGTAATATTTATAGTATTTGGAAGTATAAATATGTTGAATAATACAAAGATTTACTCGATCTTGAAGTACAAAGATGAAAATATCGATTACCAATTCATTAGAGTCTCTTAATGGATGAAAAATGCTTACTTAAATAGGTTAGAACCTTAAAATATCAATTCAAAGTTTTATTAATCTATCTTGGTTGCAAATGACTATAACTATACATAAATTCACAAATTACATAAATTATCCACTATACATGAAAACCCCGCTAAAGTACATAAAAGCAAATTCGGGAGTATATAGTCCTGAGAGTATGGTATACATGCCGATGGGCCAGAGTTAAAGAAGGAAGGTGTGATTGGTTTGCAGTTTTGCACTCTGTGGAGTTCACCCATATCTCACAAAATTAAGTTGTGGGTTAGTGAGAGTGGAGAACAATTTGCAAGGACTATCAAGCATTACCTAAGAATAGAACCGGATTCAGTAGAGTTCTTAAGTAACTCTACTGGGTACAGTTCCTCGAATCTCCACCACACATTTATATCAAAGACTATAATTTATTCCACTGAAAAAAAAAATTCCTATTTTCTCTCACCCCTTTTTCTCTCAAGTCTTCACGCATAATCCATTCATCCATCAACCTCTTTTTCTTTCCTCAAACCCAGAAATCCAGCCACCTTATTGCAGTCAGGCCGAGTGGCCGACCACCAATTCTGCCACCACCATATTTCTTGACCACCGTATGAGTAGTGGCCTATAGCCACCAGTCCATCGCCCCCACATACCCCAAAATAACAGCTCTCCTACCCCCAACGCCACCACAACCACCTTCCCCACACACCCGGAAATAGGGTTTAGGGCCCCACTTTCCGGCGCCGCTAAACCCTATTTCCGGCCACCTTCACAAAACCACACCCCAATGGGGTTGACCACACCCTTTCAAACACCCCTCCCTACTTAGGGTGTCTTTTGATCTCACCGGCGATGCTCCGCCATCGCGATTGTGGGTCTCCGACCAATTTGGTTTAGGTTGGCTTGTGACGGTGATAGGGGTGGCAGAGGGCTGAGCGCGGTGGTTGGATATTGTGGGTGGCCGGAGTTTATATACGTTAAGGAGATGGAGGAAGGCAAATAAAGGTGGTTGTTTTGGGGGTTGTGGGCAGTTTGGATGGGGATGGAAAAGATGGATTGGGTGTGGTTGGTGTATTTTAAAGGTGGATGAATTGGAACAATTTGAACCGTAGGATTTAAATGGATGGTCGAGATGATAACTCTACCAGGTAGAGTTCCTTGAGAACTCTACGGGAGCTTCACCCCCTAAGAATACTAGCAAAAATAAGTCGTTGAAAAGTTCTTATGCATCTAGTTATGATAATTGATAATAATTAAAGGAAATTTTGTGGGAACCCACCTCCAACTTTCACCATTTTTTGGGAAATCACCTTATTAAAATAAATTTGTGGAGAACCACCACATATAAATAAAACCAAAGGGTGGAACCACCTTCTTACCCAAACCACCATCTCACCACCTCTAACGACCACTAGCCATCACCATTCTTGCCGCCACTGCCACCACCCACCGCCGACAAGGCCACGCCGCCCACCACATTCTCCCGGCTCCATGTCCTCCACCCTCCACGACCATTTTCTCTCTCCCTCCATCCTCTCTTTCCTCTCGGTTTCCGACCGCTACAAGCATAGTAACCGGCGATCGACGACCATGTTGGGGGTGTCGAGGGTAGCTAAGGTGGTGGTTGGTGTTGACGGGTGGTGATGCGTGGTGGTTAGAGGTGTTGAGTGGGTGGTTTGGATAAGGAGGTGGTTCTACCCCTTGTTTTTGTTTATATTTGGTGGTTCTCTACAAAAAAAAAAAAAAAATTAATAAGGTGGTTCCCAAAAAAATGGTGAAAGTTAAAGGTGGTTGCCCACAAATTTTCCATAATTAAATTACAATCATAAACTTTGCATAATTGATAATTTCATCTTCAATGTTGGACTATTATTCTTTCTGTGATCACCTTTAAATTTTGAAATGTTGGTTGCTTTAATACTAGCGATATTGTCTTTCAGTGTCACCCAAGGCCCCATTGTTCTTGTTAAAATATGCCTTGAACATACTTACCAATTTGGGTATGTCGTAGTGGTAATCGAGGAGGGTGCTCGGGGCGTGATTCTACGACGTACGGGTGTTGGGCGAAAACGAGAATAAGGAAAATCGACAGCGAGTTCGCGCGGTCCGCTGAGGTTAAGTCGCGGAGCGCGGCTGTTTTCGAGAATGGGCGATGCAGAGAATTACGGCGGCCTGCCATGGAAGGTGGCGCGGGCCACGGTGGTCGGGCGCGGGCCGCGGCCCATTGGCGAGTGTCGGCGTTTTTTTCCTACTTTACGCGTTTTTTGTTTCCTTATTTCGTTTCTTCGGCCTATTAGGGTTTTTTTGCTTATGGGGGTACTATATAAACACCCTAGTCCCCTCATAACCTCCCTAATACACAAATTGAGTGGTTCTCTTGTAATTGTGAGTACCTAGAGTCATAGTTGCGGGTTTTCTCAAGGTTGTGGCTTGTTCGTTTTGGTGAGATTCAAGGGCGTTTGTTTGGTTTCTTAGTTGATCGCAAGAACGTTTGTGTAACACTACGGAATATGGAAAGTGGTTTATGGAGTTGGTTTGTCCCACATTAGGAAATTAAGACTCATATGATCAGTTTATAATAGATTCCTACCATCATACTAACAACAAGGCCTTCACCTTTTAGAGCCCGGAGAGGATATATGGGCCTAAGGGGTGACTACCCATCTTATTGGGTTGTGTTGCGACGGACGGTGGTTCGGGAGGTTACAGATGGTATCAGAGCAACCCTGCAACCGCGTGCTGGGTGTAACACCCCATATTTTTGGGTTACTTGAATTGTGCAAAGTATTGGGAGAATCTCGTTTTAAGGGCGTGAAAATCTATTTTGGAAATTAGGGTATACCTTCCGTTTAGAGACGCTTTCCTAATTGGGCAACTGTTGGACGAAATTACCGAAATACCCTTACTAAACCCTTCCTATTTTCTACAAAAAAATAAAATAAAAACCCCAAAACCCTCCCCCTCACTCACGGCTGCAGCAAAGAAAGAAAAAAAAAAAAAAAAAAGGGAGAATGACGTGAAGAGAAGAAGAGAAGAAGGAGAAGAGAAGAAGGAGAGCCGCCGCTGCCCCCTAGCCACCTGCGCACCACCGCCGACCCCCTTTGCCCTCTCTCTTGGTTTTTACACCAAGAGTTGTAAGTTTAACCTCTCTCTCATAATTTTCAGATGAGGGCTTCCTTAATCTTATGCCTTTTGTAGTATGATCATGATTTTAATTGTGGGAATGACTTTGATTAATCCTATCCATGCTTAATTGTAGTTTTGGTGCATGAAATATTGGTTTCTATATTAGGGCTTTTGAAATTAGGGTTCATGGTTGTTTGGGGGTGATTTCATGGGTGGAATTATGTGAAATTTGGAGGGGATGCTTGTTATGAGATGGGTAAACCATGGTTTTGATTTGGGAATGTTTCATGAGGTTTTAATTGATGAGACTGTTTTCTGCCCATTTCTGAATTTTGCCTAATTTGGATGTTTAAGTTGTTATTATGGTGATTTATAGATGGATTAATGTTGTTAGTATACTTGGGAGGGTGTTGTGCGAATTTGGTGTTGTTTAGAGGTCGTTTGAATGTTGAAATCCAAAGTTAGAGTGCCTTGGATGCACTAGTAGGGTGATGGTTAGTAATTGGTGTATTGTTGGTTGATTTTAGGTTGTGTGTTCGAGGAAGTACCGTTCTAAAGTCTTGAGTTGATCTTGTGATTTCGCTAGTAAGGTAAGAACGTTGATCACAAATCTCTCACTAACCATTATCTTGTTTGATACGCTTGCTTGATCATCATATGTTCTTGCTTTACACAATCATTCTTGTTACCCGTTTCGCTTGTACCTAACTATATCATTGAGCATGATTTTCCTTCCATCTTATTAATGTTCGTTTGCGGTCTTTCGACCACCATACTCCCCACGGCCTTCGGCCTCCTGTCTTCCTCGGCCCTTCGGCCTCTAGCCGAGACCACCACTCGGCCACTCGGTCGAGTGGTGTGTTTGTTGTTGCTTGTGTTTTTGTTTCGCTTCAAATATCTATCGATTATGATCATTATAATTTGTATCGTCAAATAATGCACCTTTGAATAACGTATATAAAACGGATGAAAGAAAATAAATGACTCCACCTAGAGTACGATGGATTCGGCTCGGCCGATCATCGTTTGATATACCTCTGATCAAGGTACGTAGGGTCGGATTAGCTACCGACTTCCTAATAGTCTTCCTCCTAGATGGGAGGTCGTCCTACCGGCCTGTCTTGTGAGGGGTGTGCACACTCGGGATTATTAGGGCGATAATTACAACTCTAGCTCGAACAAAGTTCGTTAAGTGGGGCTATGGGGTAGGACCCTGGCCGAAAATATGATTAAGTGATATATATATATTGAGCGACGATGCTCTTTTGATAATGCACTCTGTTGCTATTGATATTCCTATGCTATAACGTCAATTCGTTCTTGTTAGCTACGCGCCTCAAGGCGCGTATCTTATTTGTTCTTTATACTTGTTATTTCTTACTCAGCCTGTGCTGACGTTTTGTTTTCTGGTTCGTCCCTACCGCGTTCTGGGGCCTATGTCAATCTTCGATGGCATAGTTGACAGGTCTTGATGATATGGCTGCATGCTTACGAAGCTGATCATGTTAAGGTTTTTTTTTCGAAAGACTTTGTTTTATCTCGGACTTCATTTCGTTTTAATTATGTAATTTGGATTTCGTTTTGAGAACTATAGCTCGACTTTTAAAGACTTCCGCTGTTTTATTTCCCGTTTGTTAATTGTTGTTGAATTTCTAGCCTAGCAATTGACTTGGTAGTCAATTGCGGCGTGACAATTCTAAATTTATTTCTATTTATAGTTGGTCAAAATTTAGGGTTGTTACACTGGGTGCTGGGGCGAGGCCCAGACCAGCCGTCTAGCGGGGGAGATCTTGGACCTGTGCTGATGTTGGTATGGTTTGGTTTAGGCGCAACGGGGACGTTGCGTTCTCTAAGTGGGGGAGTTTGTAACACTACGGAATATGGAAAGTGGTTTATGGAGTTGGTTTGTCCCACATTGGGAAATTAAGGCTCATATGATCAGTTTATAATAGATTCCTACCATCATACTAACAACAAGGCCTTCACCTTTTAGAGCCCGGAGAGGATACATGGGCCTAAGGGGTGACTACCCATCTTATTGGGTTGTGTTGCGACGGACGGTGGTTCGGGCTGTTACAGTTTGGCTCTTAGATCTCGTTCGTATCTAGTGAGTTCTTTTCGGATTGAACTCATATTTGTATTGGTGTTATTATCCATATAGTGAATATTTCTCCTCTGTTTGGGGACGTAGCTGTCACATTGCAGGTGAACCACATTAATTCTGGCGTCTTTTTTTTTACGTTCTATTGCTTGTGTTATTGTTGATACCACGTTTGTTACTACATCTATTCACGCCCAATCACACTCAAACCGTTCGTTGTTGGGACTGGACGCCTCAGTCACAACAATTGGTATCAGAGCGGGTTAGATCCGCAAAGCTTCCGCGTTTGTTTAGGCGTATTATTTGAATTTGGGTTTTTTCTGCTGTGATTTTGTATTTTGGTGAAAGATGTCTGCGTTGAACATAATGAATGTTGACAAGTTCACTGGAGAGAATAGCTTTGGGCTATGGCAGTTGAAGATGAAGGCTTTGCTTCGACAACAAGGGGTTTGGTTAGTTCTATCCAAGAAAGAGGATGAGACATCGGGTGCGAAAACTACAGCGGAGGTGCTTTTGGAGGAGAAGGCGCATTCGTTGATCATGTTATGTCTAGCCGATGATGTGATCATTGAAGTTGCTGATTCTGAAACTGCCAAAGAACTTTGGGATAGATTGGAGAGTCTTTATATGAAGAAGTCTTTAACTAATAAGTTGCTTATGAAGCAATGTTTGTTTGGTCTTCGCATGCAAGAAGGTACGCCCCTCAGAGAACATCTGGACCGACTTAATACTATTTTACTGACTTTGAGTAATATAGATGTTAAGATAGATACTGAGGATGTTGCTCTAATTTTGTTGGCTTCTTTACCACTGTCGTATGAAAATTTCGTTGAGAATTTTGTTGTGGGTAAAACCACCGTGTCTCCAGAGGAAGTGAAGCCAGCGCTTCACACTAGGGAATTGCGTCAGAAGGCTTCTGGCAAACTTGCAGTTGGTTATGGGAGTGTGTTAGTGGCTGAAACTTCTGGGACCAAGAAGAAATCATGGTCGAAGAATTCGTGTTCTAAGGACCTCTGTAACTACTGCAAGGAGCCCGGGTATTGGAAGGATAAGTGTCCTAAGCTAATCAAGGATAGAGCTAGGGATGTTGCCCCTCAGGCCGCTATTCCACAAGGGAAAGATGATGACTCAGATGGAGATTATGCGCTCGTTGTCGCTGTTGCTTCACATCCTGTTGATAGATGGATCTTGGACACAAGTTGTCCATATCATAGGTGTCCTACAATAGAGTGGTTCGATTCCTACGAAGAATCTAGTGGAGGTACCGTTGCCATGGGTAATGGTGATATATGTGAGATTGTGGGAATTGGTTCCATTCGAGTTAGGGCTACTGATGGTGTGATTCGGGTTCTTCATGGAGTTAGGCATATCCCGAATCTGAAGAGAAATCTTGTGTCACTAGGAAAATTAGTCGAAGATGGCTATAGTTTCCGAGGTGATGGGGCTGTTTTGTGCGTTTGTGAGGGCTCGTCTGTAATTTGGAAGGGTGTAATAGCCCGATCCACCGGTTCCTCGCAACACGACCTAATAAGATGGGAAGTCACCCCTTAGGCCCGAATATCCTCTTGTGGGCTTTATAAGGTGAAAGCCTTGTTGGTCGTATGATGGTAGGAATCTATTATAAACTGATCATATGAGCCTTAGTTTCCCAATGTGGGACAAACCAACTCCATAATCCACTTTCCATATTCCGTAGTGTTACAAAACTCCCCTACTTAAAGAACGCAACGTCCCCGTTGCGCCTCGGCCAAACCATACCAATATCAACACAGGTCCAAGATCTCCTCCGCTAGACGGCTGGTCTGGGCCTCGCCCCAGCACTCAGCACGCAGTCGCAGGGTTGCTCTGATACCATCTGTAACAGCCCGATCCACCGGTCCGTCGCAACACGACCCAATAAGATGGGAAGTCACCCCTTAGGCCCGAATATCCTCTCGTGGGCTTTAAAGGTGAAGGCCTTGTTGGTAGTATGATGGTAGGAATCTATTATAAACTGATCATATGAGCCTAGTTTCCAATGTGGGACAAACCAATTCCATAATCCACTTTCCATATTCCGTAGTGTTACAAAGGGTGTCAAGGAAGGGTCTTTGTATGTTCTTCAAGGTACTACGCTGACTACTGGTTCGTCTTGTGATTCACCGTTTGGTTCTTTGTCGACGAAGTTGAGGCATGCACAACTTAGTCATTTGGGTGATTCATCGACGATATTGGATGATTCTGAGTTGGTTGTTCCTAAGGTTGAGGATGATGGTGTTGACAGTGAGGTGGAGCTAGCTCCTAAGGGGGTCGAGCCTCAAGGTCAACCAAAGGAGGAACCGACATTTGACTTGGCGTCTCAGTGAGGCGATCGACGCCCCATCGTGGGCTTGTTGGGGCTTCGGGCGGAGCCGTTGGTTGGAGCTCTAGGTGGAGCTCGTTTGTGCCTCGTAGGGGGCAGTTTGGGACTCTAACGAGTCCGTTGCATTTGGGCTTTGAAAGAGGCCGTTTGGATTCCTTTGGGAGTCATTTGTTTTTTTTTTTTAATTTGTTTTGGTGTTTCTTGGAGCAATTTGGTTAGATTTCGTCTAGCATTTGTACCTCTTACTAAGTGGGGTAGTTTGGCCCTTTGGAATGTTTGGTTCGGTCTTGAGTGTTTGGCTTGGTATAAGCGATTTGGTGTCTGCAACACGTTTGGTTACTCAAGAGGGACAATTTGTATTTGTTTGGCCATTTGTGTCTTTAATTAGACTTTTGGGTACTGTGGTACAATCGGCCGTTTGGGAGGAGAAACATTTGGTGTTTGGTAGCTCGTGCATATTTGGTTATACCATTTGGTTTGTGGCGTTTGGTATTCCATTAACTGGGTTTGTGATGATGATGGCGTTCTACTATTTGGTGTTGTGGTGCGACGACATTGCAATACATTTGGTATCTTAGGGTACGTTTGGGTAGGTGCTACATTGATCAATTTGGTGATGAGGTACGTTTGGCCACGTTTGACGCACTTGGTACATTTGTATTTGGTTTTGACTTTGGGTGTAAGAGTGCTCAAGTCAAGGTGAAGATTGTTAAAATATGCCTTGAACATACTTACCAATTTGGGTATGTCGTAGTGGTAATCGAGGAGGGTGCTCGAGGCGTGATTCTACGACGTACGGGTGTTGGGCGAAAACGAGAATAAGGAAGATCGACAGCGAGTTAGCGCGGTCCGCGGAGGTTAAGCCGCGGAGCGCGGCTGTTTTCGAGAATAGGCGATGCAGAGAATTATGGCGGCTCGCCATGAAAGGTGGCGCGGGCCGCGGCCCATTGGCGAGTGTCGGCGTTTTTTATCCTGCTTTACGCGTTTTTTGTTTCCTTATTTCGTTTCTTCGGTCTATTAGGGTTTTTTTGCTTATGGGGGTACTATATAAACACTCTAGTCCCCTCATAACCTCCCTAAGACACAAATTGAGTGATTCTCTTGTAATTGTGAGTACCTATAGTCATAGTTGCGGGTTTTCTCAAGGTTGTGGCTTGTTCGTTTTGGTGAGATTCAAGGGCGTTTGTTTGGTTTCTTAGTTGATCGCAAGAACGTTTGGCTCTTAGATCTCGTTCGTATCTGGTGAGTTCTTTTCGGATTGAACTCATATTTGTAGTTAATCTCCATATAGTGAATATTTCTCCTCTGTTTGGTGGACGTAGCTGGCACATTGCTGGTGAACCACGTTAATTCTGGTGTCTTTTTTTTACGTTCTATTGCTTGTGTTATTGTTGATACCACGTTTGTTACTACATCTATTCACGCCCAATCACACTCAAACCGTTCGTTGTTGGGGTTGGACGCCTCAGTCACAACAGTTCTCCCAGTCGGCCCTGATACTACACATCACGTTGTAATCACATTGGTATATGATCTTTGTTGCACCTAGTACTAGATGATATATTTGACTTAATTTTCATGGTACAAACTAAGAAGGTCTATCAAACGTGAGAATTGATCAATAGTCAAGTATTTTATAACAAGTGTTGATCAAGACTTGTTTTCTAGAATTGATGAAACTTTTTAGCTCACTTCCATTTGTATGATAATTATATCTTAGTTTAAAATTTTCACAATAGTACTTCCTTTGTTACTCTATTCCCACAAATAAAACACTGATTGCCAAAAGTAAAAGTCACGAAAAATACGAACACTCTTACACGTCATGCCAGTTTTAGTTTGAATATTGGTGTTAGTCAAAACAATTTTGCCTAAATTTTTGTCCAGTAAACGTGCGCTTCAATTCACATACAAGTGTACACTACTTGTAATTTAAATGAAACAATGATAAAAATACAAAATAATAATAATAATAATAATAATAACTCGGCTCATATTATTTTTCATAAATAGATATGATTTTGCTCAATCAACTGTACAATTTAGATTGCTTAATGAGTAGTTCATAATTCAAACTATAGGTTCTTACCCCTCAATTTCACCATGTCATATGTATGGCTCAGTTAGTACTTCTTACTTTAGATTTTTACCCCTCCAAGTAAGTTACATCATGATCTCGGAAGCACAAGTACCATGGTGCTCACACTCACAATAAAGGGGTGAGCTCATGAAAAATTATTTTTAAATGTGGTCTCTACCCCTCTATTGTGGAAGATCACCATACTCTTTGTGCTCCTGGGAGCATGATATATAATTGCTCTAATCTCTTCAACGTGTAAGAATCTCGGATCCTATAGAGTTGGATTTTTGGTTGAGTTGGTAAGATCTGTTACAATTGTTTTTTTTTCTTTTTTTCTTTTTAAATAGAATGAAAATTTCATTAATGTAATCGCCAAACGGCGCTTACATCAGACATCGTAGTAAAACAAATAACGCTGAGATGACCTAATTGACAAATTTCTACGCTAGTTAACAAAACTAATCTCATGCATATCGACATTTTTTAGTCTTTCATTAGCAGAGGAGACCTATTGTATAACTTAACGAGAAAAAGACATCGGGCATAACCAACGATATTTGAAATCGAATCATTGATGAAGACCAACAAGTAAACAATTCCCGTCTTGTCGAAAACTACGGGGTAGTCCACCAAGCGATCAAAAAATCAAACCTCGCAAAGGAGACAAATAAACCTCACAACGGAGTATAACCTCACGCGGGAGCCATATAAACCTCACAACGAAGTCAATAATGATCTCGGGAGGGAGGCAAATAAACCTCAAAATGGAGCCAATAATGATCTCACAAAGGAGTCGAAATGAACATCACAATAGTGTGGATGAAAATCAATCGATAGTGAAAATTATTATGCAACGGAATTAAACAAAATATAGACTGAACAAGTGAATAGGGGCTTACCAACGGCGTAAGAGAACCGAAGGCAGCCCTAGATCTAAATTAAAGGGGTTTTGAGAGAGGCTAAGAGAGAGGAGGGAGGCTAGGGTTTTTTAGGATAAATTAATTTTCTTAGGACTCTCGATATGTTGCAATTGTTAATACCACAAAAATAAAGAGAATCTTTAAATGTACAAACGAAATGTCGTTTATCATTTTCTTACCTATCCGACAAATTCTCTAAAGTCGAGTTTTATTTTTAACTCCATGAGATCCAAACTCTCCTTCAATCTACATCTCATTTTTTTTTTTTTTTTTTTGAAAAAGAGGAACTTGTTTGTATATGAAAAGGCATACGACATCTACAACGGAAATTGAAAAAATCACGAAACAAGTCTAACAAAGTTGAACAAGATTCAACCCCATAAATGAGAAGATCATAAGGGACTCGGTGCAACACTTCCGAGCTAATTCCTCCTACACATCTCATTTACCCAAGGGTAACCAAAAATGACAAAAGAGAGACAAGGACAAAAAAGGAATCTTCATATTTACTCATTTAGGAGTGTGAATCTTTATTGATTCTTCACCTAATTCGCACCACTTTAATAATACAGTCAATCCCACCTCATTTCTTTGTATATATGTGTGCGTGTGATGTAAGCCAAAGTCATTGTGTTTACTGTTTAGGAACCCTCGAGCTGATGCAAAACCTTGTCTGGTAGTCGGTATATAGACATAACACAACTTCCAAAATCACCATTTCCTCTTTCACCCACAAAACAGAAAACCATGGCTTCTCTGAAAACTTGCTACTCGAAAACCCATCAAATTTATACCAAATCATCCTTCAATCATAAGCTACATCTTTCCCATTTTTCATCCCCAAGAAACGTATCCTTTTCTGGAAATAAGATATCTCATCTTGGGGTTGTTAGGCTTTCCCTTCAAACTCAACCCTTGATTTGTAAGTTTCATTTTTATTTGGTATTCTTTTGATTGATTTAATGTTATGTCTTTTACCTTTTGAATTGTTTGTTATTGTTCTGTGTGGGCGTAGTAATCTTTCATGTATTGGTTGTTAAGGTTTCATATAAAGGTGTAAATTATCGAGGGAAAAACTCGGGTAAGATGATCCTATGGTAAAACAGGTGCCGAACAAGGTTTCGGCTTGAAAACTCGTATTAAAACCTTAATTTGTACACACTTACTCAAAACATTTTTGAAAATTGCATAACATTTCATCCTATTTTTTGAAGTTTGTAATAAAGACTATTTTTCTTTGTTTTTTTTTTTTTTTTTTTTGGTGTGGCAGATTCAAGTTCAACTGATAATCCGGAAGTTCCGATCTTGTCATGTGAAGAGGTATGATACAAGTGAAAATGGGGTGCACGTTTGTTTAGATTTTTATTTTGGGTTGGTCTAATGAACAATTAATCAAATTTATGGAATTCTTGATTTTGATTGCATCAGCATCTATATATTATATACGTGTAGTTAATTAATCCCGAATTTTGGACTGTTACAAGGTAAATTTGATTATTCTCTTGAGTTGAATTTCTAGTACTTAAATTTTGGTGATAAACAAGTGTTGTTGAGATACTGAATACTACAGTAAAAGAACACTACCCACCGTGCCTCGGGCTCTCATCTGTGGCGAGGTAAGGGGGGGGGGGGTCAGATATACACGGCCGTGCCCCTATGTTTAAACATAGTGGACGGTTTTTGATGGATGACCCAAAACGAAAATAGAATGAGATTTGGCAAACTGAACGAAAATGAAAGCTAAAAATTGTTGCATGAACTTTGAGGTTGCCTACCTACAGTGTTGATGTCGGAAAGCTATCATTTTGTAGGGTTTGAGAAATCTGGTTTTGCAACATTTCAGGCAATTGAGAGGCTAAGAATAAGTAGAGATGCCCAGAAGGGCAATCAGGACTACCTAGCCATGTACTCTAGTGTATTTGGTGGAATCACGACGGACCCTGCTGCTATGGTTGTTTCCATGGACGACCACATGGTACATCGAGGTCATGGAGTATTCGACACTGCAGCTATCAAGGATGGGTACCATTTCTGATCTTTCTATGTAGTGAAATAGTTGTCATGTCTATCTGATTTCAATAAAACTGGGATCATAAGTTATTTTCAAATACTGGAATGTAAGAGGACTATATGTATATGAAGAGGAGCAAAAAATTTTGCTTTTTATTTCACCCTAGTTACTTCATAGATCAATCTCTTTAATCTGGTTGCTTATTGTCGAATCAGAAGATCAATCTTTCGTTGTCCAGACCATATTTGTCTAGTGCATGTTGGAACCTCACTGTTTGTGATATAAGAGTATCTTTGTAGCCTAAACATGTGAGTTTATAATAATATGAGGAGTTAGGCTACATTTACTTTCTCTGATCTGCAGTCATCTGTACGAGTTGGATCAACACCTTGATCGTTTTCTGAGGTCTGCATCGAAGGCCAAAATCAAACTACCCTTTGATAGAAGTGAAATGAGAAGTATACTTATACAGACCGTAAGTGCTTCCAAGTGTAAGAAAGGCTCCTTAAGATATTGGCTTTCTGCAGGACCTGGTGATTTTCAGCTCTCCCCAAGTAATAAAGCTCAGTCTGCACTGTATGCCATTGTCATACACGACAATACCCTGCTCAATCACAATGGCATCAGAGTAATCACTTCATCCATTCCGATTAAACCCCCCTCATTTGCTACCATGAAGAGTGTCAATTACCTTCCAAATGTGCTGTCCAAGATGGAAGCTGAGGAAAGAGGTTGCTTTGCTTCTATCTGGCTGGACTCTGCGGGATTTGTTGCTGAGGGTCCTAATATGAATGTGGCCTTTGTCACCAATGAAAAAGAGCTCTTAATGCCTCGATTTAACAAAATCTTAAATGGTTGCACAGCCAATAGGGTGCTTACTCTAGCGAGGGAGCTGTTAAAGAAGGGTGACCTTTGCAGAGTGGTTGTAAGGGATGTAACTGTGGACGAAGGAAAGAAGGCCAAGGAGATGATGCTTATTGGGAGCGGTGTATTGGTTCGACCTGTTCTTCAGTGGGATGACCAGGTCATCGGTAATGGTAAGAACTTAACTCTGCATTTTACTATGAGATTATTGTCTGTTTTCACTGTAATAAGTACAATGTCGTCTTTTGTTTAATGTCACTTCCAAGTCCATCCATCCCTTTCATCATCGACTCTTTCTTTTAAGCTACTTCACCCTTGTTCAAGTGAATTTTGAGAAATGACATCAACATACTTATGTTTCTGGTGGTATTGGTCATTTTGTAGGAAAGGAAGGTCCCATTTCTCGAGCACTCTTGGACCTCCTCCTCGAAGACATGAAATCAGGGCCATCTACAGTTCGTGTACCTGTTCCTTATTAAGCACAGAGCTTTCAGGGCTTGAATGTTCTCGCTAGCTGATACTTGATGTCCTAGGTAATTGATTGCTATTGTCTCAGTATGTAGATCTTCTCTTTTCTGTTTCTATTATCTTGTCAGACTGTCACAATCTGCACAATCTTGATGAGAAAAACTGTGTTTTATAATATAGTTCGAAAAAGAGTTGAATTATGCATATCTTTCTAGAAATCAGAAGCTAAAAACACCAGCTATTCTGATTATGTACATTACAGTATTTCTGCCGGTTTTGGACAGGAGGTCCAGAGTATAACCAGAGTAGTAAAACTTATGATACCATAGAAATACTGTAATGTCCTCCCTTCCTTCTGTATGGACGCTCAGAAAGGCGGTCAGGAGATTCTAGCCATGTCCTTCAGTGTGTGTGGTGGAATCACCAGACTGCTACTACGGAGTATGTTGTTTTGATGGATGAGTGAGCGACTACATGGACAGGACAGTCACTTCCATCCGGTTTTGTTCTATTTCTTGGCCTCCTATTCATAACTTTTCTCTAGAGTGCGTTCAGCGACTCTATTATGTCCTTCAAGTGGAACAAGGCTTGCGACACAAGGGGTATACGTCGCTCATCCGTGGCTTCTTAATACCGTAAGAGTTTTGTCCCTCAAATTGTACCAAAATAAATCTCCATTGGAATGCCCTGCTATTTGTAAAAGTATTTCATGACCTCTCTTTGAATAGGTGATGGGAGAGGTATGTAACCCCCTAGGCAACAAATCAGCCCCTGTGATACGGCACAATTTAAACCAACACCCTCTAGCACCATCCTCTTTCATGACGGTCGAATTGTTTACTATCAGTCACTAAACACAAATAATCACGCAAAACTCGATCGTAAATGCCTTTGTTCATAGTGGTCTTCATCAACAACCGGCAAAGCCAAGTCAGACCACGTCTCGGAGCAGACGTCGAAACGTCGAATGTGATCCCAACAAAGCCAATGAAGAATGTGATTTTGAGTTTGTACACCACCACTATAACGTCCCGTAAAATCAAAATCATTAATTTGAAAGGCAGGGTTACCCCAACACTTATGCTTCAAGCTATAAACTACGAATTGCACCCGTGGTGGAGTGTAACAAACCCGAACAACCATATAATCATCATTCGATATATCGTACCCAAGGCCGATATCAACACACCCATAAGGCCACAAACACCAGGAGGACACACTCAATGAAAGGGAGGACAACGTAATTGTTGTGCCTAAACGACACCAAACGAGTCTAGCGAAAATTCGGCAGCAATTCGACGCAAATTGACTAAACCAAATCAAAACGAAATTCAACAAAGACAAACAACCAACACCAAGAATTAAGTGGAAAACCCTCCAATTCGAAGGGAAAAACCACTGGGCACCAATAAACGATTTCACTAATCAATTTAGCAAAGTTACAAGGCTCAAAGTTTCAAGCTATGCCCCTAACTCGAAACAACAAAATCCCAGCTACAAATTGTATCAATCGAATCACTACTACTTGATTATCCTAATCAATTGTAGTACCAAAGAATCCAAAGGAATGATACGAAATACCTGTAGCCGTGATACGAATAGAGAATACACCTTCAAACAGCCCCACCTTAGCCAAGCTAATGACGAACGAAAGACAGGAACTCTCTACGTGTTTCTCTGAGTGAATCCAGAAGAAGCCCTCTCCCTCACTCTCTCTGATTTTCTGATTTTTGTGTGTTGTGTTTGTATGTCTTTTTTTTTTCTTTTTTGTTTCTTGCTTCTGTCGAAAAGCTCCCAAAAATGACCAAGACATACCCCAAGTTGGTCAAAGCAAATGACCACCACACATAAAAAAAAAAACACACGCACACTTTTCTTTTCTTTCTTTTTTTTTTTCTGTTTTCTGCCTTTTTCATTTTTTTTTTTTTTTTTTTCTTCTATTTTTTTTTTTGAAAATGAAAAAGAAATACATAAACAAATAAAAAATAAGTGGGTTGGACCCCACCTAACAATCTCCCCCTCCAACCCAATTCGGAGGAGATACGTCTCCTACAACTCACTTGGAGACAATCCCGGCCAACTTGCAAAAACTTGCGAACTTGTGGCCGGGTAAGACCTTAGTCAACATATCAGCAAGGTTCTTGTCGGTGTGGATCTTTAACAACTTCAAAAGCTCATCCTCGATGACCTCTCTCAACCAATGGTAACGGACATCAATGTGTTTTGTTCGAGCATGATACATGGTATTCTTGCTCAAATCAATAGCACTTTGGCTATCACAATGTACAGTGTACACCTCTTGTTCCAAACCTAACTCTAGGAGAAACCGTTTAAGCCACAACATCTCCTTACTAGCTTCAACGGCGGCAATATATTCAGCCTCAGTGGTAGACAAAGCTACACACTTTTGAAGCTTAGATTGCCAAGATATGGCTCCCCCCGCAAACATGAACAAGTAAGCCGAGGTGGATTTTCTACCATCAATATCACCCGCCATATCTGCATCAGTGTATCCTAAAAGTATAGGATCAGATTTTCCAAAACATAATCACATTTTCGATGTACCCCTCAAATATTTAAGAATCCACTTCACCGCCTCCCAATGAGTTTTTCCGGGATTAGACAAGAACCGACTCACCACTCCAACTGCATGTGCAATATCGGGTCGTGTACAGACCATTGCATACATCAAAGAACCAACGGCAGAGGAGTATGGTATGGAAGACATACCTTCTTTCTCTTCATCACTAGTCGGGTAATCTTCTTTTGTCAACCTAAAATGACCCGCTAGTGGCGTACTCACTGGCTTAGTGCTCTTCATATTGAACCTTTCAAGTACACGTTCAATATAGCGTTCTTGTGAAACCCACAACTTACCAGCTTTCCGATCTCGTATGATTTGCATACCTAAAATCTGTTTGGCAGGGCCTAAATCTTTCATATCAAAAGACTTAGACAAGTCTTCTTTAAGGCTGCTAATCATATCACCATTCTTCCCCACAATAAGCATATCATCAACATAAAGGAGGAGGATAATAAAGTTACCATCAGGGAACAGTCTAAAATACACACAAGGATCAGCCTCTGTCCGCGTATAATTATGACTCGTCATAAATGCATCGAACTTCTTATACCACTGCCTTGGTGCTTGTTTAAGCCCGTAAAGGCTCTTCTTCAATTTGCACACTAAGTGCTCTTTCCCTTTCACTTCAAATCCCTCCGCCTGCTCCATATAAATCTCCTCGTGCAAGTCACCATGTAAGAAAGCGGTCTTCACATCAAGTTGTTCGATTTCAAGATTCAAGCTAGCGGCTAAGCCTAACACGACTCGTATCGAAGTCATCTTCACAACCGGTGAGAAAATCTCATTGAAATCGATACCCTTCTTTTGATTACAACCTTTCACCACCAATCTCGCCTTATGCCTCACTAGATTATCACCGTCTTTCTTCAACTTGAATAACCACTTGTTTCTCAACACTTTTCTGCCTTTTGGAAGCTTCACCAACTCATATGTATCATTTTTCAGCAAAGAGTTCATCTCGTCTTCCATTGCGACAATCCAATTATTTTTATCGGATAAAGATTGCACTTCTTGGAAAGTTTCAGGCTCCCCCTCTTCAGTAAGGAGGATGTACTCATCACTTGAGTACCAAGTCGATTGTCTACGCTCACGGGTTGATCGCCTAAGCTCCTGATCAGCCCCTGTGGGATGAATAACGGGCTGCTCCCCCTGCTCTACAGCCTCTTCTTCTTCATCCTCTTGTGTCACGTCATTGTTATCTGACACATGTGGATTATCTTCTTCAAAGATAGCATCTCCACCTTCATTTTCACCATCACCTGCAATATGATCAACAATAGGGATAGGAATAGGTGTTAAGTCGGAAGTAGTATATGTGTCGACATACTTTTCAACTAGCATGTCAGAGCCCATCTCTTGCTCACGAAAGACCACATCTCTACTTCTGACCACTTTTCTCCTCTCCTGATCCCAAAGCCTATATCCGTACTCCTCATCACCATAACCCATAAAAATGCAAGGAGTAGCTTTGCTATCAAGCTTTAACCGCTTCTCCTTCGGAACTAGCATAAATGCCTTGCATCCGAACACTCTCAAGTGAGTGTAAGAGGCATCACGTCCCGACCAAACCTTCTCCGGAATGTCCAAACCAAGCGAAACCGAAGGCGAACAGTTGATCAAATACACCGCACTATTGACAGCTTCACCCCAAAACTTCTTTGGAAGATTTGCCATCCTCAACATGCATCTCACTTTCTCGACAATTGTCCGATTCATCCTCTCCGCCACACCATTGTGTTGTGGAGTGCCCGGCTCAGTCTTCTCATGTCGAATCCCATGCTTGGAGCAGTAACTTTTGAATTCATTTGAGGTATACTCACCTCCATTGTCACTACGGAGACACTTCAATTTCTTCTCTGTCTCTCTCTCCACCATAGCATGAAATTTCTGAAAAATGTCGAAGACTTCACCTTTATGCTTCATTAGATGAACCCATGTCTTACGTGTATGGTCATCAATGAAAGTCACAAAATATAAATGACCCCCTGCCGATTCCACTTCAATTGGACCACACACATCAGTGTGCACTAGAGCTAGCTTGCTTTCTTTCCGTTTCGATCGTTTTCGAAAAGAAACACGGTGATGCTTACCTAGTACACAATGATCACAAGGATTAAGAGATATACTCTTATCCATCGGAATAAGAGATCTCTCTGCCAAGATCTTTATTCCCTTTTCACTCATATGCCCGAGTCGCCTATGCCACAAATTTGGTGAGGAGACTTCTTCAACGGCATTAATTTCACCACCACACACTCTCATGTGTGTCTTGTAAAGAGTGCAACACAACTCTCCACGAGCTACAAGCATCGACCCTTTGGTCATTTTCCACTTTCCACTTCCGAAAGTGTGATGAAAGCCCTCTTGATCAAGGACAGTGGCGGATAGCAAGTTAAGACGTAAATCGGGTATATGACGCACATTCTTCAAAATAATCGTGCATCCGACATTTGTCTCTACCCGAACATCACCAATACCAACTATGCTCGCCGAAGAACTATTTCCCATTTTCACACTACCAAAATCACCCGTTCGATAGTTTGAGAAATATTCATTCTCCGGAGCACAATGAAAAGAGGCCCCCGTATCAATAAGCCACTCACTGTTGGAATTAGTGATATGAGAACAGTCACTTGTAGCACAAATTAAAGTAACTGGCTCATCACTTGCAATTGCGGCCGTACCCGCATTATCCGCCTTTTTCATCTGCTTGCCATTCTTTAGATCCTTTTTCCGAACCCAACAAAAATTCTGAACATGTCCCGGCTTATCACAATAATGACAAATAATATTGTCCTTGTGATCCCGAGACTTAGAACGGCCCTTGGACTTGCCACGGTTCTTTGGACCCTTACTTTTGCCCCTGCCCCTACTCTCCGTAACAAGGGCCTGAGCATTATCCGAACCCATCTTCTTCCTCCTCATCTCTTCGTTGAACATACTATCTTTGATCATATCCATCGTTAGCTTTCCACTAGGAGCGGAATTGCTAATAGACACCACCATGGTTTCCCATGTATCCGGAACGGAACTCAAGAGGAAAAGTGCTTGTAACTCATCATCAAACACAATATTCATGGACGTCAGTTTATTAATAACATCTTGAAAATCACCAAGATGTTCCGAAACTGACTTCCCCACTTTCAACTTCAAATTAACAAGTCTCTTAATCAAAGAGGCTTTGTTATGAGCCGATTTCCTCTCATAAAGGTTTTGCAACTTCTTCCACATTGCAAAAGCATCGGTGTCTCGCGATATATGACTATAGATAGTTTTATCAACCCACTGCCTAATGGTAGCCAAGGTCTTCCGTTTCATATTCGCCCACTCTTTCTCGCTCATAGAGTCGGGCTTAGGAGGAGGGTTATCAGGGGTTCTAGGATTTGCGTCAATAGGCTCAAAGAGGTCTTTACACACTAACAAGTCCTTCATCATACACTTCCACATGGAATAATTTGTGGAGGTCAATTTAATCATTGAACCCGAACTGCTAGACTCCATTATAACCTAGCTTACAACCTAAGCTCTGATACCACTGTTGTGCCTAAACGACACCAAACGAGTCTAGCGAAAATTCGGCAGCAATTCGACGCAAATTGACTAAACCAAATCAAAACGAAATTCAACAAAGACAAACAACCAACACCAAGAATTAAGTGGAAAACCCTCCAATTCGAAGGGAAAAACCACTGGGCACCAATAAACGATTTCACTAATCAATTTAGCAAAGTTACAAGGCTCAAAGTTTCAAGCTATGCCCCTAACTCGAAACAACAAAATCCCAGCTACAAATTGTATCAATCGAATCACTACTACTTGATTATCCTAATCAATTGTAGTACCAAAGAATCCAAAGGAATGATACGAAATACCTGTAGCCGTGATACGAATAGAGAATACACCTTCAAACAGCCCCACCTTAGCCAAGCTAATGACGAACGAAAGACAGGAACTCTCTACGTGTTTCTCTGAGTGAATCCAGAAGAAGCCCTCTCCCTCACTCTCTCTGATTTTCTGATTTTTGTGTGTTGTGTTTGTATGTCTTTTTTTTTTCTTTTTTGTTTCTTGCTTCTGTCGAAAAGCTCCCAAAAATGACCAAGACATACCCCAAGTTGGTCAAAGCAAATGACCACCACACATAAAAAAAAAAACACACGCACACTTTTCTTTTCTTTCTTTTTTTTTTTTTTCTGTTTTCTGCCTTTTTCATTTTCTTTCTTTTTTTTTTCTTCTATTTTTTTTTTTGAAAATGAAAAAGAAATACATAAACAAATAAAAAATAAGTGGGTTGGACCCCACCTAACAGTAATTGTTTGTCGATGGATTCCACAGTATGACCTGGTACTGATCTAACTTGGACAACGCAATTTGATTTTTATAAAGCAATGCGAGTATGCGACCAAGCCATTGCAGGAACCACGAACCAAAAGGAAGACAGTCACGGTAGTCGGCATTCAAATCCGAGGGGAAAATAATGTTCTTGGATGGGGTTAAGTCGAAGTTTAAGCCTTTACATTGCAAACAAGGTCCCATATACACGGATGAACATCTTCGACAATTAGAAATTCGTCGTCATGATGAAGATACTGGTTATTGTGTTTGAGGTGAAGGTTGATGAAATAATTGGTGTTTATAAGAGAGTACCAGCCCTTGGAAACAGATTTGCACCCTAGAACTGATTTAGCTGGGAGACGAGCTAAGATCAGTGCCACTATTTCCGTAGGAAATTCACTAGGAAAAGTATCAATATCATTGCTAATGATACGAATAAATTGTGTTGTTCATGAAATTAATTAGATCCACCGTACGTAGTAGAACAAGATTGGAATACAAACGTGGTTTCAATGAAAGTTTATTTACTATAGGAAATTATATTTTATGGAATATGTATTCCGAATACCCCTAAGGCCTTATCCCATGGACGATGGACGACTACATGGTCAATGGGGTCCTGAAGACATTGCAATTGTAAACTGATTTGGGTCGACTAACAAGAGTGGTTTTATATGACTGTCCCATCTGATTTATGAACTAATAACGTGAGCAGGGCGTAGGTTAGATGTGTGTGTGGCGTCACGGGTTCACAAGCCTCTTAAAGCGAACAAAAGAACATTATTGTTCATCAAGAAAATCTTAATGCGTATCGATATACTTGATCATGCCGTCTAATTAAAGAATGGGAGACCTCAATCATAATTCGTTCGTAAAAATATATAACATGAAAATTGTTATTGTAGAGTACATAGATTTGTAAGGCGTACACACTTCCAACGAGCTAGTCTCAATCTAATATAATACGGGGGTGATACAATTGACAATTGTGAACATCCAAGATATATATGAATATGATACGTAGTACAGTATATAATATGGTGTGATAGATCATTATAATTTATATAGACACTTACACTCAATTTGCTTTATTTTTGTACATGTTTTACGTTTAATTTGCATTATATTACATGGTGTTCATAAAACCTGATCAACTAATAAGTCACGGGCTCACGCCCATATACGAGTAGTCATATACAAAGTACGTACTATTTAAGGCGAAGGAAGGGGCGACACCAATGGGAGAATAGCTGATACTATAGTCCCACCGGTGCTGATCACCGGCGCCACCTTCTTAACGGCTTTCCCTGCACTTTTCACTAGCGGCCCCACGTTGATTTTCGAATCACCAAGGGCATTACTAGGAATAGGAGGAGAATGAAGTACAGCCTCTTTGTGGATTTCATCCATGGTTTTACTAGGCGTAGTAGTCTTCTCTTGTGATAAGGTGCTTGGCACTACTAGGTTTCGGCCTCCTTCGACAAAGACGACGACGTTTGAGCTCATGATCAGGGAAATCATGGTCATGCCAAGGAGGAGAAATACTACTGGAGCAAAGGAAGGAAAATGGACATTTAATTTCATCTTGAGGGATAGATGTTTCTTTTTAAGGTAAGCTAAGTGTTATTACTTATTATTAGTGTACGTGTGTGGAATGATGATGAGAATATACACTTGCACTCTATCCTTATATAGAGCAATCTCTTATGCTAAGGTATGTATGGTCCATTCCGCTATTTGGATTGCAAAGTATGGTTTGAATATGATATAAAATAATGGTAATTCGTGAAAACTGTAGCAAACTTGAATAGGTGAGATAATACGATAAAATGTTTCTGGCTAAGTTAGCTGCTGGTGTATTATCCTAGAGAAATTGTATTATGTCCAAAGTTTTACTACCGAAAAAAACGTGATATCTTTATAGGGGAAAATGTGAATTGAGCTATCTACCAATTCTCCTTTTACCTCACTATCTAATTTATTGTAGGTTACGTTTTTTGAAAACGTAGGTTACGTTGTTGAGTGTGAATTTAAATGTATCACTAATTCACAAAATTGAGTGGATGTAGTCCATGTAGTGATGTAGAGGTATATGTGTAATTAGAGTGAGATAGATTTATAATACTATACCGTAAATCTTTAGAATAGGTGCACGACAAACAAGTTTAACAACATTATATTCAATATGGCGGGCACAATTATTATTATAATAGTATAAGTCACATATCATCCAATGTGGAAGCTAAGGTGCAATCATTAAAATATTAATAATAACAATAACCCACCACAATAATACTAATACTAATACTAATATGGAGTAAGTTATGTTGATATTCGTTTGTCCTTCCCAATTTCCCATCAATTTTGGGCCTGTTCAGTATCACTGTCGTTTTCAGTTTTTGGTTTTTTTGCGTAAATGTTTTGATTAAATATGTTACAAAATTAACTTTAAATTGCGTAATTCAATAATAGTCATATAAAAATTGAAAACTGAAAACCACGGGCCCCACCTTTTCTGGTTTTTAAAAACGGGACTTTGGTTTTCAAAAAAACTGAAAACTGAAAACGATACCACACAGACCCTTTGTTTTCTAGACAACCTAGACCTTAAACTTCAACGAAATGAATAATATTTGCTTCTATAAGCATATAGGTGTGCGACACGTCTAACATCACTTAGTTTTAGGGTGCAATCATAATAAAAAGGTGTAAAAACCATAATATTAATAACCTTTGTTGCCATCCAATTGTCCCTTTCCACTTTCCCATCAAATTTGTTTTCTATAAATCTAGACCCGTTAGCTTTCAAATCGTTGTCTTGAAGGCTCGGGAGTTTCTTCAATTAGATGTGATCTAAGCCTAGTTCATGTAAACTTCAATTTATACCAGGAGGAACAACATTTTTACGCTTGGTATGTATATAGAAAAGAAATTTTGGTACCAAAATTGATCGAGTTTGATCACCTTTAATGAGTTGATTTGGAGTGTGTTGAACAAAACTCTGGTTATACAACTCTCAAGAAAATTCTATGGAGGCGAATTTTTAATCAAGTTTTCAACTTTAGTGATGGTTGATCCCACAGATCGAACAAAATGAACCGAATGTGTAGTTTAATTTGGAAGAGAATAATTGAAGCTTTAGGTCATGTTCTATAATTAAAATTGCAATTAATATCCATGATTTGGTGTGTTAATAGTTTTTTTTTTTTGGTTACTATCATGCGAAAGTATATATGTCCCCTAGTGTTTGGATCCCATGGAGTTGAAACTTTGGTGAAGTTGGTGGAGTTTGCCATGAATAGTAATAAAGCAAAATAAAGAAAATCTTTAAATGCACAAGTAAAATGTCACATATCTTTTTTTACCTCATTGGGCAAACTCCACCAACTCCACCAAATTTCAACTCCATGGGATCCAAATCCTGTCCCCAATGGCCTAGCGTAGGTCAATTCTAGGATATTCTCCCATTAATTTGCATGTTCCTTTTTTTGCCACAAAACTATTGACTTAGCTTCCTTAGAGAATGCGGAGTACTACTCCTACCCAAATTAATCTCCCCCTTTTAAAAACTGTTTTTGAGTAGCCATGTTCGCAACTACTTTTAGACCAAATGAATTGTTCACTTGTTGAAAAAATTAGTACATATTCTATTCTGCAGTGCATTCTACCAAACCCATTTGATTTTAAGGTAAACGGGTATTTCATTTGGTCTAGAAGTAGCTCCGAACATGGCTACTCAAAAACAGTTTTTGAAAGGGGGAAATTATAGTGGGTAGGAGGGTGTATATGTTTATCAGCAATCAGTGAGTATGTTTATATGATATCCTTGACATGTTTTTTATATCAGTAACTTGTATCGGCGAATGCTCGCACCAATACGATAATGTTGCTCATCAAAATAATTTCAGTTACTCATCATTGTAATAGTATAGGGGTACCAATGCTTATACCATGCTCACGGGAGTACAAGGAGCATGGTGGTCCTCCTCATAATAGAGGAGTAGGGACCACACTTAAATAGATTTTAAATTATTTTAAGTATGGTCCCCACTCTTCTATTGTAAAAAAGATCACTATGCTCATTGTGCTCCGAAAGCATGGTATAATAATAATATGTCCACTTTGGTTACATCATGCGAAAGTATATATGTCCCCACTCATCATTTTTTCTTAACTATATCATAATGATTTCGGTAATGGATAGTGCGTATATAACATATAATATTTTTAATGTAACCGTGCAACGCACGGGCTTTAATCTAGTACTCTTATATAAAACGTTAAAGATTTTAACTATAACTTATTGTGAAATCGGCTCACTCTATTTTTAAAAAGTACAACTTGACGGAACTTCATTTCATGGCTCTTCCTTAGAAACAGAAGAAAGGGGTGGCAGTAATGGAAGCACTTTCGGCAGTAATTTTCCTACACCTTTCACTATAGGCCCTAAACTAATTTTCGAATTATTAAGAACCTGATCATCTGATTTACTAGGCATAATAGGAGGAGAATGAACTTGTTCTCTTGGTTTGTTTAATTGAGCATCTTGGACTAGTTTCTTAGCATGGAAGGAGGTCGTCGACACTGCAGGATTTCGGGCTCCGTCGACAACTACTACTTTGGAGCCGAGGATGAGAGGGGACATGATCATGGCAAGAAGAAAAACGTGAAAGAGAGGTTTCATTATTGTAAAGGGTGTATGTACTAACGTTTTGCAATTGTGTTTAGGGTGGTTTAGGATAAAGCTACTTTTCTTGGTACAAGATCTGAAAGAATGCTCTCAAAGACTCTTTATATAGCCAAAATTGTTTTGGCGGGTAGTAGATCATCCTAGAGTGCTGATAAACCAATCACTATGATTGGATGTACGGACTCAATCACAGGGGCAAAAACGTCCATTCCACGGCCAAACAGCCGCGACCCACACGCATAACCATCGGGCTCCCACCCAGCCCAGCGCACCACGCCGGCGACAACCTTACCTTCGGCAGCGCACCGCCGGCGTTGCCAGCAAGGCCAAAAGGACACCCTTGAGTGTGGTCAACCCCTTTGGGATGAGGTTCTTTAAAGGTGGCCGAAAAACGGGCTTTGATGAGAATAGGAGTGGGGAAATATTTATGGCTTTTGGATTGAGGAGATGTAATGGATGGTTAGGATTTGTCCACCAATCCGTGATTGGTGGCGATATTGTCAGTCACAGTGATTGGTTTAGTGAAACTCGATCATCATACAATCATATGCGACCAATGGCCCAATAGTTCAGGCTATTGAGTAAATTATACTCCCTTCATTTCAAATATATGTTTTCCTCGCATATTGATGTGAGAAGTTTAAACCTAACTATGTGTTAAACGATACGACCAAAAATTATAAAATCATCTCGATAACCGAATTCGTCATATATATTGAAATGGAGGAGTATTATACCGTATATTATACATACAATATACAATAGAATGGAGGGAGCATACGTAAGTTGTTTTATACTCTTATATTCATAACTAGTTTTTTGACCCGTGCAAATGCACAAGAATTTCAAATGTTTTACTAAATATAATTATCTATGTCATGTAATATAAAATTGATACGAAAATATTTAAAACAAAACCAATTTATATAGCGTTTGGAAACTATAAATTGAATTGGTAACCATTTTTTAGCATTTGGTAAAGTAGAATGCGGTTCGGGGGTTGTATTTGGTGTACACATAGAAATTTTGCTTCAAATTAAGAAATCCAAATTCTCGAATAAGTTTTAGGATTGCCAATCATATGATTTGGGTAAATTTTTGATTTGAGAATAGCATTCCCAAAACACCTTCTTAAAGAATTTTAACTTAAAAAACATGTTCAAAAATAAGAATTTAGGACCCGAGAAGTCTGACCTCATACCAACGGACCACCTAATGAGTCTGCTCCACCCCTCAATAACCACCCGTCGACTCTTGTATTTATTCGACAACTTTTATCAACTTTCTTAGGCGGCTCCCTCATGCGCAAGTTTCCTAGACGACCTCAACTTCCCATGCATTAACTCGTCTACGCAAACCATCAATCGACAATCATCACCATACCCGATTCCCTATCAAACACCCACCACTTCCATCCCCATTCCTAATCATCAACACCCAACATCCAACAAAATTTAAGAAGACATCTTCTCACCCTTGGTCAAATTTTTTAGTCGACTCATTCCTCGTCGATTTCTTACATGACCTCCTTAACCAACACCTTTACACCTATCAAATTATCTAACCAGTAGTCGCACCTGCCTTCTACTCAATATATTCCCCACCTCACGCTCTACTTTACATGAACTCCTTTACCAGGTCAATTCCTACTGTAACCCCTTCACACCGCTGATTTCTAGAATCGAGTCATTTATATATTAACATCTACTATCAACTCATGACAACACATCGACTCCTTTGCGCGGCCCTTTCACCACTAACTTTGAAACTCGACCCCCTAAATGAATATTTTCCTTTAAATGTATATGTTAACCAAATTGTTCATATCTTTATCTTTATTTTTGTACCCTTCAAACTAATTTATCTTTATTTTTGTACCCACCTTCCTAACATCCATACGATCATACATGACACTCCCACCCCGTCTAATTATCTAGCTCGCACCCCAACCCTATCAAAATTTAGTCCACGCGTAGCTTTACTAAAACATGTCCTACTTTGACGTAAGGTTGATACATGTTATAAATAGATTAAGTAAAACCATAAAAACTCAGATGAGCCTAATTAACATCAACGTATTAGTTTTACCACATCATTTGTTAAAATAATTATGGGTCCTCACTTTTATATTAGAAATGATAATATATAAAAACAAAAAGTACCTTACGACCATTAGCATATAAGAATAGATAAGTAAGGTATAAAGCTATAAATTCCTTTCGTTGTGTTATTGTCCTTATTGAGAATGATTTTTTTTTTTCGTTTTTGTAAATGTTATTAAAACGTTGTTGAATTCACTAACCCAAAACATCTTCCCTCCCATTATCGCCTATCCAAGCGTTTGTGACCATTAACCACGGAGGCCTAGGAATCTAGGATACCAAGAAAAATGAATCCTGTAATATGAATTTTCAATCATGTCATCATCAGTCACTAAGTCATCATAATTGATTTTTTCATCTAAAATTGTGAAACATTACGGTTGATTCCATTAGAATTCTCTTATTCTGAAAATATTAAATTTTTTTTTAACTATAGTCCATCATACAAATCATTCATAATTTGAGTTGTTGGGGCTCGAAAATTTGAATGCTTTGTATTAATGTCTTGGAAACATTAATCGGTCAATGTTAATTTGATAATAAATTACGACATTTTTCTTTTTTCTAAAGTTGGATATGAATTTCTTGCATTAATCAGTATAATGGTCCATTTTATGTTGATAGTTGTAGTATGGTGTAATTATTTTGTTTCCATATTTGAGGGTGAGTAGAATTTTTTTTTTCATATTATTTTTAAGATTTTGTAATTATGTTCATACTAAATCAGCATCACATTTGTACTAGATCTTTCTTTTTATAAAATGAATTGTAATAATATGCATGAAGTAGTAGACAACACATTGGTAATGTGATGAATAAGTAATTGAGAGGTCAATGGTTCAATTCTTGGCTCAGACATTTTTTGTCAAGTTTCTCCAATGAGCATAATGACGTGTTAAAAGATTGCTGACATGTCAGTTGTATGCTGAAGCTCGCCAAGTCAGGTTTTCTTGCACGCAATTATTAAAAGTAACTAGCTTATGAATCCGTGCCATGCACGGGGTACTTAGATGTTTATGTGAAATAGTTCTAATAGTGCTATGTATATACTCCCTTATTCTAGGAATATGTGACATTTTTTTTAGGTGAGTTTTATTTTTTATTTAACAAAAAAACTAATTGGATTCATAGGGGCAAAATAAAGTTATTAGATTGGTAAAGGTTCGCATTTAAGAAATATAGAAAGGAAATTATAAGTGATAATGTATGAAAATCACAAAATAGGTAGTCTTACATTAGGCTTATGAACCCGTGTCATCTGAAATCTCTAGGGTCTCCCCGCCGTCATTAGGTTGTGCCACCTCACCGTTCTCCACCTTGAGTATCCATTACGAGAACTTCCTTAATTTCTCGACCTCTGAACTTGAAGATCCAGATTGTAGTCGTATATTTCGTCTTGAAGATCTTATGTCGACTGTCTAAAGCCCTGCATTTTTTATTGTACTTCAACCGGTGGTGCTTCAATAGTGAGTTGTGAAGTTGATATTGCTTCATTATTTTCCATTTTGCAGGAGATTATGTGCATATTTTTCATATACAATAATACTCTTTTAGGCCATACTCTTTTAGGCCAGATTATGTGCAGGAGATTTTCATTTGCATGCATATTTTTTTAAATTAGGTAAAACTCATATACAATTATACTCTTTTAGGCCATGAAATATATAATAGCACTCTTTTAGGCGTATGAATAATGTATAATTGATTTATTAATTATATAAGGTAAAAACAGAAGAATTAATTATATTAAGATTCTTTTGATATTTCTGCTTAATTTGGTAATATTTTTTTTTAAAAATACTAACCGTCCTATCAGTTATAGATATTTTAAATTTCTTTCTACACAATCGTATCCATAATATATTCTATCCGGAATTAAATTTATTTAGGGTATGTATACGATGTACATGCCATTTTCTTTTTTATAGTTTCCGAATATTGAAAAATGTCGTTTTTCATAAGAAAGAAGTAGAAGATTTTTATCTGTTTTTAAAAATTCAGTCATATATTATGCCAAAATTTCGGCTAGCTTGCTTTTACCTTAATTATTACTGATCATGAGATTCTTTGATATATTATCGACAATAAAAACTATTCGATGATTTATATTAGGAACTAATATAAACTCGGCCATATCTCTTGCCAAAATTTTCGACCATAATTTTCCGTAATTATGCTAGTATAGATGACAAATTATTTAATTGTTAAATGTAGGTTATGACGTCATCATTGACATTCATTTGGACTGGTTCTTTTATTTTTATAGTATGAATTGTAAAAATATGCATGAAGTAATGGTTAGCACACTGGTAATGTGATGAATAGGTAAGTGAGAGGTCAATGGTTCAAATCCTGATAGACACATTTTTGGTTGATCAACCAATAAGCATACTGAAGTGTTAAATGATTGCTGACATGTCGATTGTTTATCAAGCTTGTGTCATGCTAGCTTCATGGCACAGGAGATAGATAGATAGATAGATCGATAGATACAAAATATCATGTATATACATTACATTCATCGAGAAGTCGTTATGCTTATCAAAATATTACGCATTTTAAAGTCTTTTCTCTATCTCTCTTTGTTTTTTTTTTATCTATTTATTATGGTAATAACTTAGACTATCTTCATTGGGGGTCTTAAAATGGGTCTCAAAGTGTTTAGAGAAGGTTTTTCCCATTGCAGAGAAATTTGACAGGTCTCGTTTTTTAGAGACCCTCTCATTGTCAATGAGACCTTATATTTGCCAAAAACAAATTTACAAATTGTTTATTTTTTTTAATTAAATATTGTTATAGAGATGCATCTTAAATTCTTGTGAATAAAGTGTAGGGTTTCAACATGAGTCTCAAAAAATCAAAACAACATTTTTGAAAATAATTTGAATTTGGGACCCAACTTGAGTCTCACTAATAACGATGATCTTAGAAGGTTTTCATGAGTCAAGGGGTGAGACAGTTCAGAAACCGAATCGCTCGATATCAATGTAAAATTCATACTCCCTCCGACCCAAAGAGATTTTCCTCTTTGGATTGGACACAACAACCAACAACACAATAAACAAAGGCTAAATTTGGTAAGTAAATAATTGATTAGACTAATTAATATACTTAACCTCTAATCCTCTCGTCCCATCACCACCTCAACTTATCTCCACTACCTATAGCGGCGACTAACCACCAACTTAACCGGCGTCCCATTGCGTCGGTTGTACCTACCCCCATCGAATGGCCGCCATGTCATAGCCGGCCCCCCTCTTTTCTCCTCCCTCCAATCCATCTCCTCTGTCTAACTCTTCGATTGTTTCAATTTCTCCATGACCACCGACGGCCCACCACCCACCCCACCGACGTAATATCACCATTGCTTCGATTTTCTCATCCCCAAATCATACGATCTCACCATCCTCTCCGAGTCGCCGCCAACAAGCCCGCAATGTCGGCCGTCTTCTCTCCACGATCCCTCCCTCTCCCCCACAACCGGCCATCATGTGGGTTGCCGAACTCGCCTTCAATCTGTGCAACTATGATCTGAACTAGTGAGGTGATGATGGTCACCTGGTGGGTTTCATCGGAGCTTGTGGGATGAGGAAAGTCGTGTGGAGAGAGAATCTGGGTTGGGGGAAATTAGTGACTCGGGAATGATTAAGCCCCAAAACTGAATTTATTGAGGGTATATTAGTCTAGAAAATTTGCCAAATGCGGTAAGTTTCGAAAGAGGAAAATGTTAGTAAATCGCCCCGAAGAGGAATACAAGAAGATGACTTTGGGTCGGAGGGTGTATATAAGTGACTTAGTGAGTCCCGCATAAAAATATTCTTAACATATAAACATCTTGAATTAGGTTCCTAATCTCATCTCGACACCAATCCAATTTCACATCACAAGCGAAACAGGTACCAAACCGATTCATTCATTCTTGTGAAAGGTAAATAATCGAGTCGTATCCAAGTCCGAATCCGTTTCCGAGTCCAAAACCTAACGCGAAGCCCAAGAGTGTATCCGGTGCTCACAAACCCGATTCTTCCAAAACTCAGCTAACAGCCCTCGCTCTGTAAACTATCATCATAAAACCCTAGAATCTTCCCCTTCACTCTCTCTCTCCTCAATCCACAACAATGGCGGCCACTCACGACGACATCCGACCACCGTCATCGGGCGGCGTAACTGCCGAATACGACCCAAACTTCGTCCCCGACTCCGTCAAATCCTTCGTTGTCCACCTGTACCGCCACATACGCGAGAAAAACGTGTACGAGATCCACCAGATGTACGAAACCTCCTTCCAAACTCTCACCGAACGTCACTTCAAGGACACGCCGTGGCCCTCCGTCGACGCCGTCGCTCCGTACGTCGACAACGACCACGTCTTCTGCCTCCTTTACCGCGAGATGTGGTTCCGCCACCTATTCGCCGCCCGCCTTACGCCGTCGCTCCGCCATCGCATTGATTCTTGGGATAACTACTGCAGCCTTTTTCAGGTGGTTTTACACGGTGTCGTGAACATGCAGCTTCCTAATCAGTGGCTTTGGGATATGGTGGATGAGTTTGTTTATCAGTTTCAGAGTTTTTGTCAGTATCGGGCTAAGATGAAGGGTAGGACTGACCAGGAGATTGCTCTGCTTCGTCAGTTTGATCAGGTATATTGTTTTTCGATTGCTTCTCGAATACGCTTCAATTTGTTGTTTTTCTTTGTTGGTTGATTTTGAGCCTTGATTGCTAGTAGAATGCTGGTATTAGCGGGCTCTAATTCGTGTCGATTTTGCGTGTTTTCGGCGTTTTTTTTTTTTTTTTTTTTTTTTGGTGTTGCATTGTTGATATTGAACTATAGTATAATTGTAGTAATGTGGAATTGACAATACTTGGTCAATACTTAGCGGGCTCTAATTCGTGTCAAATTTGCGTGTTTTCGGCGTTATTTGGGTGTTGCATTGTTGATATTGGTATTGAACTATTCTAATACGTGTCTCAGTGGTTTTTTTTTTTTTTTTTTTTTTTTTTTCGCGGTTTGATATGAATTATTTGTGAAAGTTCGTATTGTTTTGATGCTTTAACTTAGTTGTTTTTAGGGTGGAGATGATAGGATGAGCTGATTTGTTAGTTGGTTTGCACTAGTCTTGGATTGTGCAATTCTGTTGTTAATTTTCTTTCCGTCGCTATCTTTCTCGGGACAGGGATCTGAATTAAGGACATCTTTTGGTGGTGTAGTTTCTTAGAATTTTTCGGAGTGTTTTGGGTGTTTAGTTTGTGATATTGATGAAATTTTGTACCTTTTGGGCGCTTGTATGGCGTAGAACTGCTGATGTTTGAGAGGAGATATTGTCTTACGTACAACAAGGTCTTGATTCTGTTTCACAATTGTTAGTGATGTCCGTAGCATGTGTTGAAACTAGGTTTGATCTTGGTTGGTTCACAGGGAGGGAATTTATAATTTTCCTTAGGTTAGTCGATGATATAAGTTTATTTTTAGTCTGAGTAACTTAGTTCCCCATAAGTTAATGTGAAGCTTTTCTGACATTAGGGAGAGTTAGATATTTCAGGGCTCTGAGGCAGTTCATTTTTGGAAAGTTGCTTCTAAATGGTGAATGACAACTTTCAGGGGTTTTCATCTTCAAAGGAGTTTGAGATATAACAAAAGTGAACGATGAAGTCTGAAAATTTTCATGTAATTGATGTGATTTTATGCTCCTAATTTGTCTGCCCATGTGTGGTGTATTTTGTGTTTGGGTTGTTTTTTGAGGAGCTCGAGCTTGAGAAGTTCTAGTTAATAACCTTATCCTACTGTTCCCTCTAATGTTTTTCCGTAGCATAAGGAAAGTTGACCTTTTAAATTCTCTATGTTTGGGTCATTAACCGAGAGTCTATTTTCTTGGCAACTGGAAGTACTGTGGCAGTGTTCAAGGAGTTCAGCGAAGTATGTTACTAGGGAAGTAGGGAGTATTGGAAATTGAGAATGGGTCTAATGTTCCGCTGTGTCTGTGTTTCTTCTTACCGCTGATATTCCATTCCAGTTATTTACTCCGACTCTTATTGTTGTTTTGGGGCAATATAACAATTTCTGCTCTGCTTCTTTCTGGAGTTAAATTGTTTATATTCAGAGTTAGAATGGAGGACTTGAATGGATGGGTTATTGTAGGAACTTTGAAGCAGGTATTTGAGCATTAAGTCCAATTCCAAGTTTTGTGGAATGGAACCACAAATCATAATATGCATTGTTTTGGAGATTTGAGATGGCTTTACATTAATATTTGTGTACAGTGGCTGAAGTTTCAGATTAGTCTTATGCTGTTGGAGCATGAAGTACTTTGGGTGTGTTGTATTTCGTGTTAGCTACACCAATCTTTGAAGTACTAATGGGTTTTTAGTTTGAAATTTAGCTCTAAGATAGCGGAGTTTGCATTACTAGAATGAAAGTCTTTCTCCACTGTGACTTCATTTTGAATTTTACGTCTATTCCGACTTTGGGTGCTGATAATCTGTTATTCACTGTATTTTGGGTATTGATGAATTTGAAACCTAACATGTGGGTAGCATGTTCTCCAATTGTTCAGCAGGATTATGCTTTTTAGTTTCTATTTGTTTTTGGCATACCAGGAGATTGTAGGTATACCTAGTGAAGTATTGTCAGATCTTTGCCACTTATCAGTTGTAACTTGAGTTTTACCTATTCTACTCTTTGTGATTTGTTATAGACTAAAGCCTGTGGGGAACCTTATTGTCTCTTTTGCGCATTTTCAAGTGGTGGTGTTCTTGCTTTGTTAGAAATTAGAGATCCTCGATTGTGTTGCGCATGAATCGACAGAAGTAAATGTTAAGGAGAAACTTAAATGATATCTTACAGATTATGGATTATTTCTTCTTTCTGTTGAGACTTCCTTACTTCGGCAGGATTTACAATTTTTCTGGCTGGTGATGTTAGGTTTTGGTGAGGCGATCGTAATGCACACTTCAGTAAGTGTGGGGTATGGGTTTCTTCATGTTGAATGCGCTCATGATCTCATGTTTACATTGTGGGGTTTAGATTTTATATTTATCGGAATGATGCACGTTGCCTTACCTAGGTTTCATTATAGTTTGGAACTGCTTGCAGTGGACCAGTAGCAGCTGGTTGTGATTGGTAACTTCTACAAGAGATAGGGCCTTGGGGGCTAGGGGTTCGAAGGCCTCTTCGGTTAGCTATATTATCTTATTTTGGAAATACTTTGACTTGAGGTGATTGTAGCAAATTCTTTTCATAGTTTCTTGTTCCGGTTTTGTGAAGTGATATACTCAACTTTTAAGGATGGACATAAAAAAAAAAAAAAAAAACAAAAAAACTTGTTAAGGTTTAGAAGAAGTTGCGTTGTGAGCCCTGTGTTAATTTAGATGATTGAGAGATTATTGATGACTCATACTAAACTCCTACCCAAAGACTTCTCCCCCTTTTGTTTTGCTGTTTTGACTAGCCATGTTGGGAGCTAATTCTAAACCAAATGAATCGTTCATTTGTAAAAAATCAGTACATGATCTATTCTGCATTGCATTCTACCAATTCCACTTGATTTTTAAAGCAAATGTGTCTTTCATTTGGTCTAGAAATAGACCTCAAAATGACTAGTCTTAACAACAATTTGAAAGGGGGAGAAGTCTTTGGGTAAGAGTAGTAGGTGTTTATCTGCAGTATTTGGTCTTGTATATGCTGTTTGTCTATGTCTGTAAGAATCATGCGGCTTCTTTTGCTCAGTTTATGTTGTGCGTCAGATAACTTTTTACCTCCCAGTGAAGGTTCCTTGTGTGCAATTTGTTATGTTCGAGTTCAACATATAAGCTTGGTGGCTCAATGCCGTGTCAGAGGAGATGTATTTGAAACATTTGATTGGATTACTTACTCTGTTCTCTTTAGAGGCTAGACGTCATATTGTTTCTGTCACAAAATTATGAAGAATAATAATAAAAAAAAAGGGCAAGTGGGGCTGAATTTTATGGTGTGATTTCTGCATAAAATATTTTTGGTCAAAGGATTTTATCCCATAACCTCCAACACAACCCCCATTGTCTGATCCTCTTTTGCTGCCACAGTGCCTCCCACAGCTTCTTTCCTCTAAATTTTCTCTTTCTTCCCTACCCTAATGCACTGCCGCTCGTCACGATACGATGCTCACTGGCAACTCCATCACCTCCCGTTTTGGATTTGATGAAGCGAGCTACCACCAGAGTTTTGGATATGGGGAGGGAGGTTAAACAGTGATTTTCAATTACCAGTCTCCCGAGGAGGTTGATGGTATTAAGGTAAGTCACTCAAGGATACAGAGAGGGTGGAGAGGAAGTGAGTGGTCGAGGGAGGTTAGGCAACTGGAATGAGCAGTCGAGGGAGATTGGCAACTGGAGGAGAGCAGGTGGTTGAGGAGGGTTGGTGATTGGGCGGTTGGTTTGGCCGGAGGTCATGCTGCTACCTCAGGAGGAGGGACAGAGGTTGGGCGGCTGTGAGGGGTGATAGAATGACTGATAAGAGAGAATGGTTTGTTTTCATTTCAGCTTTCTCTACTCATAAATTCATAATTTTCCTATTTCTTCCATTAAAAAGAACACCTATCTCTTTTGCTGGCCTTTTCTCTATCTCGTATTCTCGTTGTCTTACTTTCTTGGTTTGTTTACTCTTATATTCCCCCTTTTACCTTTGTTACCCTCTTGATTGTTATTGTCTTTTGGCTGTCTCTTTTTTCCTATGATTTGTGGACCAAGTCTTTGCTGTTTTACAGTTTGTGTTAGGACGGATCTCACCGCCTTTTAATTCTTTGTGACACCTTACCTTTCATTTATCTAGATTTGTATATTAACTTGAAATCAAAGAATCCTTCACAATTTCTCAATGCTTTGCTCCAGGCGTGGAGTGTTTATGGCGTGCTAAACTACCTGCAAGCACTGGTTGACAAGTCAGCGATCATTGAGGTTTTGGAGCGTGAGAAAGAAGGCCTGGAAGATTTCACTGCCAGTAATGGCTATGATTATAATGGTGGAAGTAATGTTTTGCGGGTGTTGGGGTATTTTAGCATGGTTGGTTTGCTTCAGATTCATTGTCTGCTGGGGGACTACCACACTGGATTGAAGTGTCTACAGCCAATTGACATAAGTCAGCCAGGTGTATACAACTCTGTCATAGGAAGCCACATCGCCATTATCTATCATTATGGCTTTGCAAATCTCATGTTGCGAAGGTAAGCATGCTTTGCTTCCCCTGGTTATCTCTGTGAAGGTAATGAAATGTTTTCCTAACCTATTAAAGCGCTCTTTTCTCGGCAGATATGTTGTTGCGATTCGTGAATTTAATAAAGTTCTGTCTTATATTCTCAACAACAAACGCTATTATGAAAAATCTCCACAGTACGAACAAATACTGAAGAAAAATGAGCAGATGTATGCTCTGCTGGCTATTTGTATTTGTCTTTGCCCTCAGACGAAGCTTGTTGAGGAAGCTGTGTATTCTCAGTTGAGAGAGAAGCAGGGTGAGAAGATGAATAAGATGCAACAAAGATACGATGATGAGGCGCTCTATGACGACCTTTTCTCATACGCATGTCCCAAATTTATCATTCCATCACCTCCAAATTACGATGAACCTCTTGTCAATAACAGTCAGGTGTGCATGCTATTTAATGCCTCCATTTGTGCCCTTTGCTTTATTGTTGTATCTACAGTTGTCTTTGTGATAAATTAATAAGTTGGTCTAGTACTCTGGTTGATGGGTGAGTACGATGTTTGATGTGGAAAGCACTTGACGTATCTTTCTTTTTATATCCAGTTTTCGCAGTTTATTTGCTTGCATGTCTATCTAAATTGTGTTCCCTGTACTGATTTCTGAAAACAGTTGGTTTTAACCCAGTTGTTCTTTTTTTTTTTTTTTTTTTTTTTTTTTTTTTTTTTTGACATCTACATGTATCTGAGAGTCTGTTTCTCTCAAGAGCTTTACTTGCCCTAGTATATGCTAGTGACCTACATCATCATTGTGTTATTTTGAATTGTTTACACCCAAGTCCTAACCCCTAGTATATCCAAGTGTGTTACAGAGATGCTTCGTTTGTATTCCTCTGCATTTTGAAGTCCTAATAACATGTTTAGGTTATTAAAATTAAACATGCTCTGGATCGTTTAATGATTTTTTTTGTCATGCGATTGGAACAGTGTTCTGGGCTTTTTCTTTGTGCCTTCTTTGGTGTTGTAAATCGTACTCCATTTCTATTTGTTGCTTGGTTGGATAGGAAAAGCACACCCTATTCGACTGCATGAGTTGTTGAGCGGTTGACTTGTAATACCTGCCTGTTTATCCCTATTCGACTCCATGAGTTGTTGAGCGGTTGACTTGTAATACCTGCCTGTTTATGCGCTGATTGTGTTATGTTTGTTGATTTAACCTTATTGCTGCTCGCTTTTCTTCTTTCTCACAACTTTATATTGGTGGTTTCAGTATCGTGTATTGCAAGTTCCTTATTTGTAACATTTATCTCATGTTTATGCTTTGCCAAGTTTTGGCTGCTTCCTTGCATTCATATAGTTCAAATTTGTCCCACGCAGGATGCGTACAGACTCCAGCTGAAGCTGTTCCTATATGAAGTAAAGCAACAGCAGTTGTTGGCTGGTGTTAGAACCTATTTGAAGGTGTACTCTACCATCTCTGTTGGAAAGCTTGCTTCTCACATGGAAGTGGATGAAGCTACTTTGAGGTTGGGTTTTCTAATATCGCATTTGTTTTCAGTTCTTTTTCATTCTTTGGAAGGTCCCTAACTCGTTTGTGGCCTTTTCACGGCAGGACAATCTTGATGACGTACAAACACAAAACACATACTGTTGGCGCTGAGGGCAACATCATCTCCAATGCAGATATTGATTTCTATCTTGATGATGTATGTCGAGTTTCTTTACTTTCTTGAATGTTCTGTGCGGCCTTTTTGCTTCTTCATTCGTATTGTGCATCTACCTTTTCTGTTATCCGATAGTGCCCACCAACAACTGAAGAGCTACCTGATATTTTATGCTGCTAGGTGACTAGGCTATTGTATTCTGATATGTGTGACAGAACTTTTCTGCTGGAATTTGTGATTTAGTCTGCTGACGTTTTTTTTTTTTTTTTTTCAGGAGGATATGATCTATATTGTTAAATCTAAGCCTTCGAAGCGATATGGTGATTACTTTTTGCGCCAAATTGCCAAGGTATGCATATCACTTTGAGTAGTCTCATGGCTGCAGCTTCTGAGTCCTAAACTAGGCGTTTAACAACACTCCCTCTTATGAAATTTATGTTTCTGATATACAAACGTTTATATTGGCAGTTTGAAGGCCTGATAAGTCAAATCGAGAGGATAAAGTTGGAGTAGAATATACGGGAACCAGTTTGAAGCACTTGCTTCTCTTAACCGCTCGTCTTCTATGAATCTTAGATGTATGTTTTCAGTTTTCACCGATATTTTTCCCAGAAATGGAGTGTAACGAGATGGGAAGCTCTAGCTTTTCAATTTGGAGTTTTTATCGGATATAATCATCTATGAATCGACCATTTTTATGTGCAAGCTTAACCCATAATATGTAGCGTTGCTTGTTTTCATGTGGATTGATCACCTTTTTTTTTTTTTGGAAGGGATTAATACCTAGTCCTAAACGACATAAGGCTAGGTTGCTTTATTCCATAATAAAGTCCTTTTCCTAAAGAGCTCACTACCGAATTCCGAACATCTGTTATATACTTGTATAGTCTCCAGTAATTACGTTTATCATCATTATTTTGTTCCAACTTTTCCTATACGCTTCTCTAATTTATGAATAAATATTTTTTATCCCCTCATGGCAAATGGAGATCACAAGCCATAAATGTGATGCTTTTCCTGGGGAATTTCCTACCGATATATTGGTATTGATCCTAGCTCGTTTGCCAGTTAAATCTGTTCTGCAGTGCACGTCCGTCTCGAAAGATTGGTATTCACTTATCAACACCACTCACTTTGCCATCCTTCACAGCATAAACTAGTTTCGTAATCATGATGATGCCAATAGCGAATGCTTTCTTATCGTAGAACATGTTGGTTTGCGTTTGGAGTGTAAAGGCTTAAACTCCGACTTAACCCCATTAAGCAGATTTTCATCCCCTCGGCCTTTTCGCATACGCGTGACTAGGGATGGGCGTGGAACCCAGACCCAACCCAGACCCGTCAAACCTGACCCATGTGGGTCGGATATGAGTCCTCATTTTTTAGGACCCATTGGGTTTGGGTCGGACCCAGACCGTGATGGGTTGGATATGAGTCTCTCTACTCAGACCCAGACCCGACCCATAGACCCGTCTAATTTAATTTTTTTATTAAAAACCTAAATTCTAACCTTCGTAAAACATTATTGTGTTACTTGATAGACTACACCATAAACCACATGGTATAAATATCCATGATTTTTTCCCCTACCAAAGCTATCTACCGGAGAGTACCCCCATCGCGTTATCATCGTCAACGTCGTCCACCTTCTCGTTTACTATGTAATATTTTATTAGATGATTAAAACTTTGATATTATTGTTTATGAGAGTTCATGTATTGACATTTGACACTTACGGGTGTATGCTAAGTTATGAGCATTGTAAGATTGGTTACAAGTTGTTTATTGCAAGTACCTGTCTACTATTTGACGTATTAGTGCAACAAAATAATTTTTTGAGCTAGAAAATATCATAGAAATCGGCTTAGATGAAGTTCTCACATAAGACCCAGACCCTGCCCATGCCCATCGGGTCTTGATGGGTCCGGATCTGGATCGGAAAATTTTAGACCCATATGGATATGGGTCGTAACCCCATTAAGCAGATTTTCATCCCCTCGGCCTTTTCGCATACGCGGTGACCATGTAATTTCGGTTCGCGGTTCTTGTAATGGATTGGTTGCTTTGCTCTATTTAGACATTCTATGCTCTCCAAACACAATGACCTTTAAGCAAGAGTAGTGGTGTTTCTGACTATTGGCATGTTGATATTGGCCTTGGTTACGATAAATTGAATGATGATTATAAGGTTGTTCGGGTTTATTATACTGAACCACATGGACAATATGTAGTTTATAGCTTGAAACATAATTGTTGGGGTGAGCTTCTCGTTGAAGATAATCTTACTGATAATTCTAGCATTGGTGGTGTACTAGCTCAAAATCATATCCTTCATTGGCTTTATTGGGATCGTATTAAAGGATTTGATGTTTGATCAGAGAAGTGCACCGACTTGGCTTTGCCGGATCATGACGAAGTTCATGATTTTCCTTATTATTTACGAGTTCTGCGTGGTTCTCTTGTTTGTGTTTATTGACTAATAGATATCTAGAACACGAATTTGTTGGGGTCGATATTTGGGTAATGAAAGAGTCTTGGTCCAAGTTGGGGAGTATATCCAAGGCGATTCGGTGTCTCATAGGTTATGTAGTTCTTTTATCCCTTATTTAAAGGGAGGTGAAGGTGAGGAAGAGGGCGAGGGCGAGGGGAAATTGTTATGGTATAGCTTGGAGGACAAGACTTCTAAAGTCGCTAGCAGCGGCGGCGGATATGGAGTTGCGTCTTTTATCGTTTGTGATGCAAGCCTTGTTCCGCTTAACGGTAACGATAGAATTTTTTAAACAGGCGCGGGAAAATGTAGTTAATAATCGTTATTAAAAGATCACAGAATGAAGTTGGATCAAATGTGGGGTGTAATTGGTTCCATTTTGGGGATTAGATTACGTACATCCGAAAAAATCAAACGAGTTTTTGCCATTTTGGTTCTCTTTCCCATCTTCTTAATTACGTAGTACTTTTTTTTACTTTTGTGTACTCGATCGTATATATACTACTGTTCTTATGTTTGGCTTTTGTTACCCTCTTGTAATTTCTATCGTCTTTGGCTTGTATTGTGTATGGCGTGCTAATCTAGCTACAAGCAAGCCGAAAGTGAAAGCGAGGGGGCTAGGCCGCTAGGGGTTGAGAAATAGTCCCACTGGTCGGGCCGAGTTGGGATTTTTTCGGGCCTAGTTGCACCAAAAATGTTTCCAGAAATGTTTTCAACGACATTTCAGGGATGCCTGAAGCTACGTCAGTAGGCAAATATATGGGTTGCCAAATCATTGATAGTAGAGTAACAAAGGAGACTTTTGCGAATGTACTTTTAACCTCTAGAAACAAATAACTAAGGTAGCGTTTAAAAACATGAATTTGAAAATTTGTAATCATTTCAAATCTATCATTTGAAAATGTAGAATGCAAATATAAATTTATTATTTGGGGATGGTTGGATTTCAAAATGACACATCTTGAGGTGTCATTTGTTTTTGGGCTAATTGGATGTGATACAAATTCCAAAGGATTTGACACAAATCCAAATTCTCAAATTCTTGAGTTTCCAAACATGTGATTTGTGTCAAATTTGGATTTGAGAATTAAATCCTTATTCCCGAACACTCTCTAAATGGAAAACAAATTCTATCTAGCAAGCAGGAAGAAACTTTAATTCAATTTAACTTAGCCTCTAAGGCTACGTTCCAAATGCAAAGTTTTTAATCACAAGATCGATTCATAAAGAGATTGATAAAATCTACATAAAATTTGTATGGAACAAGGATACCATTAGCAAGTCCCCTAATGTAATAGGATAGGATAAGATTCGTACCCCCAAAAGCACACAAATTATTAGGTACCCCGGGGGTACCTAGAGCTACGCACCCCCCGGTTAACTGTTCACTTATTATATACCACATTATAGTCATTATATACTTTCACTCATTATTTTACAATTTTCACTCATTATTTCTCAATTTCACTCATTATATACTTTCACTCATTATTTTACAATTTTTACTCATTTTTTCTCAATTTTCACTCATTATCTTCTGATTTTCACTCATTATATATAACATTATAGTCATTATTTATTTTCAGTCATTATTTCTGAATTTCCAATCATTATATACAACTTTATTGTCATTATTTATTTTCCGATCATTATTTCCCAAATTTCACTTATTATTTCCCGAATTCCACTCATTAGTTTTCAATTTTCACTCATTATTTCTCAATTTCGCTCATTATATACCACTTTATAGTCATTATATACTTTCACTCATTATTTCCTAATTTTCACTCATTATATATGATTTATAATTATTATTTATTTTCAGTCATTATTTCTCAAATTTCACTCATTATTTTGCTAATTTACTAATGGAAAAACAATAATGAAAAGACCCACAATTTCCCTTTTCTCTCTCCTCGCCCACCCCCACCCCTTACCCCACCCGACACCACCCTAGCCCCGCCGCGATCCGTCCCCACCACCACCATTGACGGCCCTCGACCAGCCTCCGTGATCGCCTCCCTACCGCGACCCTCCCCCCGCCAATTCACGACGCCCCCACCCCTTCCTTCTCCCCTATTATCCCCTCCTTTCTTTTCGATCTCCTTTGACATCCTTTATTTGCGGCGATGATGGTGGTGCGTGTGGTCGGCGACGTAGGGTGAGGGGTGGGGGACGTTTTTGTGCGGTGGCGGTTGACAATAGGGGCTGGGGAAGGGAGTGAGAGAGGAGAGAGAAAATGAGAAAAAAGGGACTTGGAGGACGATGGAGGTGGTGGCACGGGCTCAGGGATGCCGCCGTGGGGTCGCCGGAGCGGCGCGCCTCAAGTGGTGATGGTGTCGTCGCGTGAGGTGGTGGTCGGCGCAAAGGGGCGGCGACGGTCAGGTGGTGCGTGGTGGTGGCTGTGGGTGGGTGGAGAAGGAGAGAGAAAAATATGTGGTTTGAGCTGTGGTCTAATAGTATGGGCCCAGATTGTTTTCTTTTAGACTGACCTAACATAAATTCATAGACTCTTAATAAATAAGAGGGGGGGTACGTAGAGCTCCGTACCCCAAGTGTACCATATACCAATTGCCAAAGGCATGGGTGGCCTAGGTCTTCCTAAAGCAGAGGTGGCCAAATAAGCTATATTGGGGTCAAAATAGTTCCAAAAAAGTATATTAAAAGATTAAGTCTATTTGAGGTGAGCATAAACCTTCTATTACTAGGTCGTGGCAATGGAAAAAGCTCATATCTCTTAGACATGTTTTCAAGATATATAGGTCTTCGATGGCAAATTGGTAATGAAAATGTAAATTTTTGGTTAGATAACTGGGCTTTTCCGAATCCGATAAACAGCGGCGAAGCCAGCTGGTGGCTTGGGGTGGCGGCCGCCACCCCGGCCGGGGAATTTTTTTTTGAAGTTTTTTGGGCAGAATCCCTTTATATATATTTTAGAGCACCAATTTAGCATAAGATGTTGTTAGTGCAGTGGTTAGAGTGCTATCATTGTATGTAACCTGGAGGTTGTGGGTTCAAATCTTCTTAATAGCAAGTCTCATTGTTTTTTTAAATTATTCCTATACTTTTTAAAAATAAGCATAACTTTAGTTAGTCGACGATGAGAGGATTTGAACTCTTGACTAAGGTCTGAGCAATTGTCTTTGATATATATTCTCATTTAGATTGTTCATTCCTCCACTTATGTTTTGTTCGCATTTACAATATATTTTTTCTTTCTTATTTCATAATTTGTTGAGCATGTACGTTTTATTCAAGATCGAATTTAGGGGGTAGCCTGAGGTGCACCGGCTACCACAAATTCCCCGAAAACACCTAATTATTGCCTTAAAAATTCCAAAAAATTAGGGAAAAAAAAAAAAAACTTGTACTAAGATGGTTACCCCAAATTTTTGGGGTTAGGTTCGCCCCTGCCTCCGTTATGTTTCTTATTAAATAGGATCGTATAGTATCAGTTTTTATTAGAAACAATAAACGATTCCTATATTATCCGTTAGAGATACCGCGTATACAGTTATAATCCGCCACCCCAAGTTTTTAATCCTGGCTTCGCCCCTGCCGATAAATGATTTAGTTCCAAATCTTGATAACCTCTATACAAATATTAGTGTTAGTTTTTTGGTCAATTCAACTAATGGATCTTTTACCACATAGTCAGCGGCTTGGCTAATCCAAGGTCTTTTGGATAAAACCCAAATAAAATTTAGTTTTCACCGGATTTGGCAATTTGATATTCTTTTTCAAATTGTCTACAACATAATTAAATTTGGTAAATTAAAGTTGGCAAGTAGTAAAAATATGATTGTCTTGTAAATTTACCATATTTACAGTAAGTTTATGACACTGATCATAAGTCAATATCAATGAAAACAAATTTAATTTTATTTATTTCCAAAATCAAGGACCCCTTGAATTGATTGTCTCTTTTTCCTTATAATCCACAATTTCCTAAATTAGGTAACAAAATTTACTACACATTTGATTGTTTTTACTACAAACTAACTATAAACATTCTTTTTATTTGTCTACATATAGACTCCTAGCATTTTTTATTCCTATTAAGATAAAAAAAATTCCCTTGAAAAACTTTTAAGAATAGTCTTCCGACTCGTGATAGGCTGAATCGCAGTCACGTACCGATCCCTGCTCATTGTGCTTTATATGATCACAAGCTCAGATATTCACTTCATTTGTTGTTATTATGTCCCGTTATAATAGAAGTGGCTAGCAAATTTGACATTAAAATTGATTGATACCTTATCCAAAATATTAATAACAATGAAAATCATTCTTTTCGTTACAATCTGAAGACCCTTCGAACAGGGCAACCATGTGACCTCCGACCTCGCCGTGACTGGAATTGCATGTCGTCTTGGTCAACTTTGCACGCATGATTTGGCTGGGTGGGTTTGGTTGGTGTTTGGATTGATTTTAGGGAAAGCAAACAAGTAATGTTAAATTAGTGGTAAATTTCAGCGTGCGGTCTTAAAAAAAAAAAACGCAAATACTATCGTACCCCGGGGGTACGGATAGAATGGTACCCCCTGAGCCTTTTCCAAGCTGGACTTTTATTTATTTTGTTTATATTTACAATTTATGTTGGGCTCATGTCAAATTTGGCCCAATACTTATTCAACCAAAACCAACTCCCTTACTCTCTCATACCTCATCTCCCTTTATTTTCTCTCTCCTCTCATAACCACCTACCACCACCACCACGCACCACCTGACCACCGCCGCCCCCATGCCCCTTTTCTCGACCGCCGCCCCTCCCCTGAATCTTGCCGCCCCTCCCCCGACGTTCGCCGCCCCACCGTGCCCTAGGTTCCACCTCTCCCCCAATTTTCGAAGTGGAAAAAGAAGGAAATGGGGGAGAAGGAAGAAGCGACGACATCGCGTGGAGGCAGGGGGAGGGTCGCGACAGGGAGGCAGTTAGGATGGCTGAGTCGGGGCCGGTGTTAGGGGTGGTCGGCGACGGCCGCCGGTGGGGCTGGGGTGGTCGGGTGGGGGTGGAAAGAGAAGGGGAGGGGTGTTTTTTTTGTTTTTTGTTTTTGTTTATTTGATTTAATCTTGACCATTGATCTAAAGTATTCATTTTCAAACAAAAATCGTTCATTTTAACACAAATATCGTTCATTTTAGAACATAAATTACCTATTTCAGATTAAATTACTCAAGACAAAAAAAATTCATTCTAAAACAAATATAATTCATTTTAGAACAATAAACATTCATTTTATAACAAAAACCATTCATTCCAAATCAAATATCATTCATTTCAGAACAAAAACTCCTTCATTACATAACCATTCAATTTAAAACAAATACCATTCATTCTAGAACAAAAAATCATTCATTACATAACCATTCATTTTGTTTCGCGATGAACGACTTTTGTTTCGGGATGGTTAGGTTTTGTTCTGAGATGAATGTATTTTGTTTCGGGATGGTTAGGTTTTGTTCTGAGATGGTTGGTTTTTTGTCCTAGAATGGTTAGTTTTTGTTTCACTATGGTTGGTTTTTGTCCTAGGTGTTAGTTTTTGTCGTAGAATGGTTACCTTTTGTTCTGGAATGGTTAGTTTTTGTCGTAGAATGGTTACTTTTTGTTCTGAAATAAATGTTTTTTGTCCTAGAATGATTACGTTTTGTTATGGGATGAATGAGTTTTGTCTAGGAATGGTTGGTTTTTGTCCTAGAATGATTACTTTTAGTTATGGGATGAATGAGTTTTGTCTAGGATTGGTTGATTTTTGTCTTAGAATGATTACCTTTGTTCTAGAATGGTTAGTTTTTGTCCTAGAATGGTTACTTTTTGTTCTGGAATGACTAGTTTTTGTCCTAGGATGGTTACTTTTTGTTCTGGAATGAATTATTTTTGTCTTAGGATGGTTACTTTTTGTTCTAGAATGGATGGTTTTTGTCTAGGATGGTTATTTTTTGTTCTGAAATGGTTAATTTTTGTCCTAGGGTGGTTGACTTTTGTTCTGGAATGAACGGTTTTTATTTCGGGATGATTATTTTTTGTTCTGGAATGATGGTTTTTGTTCTGAAATGAATGATTATTGTTCTAAAATTAATGGTATGTTCCGTAACTATTTATTGGGTATGTTCTAAAATGATCCATTTTTGTTCTATGATGATTTGATATTGTTCAATAATGATTAGATTTAATTTATAATACCAAATTAAAAAACACACCCAAAAACCCCACCCCTTACCTTTTCTCTCTCCTCCCCCAACCCCCCCTTACCCCTCCCGACACCACCCCATCCCCGCCGCGATCCGTCGCCGACCACCACCAACACCGGCCCCGACCCAGCCATATTAACCGCCTCTCCCAAGCGACCCTCCCCCCACCACTCCATGACACCGCAGCCCCTTCCTTCTCGCCTATTATCCCCTCCCTTCTTTTCGATCTCACTTGACATTCCTTATTTGCGGCGATGATGGTGGTGCGTGTAATTGGCGGCGTAGGGCGAGGGGTGGGGGACGTTTTTTGGGCGGTGGTTGTTGAGGACAGGGGCTGGGGAAGGGAGTGAGAGAGGAGAGAGAAAATGAGAAAAACGGGACGTGGAGGACAATGGAGGCGGTGGTGCGGGCTCAGGGGTGCTGACGTGGGGTAGCCGGAGCGGCGCCCATCGAATGATGGTGGTTGCGTCGAGTGGGGTGGTGGTCGGTGAAGGTGGCCGGCGGTGGTTTGGTGGTTCGTGGTGGTGGCTGCGAAGTGGTGGTCGGGGGAGGTAGAAGGGGATTGGGAATAGGAGAGAGAAAGAAAATGAGGTTTGGGCCTTTTGTTTGATGTTGTGGCCTAATAATAATTTTGGCCCATATTATTATCTTTTAGATTGGGCTTAACATCAAACCATGGCCATCATAATTGGGCCGGGGGTACGAAAAGGATGGTACCCCCGGGGTACCATAGAAGCGTTGAAAAAAAAAACCACCACCGGAGAGGTCATTGTGGTGCCGTGCGTATTACGGAGGCTGTGCCGTGAGCATGGCAAGTTGTTTGTATTAAGCGGCGGTCATGGGTGGTGGTAGAGAAGAGAGAGATTAGTTTTTTTTTTCTTTGATAAAAGCTGTGGGTTTGGGATTTCAAGCAAAATGAAATTAAAAAGGCCATTAACTGTCATTGTTATTGTGCCATCTGTCCTAACGGAGTTTAGAATTTAACGGAAAATTAGATTAAGGTCCTGAGTTGAGCTGTTAAAAGTTAGAGGTCCTAAAATCAAAAAAATGGCAAAGTTTTGGTCCTAGTTTAGCTATTAACTCCTTGTATTGACGGCGTAAGGCAACTTTTTCTGTTTAATAGAAGATTGCGCAGCCGAGGTGGTTACACTTTTTGGTGAATTTGGACCATATGCGACCAAGAGATTGTTTCTTTCTGTGGCAATGGCTGAACTATAGCCCTTTGATCGCAACACTTCCCCCAATTCCCCTTCAACAGTCACATTTGACACTTCTTGAAAGCATAGTATATCAGCGATATACTCAAGTACCTCTTCTAGTATTTTGGGTCTCCCATCGTTCCAATCATCCCATCTTGGTTTGTACTTGTCGCTCTTGAGGGCGACGTGGTGTGCGAACATTGTGCGTTAAAACTAAAAGTCTGTCATTACCCAAATATCGACCCCAATGTGTTATCATAACCAGATTTTTGACTTCCTTTGATGTATTACCAATGTGTAACACCCTAAAATTTAAAACACTAAATTTAAAATAAATAAACACAGAGAAAATGCAGCGAAATTCCATTCTTAATAAAAAATTACTATTATAACAATAAGAGTCTGTTTGGATAGGGGGAAATGGAGCGAAAGGGAGGGGAGGGGGAAGGAGGGATGCATTTTCCATCGTTTGGGTAGAAGTTTGTAGGGGGAGGGAAAGTAAATGGAGGGATGAATTCCCCCTCCATTTCCTCCATTTTTATCCTTCCTCAAATGGAGAGATTTGAGAGGAAAATACACCAATATTATGTCAAATTATAAAAATGCCCTTAGATTTTCATAAAACCACAACTACATTTTCCAAAAATTCTCAAATTAACTTTTCTAGTATTTCTCTATCCTCTCTCCACCCCTAACCACTAGGGGTGAGCAAGAAAAGCGGGTACCCGGAACCGTACCCGGACCCGCTTAGGACCCGGCGGGTCCGATTAGACGGGTACGGGTCCAAAAATTTAGGACCCGTTGGCAACGGGTCTGGGTACGGGTCCTATAATTTTGGACCCTTTGCCCGCCGGGTACCCGCTAAGGTATGAGTTCGAATGGGTACCCGTTGTTTAACGGGTCCAAACTAGTACCTAAAACCCGACAAAGCTTTTTTAAAAAAAAAAAGAAATTGAAGTTTAAAGTAAAAATAGGTCAATTTAAAGATAACCATGGTTACCATTAGCGTGGTTAGCTTTGAAAGTAATAATTTTTGGATGACTTTTGGCTCGTGCATCTACAAAACTTGTTGCTCAAAAATCAAACGGGTACCCGTTACCCGCTGAGGCAATTAACGGGTCCGGGTACGGGTCCAATTTTTGAGGAACCGTTTGTAACGGGTCCGGGTCCGGGTCCATGATAAAGTAGCGGATAATACCCGTTCATGCTCACCTCTACTAACCACCATTGCCGGCACCCCACGACAGCCGCCGGCCGACGCCAACCACCACCTTACCCGGTGCCAACACCACCAATCGAACCACCGAACCCCGGCGACCAATTCCCCCTTAAAACCACTCTCTAACCACTACCGTAAGACCACTTAATTTCAGATTTAGGGTTTAAAAACCAAAAATAAAAAGAGATTTACCGGCCAACTAGGGCCGGTTCCGGGTAGGCGACGAGTTGGGGAGGTGTCGCCCAGGTGTTAGAGAGAGGGACAAGGGTGGTTCGTGGCGGATCTTGGTAAAACGAGGGAGGAGGCAAAAACAGAAACCGCTTCGCACGTGGTGGAGGGAAGGGATGTGGTGACCGTCGAAGGCCACCGTGCACTCGCCGTACCATTGCGGTTCGGCTGGTGCCCTCGGCGTCGGATTTGGCTGTCGCCTGTGTGGGGCGCGCGGTGGCCGTGGGGCGGCACAAGGAGAGGAAAGAGAAAACAATGGGCTAGGGATGGTTTTTATTTTTATTTTTGCTGTATATTATATATTTGCTTTTAATTATGAAAAATTAATATTAATTACATTACTTCTTTTCCCTTCTCTTCATTTCTTTCCTTATCCAAACAAAGGAATTTGATGGATATCCCCCTCCCTTTCCCTTCACTTCCCTTCCCTCTCTCCCCCTCCCCTCCCTTTCCCTTCTAAAATGTTATCCAAACATACCATAAAGGTGTTAACGCCACATTTGTCCTCGAGACATATTTAAGGCTAAAGTAACCAAAAAAAAAAAACTAGTCAGTCCCAAATTTCTTAGAGTGAGGGATCTACTAAATATTTAGATTAAAGAAGCGGAAATAAACTTTAATTTTAAACAAACTCTTAAACGAAAGTTGCGCATCCTCTCAACAAATATCATTTTTCAATGTACAATCAAGTAAACCTTCAAATTAATTGTTGATACATTTTCATAATCGGGTCATCACTTGTTCAAATCAACAAGTATAAGGACGTGAGCCAAAACTGGTAATCAACACAACACTCATCAAATGTAGTTTAAAAAAGGTGAAGTACGGTGATATTTCGAACTTTAGATCATCCTTATTGGTGAGACTTTTACAAATTATTTCCAAAAATGTGTTGTCTTGATTGTTAAGACTTTTAGATGAGTCTTACGATAAAACTTAATTCATATTAAATTATTTTTGGGCAAAAATGGGGTCTCATTGACAATGAGACGATCTTTAAAAACAAGGACCTTCTTTAAAATCGAGACCCTTTAAATTCTTGTCCTTTAGAAAAAGCCCTCTCCCCCTCTTTGAGACCCATTTTGAGACCTTCAATGAAGATGATTTTATCTCAAATATAATTTGTATATATAAATTGGAATTGTATCAGGTTGGAAATAGTCTTAGGCTCTATAGATAAGACTTAATAAAAATAGTTCTCAGATCATTTCAGAGTCATTCAAATCACATCAGATCAGACCAGAGTCATTCAAATCAGATCAGATTAGATTAGGAGCAATCAAATTAGATCAGAAAGATGCAGACCTATCAAACAAAGCCTTAAGGCCAGAAGTCAAAAATGATAACTCTACCTACTAAATTACTTAACTGAACTAACTAATTTTCATAACTGCAATAACTCTATAACTCCACTAACTATAACAACTAACTCTACCACCACCCCACCCACCAACCACCACCCCACCGCATCAATCACTGTCGCCGGTGGTCCGGCACTGGTCAACGGTGGTCCGGTGGCGATCAACGACGTTTGGCGGAGGTCAACGATGGTCCGGTGGTGGTCAAACGGTGGCCCGGTGGCGGTCAACAGTGGTCCGGCGGTGGTCAACAGTAGCCCCGACGGTGGTCAACAGTGGTCTGGTGCTGCCATTCACAATTAGCTAAGTTATGTTAGTGGGAGTTGCTAGAGTTATTAGAGTGGATGCAGTTACATAATTTAGTTAGTGCAATTATGTAGTTAGAGTTAGCTAATTTAGTAGTAGAGTTATTAGTTCTCACTTCTGACATAAGGTAATTCTGACCGGATGCAACCCCTATATAAATGTGATACAAGGGGAAGGGAACCTTTAATAGAGCCAGGTATCACCTCGAAACTATACTATCGATTGAGTCAAACCTTACTCTAAACCCTGTGACAAAAGTCTAACCTCAAAACTCTACTATCGATTGAGTTAGACCTACTTTAAACTTAACAACAAATAAGTTTGACCTCAAAACTCAACTACCGATTTAGCTAGACTTTACTTTGAACTCAACAACAAATATTAGACGGGGCATTCACCTCACATCATCCTAACAAATACAACAATGATGGGGAATCGAAATCCCATTTCTCAAACGAAGAATAGGCAACCCATCTCTCAAATTCACCTGATAAAATGGTTAAATTATACAACCACTAAATAATTTCTTTTCCAATAACCTTACATACTCCGTAGGTTTTAAGAAAAGACCATGTCCTGGAAATCCACTTCGTCAAGAAGGTGGTTAATTTCATGAATGTATCGGAAGTCCATGTTTGATCAGCTTTCTCATATAGTCATATTGATCCAGAAAACGACCCACCTTCTTGACAACCTCGACCGCCGTCGTCGAGTCGTCAAAGCAGAAAAACGACACTCCCACCGCCCCGTCGACGAGGCCAAAATCGACCCACCCCCCTCGAGGCTTCGACCCAGCCAATCCAAAACCAAAAATGCATCTTTTCAATTTCTTCACCGCAACACATCCTCGGCCGGACTAAGCCAATGGAAGTTTAGAACTTTATGTTGTAGGAGAGGTGTATATTATTGGATGATTTTAGGAGTCTACATATATCATAATCAAGTGTGATAAATTAAAAATGTCAAGTAGTAAAAATAATGTTCAGTAATGAATTTAACATATTTGTTGTAAATTCATGACATTAGTAGTAAAATCAGCATTGTTACGAATGTATCAATGGATAGAAATTTAAATTGATTTATTTCCAAAATCAAGAACTCTTGATTGTCTCTATCTCTTTCCTCATAATACATCATTTCTTAAATTATTCAACAAAATTTACTTCACATTTGATTATTTTTTACTACAAACTAACTATAGACACTTTTCTATTTATCTACAGACTCCTAGCATTTTGATATCAACATATCATCTAATATATATATATGTAATCCTGAACCCGCTCAATTCTCACGCTGACACGTGGCATATAATAATATTATTATATTGTAAATAAAATTTATCCAAAATAGGATATGGTAAGTATTACTATATGGTGATATTATTCTAATAAAATAACATTATTACTTGATTTATGGAAAATAGTTATGTAATATAGTAATTAGTTGATTTATGGCAATTTGATCATATATCCCACGGGTGTTTCAAAATGGGATTTTAGCTTTTGAAATGTGACTTTTCCTCTAATTACATTACAAATATCCCACGAGTGTTCGAAATGTGGTTTTAGGTTTTGAAAGGTGATTTTCCATGTAATTACATTACTAATATCCTACGGGTGTTCGAAATGAGAATTTAGATTTTGAAAGGTAACTTTTCATCTTATTACATTACAAATATCCCACGGGTGTTTGAAACATGATTTTAGGTTTTTAAAGGTGACTTTCTATCTAATTACATTACAAATATCCCACGGGTGTTCGAAACATGACTTTAGGTTTTTAATGGCGACTTTCATCTAATTGCATTACAAATATCCCACGAATGTTTGAAATGAGATTTAAAGTCTTAGATAAAAATTTTGTTTATACAATTTTAACATTTAAACATAAATAGCCCAGGCGTTGCACGAGCCATCAAACTAATTATACATATATAGTAGGAAAAGTATGTATAATCTTCAAGATTACGTTAGTTTTTTGTTTTATACCAAAGAGTTGGACACGATATGATTCAACTTACGTACAACATCTGATCTGATTTGAATTTGTTACGAATTCGGGTCGGTCGGTACCATGAAACTAGTCCATGGGGAGAAACACACGCAGCGGAATTCATTCGAAACGTTTCTCAGTCGTCTCTGGTTTCTCTATCGTACATGTTTTCTCATTGATTTCATCAATATTACATCGTATATATAGTAGCTACAATTCACCGTCTTAACCTACAAGTAATACAACTTTCCTAAATACAACCTACCATAAATGTAATTCGTACATATTCACAATATCTACGATATTCACGATATATACGATATTACCATAACTTCGTATATGGTAATATATTGCTGACCATATTACTCCATAATATCTCTTGATATTATCTCGTAATATCGTCACCTTCCATTTTCCCTATTACCCCCCCTCAAACTCATGGTAATTTGCGAAAATACTTATGGTAATTTGCGAAAATTTCCATGGGTTTGCCAAAACTCGTTTGGAAAGGAGAAGGGTAGAGAGAAAAAAATGGTAATTTTTCTCAATAGGCGTTTCTTCATCGTAATTTCGGCATCTTTCGCAATCCGTCGTCTTTATTGTCATTCGCTCGTGTCGGTCTCAATCTAGAATCGGTCTCATATCGTTCTCGGATTTCAAGTCGGGTCGGGTTCAATTCGGGTCGAGCTCATTTCAAATCGGTTCGGTTCGGCTTTGTTCAAGTGGGTCAATTCCCACTGTTGTTCTTCGTCATGCATGTGGGACAATACCCACAATTCACACATCCAATTTCAATTCATCCGTCATACCCCTACATGGGGTCCACTGCCAAAAATCTTCCAAAATTTACTTTTGTGTAAATTTTGATAGTAGTCGGTGCTTTCTCTTCAATTTCTTTGGTCGTTCGTCAGTCGCTTAAATCCAACAAACATTCAAACCTCTAGTTGAGGTCAGTTCGGTTCTTTGGCTCGGCATTCATCAAAGCCCAATTCAGGCTCGTTCGGGTTCGTCGTGCTCCAATCCGGAGCTCGGGTTCGTCATCATCGGGTCTATCGTTCGTTCGGATTATCGTTCGCCGTCGTCCATCAACCCATCAATTGGGTCGGGTTCGTTCGTCAAACTCTGTTTGATTCTTCTTTCAACAAAGCCCATTACTGGGTCAGCTCGGGTTCGTAATCGGGTCGCATCGTCTTCAGGTTCAACCCGGCTTCATCATGCTCGGGTTCGGGTTCGTAATCTGGTCTTGATTGGTTCGAGAAAGAGGGAGAGCCCCCCCTGCGCAGCCAGGTGATCTTCTTCATCGCCGGGACTGGTCGGATCGTCTTCGGTTCGGATGATCGGGAACATCTCCGTTTCGATCATAGTCGGTCGTCGATTATCGTCTTTCAACCTCTGTCATCGTCAGGGTTGTGGTCGTGCTCGGTTTCGTCGTCGGTCAGTCGTGCTCGGCCGCCTGTGATTCGATCATGGTCGGCCGCCTGTGATTCGATCGTGGTCGGTCGTCAATTCCTCTTGGTCGTGGTCAAGTCGGTCATGCTCGTTGGGAGGTCGGAGGTTCAATTGATCATCTGATCAAATAACCCATGTTCGTTCGTCGTTCTTCGGAGTAAAATTGGTTTTATTATTAATCAATAAAACCAAACCACGTACAACATTAAGGTTGCCATGACTTTCGGTCTCAATTTCTCTTCGGCTAGGTTCAAGAGTCCTCAGGAACGAGGCTCTGATACCATGTTACGGAATTCGGGTCGATCGGTCGGTACCATGACTATTAGAATTAGAGTTGTATATATACTAACATAAGGAACATATTCATGTTTTTAAACTGAATTTAAAGTTGTATCATAGGTGTATAGGGAGTTAATGATATAAAAAAAAAAAAGACGTAAGCTGCATGCGTGCAGCTTTGGCCGGAACTCATCAACTACGCATCTCGCACAATTAATTTCTTTGCTTCTGCTGGCCTGGTGTACATTTTAGGAATCATATATATGATCATCTTCTATATCTATACTAAGCTTCTTCCCGTTTTACTAACTTAACTAGTAGGACCACAAAAAACATTACAAATAAGGAAAGTAGAACATCATTTAGAACTGATTCAAAAAAGAAAAAGAACATCATTCAGAACTGGAGGGAGTATGATCGTTTTAAACGCGTTGAATAAACGTAAATATTTTGTATAAAAAAAAACTAAACGTCTATTTATCACTCTACATAAAGCTAACCAGGATGAATGCCCGTGCGTTGCACGAGACTCTTAATAATGATATCTATTGTTAGCCGATCCCAAATTATTTTGGTAATAAGGCTTGGTTGTTGTTGTTGTAATGTAATAAATATGAATTATTATACTCCGACATTTATGTTGGATGAATACAATATAGAGTGACTTGATTGTGGGATTATTTTTTTATATATATTTTATATATCTGATAAAAAAAATTTCGCGGGCGTCAATTTGTGTGTTTTCCTCTTTCATTATTAGATTAAAATTTTTCTTTTTGACACGAAACATCCTATGAAGCTCAACGCATGATATTACAATATTTTTATGAGGAAATTGAGCATCCTAGTTTCAAGGTGATCATGAGAATGGTGGTATGGTGGAAGGAAACTCAATGCCTAGCTATATACATTGTATTGTATACTGTACGATCAAAGCAATGTATATAACCATCTTTAATTTGCTTCATATAAGGTTTCTTTAATTGTGAATATATGATTGGTTTGCATGTAATTAATGAGTGATAATAATGAGGATTGTAATATATTAGGAGGGATGTTAAACATTTTTTTTTTTTTTTTTTTTTTTTTTTTTTTTTTTTTGTGTTTGGATGGACATCCAATGCTTTTACTATTAAAAAATTATCAAAACTCTCTAAAAATCTCCGGTCAATGTGAGAGGTACAAAAAAGCCTCATTTAATAATATAGGACTATATGTAATTCTACAATAATATGGAGGAGTTGCAAGTGCTCTATATTGTATACGTACAGGAGCTGTGTGTGTCCAATTTGATTGACTGATTGCCTTTCGGTCGATGTTTTAGTGGTCGTTTGGTTGCATAAGGGAATTCGTAATGCCCATGAAGTTCCACTTTGGTTGCAATTACCAAGGGGGGGCTAGGTAAGTTAATTCGTCCATTTTGTGGGAATTAGAAATTCTCATGATTTGTCAAATCCCACGATTTTAGGCAACCAAACAACTCCAAAAAAATTAATTCATGAGAATTTTGAATTCCCATGATTTTGAGTAGCAACCAAAGGACCACTAAGATTTTTCCTTAATCCTTACCTTTGCTTGCTTTTATGTCAAATTTCCATAAAATAAATTACGCGATATAATAATTTTTGTCAATTTTTCCATAAAAGATGCATGCGTGCCAAGCTCGCACATCATCTCTTATATATAGACGTTTGTACATCCAATATATATATATATATTTCTAATTCTAATAAATCGTTGCAATAATGAAAATCATAACCAATATTGATCCTTTTCCAGGTGAATTTCCTACGGAAATCGTGGCATTAATCTTAGCTCGTCTCCCAGTCGAATCGATTCTACGATGCAAAACTGTTTCGAAGAGTTGGTGCACTCTTATTAGCAGCACATATTTCATCAACCTTCAGCTAAACCACAACCAATCTCTGGGTCATGATCACTCCAATAGCCATTATTTTCTAATTACCGAACATGTTTTTAGGTATTGTGTAGATCCGTGTTTGGAGCGCAAAGCCTTAAACTCCGACTTCATCCCATCCAAGGCGATTAATATCCCCCCACAAACTGAATCTTACAATATTGAACGTGTAACTTTGGTTCGTGGTTCTTGCAATGGCTTGGTGGCATTGCTGTATTCGGACTATCTTTACTGTTACGAGAAAAATAATTTCGTGGGCCCAAAATACGAGATCGTACTGTGGAATCCATCGACAAACGATTACGTTGTCCTCCCCTTTATCGAGTGCCTACCTGAAATTACCGGATTTGGGTGTACTGATATTGGTCTTGGATATGATAGACAGAATGATGATTATAAGGTGGTTCGGGTTTATTTCACACCACCACGGGGCCAATTCTACGTAGTTTATAGCTTGAAACATAATTATTGGGGTCAACATTTCTTTGACAATGACGGTACGTTTATGAGCTACGAAGGTGGTGTATTAATCCAAAATCATATTCTTCATTGGTGTTGTTTTGATCGTATTCGATGCTTCGATGTCTGCTCTGAGAGGTGGTCCGACTTGGCTTTGCCGCTTGTTGACGAACCATCTCATTTACGAGCTTTGCGTGATTGCCTCTGTTTAGTGACTATGAGTCGACACCCCGACTCTCTAGAGGCCGATATTTGGGTGATGAAAGACTACGGTGTTAAAGAGTCTTGGTTCAGATTCTGCCGCATACCTGGTGTTAAATACGTTACATCTCCCATCGCTTATTCAAAAGGAGGTCATCAAATACTTTTAGATATAGGAGGGCGGCCCAATGGGCCATTTTGGTATGATTTGGAGGAAAATACTCTTCAAGTCGCTAAATGTGGAGAGGCGGCGGGTTATACCCTTTGTGTGGCAAGCCTTGTTCCACTCCATGGACATAATAGAGTCGTTAAACAGGCGCAAATAAAAAGTGAACATAATATCAAGCAACCGAGCTTATAGCTATCGATCACAAATGTGATGCTCCTGCACAAGAATTTTCGCGAGTTTGGCAAACCAGAGGTGCAATACATGTTGAGCATGGAAATCAATTAGTATATGTATAGTACACGTTTTAGTAAATCATAATGAATGTTTGGTTAGGCTTATCGAGCATTATTTAGCTCAACAATATTGAGCATATTGTCAAGACATGTTGACAGAAAAGTCATATTTACCTCTTTACAAATGCTTTGGTATCAATATTATTTCACGATAATCGTACAGTAGGTTCTAACAACCGGATGCGTATATAGGACCTGTAAATTAAAAACTAGTTAAATAAATTAATATATAAGATCAATTTGCCCACTATCTCTATATATAGGAAATTGCAGGCATCGATCAAATATTGCTAATGATGATAGCAAACAAAATTATTGTTGGAATGAATTATATGGAAAAACATACTTGATTACCGTAATGTAGGTTCAAATAAGCCATTTTCTAGCACTTGTACAAATCATTTTAAACTTAACCGGGAGATTTTGGTTACCGGAGATCATGATTGTTGTATATGGAGCGTAACTCAGTATACCGTCGAACACGGGTATGATACTACTATGTCTTTGGCATTCGATCATGAGTCATTGTTATATATTCTTTGAAGGGCGGCTTGAATCTCATTAAGAAAAAAACACGCGTTTCATGATATATAATGAAAATATTGAGTTAAAATTTTCAAGGTGTGACAAAGTGATATTGTCATCTTTAGAGTAGTGCTGAGTAATATGGCGTTGTTTCAAGGAGTTGGAGGCGATAATATTAGGATAGGGTAGTATAGTACCGCGGATGTGGATGCGTCGAGAGGATGGGTAGCGTGGTGTCGTGTTGGAGGAATTCACAGTAGGTGTGAAGGAATTTAACACTAATAGGACAAAAGCTAGTAGGCAAAAAAACATAACATACTCCCTCCGTCCTAACTCAAACGCCCCATGTTTATGCTGAAGCCTAGATTAAAGAGTGACTCTTTTTTTTTTTTTTTTTTTTTGGAAAGAGAAGCATAAAAAGAACTAAAGAGAAAGATATCCGTTACACATCGTATCTACCAAATGGATCCCACCTGGGTCTACATCCTCCCCTAAGTTAAGTTTAGGTGCAAAATTACCATTCCCTTCAAAGTGCAATTGAATAGTAGGGGGAGGGGTTAGATGATGACAAAAATCATTAAATATTAAAGACTTTCTCGCCTCCTTAGCTAGAAGATCCGCTGCTTGAGAGTTGAGTCCACTCCCTCTTGGTGTAGCAGACATCCTTCACAAACCCTTCTGTTAGAAAAACTCTACACATAGTATGGTAGTTGATGAGATGATCCTTTACCATTTCCTTCCCCATGAGACCTAAAACAACATGCTGGCAATCATTTACGAAAGTAACATTAGTCCAACCATTACTTTTGCACCATTGAGCGGCTGTAATTAGCCCCTGGAGTTCGGCATAGGTAGCATCCATTGCTTGGACTATGGTAGAGAAGCCCTCCACCCATGTACCTGTTAGAGAAAGTAAAATGCCACCCACGCCTACAAAAGGTGAGCCAACTACAAAGGACGAATCGACAATAAGGGTGAGGTTTGGGCACGGAAATGAAAGGGAATCGGGGGGGGCAATTTTTGTGGTTGTGGAGAGGGGTGTTCTGGTGAGGACCAGGAGGGAGGTTATTAAAATTTGAGAGTTGGTGTTGACCTGTAGAAATGAGAGAGGAAGAATTCATATTAGTGGTATTGAAAATCCAAGCATATCGGCGCTTCCAAATAGCCCAAACAACAAAGGAAAAAGTGGTACTCCAAGCACTATTATCGACAATGTTAGAAGTAATCCAATCATGGAGGTTAAGAGCAAAAAAATGTTCTGTAGATGCTCAATGTTGTTTTATACTTTTATTTCTCCTTGAAAGTTGGCTAGCTCAAAACAGAAGAATAAGAAGAAGAAGAAGAAGAAGAAAGTTGGCTAGCTCAATAGGAAGAGTATCGTGCATTGCACGAGGTGTGGGTTCGAGTCCCACGTTGGCTACAAATTTCTAGAAAACTTTAATCTAGTGCAGATCCTCAGACAAGGCTGACAACTTGGACAAGGATCGATCCACAGTACACAGCTCCCATAGAGTGTCTGAACACATCTTTCAGGGCCGTGACTGGTAAAATGCATGTGCTTAACACTCAAAACAGCCTGCAGGATCCTGACCACCTGCGTTTTTATGGAAGTAAATATTGTATTTTTGGTATTAGTATACTCATGCATATTTCGTATCTAGGTTTGACATATTTAGTAGGGATTCTCAGTAGTATAGTCGGTCAACTCTGTTGTATATATTGATAACTTGTACCCTGTTTTTCTTTAACGCAATACAAACTCTTTGAGCGTTCATATGGCATCAAGAGCAAGGTTGAGATCCTGAGAAAGAGAGAAACCCATAGAGTTAATTAATCGAAAGAATAGCAGACTGACTGGAGAAGAAGTGTCGTAGTGGCAGCAAGAGTGCAAACACAGGAACCGACAAAATCTGATGGCTTGTTTCAAAGGACTGGTTTTAGTACCGGAGATATAGAGAAGCTGCAGTCCCTGATCTCATCAGGGAAGATAAGAATGAACCATTCACAGGTAACGCCAAATTTAATGAGACTTGGATTTTAGATTCACGGATTATGGGAAGGTGAACCGATGAATGTTGGGCTACCTGATGGTGCACAAGCTGTGGCGTCATGGCATGGCAAAGTCCGAGTTGACGATCGGTTTGTTCTTCAAGATGTCTTATACGTGCCAACATTGAATTGTAATTTGATTTCAATTGGTCAATTAGTGCGAGAATACAGTTTTCTAGTGACTTTTTGGCAAAACTTTTGTGTAAAGCAGGACCCTTCTACGAAGACGCTGATTGGAGCGGTCATTTTTAGAGATGGGGTTTACTACTGTCGAGGAACGGTGGAGCGACATCAAGTATCGCGAGTCGGAGTAGAAGATGAAGCCAAGTTGTGGCATCAGCGAATAGGTCATCCCTCAAGTCGGGTATTATCTTCGGTTTTTTAATTCTTTAGGCAAACATTTTCAATGGGATTCAGATTTTGTTTGTGATTCATGTTGCCAAGCTAAACAAACAAGGTTACCATTTATTCGTAATAGTAAAATTGCAACGGATGTTTTTGACCTTGTTCACTGTGACATTTGGGGAGGCTATCGTGTGAGCGATTTATCTGGAGCACATTATTTTTTTGACTATAGTAGATGACCGTAGTCGAGGAGTTTGGCTATATTTGATGAAAGATAAGAGTGAGGCAGGTCAATTACTTCGCAATTTCTACAAAATGGTCGAGGTGCATTTTAATAAGAAGATCAAAGTAATTCAGAGTGATAACGAGAGTGAGTTTGGGTCGAATCCTATGTGGGCATTTTACAGAGAGCATGGAATTTTGTTTCGAACGAGTAATGTAGAGACACCGCAACAAAATGCTTGTGCCGAGAGAAAGCACCGTCATATTTTGGAGATGACTCGTGCCCTGCGTTTCAAAGCCGGATTGCCTCGTCGTTTTTGGGGAGCTTGTGTGCTTACAGCGGCGTACCTGATCAATAGAACGCCTACGCCGTTGCTGCAAGGTAAGTCGCCGTATGAAATACTCCATGGTGAGAAGGCTAGTTTGGATCATTTACGTGTATTTGGCTGTTTGTGCTATGCGCACAATAAGGATAGAGCCCGAGACAAGTTCGGAGAAAGGGGGAGACGTTGTGTTTCCTTGGGCTACTCAAATGGGAAGAAGGGTTGGCGAGTATATGACATAGAAGCTAGACAAACATTCTCTTCGAGGGATGCAAAGTTTTTTGAGCACAAATTCCCGTATTTAGACAAGGAACTAGAACCACAAGCAGGAATTATTGAAAGCAGGGGGAGCACAGAATTGGCGGTTGATTTTGCCGAGGACAATTAGAATTTGAGAGATGATGCTACTTGAATGCCGGTTAATATTGTTGATGCTACTGAAGTGCCACTTAATGTTGCTGATGCTACTGAAGTGCCACTTAATGTTGTTGATGCTAGTGAAGTGCCGGTTAATGACGTGAATGAAAACGTGGACAATGCCACAGAACAGGCTGTTTTGGAGAATGAAATTGTGACAGTAGAAAATCAATCTGAACCTGCCATCACAGGGGGACCACCAGTAGAGGAGCTAGGAAAGGGTGCTCGAGAAAAGTTCAAGCCAGCATGAATGCGAGACGGGAATTTTGTCTGCACGACCGCTAAAGTAGTAATACCCATCTCCACTTCTCAACACCCGCCACATCACGTGTCTTCAAAGAAAGGTACTCGTTATCCAATAGCCAATTACGTTAACTATAATTGTTATTTTGCATCCCATCAACATTTTCTTGCAGCAATCAATGTTGAAAAGAAGCCTCAATCGTACTTTCAACCTGCCAAAGAAGCTAAATGGAGAGATGCCATGGCCAAGGAAATTGCAGCATTAGAAGCAAATAAAACCTGGAACGTGGTACAGTTTGTTGGAAATTTTATTTAATAAAATAAAATTAATTTATGAATGAGAAATTCACGATACATTGTACCTTGACGGTTGTCCAAATTCACTTAATTTTCCAAAAGATGTCTCCATTCATCATGAGTAGAAACATTGTTTCGTTCGTACTTTTTCACTTCGTGTCCCTTCATTGCCTATATTAAGGTGTTGAAATGGGTCTTTTATGTGATGAAAAATGAAATCAATTGGGTAAATGTTGCTTAAGCGTCTAAAGTCATGTAATTGTGTCATTTTGTCTCCCTTGTCCGTGTCGTCGGTATTGAGTACAAGCACATGTTGCGTTCGCCGGAGCCTTACTATATTGGAGTACTACTTATGGTAAGGACGCAATCCGTTCTATCCTGGGAGACGTGTGCCCATAAACCTTGAGTACCGTAGAGGGGGCAATAACGTCTTAAGGACACAACGTGTATTCGTTGGGCTCGGATTATTCTTGTTTTTTCCTTGATTAATGATCTCATTTTACATAATTATTTAGTTAATTAATTTCACTAACCTTTTGTGTGCAATTTGGTTTCAAGATTGAACATAGTATAAGGATTTACATATTTATCCTAACACAGTTGCGACCTGGTAAACATCCTATTGGATGCCTTTGGGTGTATAAGATTAAGTACAATGCAGATGGAACCGTTGAGCGGTATAAGGCTCGGCTAGTAGCACAAGGTTTAACGCAAGTCGAAGGAATAGATTTTCATGAGACTTTTGCACCAGTTGCGAAGATAACGAGTGTACGTTGTTTCTTGAGTGTAGCAGTAGCAAAACGATGGTGTATCTCACATCTCGATGTCAATAATGCCTTCTTGCATGGAGACCTCGAAGAAGAAGTGTACATGAGATTGCCACCGGGTTTCCAAGCTATGGGTAGAGACAAGGTTTGTCGACTGAAGAAGTCGATCTATGGGTTGCGACTGGCGTCAAGAAATTGGTTTGCAAAATTGGCCAATTCTCTACGAGAATACGGGTTTGTACAATCATTGGCAGATTACTCTCTTTTCACTTTCAAGAGTGGTGAAACTTTTCTTGGAGTACTTGTATACGTTGATGACATGATCGTAGTGGGTAATAATGAGCAAGAAATAAATGCCTTCAAGTCCTTTTTGCATCGCAAGTTTGGGATAAAGAATCTTGGAAAATTGAAATTTTTCTTGGGAATCGAGGCTGCACGAGGACCTAAGGGTTTGTTTTTTAGCCAACGCAAGTATGCTCTAAGATAGTCGAAGAATGCGGGTTACTCGGTGCCAAGCCTCTAGATGTGCCGATACAACAAAATTATCAGTTAGCCCTTGCTGAAGGCGATTTGTTGAATGATCCTATGAAGTTTAGAAGGTTGGTTGGGCGATTGATTTATTTGACTATCACACGTCCGGAGCTGGCTTACTCGGTTCAGGTTTTGTCACAATTCATGCAGATGCCGCGGAAGGATCATTGGGAAGCAGCTTTGCGTGTTGTCCGATACCTTAAAGGAAGTCCCTGTAAGGGTATAAATTTAGGCGGGGACAACGACTTACAATTGTATGGCTACAGCGACTCGGATTGGGCTAGCTTTCCAATAACGAGGCAATCACTAACTGGTTATTTTGTGTGTCTTGGAGAATCACCAATCTCGTGGAAAATGAAGAAGCAAGCTACGATGTCACGATCATGGGTCGAAGCTGAGTATCGTGCAATGGCGCATGCGGCAAGTGAGTTAATTTGGCTAAAGTCATTCCTAGCGTCTCTTGGAGTTTATCATAAACAACCTATGAGGTTGTATTGTGACAATCAAGCAGCTTTGCATATCGCCAAAAACCCAGTTTTTCATGATCGTACCAAACACATTGAAATTGATTGTCACTTTGTGAGACAACATTTGGTTAGTGGAAATATAGCTACATCTTATGTTCGCACCAAAAATCAGTTGACCGACATTTTCACCAAGGCTCTGGGTCGATCGACTTTCGAGTATTTGGTAGGCAAGTTGGGTATTCGTACACCGCCTGCTCCAACTTGAGGTGGAGTATGGAAGTAAATATTGTATTTTTGGTATTAGTATACTCATGCATATTTCGTATCTAGGTTTGACATATTTAGTAGGGATTCTCAGTAGTATAGTCGGTCAACTCTGTTGTATATATTGATAGCTTGTACCGTGTTTTTCCTTAACGCAATACAAACACTTTGAGCGTTCATAGTTTTCCAGGCCATGCTTAGAAAGAGGACAACAATCATATAACTTTATCTTTGTGCATCATGTACTCTTACCTCTTTCCAAAAAAAAAAAAAATATTGTGCATCAGTCACCGTGACGCTACAAACAATACAGTGCATTGGGTGTCGTTGTTGCCGCATATTAGAGTTTCTTACACTGACAAGATAACATACTTAGCCGGACGTCAATAATTTAAGTATAAGGAAAGCAAGGTTTATGTGCTGCAGTCATGTCGGTTCTTTATGGTAGGGTGCAGTTATACAGTATGTGGAGTTGATTAACACTCGAAACCTGCAATATTAAGGTCTCAATACCACACACCCCTGTATTACCAAGCCAAACAAGAATAAACCTAGATTTCGGCAGGTTTGGAACCAAAAGCAGAATTCGAAGACTAAACCTGAACCAAACTACTGGAACATAAGTCCAAGGTTCACCAAATGTTCAACTCCCAACCTAAAAAAATGACGTGAGCTTGCATAAATCAAGTAGCCCACGATGTCAGTAGGCAATCATTAAACGCTACATTACTAATATACTGCTTACATGGCCAGCTCACTCACGAAATCAAGGATGAACCAGGGGCAATTCCAATTCACAAACAAACACCAAACATAAAATGCACTTGACGTAAAATATAAGATACGCATAAAATGCACTTTACTCTAATTAATTGGAATCGGGAATTCGGCTCCGAGTTGGAGTCCGCTTTACCAACTCCCAAGTCCACAACTCTAAAGACGTTGGGCTAAAAACATAGAGATCCAAATCCACAAAAGCCCGAACTTGAAAATCATCTAAAACCCTAAATCCCCAAATATTCCAATGACATATAAATTCCCAATCAATCAGAAATCACCGAGTTTTCCCACCACCAGAAGAAGAAGAAGACCAAAACCTAGGGTTTTCGCCATCGCCGACGCAAAATGGTACCTTTTTCTCTCTCTTACCAATCTGCTCATTTCTCTCTCCTCATTTACAGTGGCGGGTCGATGTTCTTGTCTTATTGATTACGCAACTTGATCGATTGATTGATATGGTATGATTTTGATGTTGAAAATGGTAGGGAAAAGGAACAGGGAGTTTTGGAAAGAGGAGGAACAAGACCCACACACTGTGCGTGAGATGCGGTCGCAGGAGTTTTCATCTTCAGAAGAGCCGTTGCTCTGCTTGTGCTTTCCCTGCTGCTCGTGTCAGAAAGTGTTAGTTTCTTCTTCTCTCTCTCCTCTTTCTTTCCAATTTAGGATTTTTATGTGTTCTTTTTTTGTTGATGTGGTGTTTTTGTTGTTTTGTGATCTGGGTTTGATTGTATTTGGTTAATTTTATCTAGGTTTTGATTTATGGATGAAATGGAGTTGAAATGTGTTCGTTAAGTTGTTTTGATTACGTGTTTGTATGATTTTGTTTGATATGTGAGATTTTGGTTCGTTGTATAATTTAGGTTGTGTAGATTAGGGTGAGAAGATGAGGTTGGTTTAGGTGTAGGTGGATTTTGCTAGTAAAATGGGGTTGATTCATGGGTTTGAGTTGTTATGTGTTGTCATATGATCGAGTTTTTAAGGTTGTTTAGGATCAAGATCCTCTGGAGTTATTTATCGTAGAGTTAGTTTACCTGAAATGGAAAAATAAATTTATGAATGTCTTTATTTGAAATTAGGGAAAACACTACTCGGTGAAAAATAACTCTAGAGGATCCGAATCCGTTGATTTATGGGTTTGAGTTGTTATGTGTCGTCATATGATTTGAGTTTTTAAGGTTGTTTAGGATTGTATCTTTGGGACGATAGACTGTTATTCTCAGTTTGGTTCAATTGTGACGAATTTGCCTATAGGTTGCTGGGGTTTGATTGATTTAGGTTGTTTTCCTTGGCCATGCATTGTGTGTAATTTGAGTTTTCTAGTAACGGATGCACATTATTGTTGTCGACTTAGTATAAGAATTGAGGGTTTGAAGGACATTCTAGCATGTGATAGTGTTAAGATTGTATACCTGACTGATATTTGGAGGACTCCTGAAGTTGCTTGCAGGGATCGTGTATTGTTTGGTTAGTTATTATGATTGCTTCGCAAATGTGTGGAGATGTTGATTGAATTGGTTCTGTAGTTTAGGGGTTTGGACTAATGATCCTGAGTCTATATTGATGGTGTTTGTAGATTTTTGGGGTACCTGACTTGATGACTGTGTTGCTAGATGAAACTGTTGTACCAATCTTGCTTAGAAATGAAAAATAGCTACAGCAAGAAAGAATGATCTGTTTGTGAGCATGATATGTAGAGTAAATTCTGTAGATAATGTAGCAGTTTTTGGTCCATCTTGTGATTCTTTATTCTACTAAAAGGGAGCTCAATCAAGCGTTAGTTGCAAATTGTTATACTGGTTCTCCTTCTACATAATTCTTGATGTTAGATGCTGAGATTTTGGATGCTTCTCTAGGCTGTGTGGGTTTCTGGAATCCCCGAGTAACATGTTAGTATGATTATTGATCTTTTGAGATGGATCAACTAGTGTTCATGGAGTTACTGAACATTTTAATCCATCGTTACTTTTGGCGATGCATATATACTGTTTATTACTATATCTTACTACAAATAAAAGAGACATACTCCTATTGGTTTTGTTGCACTGTGGCTAGGCATTTGACCTCTCCATAGTGTATGAGCTACGACCATCTTTGTCCATACGATGGTGCTGAGGATGTGTTTTGGTTTTGTTTCCTGGACTGTGTTTGACAGAAAATGCTTAGTGATCTTAACACTATAGAGGATGTTTTGTCGAAGCTTGAATTGTCTGTGTGCTAGTGTTTTGCTATGAAGATTGTGTTGGCTACCGGGTGAGCATAAGCAAGTGTAATACTTTTGGAATATAGTGAAGTAACTTACTCTGGTGAAGTTGTTTTGGTGAGAGAATGTGGATGTCCTAGAGAAGCCTAAGTTAAGTTTTTAAGGATCTTTTTGCCTCAAGGTTGGTTGAAATGTGTCTTGAAGGACATTACTGAAACTACTTGACCAGGCAATGTCAGATTGCCAGGTGGTGCTAAATTTCTGGACATATGAGAGGTCGGAGTGATGTGATTTTAAGATTCTATTGGTTGCCGAGTGAGTAGAGATGAGTGTAGATTTTGTAGGGCTTACTAAAGCAACCGGTTGATCCGAGTATTCGAGTTCTCTTTGCTTCGAAAGAAAGATATCTTTTTGTGCAGTACTAAGTCTGTGAGTTATATGTTTCAAGAATGTGGTTGCTAGCGGGTGAATAGAAAAGAGTTTGTGTTATGTTGGAGCAAGCATTCCAGACATGTTGAGTATAATTTCTTTTAGTCCGAATTATTTTTCAAACTTCTCCCTTTATTTGTGTATGGAGTGAGTTCTTGCTTGAGCGGTTAGAAGATATAGTTTCCTGTCCTTATATCATGTCTAAGCCACTTGGCTACGGTTCCCTATCAATTCTATGTCTTTCTTCCTTGTCCGACTTTGCTACTTTCTATCTTTTGCCTCTTTAACTTTTCGAGCTGATTGGAACTTCGCTTCCTGTGGCTTATTGCAGATAACTGGAGTGTCAAGGCAATCAGGAGGAAGACAACCGGAACTGGTCGCATGAGGCATCTCCGCAATGTTCCAAGAAGGTTCAAGACTGGTTTCAGAGAAGGTATTGGCTGCATTCCTTTTTTTTTTTTTTTTTTTTTTTTTTTGTCTAGCATTTCGGCAATAATCTGTTCGCTGTTTCTTCTTCGAATTTGGGGTTCTGATATCTTTCCTTTTCATGTGATTGTTGTTGAATCAGGTACTCAAGCAGCCCCAAGGAAGCAAGGTGCAGCATCCTCTTAAGCTTAGTTGTTCGAGTTTTGTGGTCTAGCAATTGCTCGAGTGGGAGTTCCTATTTGCTTGAAGCGGGAGCTAGCTAATTTTGGTTTACTTGTTGGACATCGAATTTGTATTATTAATGAGATGCTTTCACTCTGGGAACTTTTCCGATGTTTAGTTAATACTCACTGCAACCTAGTGTTGCCTTTGTCTCAGTTGATGGTTCGACAAATGTCTGTTCTGATGGACTTTGATATGCTTCTCTATCTCAATTCTTAAATCTTTTCAAGATGCATTCGACCAACAGTGATGCTCAGTTGCCTCTCGACAAGGGGAGCGTTTTCTTTAACTTGTGCAGTCGATTTTTCGGTTTTTTTTTTTTTTTTCTTTTTACTCCACAGTCCATTCCGTTTATTTGAGAAGGGGTTGATGGTGTTTTCTTTTGACGGAAAAAGATGGTTGTGTTAAAAGAGAAATCAATCTAATCTAATATATCTTAATCTTAATATATTTATAAACGAAACTTTTTCCAGGGGCATTGAAGAGGTCTAGAGCCTTTCGAATTTTTTTAGAGCTTCTGGTGAATAATAAATGCTTCTGGTGAATAAATAAATAGTTATAATTAATTTATGTTATAGAATATGATGAATAAGGAATTAATTTATGGTATGGAATTGTTTTTATATCATATGTGAGTTTATGTTAATCATGTGCAAAATTCATATATTAGTTATAGAAATGTAGTATACCATACATAAGCTTATGGTAATCATGAAAATAAGCTTATGATAACCATGAAGATATGACATTTTCAAAATCATGAAATTATTTGTCTATGTTATGGTAAAATTATATTCCATAAGTCAAAAGTCCAATATAACATTTTTTACATTTTGGTACATATAAGCAACAAATGATGACCTTCAAAGTTGAGATAGTAATACGGAAAATTTGCCACATAGCACCTTTTATGTTTCCGAATTTAACAGCTAGCACCTTTTATGTCCAATCCGACCACATGACACCTTTAAGTTATTCTTTTTTAATACATCACACCAATTTGCTAATTTCCGGCCAAATCTTGATTGACCCCGGCGTTGACCGAGTGTGCCGGTCACGTGAGCTCTATCTCCCTCTTTTCTTTTCATTTTCCCCCAATTCTAACCCGACACCCTTCTCCTCACTTCATTTCTTCTCTTCTTCTTTCTTTTCTCCTTTTTTCTCCCTCTTCCTATCTTCATCTTGATGGCTAGAAAGAAAACAAGTTTTCTAGTCTTCCCCTTCCCCTTTTCCTGAGCTGCTTTCATTTCACTTAGCTTTATCTTCAATTCATCGACTTCGTTTGACAGCGGCATAACAATGTACTCTTCTATTCGGTCTTTTTCATCACGTAGAGAATTGATGACATCTCTTTGCCAATCGGTGCTCACCTTATCACACCAATCAAAAAAATCACACATACCCCTTTTCTTCACATGGTCGTAAAAGTGGCATCCCCAAAACCGCCACCCCGGATTTGCCCTCGTCATAGCAGTTTGGAGCAACGCAGCCCTACCACAATGACAATTAGGCCAAGTATTTGTCATTGGACCTGATTCAAGACAAACCCAAACCCTAATTTAAAAATCCCCAATTTAATTGAAATTATTGAAAAACCCAGAAATTTCGATTACAATGAATGAAAGTAAAGCCCAACAAAGAACTTACCTGATTGTTACCTGATTGAAGTCGAAAGAGAAGAAACAAGGACAAAAGAAGAGAAGAACAAGGAGAAAGAAGGAGAACAGAAGAGAAGAAGAGAAGAAATGAAGTGAGGAGAAGGGTGTCGGGTTAGAATTGGGGGAAAATGAAAATAAAAGAGGGAGATAGAGCTCACGTGACCGGCACACTCGGTCAACGCCGGGGTCAATCAAGATTTGGCCGGAAATTAGCAAATTGGTGTGATGTATTAAAAAAGAGTAACTTAAAGGTGTCATGTGGTCGAATTGGACATAAAAGGTGCTAGCTGTTAAATTCGGAAACATAAAAGGTGCTATGTGGCAAATTTTCCTAGTAATACTAATAACTATAAGTCACTCTATTATAGTTTTTGGTGAATAAAAAAATTTCTTTATAAGTAAGGGAAGATAATAATTCAATATATTCAAGTATATATGGTAATTATGAATGGTGAGATAATACAATTTTTTTTTAAGAAAAGATGAAATTCCAAATTTGAGTTTATTGTAGCCAATTACGAGTTTATTTAACTGCAAACGTACGAGTTATTGTAGCTAACAGGTTGATCTCAAGGAGGTGTGAAAAATGTCTAAATCGTCTAAACAATTAAAGTCAGGTACGTTATGGTCGAAATGGTTGGTGATTCTATCAACTAAAACTCATAAGAATTTAAATGGATTGGTGTATTAATGCAATCAACTAAAAGCCTATGTTGTAGATATCCCCACTAACATGCATCAACTACGATAATAAAACACATTGCAAGTCATAAAAACATGGATTAGGGGGGGATTATGCAACACAACTATTACTTATCCGAGCGAGGCTATCATAGACTTTCTAATTACAATCCTAAGTCCTACTTCCGTACTGAAATGATCATGCAATAGAAGCATTAAGAACGCCTAAATTTCACAATTAGTCCTAACAACCCACTTTCGTGATGAAACAATCCTAATGAATATTAGAGGGCTAATCACTAAACAAGAATCGCAACTGCATGCCGTTTATAAACTCTATTTAGCACTCAACAAGCATAAATTAGTATAAATCTAATCACAACAAGAAGTATATAAATTAGACAACAATAATCAAACCCAAGTTGGTAATTAAACCTAGCCATATTAAGCCCTAATTATATGAATCTAAAGACTTGCAAATTTACGGATTAAATCATAGTACCAGCATGTTAGGGTTCGACCAAACCCTAAAAAAAGACTACTCACACATATCCAAATTAACAACAACAATAATAATTGAATTGAAAAAATATAATTAAAGAAGTGTAGAGAAAGAATTGCAATACTGTGATGATCTGAATAACACTCTGGATAATAAAGAAAATAAATCTCCGAATCTGGTACAAAAATGTTTGAATCTTGAAATAAAGTTGGATGCAGAAAATAATGAAAGTTTAGATAGATAGTACAAGGGTTCAACTAGGTATAAATAACTAGGAGGTTATTTTATAATTTCCTAAAAGAAAATAGGAAATAAACCCTCAAAATTAGAATAAAGGAAAATCCGGAAAAAATCAACTCTTGCATTTACATGAGTCATGCTACAACGCATGAGTAGTGCCCGGATCAGCGGCCAATTCGTGTTTATGCACGAGTCATGCAATTCTGGCACGAGTCGTGTAAAACTGCTCCGACAGTCAAACTTCAAACGCCTCTAATCTCTTCATTAGTTATCGGATTAAGGCGTTTGACCACTTTTTAGAAAGCTAAGACCATAATCTTTCGCCTTCAATTGGTTTCACTTCAAAATTCAAAGTAGTTTGGCAGATATTGAGCTCCAAAGTTGGCACTGCGTAAAAGACTTCAATCACGCATCTTCCAAAATTTCCTTTTTATGTCCTCAAAAGCTCAAAAACCAACAACTATACCAAGGACGTAAAATGTTTGATAATCGAGTGTAAATGGGTCAAATATAGCAATTATTGCACCGTAAAGTCCTATATAATTATTCAATATAAGGACTTATCATAGCCATAAAAACAGATATTCCCTCCTTTGAGTCCTTTTAAAAATGTATGACGATTTCATTTTGCGAGATAAGGTATTGGCGATTGATTTCGCGAAAAAAAAAAAAATGACTTATGTACTTAAAGTTATACTCATTTGGTTGGTATCTACTTTCATAATATTATAGGTTTGTAGTTTTTGGCTTTCTATTTTAATATATATTTTTTTCATTTTAATGACTCATCTCCAAAAATAAAATGATATTGAAACATATTTTTGAAGAGCAAATGTTGTATGTATAAAATATAGCGTCATCATCATTGTCCCTTTTTTTTCATATTATTATTTTCTATAATTGTCATCATTTGCATTTTTTTATTGCATTTTACATCAACGCATCTTGATAAAATATTGTTAATTAAAAATATTTTGTTGTAAAAATGGTAAAATCAAGAGAACATCAGCCTACCTTAGCTTGTGGTTATTTGCATGAAAATTGATTATGTCTTCGTCATTTAGAGCCTGTATGATTTGATAAAAAATATTTGATTAAATGAGAAATTAATTGATGTGAAATGAACATTTCAGATGTTAATTGATCTAAATTGATTGAAAAAATAATTGTAATTAATTGGAGAACCTTAGTTTGAGGTTATTTATTTGCATGAAAATTTATTATCTCTTGGTTACTTCGATTCTGCATGATCTGGCATGAAGGTATATGATTAAATCGGAAGTTGTTTGATCTGATTTGCATACTTCAGATGTCAAGTGTTCTAAATTAATTAGAAAAATAATTGAATTTAATTAGGTGAGTTATGCCTTAATGGAAGAAATTAATTTGGATGAGTAGGTCAATTTGCATTAAAACTATTGCTATCAGCCAAAATTATTAGATCAGCCACCTTAATGTAATCTTCTTAGATATTCAACTTTTTTTTTGGTATTGAATGCGTCTGGAAATGGGGAAAACCCCACAACGCAAATGGAATTCTCTTAGAGCTTTAAAAAAAATTATGCACAGTCCTAAAATATATAATACTCGAATTACAAATATATTCTATCTATTAACATAGGAATAGTTATGAGCTTAAATTAAACTTTTTTAACTATATCATAATGATTTCGGTAATGGATAGTGCGTATATAACATATAATATTTTTAATGTAACCGTGCAACGCACAGGCTTTAATCTAGTCTAATATATATATATAAAAGAGAGATTTTTGAAGAGCCGAGAGAGAGTCCAACAAAAGATAAATACTGAGAGAGTTTAAAAAATGAGAAATACCTCATTTTATTATTAACAAATCAAATGGACAATTATTAATAATCCACATAAAGAATCCTTATTTTCGTGAGACTCTTTAATAAATGTATCTAATAGATTTGCGACATAATCACTTATAATATTAGTTACGTGTATCAGAAAATTTCAAAACATATATCATTAGATTTGTTTCGAAATGTATCTCAATTTGAGATCCATTTACACATTTTTACGATATGCAAAACAATTTAAGTCCATTATTTGAGAAATACTCAAACAGTTTAGTGTATGGTGAGAGAGCAAAAAAGAAGAGTCAGTCATTTAAGAACTACTCAAAGAGTTTAGTGTATGGTGAAAGATCAAAAAGAAGAGTCCAACATTTAAGAATTACTCAGAGAGTTTAGTGTATGATGAGAGAGCAAAAACGAAGAGTTTAGTGTATGGTGAAAGAGCAAAAAATGAGTGGATAAATTACACAGTTAATTATTAATCATTCACACTATATTATAGAAACACGGTATGATTAATCATACAATTGGTTATGTGTATCAGAAAATTTTGAAAAATATATCATTTTATTTGATTTGAAATGAATTTCAATTTGAGATCCATTTATACATTTTCCGATAAGCAATGCTTAATGAGTACAATCGACTTTATATACTATTTCTATTAAGAAAAATGTGTTTTTGAGTATAAATAAGAGATGTTGTTTGTATAATTTAAACATGAACAATTTAGACATCTTTGTATTTTTTTTAAATTGATCAAGATTTTAAAATACATGTAAACAACATCACAACAATTGTTATGAATTATTTTTATTGAAATGATAGCATAGTTGATTATAAACATAAATATAATTAAGAATGATATAATATTTGAAGAGCCAAGAGAGAGTCTAATAAAAGATAAATACTGAGAGAGTCTAAAAACGAGAAATACCCACATTTTATTATTAACAACTCAAATGGACAATTATTAATAATGTACATAGAGAATCCTTATTTTCGTGAGACTCTCTAATAAATGTATCTAATAGATCTGCGACATAATCACTTATAACATTGGTTACGTGTATCAGAAAATTTAAAAACATATATCATTAGATTCGTTTTGAAATGTATCTCAATTTGAGATCCATTTACACATTTTTACGATATGTAAAAATAATTCAGGAAATCCGTATACATTTAGTAGATATTTAAAAAAAAAAAAAAAAAAAAAAAAAAAAAAAACTTAAAGAGAGTCTAAAATAAGAGAAATGGTGAGAGAGTCCAAAGAATGAAAGATTCTCACAACATTTATTAGGCAGAGTCCATACTTTCATAAAATTGCAATTGAAAGTTATTTAAATGTGACACGACATAATTAGTCCTAACTTTCATTTTGTTTTTTTTTTAAATTAATACATATAACTCAATAAACCTATTTTGAAATTTTAATCTAAAATGAGTTCCATTATACATATGTTTGATAGAAATGCATTAACCAGTAGTCATCGAAAACATATATCATTATATTTGTTTCGAAATGTATCTCAATTTGAGATCCATTTACACATTTTTTACGATATGCAAAACAATTCAATTACTCCGTATACATTTAGTAGAGATTTGTTTTTTTTTTTTTTTTAAAAAAGTCCAAAATAAGAGAAGTGTTGAGAGAGTCCAAAGAATGAAAGATTCTCACAACATTTATTAGTCAGACTCCATACTTTCATAAAATTGTAATTTGAAAGTTATTTAAATGTGACACGATATAATTAGTCCTAAATTTTATTTTATATATCAGAAAATTAATACATATAACTCATTAAACCTATTTGGAAATTTAATCTAAAATGAGTTTCATTATACATATATTTGATAGAAATGCATTAATCAGCAATCATCTTGCAAAAATGATAGTGGCTAGCTATTCCTAAACTAAACTCAACAAACAAAATATAAACACTACATCTGATTATCGAAGAAACATGTTCAACGCGGAACTTTTGTATAATAAGAATTATCATACACAATATAATATGTGTACCACTCGTGAAAGATTTGAAATGGAATTTAAATATCTATTCATTTTTTTATATAAAAGAGGGATTTTTGAAGAGCATAGAGAGAGTCCATCATTTGAGAAATAATCAAAGAGTTTAGTGTATGGTGAAAGAGCAGAAAAGAAGAGTCAATCATTTAAGAACTACTCAAGGAGTTTAGTGTATGATGAAAGAGCAAAATGAAGAGTCCATCATTTAAGAATTACTTCAAAAGGTTTAGTGCATGGTGAATGAGCAAAAAATTAGAGGATAAATTACACAGTTAATTATTAACCATTCACACTATATTATAAAAACACGGTATGATTGATCATACAATTGGTTAGTGTATCAGAAACTTTTGAAACATATATCATTTTATTTGATTTGAAATGAATTTCAATTTGAGATCCATTTATACATTTTCCGATAAACAATGCTTAATGATTACAATCGACTTTATATATACTATATCTATTAAAAAAATGGTGTTTTTGAAGAGTATAGATAAGAAATGTTGTTTGTATAATTTAAACATGAACAATCTAGACAAGTTTGTATTTTTTTTATTTTTTAATTGATCGAGATTTTAAAATAAATGTAAGCAACATCATTACAATTGATATGAATTATTTCTATTGAAATGATAGTATACTTTGTTATAAACATAAAAGTCATTAAGAATGATATAATATTTGAACCGTGCAACGCACGGGCTTAAAACTAGTATTTATATAAAAGAAAGATTTTTGAAGAGAATAGAGAGAGTCCATTATTTGCGAAATACTGAGAGAGTCCATAGATTAGTTTATGTTGAAAGAGCAATAGAGAGAGTCCATCATTCGAGAAATACAGAGAAATACTTACAATTCACATAGAGATACTCATTTTGGTGAAACTTTTACATATAAAGTTATATTATAGAAACACAGTCTTTATTAAAAGAAGGGTTTTTATAACTTGATCAAAATTTTAAAATACATGTCAGCGACATCACAACAATTGGTATGCATTATTCCAATTGAAATGATAGCATAATTAGTTATAAACATAAAAATCATTAAGAATGAAATAATATTTGAACCGAGCGTTGGTGAAAGAGAAAAAAGAAGAGTCCATCATTTAAGATTTACTCAAAGAGCTTAGTGTATGATGAGAGAGCAAAAACGAAAAGTTTAGTGTATGGTGAAAGAGCAAAAAATGAGAGGATAAATTACACCGTTAATTATTAACCATTCATACTATTATATCGAAACACGGTATGATTGATCATAAATTTGGTTATGTGTATCAGAAACTTTTGCAACATATATCATTTTATTTGATTTGAAATGAATTTCAATTTGAGATCCATTTATACATTTTCCGATAAGCAATGATTAAGGATTACAATCGGCTTTATATACTATATCTATTAAAAAAATGGTGTTTTTGAAGAGTATAGATAAGAAATGTTGTTTATATAATTTTAACATGAACAATTTGGACAACTTTGTATATTTTTTTTTTTTTTGAATCGATCAAGTTTTTAAAATACATGTAAGCAACATCACAACAATTGGTATAAATTATTTTTATTGAAATGATAGCATAGTTGGTTATAAACATAAAAATCATTAAGAATGATATAATATTTGAACTGTGCAACGCACGAGAAATACTCAAAGAGTTTAGTGTATGTTGAAAGAGCAAAAAACGAGTAATAAATTACACAGTTAATTATTAACAATTCACACAAGCGATTTTTGAAGAGCATAAAGACATTCCATCATTTGAGAAATACTCAAAGAGTTTAGTGTATGGTGAAAGAGCGAAAAGGGAGAGGATTTATTATAGAGTTAATTATTAATAATTCACAGAAAGATTCTCACTTTCGTGAAACTCTTACATAAAGCTATATTATGGAATCATTATACGATTAATCATACAATTGGTTATGTGTATCAGAAACTTTTGAAACATATATCATTTTAAAATAAATGTAAGGAACATCACAACAATTGCTATGCATTATTTAAATTGAAACGATAACATAGTTGGTTATAAACATAAAAATCATTAAAAATGATATAATATTTGAATCGTGCAACGTACGGGCTTAAAACTATATATCTATATATATATATATATATATATATATATATATATATATATATATAGGGGGCCTATCCAGTGAGAAGTGGTAATTTGGTGAGAAGTGAGAAGTAATCTCAGCCATTGATTTCACATAACTTCAATAACTAAACTGCATAACTCCAGTCCTATAACTCCAGTAACTAAATTGTTTAACTCTAATGATTTAACTCTATTAACTAAATTATCTAACTCTAATAATATTAATAATTCCAATAGTTTTAATGTTTTTCTACTAACCCCAATAACTAAAACACGTAACTCCAATAACTAAAACACGCCAACGTAACTCAACTAACTAAAATACGTAACTCTTCTAACTAAAACACATAACTCCAGTTAACTCCACTAACTAAAGCACGTAACTACATCATAACTCCACTAACTAAATCACGTAACTCCAACTTAACTCCATCAACTAAAACACATAACTCCAACTTAACTCCACCAACTAAAACACGTAACTCCAACTTAACTCCACCAACTAAAACATGTAATTTCGACTTAACTCCATCAACTAAAACACGTAACTCCAACTTAACTCCATCAACTAAAATATGTAACTCCAACTTAATTTCATCAAATAAAATACGTAACCCTAATAACTCCACTACCTAAATCACGTAACTCCGACTTAACTCCATTAACTAAACGCGTAACTCCACTTAACTCCACTAACTAAAACACGTAACTCCAATTAATTTGATCAAATAAAACATGTAACTCTAATAACTACACTACCTAAATCACGTAACTCCGACTTAACTCCACTAACTAAAACACGTAACTCCACTAACTAAAACGCGTAACTCTACTTAACTCCAATAATTAAAAACACGTAACTCCAAATAATAAAAATACGTACTCAAAAAAAAAAAATGAAAATGACAAAAAAAAAAAAAAACAATCATCTACCATTTTCTCTCTCCTCCCAAACCACCCAACCCCAACCCTACCCCCGCTACTGCTCCGCCCCAACCCCGCCCTAACCTACTCCGGCCGTGACTCAGTCGCCGGCAGACCAAGGCGCGACCTCTAGCCGCCAACTCCACCATCTCCGCCCTCTCGTTTCCCCTCTCTTTCCTCGCACTACCACCATTTCAATTCAACTAACCACGGCGAAAACGAGTGCGATGTCGGAGTTGTGTAGATCGACGATGGCGAGAAACCGCAGCGGACGGCGTGGGTTTAGAACGCCGGCGGCCAAATTTAACAAAAATGAGGTCAAAACACGCGAAAGAGAAGCGTGTTTTGCGGCGGAATGATGCACGTCAGAGGCCGTTATTGATCAGCGAAGACACGATTGGGAGTAGGTGCGGAAATTAAAGAGGATTCCGGCGATGGTGACGATCGACGGCGGCTGCGAAATCTGGAAGAAAACGAAAAGAGTGAAGGAGAAGACGGTTTTCGCGGCCAAACGCTGCTCGACGGAGGAGGCCCGTGTCCGACGAAGACGCGCGGTAGTCCGACGAGTCGGCCGGTGGTTTCTGGTCCGGCGAAGGATGAAGCCGGTGTACGACGGCGGCGGTGGTTGGCGGCGCGGGGGTGGGGCCGTGGAGAGAGGGAGGGGGGAAGGGGATGAGAGAGACAATGTGAGAATTGGGGGGTTTGAGTGTATTTTTAGTTTTAATTTTCTTTTATATTTGCTTTTGATGTGGGTCGTTAGATCAAGTGAGATGAATGGCTGAGATTACTTCTCACTTCTCACGAAATTAATACTTCTCATTTGATAGATTTCCTATATATATATAATAGAGATTTTTTAAGAGCATAGAGAGAGTCCATCATTTGAGAAATATTGAGAGAGTTTAAAAAATGAAAAACACCAACATTTTATAATTAACAACTCACACGGACAATAATTAATAATCCACATATGGAATCCTTATCTTCGTGAGACTCTTTTATAAATGTATGTAATAGATTTGCGACATAACCACTCATAACATTGGTTACGTGTATCAGAAAATTTAAAAACATATATCATTAGATTTGTTTCGAAATGTATCTCAATTTGAGATCTATTTACACATTTTTCTGATATGAAACAATTCAGTTATACATATAAGAGAAATGGTGAGAGAGTCCAAATAATAGAAAATACTCACAACATTTATTAGACAGATTCCATACTTTCATAAAATTTTAATTTGAAAGTTATTTAGATGTGACACAACATAATTATCATAACTTTCATTTTGTATATCATAAAATTAATACATATAACTCATCAAACTTATTTTGAAATTTAATATAAAATGAGTTCCATTTATACATATGTTTGATAGAAATGCATTAATTAGTAGTCATCGAGTGAAAATTGCAAAAATGATATTGTGTCTATTCCTAAACTACACTGAACAAACAAAATACAAACACTACATCTGGCTAACTAAGAAACATGTTCAACGTGGAACTTTTTGTAGAAGAATCATCAAACAAGATACAATATATGTACCAAGAGGGATTTTTGAAGAGCATAGAAATAGTCCATCATTTGAGAAATATTCAAAGAGTTTAGTGTATGGTGAAAGAGAAAAAAAGAAGAGTTTAGTGTATGGTGAGAGAGCAAAAAAAGAAGAATTTAGTGTATGGTGAAAGAGCAAAAAAGGAGATGATAAATTACACAGTTAATTATTAACAATTCAAAAAAAAATTTATTAACAATTAACATTATATTATAGAAACATAGTACGATTGATCATACAATTGGTTATGTGTATCAGAAAAATTTGAAACATATATCATTTTATCTGATTCGAAATGTATTTCAATTTGAGATTCATTTATACCTTTTTTGATATACAATGCTTAATTTTTAAAATCGACTTTCTATACTATATTTATTTAAAAAAGAAAGGTTTTTTTGAAGAGTATAGATAAGAAATGTTGTATAATTTAAACATGAACAATCTAGACAACTTTGTTTTTTTTTTTTTTTTTTTTTTTTTTTTTTTTTTTGAATTGATCAAGATTTTAAAATACATGTAAGCAACATCACAAAAATTGCTATGAATTATTTTAATTGAAATGATAGCATATTTGGTTATAAACATAAAAATCATTAAAAATGATATAATATTTGAACCGTGCAACGCACGGGCTTAAAACGGGTAACCTTAAGAATACGAGACGGGAAGCCTACACCTCAATTAAGGTTTGCAAAGGGGAAAGAGATTACAAACTATTCGGTTAATTAATCATGGTTATGAACGCTCTAACCTTGTTTTGGCCGTTTCATTGTCTTTGTGACCTCAATTAATAACTAGAAAAATCGCTTAACCAAAACAGTTATCGACCAACATAAATTCTTTGCACCATTGAGGACATGCATAACCTTATGTAGTTAATCATTTTCTTTGTCATAAAATCAAGAAAATGTTAATCATATAGAATTGCGGGTATATATAGTTCATGTTCGACAAAACTTCGTCATGTTAAGCTAACTCGCTACGCCACGTAACAAATTTCTCGAGGTTAAATTGTAGCATAATACGATTATTTATGTGAAACTGCTTAACACACTTAAATACATGAATACTACTAATAGATAACCAAAATATTGTTTTAGTTAGCGACAATCAAAGTGATTAAGAGAAGTAAGATTAACCTGGCGTAAACTACGACAATTTCAATACTTCGGCCAAGGACTACAAGAACCAAACAACAACATCTTTGACCCCAGTGACTTAAACGCTCCCGCCATAAGGCAGGGTAAGGGGGGTCGGATGCATGTAAGCCTTACCCCTATTGAAACATAGAGAGGTTGCGCACGGATGACCCAAAATGGAAATTGCGTCGAGAACTACTACTTCACAAAATAAGAAGTAAAGACAGCTTTATGAGCCATTTTGCTTTATTTCATTATCTCCCAAAAACCAAAGAATAAATAGTATTTGGCTCCATTGGAAATGGACTACAAGAACCAAAACTATGTAAAAATCGCTTTTGACATCTACATACAACTATAAGCTGAATCACTCACGGTTTGTAGTCCATCCATGCTATTGTCAAATGGAGATCATAAGTCTTGCCTTCAATGAGACCTTCGGACGAACCATCCCTCTTGGGATCCCATACCTTCGACGCATACAAAATCGGTTAGCCAGCACAAGTCTTCAAATCAACGAGGATGTATAAAAGAAACTCGGCAGGTAAACTCACCACAGATCTCGACAGAGGAATGCAAGTTCCAGGCTTAACCATATTACATGAATGTAGTGATTCCTCAAAAGGTGCATTGAACAATGTAACCATATAGCATGTCCCATAATGGGTTCGGTCGCAAAGTTATAAGGACTTGAACCAGCACCTTTGCGTCCACACACACAAACAAGGTATCATCAGATATACCTCCCTTCAACACGTCTCTGTTACGGTATAAAACCAATTATTGAGCCTCAACCATCAGTTTAAACTTTTGGTTGAGTTGACTCTGTAACATGGTATCAGAGCCTCATCGATCATGAGGTCTCGGATTCAAATCCTGTTAGCTTCCTCCTCTATCAATTGGACTCTCAAACACATGATATGGGCAGGCCTGTGCATAATCTCCACACTTCAAGCCCAAAGCCATTCGCGTAAGGGGGTGTTAAGGTATAAAATCAATTATTGAGGCCCAACCATTGTCTAGACCTTTGGTTGAGTTGACTCTTTAACAGTCTAGACTTTGGTTGAAACTCAATAATTTGTTTTATACCTTAATAGTCTCCACATCGTAACGTTTAATTGATTGAATTTTATGGTTAGTTTGAAAGAAATTATTTTATTTTAGCAATGAATAACGGATAATTCATGTGTTAGTTAGTTGTTATGTAATTAGTAGATTAAGGTAAACAGATTTTGGCCTCGTGAAGTCAAGCGATCATTTTTAATTTATTTGTAGCGGGGTTGGACTAAAATATTAGCTATATCGAAAATGAAAACAAAGTTGTCAATCATAATATCAAAAATAAACATGACCAAGATTATCATATCTCGAATTTAAAAAAAAAATGATGTGCAGTATAGCTATTTGCCATTACAATATTGATTTGCAACTTGCCATCATATTTTGATAGTAAAACATAAACTTTGGAAAGTCTTATTACGAAAAATACACTCTCCATATACATCTTCGCCTAGCTAAAGTTTTCTCTTTGATGAACTCACTATATCGAAAATTATGATAATTTCTCACCAAATCAAACAAAAGCATAATGTATATACTCCCTCCTGTTCTATTTGATGTTCCACAATGAAATAGCACGGATTTTTTTGTAGGAAGTAAGATGTGGTGGAAAATGAAAGTTGGTGGGTCATAAACCATTAGGACCACAAAAAACATTACAAATAAGGAAAGTAGAAGATCATTTAAAACTGACTTAAAAAGGAAACAAGAAGATCATTCAGAACTGGAGGGAGTATACTAATTCGAATTAAGATGTAACTGACATAATTGGCAAATGAAGAACCAAGAGGCACTATGTTTATTGTCGCTATTAAGATGGATAATGCTGATGAATAATGATTAATTTGTGTAACTATAAAGAGATCTTATACTATATATTAAAAGCTGTGTTAGAGGCAACGACCACGTTCATCGGCTTCATTTAGGCCATCTGCAATGGCACGTGGCATGCCTCTCTAATTTTCACTTAAAAAATTCAGTTAAATTTTTTTGTATGGTAAAGAGTATAGATGGACATTCCATCCATGGTGATATATAAAAACGTTTTCCATATAAAAAAATTCACAATATTTTTTTATTATAAAAAATCAATATTTACTATTAATAGATTTTATCTTTACCTTATTATTTTTATACCTTTCTTATTACTTATTTGAACTTGAATCACATCATCTACATTGAAAGTAAAAGTTTAATAAATGATAAATTTTATTGATAAATTTTTTTGTTCACAAAGAAATAAAATGATAAAATTTATTTCGGACGTAGCTCGGGTAGTAAACTAGTTTGTGTATAAGAAGATGAAGCGATTCATAACGTCTAAATGGGCAGTCCAAAATATTAATAACTCAATCATGTCAATAACATTGATGTGAAAGCATCTTTCAGTGACACCGGACTTTTCCTCGCGGACAACCCCTGAAACTTCTAAGAAAACGCCACGTCGGACATTAATGTTAGCCTATTAATAGTTATGTATAAATAAGTAAGTTGTATAATTGGATTTTCAATTTCTTTAAACAAAAATATTTCAAAAAAACTGAATTTTAAAAAAATATAACTATTTTAATCTGTGACAAAATAAAATCAAAGTATTGGATATTTTTTTCTCATAAAAATCATATTTTACAAAACTACACACAGTTTGTGCACATGGTGCCCCTTTAGGTAACCAGTTTGTGCATAAGGTACCCCTCAAGTTATCATTTTTTGCACATGACAACCCTAGTAAAATAAAATAATCCCAAATGGTTATATTATACTAAAGTTATCGTAGTACTTTTATTCATTTACGTAATATGGGTGAAACTTAAAGATGGGGACTACAATATTATAACAACCACCAATATACATATCTTTTATAGAAATAAAACTCGGAATCTATACTTTTTTTTACATGTAATGGAAACCATTTACTACGCTACGGTCCATTTGTGTCGTGATATACTATGTAACAATGCACTACGCATATGAACTAGGTCTGTTAACAATTCCGTGATTTCACGGGGTTCAAAACTAATTGAGCATTAATTTACTACAAGAACCGTCTACATACGTACATAAATTTGCATGATTCTTCGATTTATTAGCTAATGTTGGATTCTATATTACCATTGATTGGTTTTAGATGTTGTTGAATTATGATGCACTTGAAGTTACTACCAATATCACATATTATTTGTCCGTGAATGAACCTATGATAGAAAAATACAAGATTTTCACCCAACGATTGCGAAATGCGGTAAAGAAACCCAATAGGGAGGTATTTGGGGTTTCAGTGCTACCGAAAGAATCGGAATTGTCCTCCAACAAATTATCCGCTTACGGCCGATAATGAACATCGTGAACATAGAGAATCATCAGGAAAGAAGACGGGAAGAGGACATCATGTCACTCGAGAAGGCAGAGGAATTCAATTCAAAGTTGTTCCTAGGTCTCATGAAGATGTGCCTCCGCTTCTAAGGTCGTTCCTATTTGCGAATATCCGAGTTGAAGGCGATTCCGACGATCCCGTAACATTGGTTGTCTTGATTAAAAAATACGACATTTACGTCATAGCGTTTAAAGTTAAGGACGGAAAATGGTTGGAGTTTAGCGTCAAAGGGGTGAGTTGTTTGGATACTTATTCCAAAACACGTAACAAATCGGTCAATCAAAATTTCGAGAAATCTTAAAACATTGAATTGTTAGACACTAATGCATAAAATCTCTTATACGCTGCGAAGAGAAAAGGGGGGCCACAATGGATGAGAAAGAAAATGGTCCGTACATTTACACCCAACATAAACGTCCAACTTTTCCTGATCAACGATGTCCATCGTCTTCTGATCAACGTTCGTCACACCTTTCGTTTTGATTAAGGTGGAAATTAGAGAAAACCGTGGTGTGCGCGGTGAAAACCTAAAATTTTATATGGCTTTAATCACTTCATACTTCCTATCGTAGCACAACTTCCCACTTGAAGAGGGCCTCTTGACCTCTCTTCTGTAGCATCTTGAACAAGTCAAAATGCTAATAGGCGTGTTTGGTAGTGTAGCATTTGAGTTATACACACAATACTGTTCAAGACGCATACTGTATGTTATTTATAATCCTATCGATACACATAATACATGTATTCTGAAAAGTATTACAGGCCGAAAACCGAATTGAATATGTTAATCAGTCGATCACACTAGTTCTATCTATTAAGTTGGAGTAGATTGTACCGAAAACCAACCCCCTTGTTTACGGTGGATACTGAATTTGCACACTCCAATTACTAATTTGTCGAGTGTTCCTATGAGGTGATGTGCCAACTTTTGTCACGAAATTTCTTGTTGATGTTAGTTCATCTAATAACCGAACCAAGAAAAAAAGAAAACAATTGCTTTACAAAAGAGACTAGACTAGTATATATATATTATTAAGTAATATTATCCAGGGTACCCCTGAACTTTCCGACTTTCTCTGTGGTACCCCTGAACTTTCCAACTTGCCTAGAATGCCCCTGAACTTTGCGACTTGTCTATTTGCAGCCACTTTTTCTTTTTTTTCACTAACCACACCATAACCCGTTAACTCCTCAAACAATCAAACCCACCTTCTATCATACCCTATCTCCTCACAAAAACCAAACATACCCTGAAAAAAGTGTAGATTCTCAAAGAGACAATTGGCCGACGTCTAACGTGGCTTGACTGGATCATGTCATCGACAACCATCGTCTGTTGAATCACGAAAGCTTTTATCTCACTTTTTTTTTTCAGGGTTTAAGTAAGAAGGGATGAAGATGTGTTATACAATTTAGGCTTTTTCAAACATTATTCTAAAATGGGTAAATAGGATAGCAACAAATATTGTGGGATTTGGGATGATTTTGGGTTGAGAAAGTGACGGGATGAAGATGAAGATAAATTTGGGAATTTTTCTTTCTCTGGGTTTTATCAAACTGATCTAAGGGGTTTATAAATTGGGGAAAAGAAGAAGATGGATTGGAAATTTTCTGGCCTTGAACTTTGAAGATGATAAATTAATGAAATGAGTTTTTGGGATTTTTGTGGAAATTTTTCTGGGCTTATTATGAAGGATGAAGATGAGTTTTTGTGAGGAGAGAGGATTTGGGAGTAGGTGGGTTTGAAGAACTAACGGAGTTAGAGAGTGTAGTTAGTGAGAAAACGAAAAAGTGGTTGCAAATAGATAAAGCGCAAAGTTAAGGGGCATTTTGGATAAGTCGGAAAGTTCGGGACTACACTGGATAGAAGCGGGAAGTTCAGGGGTACCTTAGATATTATCCCTATTATTAAAGCAGGCTTTTTTGAGCTCCCACAATGATTAGAACATTCTAGAATGTCCATTTTTCCATATCATGTAATTAAAATATTATATATAAATCTCATGTATGGTAAATAACCAAAGAATATAATGTTAATTGTACATGATATGTTAAATAAAAAATAATTAAACGATTTAAACATTCTAGAATCTCCATTTTTCCATATATTGTAATTAAAATATTATATATAAATCTCATGTATGGTAAGTAACCAAAGAATATAATGTTAATTGTACATGATATGGTAAATAAAAAATAATTAAATAAGAATGGAACTTTCTAAAAACTCTATGTTATGTATAAGAAAATTTGTATTTAAATCTTACATGGACCAAAATAAGTGATATGACAAGTGAACAAATAATTTAATGTCAATTATACATGATATGGTATGTAAAAAAATAATTAAATTAGAATTATACACTTTATGTAAAATAAGAAATAATTCAATAAAATGCAATTTTGACCTAAAAAAAGAAGGCATTTTTGAGTTCCCGCGGCAATTGCAATATTCTAGAAAGTCCATATTTTCGCATTCGAAAGTCCATATTTTTTACTTACCATATCATGTATAATTGGTATTGAGTTATTTGTTCATTTACCATATCACTTATCATCATGATTAGTACATGATATGGTAAGTGAACAAATAATTTAATTTGAATTGTGCATATATATAAATGTAATTTTGAACTCAAAGAAAAAATGTATGTGATATGGACACATGGTTCATAAAAATGGAACCTCAAATATATATACAAACATGAAAACGAACCATGTGAAAAATAGAACTGCAAAGATACCTTGTGAATGTCCCTAAGTAATAATTGTTTTAAAAGGTCAGCTAACTAATAGTATTGAAGGTAGTGTTTTTAAAGAAACGTTTAGTTCTAATGACATTAGATAGTATTTAAAATTTCACAATTAAAGAACAAAATTTTATTTTAGATTTTAGCAAAAAAAAAACAATTTCAATTATGTGTCTGAAAGGCAAAAATTAAATACATATTATACACAAGCCTAAAAATGTCGACACTATGTGAAAAATAGAATTATAAGGCTACTATGTGAATGTTTCGAAGTAATACTATCTTTTTGGTTTTTTTTTTTAAAAAGTAAACAATAGTATTCAAAGTTATGTTTTTGTATAAAAGTATAGTTGTAAATGACATTAAAAGTTGTTGATTTAAAGTCGAACAACTAAAGACGGAGATTTTATTTTAGAATATACTATTTTTTTCTTTTTCAATCATGTGTCCAAAGGGCAAAAATTAAGGTACAAATTTTTGTGAAATTCTCCTAATTAATCATAGCGGATCCCTAAATTTATTTACACTCAAATATAATTTTCACATAAATAAGTCATGTAACATGCCCTTGGGTCACTCTATCAAAATTTTATAATAATTATTTCATATTTGACACTAAATTATATATTTTAAATTGTCATTAAAAATTATATACAAGGTCATTATCAGGATTCTAATTATTAAGGCTCAGTAAAAGGGTATAAGTTCTCAATTTGTAAATTTAATTTTATAATAAAACTAATTGTTTACACGGGTAAAATAAAATGCAAGTAATAGATCATATATAAAGGTTTAGATATTCATGGGTTCAATTTTATCATTTTGATTAGACATCATTATTAAGTGACCCGTGCGATGCACAAGATTTCATTAAAAAAATTAATTTAGTTCTAATTTATTAGAGGGTGCTAAGTTAAAATTGTAAAATTAATGACAAATACTTTATTTTGGATTATAATTTTTTTTTTTAAATAATGTGTCCGAAGGGCAAAAATTATGGTACATATTGTAAACAAACATGAAACTATGGAAATCAGGTGAAAAATAGAAACACAAGAGTACTATGTGAATGTTTCTAAGTAATAAAATCTTTTTTTTTCAAGAGGTTAACTTAAGTAATATTCCATCTTCAAGGTAGTTTTATTGAATTAAAATATAATTGTAGTGACATTATAGTGAGAGGTCTGATTTGAAAGTATAAGTTTTCAAATTTGTAAATTGAGGTTCATATAATGAAAATAATTGTCTAAAGCAAGAGTTTCTATATAAGGGTCAACTATTTACCGGTTCAAGTTTATCATCATAATTGGATATCGTCATTAAGAGACTCGTGCAATGCACGGGTTTACATCTAGTATTGAATGAATTGATGCATATTTTGAGATTCACCATTGTTCTCAATAATGAGACACTGCTTGAACTCCAAGTCGACTCGACCCGAAAAATAATGCTACTTGACATGAATGGACTCTATACGACCTGAATTGCTTTGATCAGTCTGGATTTGAACTAATCTCACTTACTTGCTGTCATTATGATAACATGAGTCGGATCCAAAGAGATAATGATAATCAGGGACAGGCAAGGTAATGCTACCCTTATTCTGAAAAATACATTACTCTGACTAATTAACAACAAAGTAGAGAATTACAAATTACTAATATTATCTGATAAAACGAACAATGTGCGTATACTGCAAGTACGAAAATTCTCATCTTATTCAATAAAGTAAACACAAATATAGAATGAGTGAATAGATCTTCTATCCGACTATATATGAGAAACGCTATGCGATCTTCTAAGGTCTAGAAGATGCAAGGTCCATGATCCATTTCGGAGGCGGCCATAAGACATCGAACCCCTCAGAGAGTGAAAATGTAAGATTGGTAAAGTTAGCACCCTCTCCATACTTACTCATGCCCGGTACAAACTTGTTTACCTGAAAAATACTGCAGTTTCGATACTCTTCTAGTTTACCGATCGCCGGAGCAAAAAAGCAGGTATCTACACCCACGAATAGAACCCTTGTCATCGGAATTCTCCACATACTCCCAAATCCAGAACTCCTTGTGTGGAGTAGCTTATAAACCTTCAAAAAAAATGATGTTCTCTTACCCTGCCTTGCAATCATGTATAGTTCACCTTGGTACTGAAACAACCGTTTATTATCGACTTCTATTGTGTCAACAAAAGTCACTGTAGTTGTAACGGTATTAACACCCATCGTACCAACCTTGCCATGAGTGGTCCGATCAACACGCACCAACCACGAGGGACCGAGGGACCGAGGTCTCGTGGTTTCGAGTGGAGAAGGTAAAGGGCTGTCACGACGGGGACATTTTCGCAAAGGAACCGTACATTTTAGGAACCTTCAATGCAGATCCAAAGATTTGGTAAGGTGCAAGGACGTAAGGTCGAGAAATGCACCGGACTCTTCTCAACACGAAAAGAAGGCAAAAATTGTACTTTAATTTGCTCCAGACAAAAAAAAAAAAAAAAAATGGTGAATGCAAGGAAATACATACCAGAAACAACTTCAAAAGGAGAATCAGAGGTCATCCTGGTGTTGTACTTTGCTCGTTTCGCCTTCGAGACCAATACAAGTATATGATTCTCATGGTTTCAGATTATCTATATATTAGAATAATATAAGGAAACAACCTAAAATACCTACTAGTATACAGTTTCAAGAGTTTGGAGACTGCATATGATTCCCTACTGATCTTTCTATATGAAGAACAAGGTAGACATTGAACGGATCTTGTAGTCAACATGGATTGGTTCATCATTGATTTGGATCATTTACCATGATTGACATAGTCGTGGAATTGTTATCTCTTCATTTGGCAGCCTGCCCAGTCCGTTGGTGATCACCAATGTTCACGACTAGTGTTTGAGCCAGTAATTGCGCAGTTGTGCCATGTGCAAGAGAATTTCATCTCGGCCTTGGTTGGTCAAGCTGCTGGTCATTATCCAAGGGGGAGCTGTTTCAAAATACTCTTTTATCAGTTCCTGGAAATCCTGAACATTTTCTTCGGGTCTCTTCCCTCCATTCTTCTTCTTTTTCCTCTTATCGCATTTGGTGAAGACTAATGTCATTGGAATCTGAGAAAGGAAGAAAACAGCGTAAATGGAATTGGATCCCCTAGAGTTGAAAATAAACTCTACCATGTAGAGTTTACTTAATAAGGTAAAAATAAATTGTTTTGCATTTTTTTTGTGCATTCCAAGATTGTATTCCTTTTGTCTTATTACTAATTTTAGCAAACTCCACCAACTCTACCAAGAAATAACTCTAGGGGATCCTCACCCAGCGTAAATTGTCTTAGACTTATTTTTTGCAGCTAAGGAAGATAAACATATTTATATGCAAGCCTTCTTATTCCCTCTGAATTTCTCCCCTCTCAATTATGAAGTGGGGGATACGCAGACCTACCTTATTCTTACCCAGCCAACTAGCATATTCAAGATCCATCTTTTTGGCGGGAATACTGGCATCTATGAGAAGGAAAACTGCTACGAGCGTAGATCTGTTCATGAAGTAGTTCTTGGTGAACTTGTCCCATTCTACTCTAAGTTCCCCAGGAGCTTGTGCATACCTGATAAACACATAACAACACAACAATCCAAAGAAATATTTTAGTCGAGGTATAGTTTCCAATCATATTAGCTGGAATCTTTAGATAGAAAAAATGATAATACGCAACATATAATGGGAAGCATTGGCAAATGTCAAACGACTCCAGCAAACACAAAAGGCAACACAATAATAGAGAGAGAGAGAGAGGAGATCATTTTGAGGAAAATTAGGGAGGGGATGAACAAATGAGAAAAGGAGAGAACGGAATGATAGGCTTGTGACTGGTAACGAAATTTGAACCACTTAAGTTAAATATTGAGATGATGTACAAAGGCAGATCAAAAGCAGCAAATCCATTCTATAAGTTAAAGACTTAGAGTAGCCAATCTTATTGAGTTCAAGCTGGAAACGGTCACTTATTCAAACAACACATGCACCAACTATAGGAATAAGAGGCTATTAGTTTTAAGTAACTAAACCGCAGCAGTGTATGACAGTTTAAAAATTCTGTCCAATTGTATACAAGAAGATTCAGTTGTGAGTGCTGTCATCTCAGTGTGGCATCAAAAAAGACATTAGATGGTACAGCGGAAAGGCATCAGTCCTCTCAGCCATAATTAGGGACAGGATGAGACAGTGAAACACTGATGTGACCCACATAAGAAGTTGTTCCAATTCCAAATAATACAAAACACAGTTCCTGACCCCAGTCGCAGACACTGAGCCACCAAAGAGGAGTCAAGGAAGTCCATGTACATTGAGCATAGCCTTACCCATTGCCACTCCACTTGGTCAGGAAAAGCAATACTCTTTCGAAGCATTAGCCAGAAGAATTACCAAACTTCATGTGGAAATGTAAGCATTAGCCACTACAATGAATCCAAAAAAAAAAACAAAAAATCATTTACATCATCCGTACCCATAGCCAGGCAAATCCACAAGGTACCAGCTCCCATTGATGCGAAAATGATTGATGCACTGAGTCTTTCCTGCAATTAATAGATAGTTTGCACTTTCAGCTTCTAAGAGAAACACTGGATAGTATCCCAAGGGCAGCTAAAGCACTACAGAGAACCTAACCAAAATAGAGCACCAAATAAACCTACTGCCATATTAAACTAAATAAGTTGGAGGATCATGAGTCCATCACACAAAACCTCGATGTAGTTTTGTCATTTCCTATTAGTAGTTTTAAATTACAATTGTAGTGCAATTAAGAAACCCACATCTTACAACATCTTTCCAAGATAGGCCAAAGAATGACATTCACAACCATCTATCAAACGATGCACAGGAGGAATACAAGAACTTGACCTAGCAACTAAATGTCTAAATGGATAAGCCCTTCATGGAAGGTAGGTCTGAAATTATAGCCACATTATTTATAACAAAGGTTTCTAAGTCAGGCTCGAAAGACAAACCCTTGTTAGCTAAGATATAACCAATCAGATCACCAGGTCAAAAAAAAAAAAAAAAAAAGAAAAGGAACAGGAGAGAAAGAACCACAGAGTGCTTTCAAAACCTCCTAAGTCCTACCTTACAAACAAAAATATAGTACATAGAAGTTAGGCAAACCCGTTACAAAGCCTAATGACATGTTAATATCTCTAAGCTACCACAATGTTTAGAAAAACAAGTCAAGCAGACTAATAAGCAGCCAATTACACCTGACAACAGTTAGCAGTAAAGCAACTCAAAACCAACTATTGAGCAGATGAGGTAGCTTTCACAAAGGGAGTTACTCAGATAGTTTGAGAAAGCACACATCTTTTTTGGTCTAGGCGCTTTTTTTTTTTTTTTTTTTTAATGTAAGCAATGAAGGATGTCTATTAAAGGACACCAAGGGGGTTGAGTGGGTGACTCCCAAGTCCCAAGTAGCAGGTTAAGTTCTCAAGCTATCATGAGTTACCTACAAAACGAAGATAAGTTAAGTGCCAATGAGAGTAGGCACTTGACTCCAGCTATAAGATAAGTTCAAAACCCGGATTTTCAGCTGTTATGCAGGACCAGCAATATCATATAAAATAAGATGGATCCTTTCTATCCAAGTACTCCTCTTTAATCCAACCATGTTTCATCCTTTCTTTCCAAGCCAAAACAACATCTCTAGCTGTTGGTATTGTTCTTGTTGAGTGCTCAACAAAAATTTGTCCTTTACCGGATACATCAACTAGACTTCATGATACTAAGAGAATCCGAAATTTGTTTCACCACCTCAAGCTAAAGTTACATACTCGTTACAACAGCAACCACCCATTCTCAACTCCCACAAAATCAAACACCTTCATAACACTACAATGAATTGCACCTAACATTGAACATCAAAAAAAAAAAAAAAACACTGAACATGCATTTTCCAGGAAGAGCGATCTTAGTTTGCCTTGCTAGCAAGTACCTGACCGAATACTAATTACAACAACACTCCATTCGCAACTTTGACACAATCAAACACCACACAAACATACCAATTTCAAAAACTAATGAAATCATATAGCAATAGACATATAATCAGGCAAACCAATCAGGCATTTTGGAAGTGAGAAGCGAGCTTCTCTCACCTAAAAGAGTTCTCTACAGCAAATACACCGATAATCCATCCGCAACCTTTAATACCATTTAACACAACAAACAAGCCAATTCCAACAACCAACACAGCGCCAAGTTCAACAACAATAGCAAAGTAATTAGGCTTTTTCAAGGTAAAAGCAAGCTTATTTCGCCTTACAAACGATATCTACACAGATTGCCACAACAACCCAATCCTAAACTTAATACAATCCCACATCTACCAAATCCTACAACCATCATGGCCTTGAATTTGGCAAACCAAACAGGCGCTTTTCCAGCTAAGATTATGTTTTCTTCGCCTTACCAGCGAATTCAAGTCAAATTACCACAATCCAATCACAATCCAATAGATTCTAATACCACCAAAACATACAACCATCATGGTCATGAATTTGGCAAACCAACAAGGCGTTTTTCCAGTTAAGACTATGTTTTCTTCGCCTTACCAGCGTATTCGAGATAAATTACCACACCAATCCAATCACAATCCAATACTATTTGATAACACCACCAAAACATGCCACCATCAGGGTCATGATTTCGACAAATTAACCAGCTTTTTTCGAGGTAAAATCGAGTTTCCTTCGCCTTTTAACAAAACCACACCAATCCAACCACAAACAAATACATTCAAACAACAGCAAAACATAAAAAACATCAAGGGGCATTAAAAGGGCAAACTAACCAGGCTTTTTGGAGGTAAGGGCAAGCTTTTTTCGCCTCACAAGCGAATTCAACAGCGAGGATTTGCCGACATTGGACCGACCAACAAGGGCAAACTCAGGGGAACCATCATTAGGACAATCCTCAGTCGTAACACTACTCTTAACAAACTCAGCATTGATGACCTGTGCATTGCTAGCATACTTACTCAACACAATGTTAGACCCTTTTAAAACCCTAGCACTCAAAGAAGAAGCAGACCCATCATTTTTTAAGGAAGAAATGTCAGTTTCTGGGGGTACAAACAGCTTTTCCAATGGAAGTTGAATCTGGGTTTCTTCTTCTTGTTCAAGTTTCTCATTATTTGGTGAAATGAATTTGGGGGTTTTGGGGAGAGTTGGGGAAAGAGAAGAGAAAAGAGAGGAGACTTGGAAACGGAGGAGTGGGAAATTTTGAGGGTGGAGAAAAGTTGGGGTTTTGGGTTTAAGAGGAATTAAGAAGTGAGTTTGAAGCTTTGGAAGATGGTGTGATAGGATTACTGCCATGGAGTTTTTTTTTTTTTTTTATGTGAATGAAAACTATATGTTATTTTTTAGCATAAGATTAGAAGGAGATGAAGATGAGGGTGATGGAGATGAATGGGGGTGAAGAGAGAAAGTGTCAATGGAGAAGATGATGATTGTTCTTCTTGGTCACTTCGGCTAAGTTCACTAATTCCAGACACCATGTTGTGGTCTAAGCCAGTTGAGGGCATCATGCCAAGGGTGTTCCAGATTGAGCTCCTTAAAGTTTGAAGTCGAGCTCGAATCCGCACCGAACCGAATTTATACTAGCGTTGTCTCTAAATTTTAATTAGAAAATTTTTATAACCTAGTTCACTAGTTTGCATGTCCGGTCCGCGCTCGGCCTGTATATCTATATTGTTATACTCATTTTATGAAATTTTTTTTTTTTTTTTTGTAAGAAGGTGAGAGATTTTATTCATCCAAATTGTGAATAAAATTGAATCTTACAAAAAATAAGAACCACTAAACAGAACTTAGGTGCTAAGGAAATCAACTATCTCCTCACTTTCAACATTGTTCATCCAGCTATAGATCCTAACACAAACTAGAAATTTGATATGGTTGATGATTGTAGTAGTAGAAACTTCAGAATCTGTGAAGATTCTTCTGTTTCTCTCAATCCAAATACTGTGCACAGTGGCTGATAGACTGCATTTGCACCATTTTGCCCTCCAATTCTTCTAGTTCTTGTGCTTGGCAAACCAGATAGCTTCCTGTTTGAGACTCCACTTCCTCTGCCTTGTGCCAATCCAGTGAAGAATTTCAGACCAGATATGAGCTGAGAAGGGACATCTGAAAAACAGGTGCCTGTGTGTTTCTGCTGCTTTTTTGCAGAGCACACATCTGTTAACAATTTGAACTCCCCTTTTTCTCATGTTATCAACTGTAGCCAGTTTCTGCTGGATTGCAAGACTTGTGATAAAGCTATGCTTGGGCATAACAACACTATCCCATACAATCTTGCTCCACTCGACTTTAGGATTCATTTCTCTGTAAAAATCATAAGCTTTCCTGACACTATACTCCCCTCTCTCCTGCCAGCTTAGAATTTGCTCCTGAATTAATCCAACATCCTGATTTAAGGCTTTGAGCTGATCTCTGATCCTGATGAGACCTCTCCAGGATTCTGGATCATTTGGTCTGCTCTTAGTGTCCCAAAAACCTTTACCTTTGAGACAATATGCTCTAATCCACTCACACCAAATGTTGTCCTGTCTTTTGAAAAGTTTCCAAATCCATTTTGTCATCAATGCTCTATTCCAGGATAAAATCTCTTTGATGCTGAACCCAGCCTCATCTTTTGGAGTGCAAGCATTTTTCCAACTCATAAAATTCATCTTCCTCTGACCCTCATCAATATTCCACAGAAAGTTCTTGCAAATCTTGTTAATTTGCTTAATTATTCCTCTTGGCATCAAGATGCTGGCACACCAGAAGTTCTCTAAGCCAAAAATCACAGAGTTAATTAGTTGTATTCTGCCAGCATAAGAAATCATTTGAGAAGCCCAATGATTAACAACTTTTTTTATTTTTCCAATCATCATTTGATACATTTCAGCTTTTAACCTCTTAGAGTGAAGAGGGATGCCCAAGTATCTAAAGGGAAATTTGCCCTCTGCAAAACCAGTCTCAGACAAAATCAGATTTTTCACATGAGCATTCACTCCTCCAAAGTAAATTTCAGTTTTGCTAGGATTTGCTTCTAGACCGGAAACCTTAGCAAAAATATCCAAACTCCTTACGACAGCTTTGGTTGAAGGGAGATCACCTCTCACAAAAATCATTAGGTCATCAGCAAAGGTTAAGTGGGTGAGATTTACCTGCACACACTTAGGATGGAAGGAGAAATTACTGTAATCAGGCATGGTCCTCAGATATCTGGAAAGGATTTCCATGCTGAGAACAAATAGGTAAGGAGATAATGGATCTCCTTGCCTAATCCCACATCTACCAGGAAAAAAACCTTCATACTGTCCATTAATCTTGATTGAATAATATGGAGTAGTAATACAACCCATGATCCATTCAATAAAGACCTCTGGGAAGTTAAGAGCAGCTAGCATATCCCTGATAAAGTTCCAGCTCAAAGAATCAAAGGCTTTGCGTATATCCACCTTTACCAGACATCTGGGAGACACATGCTTCATATCATAGCCTTTAACTAGTGCCTGAGACATCAAAATATTCTGAAAAATATCCCTGCCTTTTACAAAGGCTGCTTGCTCCTTTCCGATTAGATCTGGTATTACCTGCTGAAGCCTGTTAGCCATAATCTTAGTCACTACTTTATAATAAGTTGAACAATAGGAGATGAGTCTAAAGTCAGTCACACTACTAGGATTATCCTTTTTTGGAATAAGGGTAACCATAGTAGTATTGGCTGCTTTACACATGATCTTTGTATCAAAATATTCCTTGACAGCGTTACTGAATTCATCCCCTACTGTATCCCAAGTTGCTTTGAAGAACCCTGGAGAAAACCCATCTTGCCCCGGACTCTTATATGCATTCATACTGAAAATGGCTTGTCTAATCTCCTCCTCAAGGATAGGAGAGCTCAGAAATTGTTGTTGCTCTGAAGTTAATGTGGCACCCTTGCTGACAAAAAGAGAATCCACTTTTTCAACTGTTTTCTCAGTGCCAAGCAAATGCTGATAGTAATCCAAAAAGGCATTAACAACTCCTTTTTCATCCTTATGAAGCACCCCATTTCTGTCAATTATCTGCCCAATATTGCACTGGTGTTTCCTTTCAGCTATTTTAGCAAAGAAGTATCTTGAGCTACAGTCTGACTCCTTTAAATGATGCATCTTTGCTCTCTGATAAAGCATGCTTAATTCTGCTCTCTTCATTTTCATGAAATTCTCCTTGATTTCTTGGCATCTTTCAATCATGCTTTGATCAAAGGGCTTGTGTTGCAGATCAGTTTGGCATTTAACAAGATCATTTCTCAAATTTTCAACTCTGATGCTTAAATTTGAGAAACTTTCTCTATTCAGTAGACCCAGATCATACTTCACATTTTTCAACCTCTGGAAAATTCTAAACATGGCAGTTCCCTTGACAGGCTTTCTCCAAGCTCTTTTCACAATCTCCTTAAAGTCTTTGTGATTCTCCCAGCAATTCAAATACTTGAAAGATTTCTTTCCCACCTTTGGTTTTAAAACCTGAACCACAATTGGTGAGTGATCAGACACTCCAGCAGGCAGGAGATCAGCAAATGATGCACAGAATTTATCTTTCCACTCTGCATTAATTAAAGCCCTATCCAATTTACACCAACTTCTGGTGTCACCATCCTGACTATTTGTCCAAGTTAGGTGGCACCCCTGACCCATGATATCATCCAAACAGCAGTTGTTGATACAACCATTAAAATCATCCATATCAGCAATAGAAGGAGGGGTTCTCAAAATGTGATCTGATCACATTAAAATCACTCAATGTTACCCAAGGCTCATTCACCACTTTCAGTCCAATCAACTTGTCCCATAATTCTTTTCTTTCTTGAGCACTATTGCTAGCATACACCATGGTTATCCAAACTACACAATGTGAAGTGATATGATGGACTTTACAATGTATAAATTGGCTACCAGTGTCTACTATCTCCATCTTAACAGTACAATCATTCCATAGAAGCCAAATTCTTCCATTCCTATGGCAAGAATAGTTGTTACAGCTTCTAAACATACTAAACTTCCTTTTAATGATCTCATTAAACTTTTTCTCCTTTACTCTTGTCTCTAATAACCCAAAAACATCTAATTTATATTTCAACAAGAAATCCTTAGCTTCTTGTTGTTTGAGGGCGTCATTCAACCCTTTAATATTCCAAGCTCCTATAATCATTGGGAAAGAGGAGTGCCAGGTGGCTCTTCATCCCCTATAAAATCAATTTTCTGCTTGTTAATCTCACCTATTTCCTCCTCTAGATGTAGACTGCTTAGTCCCAAACTACCATATCTGTTTTTGGTGCTAGTTGGAGAGATTTGGGTCTGTGATTTGTTGCTTCTCACCTTTCTTCTTGTTACCACCTTGAATCCTTGTTCATCCACAGTCTCCTTTGGTGGGGGGGTGTTGATTTCAATGTGAGTGACCTCCAAGACTTCCTGCTGTTGAGCCTGAACCACTGTTGGTATAACAGGATCAGACTTTGTTACTTCAGGCTCCAGATTCTTCTTTTCTCCATTTGTCTTAACTATTACAGCAGCTTTGGGTTTGTAAACCAGATTCTGCTTTACTGTCTTTGTTTTGTTCAACCTGCATTTCTCCTCCAAGTGCCCTAACTTCTTGCATTTCTGACAAAAGAAAGGCACCCACTCATATTCAACCTTTTGTTGAACTGGGTCAGAAAATGGAGTTCTCAATGTCAAAGTTTCAGGTAATTGCAGGGACACATCCACCTCGATAAGCACTCTTGCAAAAGCCAATTTCTCCTTATGGGTTGTGGTATAATCAGCACAAACAGGATTACCAATTTTGCTCGCAATCTTGCTCAGAGCTTGCTCAGACCAGAACCATGGGTCCAACTTCGGAAACAGCACCCAAACTGGTACAACAGAAATTTTGTCCAACTCAAGAGAGATTTCAGGAGGCCATTTCTTCAAAATTAGAGCATTTCCATTGATCCTCCATGGTCCTCCCCTTAGTACTTCAGTGATAGAATCAGGCTTTGAAAACCTCATGATGAACCAACCTCTCTTAAAGTAAAGGACCTTCGGCACTTCAATACCCATCCAGTGCTTTCCAACAAATTCCTGCATAATTTTCAGGGTAGGTTTTGCCCCAATAACATTTCCTACCAAGGAGTTCTCCCAATATGCAACTTCACCAATTATATCCTCAGTTTCGATGATAACTTCCCCATCTTGTGAACATGATTCATTGAAATGCAATTTCATCCCTACTTTAGGCTTGGGTCCAACAATATCAGTCTAGGTTTTCTTAATATTTTCACTTATCACCTTATTCCCCTGATTTGATTCGTCATTTGTGTCCAAATTTTCCCCAATTCCTAGGTGTTTTGGGTCTAGAAGATTAGAAGTACTAACAGGAATTACTGGAGAGGGATTAATCTTACCAGATTTCACCAAAGCTTCCCCGATAAAATCATTGAGATTTATCGTTGTCGTTGGCGAAGGTTCAAGCTGGGTAGATGATTCCTCTTCGAGTTCTTCATGATTTGCCTCCAAATTAGTACCATTAGCATCCTTTTGATTCCCTCCAGCTGAATCCGTACCTTTCTTAGGTGGTCTTCCTCGTCTCTTACCATTATTCGCCATGTTTTTCAAGCTGTTGATTGATTTTTTTGATTTTTTTTTTCTCGTCCGTACAGTAGCTTGGAGAGCAAGCTAGCTCATCTCAAAACATTCTTTACTATTTGCGGTAATTTTCGTACATCCTCATTTTATGAAATTGTCAGTTTATCTTTGTTATAATATTATTAGCAACACTATTATTTTCATGAATTAGCTTACCACCATAATCACCGTAAATTATATTATTTTCCATAAATTAGCTAATAATTTACATATTATGTAATTATTTAGTGTTATCCAATTAATGAATGTCAAATGTTTTTCTAGAAAAGACTTGGTTTCATGTTTCAATATACACCCTCCGTCCTCCTTTAAACGCCCCATACCCAAAACGCACCCTTATTGAGGAGAGTGTACACACTAATCGGTTAATCAAAGTTCTAAAAAAATTGCATGAAATTTTTGCTAAGATTCTTATCTAACTCACCAAATAATTTTTTTGGAACTTTAATCAACCGAATTATTGTGTGTACACCCTCATAAAAAATGGGGTATTTTGAGTATGGGGTGTAAAGGGGGACGGAGGGAGTATAGTATTATATTGGTTGGTGTTAGTGGTGAGTATTTTCATCTTTTAAACAAGTAGTGACGGCGTTACGGGTTCGCTAACGTTGGCGTGCCTACTATCGACAATACAAAAAAGTGGTTTTTGTATTAAAGAATGTCACTAACATATTATGATTGATTGTACATTGCAATCATACATTAGTCGAAATAAGCAACAACGATTAATTGTGGTTTTTGGAGAAATGTCGGACATACATTTGAACTTTGAAGTATGAAGAATTTGCTTACAACAAACATCTTATTATGCGCAACACATCATGTCTCATATATTGCGATCATACATACCTTCACTATCGCTTCACCAACGCCTTGGCTACTAGGATTGAGAGAATTAACGAGTCACTAAGTAAAATCAAATGTACTTTCCATATCACGCTGACACTTAGAATGTATGTGGTCATGACGATGTTGTTTATAAGAATACGTGTATTGGAGTAGCAAATAACATATAATAAAAACATATATTATTTGACAATCATTTATTGATTTTTTTTTTTTTTCTGAGGTCACAAAAGGCTTTATTGTTTATTGATAACCCAAACAAAATGTAATTGTTGCTATGGAGTACATTTATTTGTCCAAGTCAATTAGGGATGGCAACGGGTCGGATTCGGGTCGGGTGAAGCCTCACCCGATCCGTCACCCGTATAATTTGGCCTCACCCGATCCATCCATCACCCGCCTAAGGGTTCACCCGAATCCAATCCATCCGTCACCCGGGAAATAGTCGGGTGGAATCGGGTGATAAACGGGTGATCCCAATCATGGCCACTATTAGACCGAGAAAAAAATCGATCCAAAAATAAAGCCCAAATGCTCGTATGGAGGGCCCAAAGATCCCATTTTGTAACAACGGGCTAGTCTAGAATATTTAAAACAATTAAAAACTATATTTTTAAAAATTACACGGGTGAAACAGATCGGGTGACGGATGAGATATGGTCACCCGAATCCGACCCGTCACCCGAATCCGCCTATCATCCATATAAGTCGGGTTTTCATCCGTTTAAAATGCTCGGGTGGATCGGGTGGTGGGTGGGTTCGGGTGAAATTGCCATCCCTAAAGTCAATCTTACTAATGACCTCTCATGTTCAAATCTCGCTTTTATAAGTCTCAAATTTTATGAGAAAAGAATCATATATATATATATATATATATATATATATATATATATATATATATATAAAGTTGGATGGAAACAGTGTGGGCGCGGCACGTCATCCTCCACTTCACGTGCCACATGGTGATAGGAAAACGTGCATGTCACACATACGAATCCACCTCATCAGCCACATAAACAAATCCATCGCAAAAATGAGACTACAAAGACTTAAACCTGTGACCTCCATGTGGAATTGAAACACATCAACCAATATGGCAATTGTTTTTGTTGATGCTTTTATTAACATAATTATATATAAAGGGCATTAATTTTGTGGTTATAAATAAATATACATACATAAAATCAAAATAATTTAGGGGTGATTGATATAAATAGTGATATATGATATCGTTCAAAATTGTGGTGAGAATGAATATTGAAATAACAATAAAGTGGAGAGGGAAGTTAGAAGCTTAGTATTATGCGGTTTGGAGAATATTGAAGACGTCGATGATTAATATTGTAAATTCTCTATTTTATTATTTTACGAATAAAATCAAACATGCTAATAAATGAAGATCGTGCGTAGCACGGTGTAAAGACTAGTGCTAATTAATATCTGAATCCCTCTCAACTCGATGCCTCGTAACATAAGATGCTTTAGCTTACGACGATGAGACAGTGGGTTCGATGTAGTTGATCTTACCCACATTTACAACACTGTCTTGCCACGATCGTATTATGTACGCAACTGCTCATTGCTCTATACCTGGACGGACCCGAACCGCCTGATAACACACGGACCCAACAACCACCCTACAAATAGAACGTGATCAATTATATCAGGATGATTTCACACATGAAAGTATGAAACATGCAATTAACACAAATTATTAAATACACGTGGTTGTTCTCTCTCCTCACCACGCGCACAACCGAACCCAGCTCATTTCACGAACCCCATCCCCTCAAATACGATCCCATTGACGCCGGAGACGCCGCGTGTGGCTGGAAAATAAGAAAAAACGAGGAGAGAGAAGAAAGAAAGAAGAAAGGAAGGAGGAGAACGGGATGAAGTGGCGGCGCGAAAGTAGAGGCTATAGTCGCTGGAGGAGGGTGTTTCTGGCGGTTGTGATCGGCGTGTGTATGGTGATAGTGGGGGTTGCGATGGTTGCAGGCTGGCAGCTGAGGGTTTAGAGGTGGTCGGGTGGGGGTGGGTGAGGGGAGGGGAAGGGAAAATTATTGCATAAACCCGAGAGTACGTACTCTCGTTCCTCAGGTTGTGTACTTTAACATACAAATTGATGTATTTTTACCCTAATTTCATGTACTTTAAGTAAAATTTTGTGTATTCTTTGTTAAAAGAGTGTAAATTTACTTATGAAACCATTTTCGTATAGTTTTGCTAATATTTATAGTATTTGGAAGTATAAATATGTAAAATAATACAAAGATGTACACTATCTTGAAGTACAAAGATGAAAATATCGATTATCAATTCATTAGAGTCTCTTAATGGATGAAAAATGCTTACATAGGTAGGTTGAAACCTTAAAATATCAATTCAAAGTCCTATTAATCTATCTTGGTTGCAAATAACTAAAACTATACATAAATTCACAAAAATGCATAAAATATCCACTAAAGTATATGAAAAACTTGCAAAAGTACATGAAAAATCCGCTAAAGTACATAAAAGCAAATTTGGGAGTACATAGTCCCGAGAGTATGGTATACATGCTGGAGGGGAAGTGAGAGAGAAAGTATGTTTTGTTTTTTTCATTTTACTCTATTTCATTCTAAATGTATAATTATCATTAGAAGAAAACATAATGATCAAATAGATAGAGAAAAATAATAATCGTATATATAATGATCAAATGCAAAACAATGACAGAAATGCAAGTTAATGATTGAAAAGTCAAAATAATGATCGAAGGTAAATAATGAGTGAAAAGTGCAAAACAATGACAGGAAAATGCAAATTAATAATCAAATATACAAAAATAATGACCAAATAGACGAATATAATGACCAAATAGAGAAATCTTTTCACTCATTATATATCAATTTATAGTCATTAGTTATTTTCACTCATTGTTTCCTAATTTTACTCATTATTTCCCAAATTGCACTCACTATTTCTCAATTTTCATTCATTATATACCACTTTATAGTCATTAGTTATTTTCAATCATTATATCCCATTTTTCACACATTATTTCCCATTTTTTACACATTATTGTCATTATTTTGTTTCACTCATTATGTTTCAATTTTCACTCATTATATACAACTTTATAGTCATTAATTATTTTCACTTATTATATACCACTTTATAGTCATTAGTTATTTTCACTCATTATTTCCCAATTTTCACTCATTATTTCCCAATTTCCACTCATTATTTCTTAATTTTCACTAATTATTTGTCTTTTATCAATCATTATAAACCTCTTTATAGTCATTATTTATTTTCAATCATTATTTGTCTTTTTTCACTCATTATTTTCCAGTTTTCACTCATCAGTTCCTAATTTCCGCTCATTATTTCTCAAATTTTCACTCATTATGTACCACTTTATAGCCATTATTGATTTTCAATCATTAGTTCCCAAATTTCACTAATTATGTCTCAGTTTTCACTCATTATTTTTCAATTTTCACTCATTAAACCACATTACAGTCATTATTCATTTTTAATCATTATTTCCCAAATTTCACTCATTATTTTTCAATTTCCACACATTATTTTTCATCATTATATACCACTTTATAGTCAATATTTAATTTTAATCATTATTTCTCAATTTTCATTCAATATTTTCGATATTTCAATAATTATTTTCCTAATTTTCAATCATTATTTCTCAATTTTCACTCATTATATACCACTTTATAGTCATTAGTTATTTTCAAACATTATTTCCCAATTTTCACTCATTTTTTTCAAGTTTCACTCATTATTTTCCGATTTTCACTCATTATATACCACTTTATAATCATTATTTATTTTCAATCATTATTTCCCAATTTTTACTCATTATTCTCCCAATTTTCACTCATTATATACAACTTTATAGTCATTATTTATTTTCAATTATAATTTCTCAATTTTCGCTCATTATTTACCAATTTGCACTCATTATTTCTCAATTTTCAATCATTATTTTCCAATTTTCGTTCATTATATGCCACCTTATAGTCATCTACTGATAATTGAGAAATAATGAGTGAAACTTGAGAAATATTGAGTGAAAATTGGAAAATAATGATTATAATCTAATATATAATGAGTGAATATTGAGAAATAATGAGTGAAATTGTGTGAAAAAAACAATGACTGTAAAATGGTATATAATGAGAAAATTGATAAATAATGAGTGAAAATTGAAAAATAATGCTTGAATATAAATAATGACTGTAAAATGGTATATAATGAGTGAGGCAGAAATAATGAGTGAAAATTGATAAATAATGAGTGAATATTGGGAAATAATGAGTAAAAATGGGAAATTATGATTGAAAATAAATAGTAACTACAAAGTGATATATAATGAGTGAAAATTGAGAAATAATGAGTGAGAATAGATAATGACTATAAAGTGGTATATAATGAATACATTGTTAAATAATGAGTGAAAATTGGAAAATAATTATTCTTAGTAAATAATGACTGATAATTGGAAAATAATGATTATAAATACAAATAATTAGAAATTAGGTAAATAATGAGAGAAAAATAGAAAACAATGACTAGAAAATAGAAAAGAATGACTAGTTTAGGGTAAATAAGGAGTGAAATTTAGGAAACAATGACTAGAAAATAGAAAATAATGACTACTTTAGATAATGACTAGTTTAGGGTAAATAATGAGTGAAAATTTAGGAAACAATGACTAGAAAATAGAAAATAATGACTAATTTAGATAATGACTAGTTTAGGGTAAATAATGAGTAAAAAAATTAGAAAACAATGACCTATTTAGATAATGACTAGTTTAGGGTAAATAATGAGTGAAAAATTAGAAAACAATGACTAGAAAATAGAAAAGAATGACTACTTTAGATAATTACTCGTACTAAAAAAGGGTAAATGATGAGTGAAAATTAGAATACAATGACTAGAAAACAAAAAACAAAAAACAATGACTAATTTATTTAATGACTAGAAAATGTAAATAATGAGTGAAAAATTGAAAACAATGACTCGAAAAACTTTCAATCATTATTTCTCGATTTTCACTCATTATTTCTCATTTTTCACTTATTATATACCACATTATAGTTATTATTTATTTTCAATCATAATTTCCAATCTATACATAACTATTAATAGGCTAACATTAACGTAACGTCCTACGTTGCGTTCACTGAGAATTTTGAGGGGGTTGTCTGTATGGAAAAGCCATGTGTCACTGCGAGATGCTTTCACCACAACTTTATCAATATGATGGAGATATTTATCTTTTGAAATGCCCACCTAGACGTTATGAATCATTTCAACTTCTTAGACATAAATGTGTCTTTAAAGTTGCATAAATTCATCATTATTATTTATCTTAATAAGGATGTTAGATATGGTGTCTCTTGACTCTTCATTTGCCTATTGTGTCGGTACAACCTAATTCGAATTAGTATATATAGGTAAAGCTTTTGTTTAATTTTGGTGAGAAAACTATCATTTCCTATACAGTGAGTTCATCAAAAAGAGAATTGAACGCAGGGGAAGACATATATTTAGAGCGTATTTTTATGTATTTTTTATAGTAACACTTTTTATGTTTTACTATCAAAATATGATGGCAAATTGCGAATCGATATTGTAATTGTAAATCGTTATATTGTACATCAACTTTTGTATTTTTTATTCAAGCTATGATCATCTTCGTCATGTTAATCTTTGATATTGTGATTTACAACTTTATTTTCATTTTCAATATAGCTAACATGTTAGTAAAAATACTCTACATATAATTTAAAATGATCCCGTGAATTTACGGGGCCAAAATCTAGTTATATTTATATACTAATAGGCAAACATTTAAACAATTTTTAGGCCATCCACATCACAGCTGATGTCACCGCCACCTCATCACCTACCACATAACAATTCTGAAAAATTGATGTTGAACCTGTGACCTCAGGGTTATAATGTAACACTTCAACCACTAAGGCAATTGATATTTTGTTGATTCTTTTATTAGCCAATTATATATGAAGGACATTAATTCCTAATATTTCGTTCAATTTTAAAAACAAAGATTTTGTTCAATAATTGTACTACTATATATTTTACAGTAAGTTATTTAGAAATAACATTTGATCATTTTTTCAATTTTGGCAGCAATTTCAGTATATATAGTAAGCATATATTCCATTAATGTCAAATTACAAAATAATCATTTCTTATGTGGAACAAGGAATTAGAGATTATGTAACGTTTATGCTGGAGGTAGTTGTACATAATTGTTATGCAAAGCGGTGGGTGTAATCAAACTAATACATACGTGCATTAAACAAAGAATATGGGCGGGTAGCTAAGCCAAAAGGTAAGACGCTGACAATGAGCTCCGCGGGTATAATAGCAACAAAAATGTTCCGCGGGTGAGTTAGATAGGACCATTATATGTTAGCAAATTTTAAAATAATACGGACTACACTGTATAATTCCAAGTACAAAACCAGTAAAGTAAGAAAATGTTTAATTGCTAAAAATTCAAAGAAAAAAAAAACATAATGTTAACTTTATACTTCATCCGTCCCACTTCATCAAACACCCATGGGTATATGTAGTGAATAAGAAACTATGTGAATATTATTGTCTATTATGTGCGTTATATAGCAAATTCACCCAGTGGGACCAATAGACATGTTTTGCTCCAATCGAATACGGAGTATATAATAATTCGTAAAAATGAACCTAAAAATAACTATTCCCTCCGTCCCAGTTCAAACGCCTCATATTCCATTTTGGGACGTCCCACTTTAAACACCCCATCTATTTTGGGACATATTTCTCTCTCCTACTTTTATTAATTTATCACATAATTTCTCACACTATCTCTCCTACTTTTATTAATCCCCACATTCTCTCTCCTCATTTTTCCTAATATTACACCACTCAACTTATTATATCAATTTTTCTTATTCCACTACAAAAAACGTCCGGGGCGTTTGAACTGGGATGGGGCGTTTAGTTTTGTTTAGTATTGACATCTTTATACTTTTGTCATGAGACATAAACACGTAAAACGATAAAAGGTTGGTTAAAGTAGGTAATGGAAGTAAATGGTTCTATTAAGAAAGTTATTTAATTAGCTGGAACATTAATGTCATGTAAGTATACAGTCTGAGAACTGTAAAAAATGAATTAATCAATTGTTCTAAATAAATGGTAACTTTATTTCGTTATCACCTTAAAAAAACTTCATTGAACTACAATAATTATAATGATTTCGGTAATGGAAAATGCCTATATAATATAAATATTGTTAATGTCACCGTGCAACACACGGGATTTAAACTAGTATTTTACTAAATCTGATACTTTTTAAGTTGTTTTAATTTTACCGAATCTGGCATAACTCCTCTAAAATGATATTAAATTAAACATGATGAATTTACAATGAAATAGGGCGTCCCGTGCAATTTTGCACGGGTTAAAGACTAGTTTTACTCATTATTTCTCAAATTTCACTCATTATTTTCCAATTTTTACTCATTATTTCACAATTTTTACTCATTATATACCACTTTATAGTCATTATATATTCTCACTCATTATTTCTCAATTTTCACTCATTATATACCACGTTATGGTCATTATTTATTTTCAATCATATTTTTCAATTTTACTCATTATTTTCCAATTTTCACTCATTATTTCACAAAGTTTATTCATTATATACCAAATAAACAAAAACAATAACAAAAAGACCCACCATTTCCCTTTTCTCTCTCCTCCCCCACCCCCACCCCCTTACCCCACCCGACACCACCCTAGCCTTGCCGCGATCCGTCCCCGACCACCACCATTGACGGCCCCGACCAGCCTCCATGATCGCCTCCCTACCGCGACCCTCCCCCCGTCAATTCACGACGCCCCGCCCCTTCCTTCTCCCCTATTATCCCCTCCCTTCTTTTCGATCTCCCTTGACAGCCCTTATTTGCGGCGATGATGGTGGTTCGTGTGGTCGGCGGTGTAGGGCGAGGGGTGGGGGACGTTTTTTTTGCGGCGGAGGTTGACGATAAGGGTTGGGGAATGGAGTGAGAGAGGAGAGAGAAAATGAGATAAAAGGGACTTGGAGGACGATGGAGGCGGTGGCACGGGCTCGGGGAAGCCGCCGTGGGGTCGCCGGAGCGGTGCGCGTCAAATGGTGGTGGTCCCGTCGCGTGAGGTGGTGGTCGGCGCAAAGGGGCAGCGGTGGTCAGGTGGTGCATGGTGGTGGCTGTGGGTGGGCGGAGAAGGAGAGAGAAAAAAAATGTGGTGGTTGTGTTTTGGGCTTTATCTTTGATATTGTGGTTTAATAGTATGAGCCCAAATTGACGTCTTTTAGACTGGGTCTGACATAAATCCAAGGAGTCTTAATAAATAAAACGGGGGGTACGTAGAGCTACGTACCCCAAGTGTACCATATACCAATTGATGTTTTTAAGTGAGAGTAATGACAAAGTAATACTCAAATAACAGTGTGAGGGCAAAACACACTCACATAACTAAAATTTAAAAAAAAAAAAAAAAAAAATCATCTCTCACAAGATAAGGAAAATAATCAGCATCTTATTCCATGAAAATCACGATACCATCTTGGGCATCTTCCATCGACACCACAATTAATTATCGACCAACAAACTCACGACAACTTAAACTCAGCAAAGTTGATATCATGATAGCTGATCGAAAGTTGATGTACCATAAATCTCCGAGTGATCATCGAACGACATAAGCCAGAATTATTACAGAAGGCAAGAAATATTCGTTTTATGTCTGTCAAACACTTAAATATTATGCTTTCACATTATAATTACGCTTTTACATTAAAAAATGCTATTTTCGGTAAAATTTCTAATTCCGTTATAAACTTGGTAAAGTAACGAAATTTGCAATTTATTATTTTTGGGAACAACATGCAGCTTATTTACATGTATATTTGTATTACGGTAGGAGGACACAAAAGTAACGGAAGAGATCAAATGTTGAGCAAATGGTTGTAGTCTTGCTACTATCTACCTCTCTAATTTGCTCCCTGTGTTACCATATTCACAATACAAAGCGTGAATAGTGTAAAAGCGTGATCTCTCCAGTCACTTTTGCGTCCTCCTATAGTTTACTAAAGTCGTGCCACATCAGCTTAATGACACGACTTTATTAAAAGATATAGATAGATAGATAGATGAACCGTATGAATGTCCTGTATTTTTTTAAAATTAAATTCACACCCACATATAATCACATATATTATATGTTCATACTCACATATGGAATATGGAAGGTCCAATATATTGGAAGCTAATGCATATTGGACTGGTTCTTTCCTTTTTATAGTATGAGTTGTAAAAATATGCATGAAGTAACAGCTAGCACACTGATAATGTAATGAATAAGTAAGTAAGAGGTCAATGATTCAAATCCATGGTGCTAATATGTCAACTGTTTATCAAGATCGTGCCAAATCAGCTTTATGGCACGGTTAACTGATGATTCAATACTGATGGAATGATTGGCATGGCATAAATTGAAAACCACGACATAAATCTGAAAACCAGGGGAGTGACGAACAACTATGTTTAGCTTTTATTGAGGTTTTGGCCGAAACCATACAGTTTACAACCTTTTGCCACTTAGTTTTTAGTTTTCACCTCATTTCACATTTGGACGAGACAAACTACGTTTAGCTAAGTAACTTACAATCTAAAAGACAACATCTTTGTAGCAACAAAATTGTTACTCTATAATATGTTGGTTAACGAGTCATCCACTCAACTCACTTGCCTCAAAATGTTATTAAGACTACATGTATCTATCGTTTAAAACTACACGTATTGTCATGTGCTTACACTACATTTCTCTACCTGATCACTACTTTCTCTAAACATTTTGTAGTAACAAACATAATTATGTAACAACCACAGATGTAACTTTTGTTACTAATTTTTTTTTGAAAAGTTTGTTACTAACTTTTTACTCTTTCTTTTGATTGGTAAAAAACAAACTCAAAATTAAAAAAAAAAAAATAATAATCTTTTGATTGAAACGACAGCGTTTCACGATACATCGTTTTTTTTTTTTTTTTTTTTTTTTTGCATCAACAACACCACAAAGAGCACACACAAGTCTTTGTCTTTACTTCCTTCTCCTCAGATCCCAAAATTCATCCCACCGTCGGATAATTCAATCAGCGTGACCTAATTCTCGCCGGAAAAATCCCTTTTTTTCTCCGCCGGCGAATTTTCAGGATCGTCGGTGGCGGCGACTGTAAGGGCGGCGATGGCTCCTCCTCCTCCTGCTTACCAATCACAGCGATCTCCTTCTCCTTCTCCATCTCAACCTTCAGGGTAATTAACTATTTACCATTGCTCAATTTTAATTCATTTTCCGGTAATTTTTAGTCTGCATTTATCTGTAATTAACCCCAATTTTTTACTGAATTGTGTGATTGTCGTTTAATGGCGAGATAGGTGTTTAGTAGTGGTAGATTGTAATATAGGTATGATGTTTGATGAATTATCGGTCGAATTTTCGATGCTCGAGTCGATATAGCTTTTGTTTAAGTGTTAGCTAGCCAGGTTTTAAGGATATGGTTGATAAGTCACGATGCTCGATTATTCAATGTCGGAATTATGATAGAGAAGCAGACTGACTTATAAGAATTGACCTTAGCTTGATAAGTTTGGGCGGAGTGGACGAATGAACAATCAAGCTCGGGTTTAGGCGTAAAGTGAAGTGTGGCTAAAATATGATACATTTCTGTGAATGCGGTGTATATGGTGAAATGAGATTTTTGCTTTGCAAATGTAATGAATCTGACTATAATGTAATGTGAGACCCATGATTTTTCCAAGAACTAAAGGTTTCTATGATATGAATTTTTTTGACTGTCAGTTAGTTAGGCTTGTAAGATACTGTTTTTAATGCACTATGCTTGAGTACTGAAACTCTAAACGATATGATCTTTAGAGGGGTCCAATAAATAATTCGAGAAAACAAGAAAGAAGCAGGCTTGGCAAAGTAATTGCTTGATGTTTAAGAATTGACCTTCTTAGTTTGGTAAGCTTTGGGCTGTGTGGCGGCCAAGGGTGCTAGTCCAAGTATTGAGGTTTGGTCTCTAAAAAAATGTAACAATCAACTAATCAAGCTCGTTTTTGGCTTAAAAATGAAGTTTCTAAGTATGTTGGACATCAAATAATGTGGTACGTAAGGTGAAATGAAATATTTGTGTAACGTAGTCAAACTCAACCACATTGCTGGCGTTTGTCCCTTTTTATGCACTCCGCAAGGAATAGTGAAGAACAAGACTTTGTATGTTCGTTCGTTGGAGGATTCTTAATTACTATAGGTAAATTAGGTGCTGCATTGATGTAAAAGTTCTTATGGGGTTATGGGAACTATGAACCAACACCGTAGATTAGTAGTAGTTTCTGTAGGGATTTGCATTCCGTTGGATGATTATTATTGGTTTTGATGTTAAGGTTTGTGATAGAATCGGTGGCTTTTTGTATCTGTAGGAAAAGTGAAGTTACGGATTTGAAGCTCCAATTAAGGCAACTTGCGGGGAGTAGAGCGCCTGGCTCTGATGACTCTAAGCGGGATCTCTTCAAGAAAGTGATTTCTTACATGACCATTGGTATCGATGTCTCATCAGTGTTTAGCGAAATGGTCATGTGTTCGGCCACATCAGACATAGTTTTGAAGAAAATGTGCTATTTGTATGTGGGAAATTATGCCAAGTACAACCCTGATCTTGCTCTTCTTACTATAAACTTCCTACAAAGGGATTGTAAGGATCAGGACCCGATGATCCGTGGCCTTGCCTTAAGGAGTCTTTGTACGCTACGTGTTGCGAATTTGGTTGAGTATCTGGTTGGGCCACTGGCATCAGGGTTGAAAGATGGTAGTAGTTATGTAAGAACGGTTGCAGCGATTGGCGTATTGAAATTGTATCACATATCTGCTGTAACATGCATCGATGCCGATTTTCCAGCTATGCTTAAGCATTTGATGCTTAACGATCGTGAAAGCCAGGTATGTATCTATTAATCTTTTTAAAGTTTATATTGGGTAAAAGAGCGACCTTATGCGAAAGAGCTGTACAGATTTACATCTAAAGATACCTTTTGAGTTGATCATCTGCTTTTATCTTGCTGGCTAATGGTGAGCTGCTTTAAAGGGTTTTAGTACTTTATTTGCCACAAGAATCTTGACACTGCCAATATTTTCTTTTGTTGGGTTCTCTGATCCCTTACCATGGCTGGCGTACTTACTTCCAAGGCTGCAAAGTCTTTATTATGTCTTTGACCTTAATGAATCACATACTCCGTATGTAGAAATCCAACAGTCATTTGAATTTTGTGTTCGATGTGAAGTGAATGTTTCTTGTCTTCTTTCTTTGCAGTGATATGTGTTTCAGCAGCATATTAAGTATATCTTAGAACTGTTAGCATTCTAAGGTCTGTGTTGCCATTGTAGCTTGTGGTAGTTGCTCTATGTCTTCCTATTTCCAGATAGTGTTAATACAAATTCTTTTTGGTGTACTTCTATCAGGTCGTTGCCAACTGCTTATCAGGCTTGCAAGAAATATGGAGTGCAGAAGCAAGCTCTTCTGAAGAAGCATCTAGGGAAAGAGATGCGCTACTTAGCAAGCCCATTATATATTATTTTTTAAATAGGTAATTGTTGGATCTTTTTAATATCCAGGGAAAGAGACTTACTACTTATCTTTCTCTCGCATGACATCGGTGATGTATGTTGATCTAAAAGATGTTGCATGGCCCCAAATTTGTGCACCTTTTCTGAAAGTTCTGATTTTTGGTGATTTCTGAACTGTAAAGTTTTTTTCCTAAATGTATTATTTTTGGGTATGTTTTCTAAATGTTGTCGGTATTATTTCTTGATCATTGACAATCACACTCAAGTGACTCATCACTCTTCATTTTGTTTGCTTCGAGCAACTCTCTTGAGCTAAGATAAAGTTAAGTTGAAACCTACTTAAAGCTTGGATTATCTTTAAGCTGGTTTGAATTAGGAAAATCGGAAAGCTTTTGGTGTTGATACTATGACTTGGTATTGACAAGGCAGTTGAAATAAAGTTGAGCTTGATTCATTGTTTTCAAATAAAGTTTCTGTTCAGGTCTGGAATAGCTTGAAGTTGTTAGGAAATATATCTAAACATCTAGTGGTCTAATTTTTCAGGATTAGAGAATTCAGTGAATGGGCTCAGTGTCTCGTGCTCGAGTTGGTAGCCAAGTATGTGCCTTCTGATAACAGTGAAGTGTTTGACATAATGAATCTTCTCGAGGATAGGCTTCAGCATGCTAATAGTGCAGTTGTTTTAGCAACAATCAAGGTGTTTATGCAGATGACTTTGTCAATGAATGACGTTCATCAACAGGTACTTCTATTCTTTGTAAATATGCATACTTGAGATGCATCAAATACTTGGAATGTACAAGAGTTTGCTCTAGTTGCATTGTTCATCATATTATATCAATAAGTGTTTAATCACAAAAAGAATTTTGTTTTCAGTATGAGACTCAGCTATAGTCATTTGCACTTTTTTTTTTTGTGGTACATCGGCGCAGCTAATGCTGTGGGGGTGGGGGTATGAGGATTTGAATCCAGGACAACCCCCAGGCAGGTTGACGCTTTTTAACACTAGGCCAACCTTGATCCTTTCTAGGTTTGGTTTCTTATGTGAGGATTTTATTCAATTAGTTTTGTGGCCAGAGCTATCAAGTCAATGTTGCAGCTTCATTAGCTAGTAAATTAGGATAGTAAGAACCCATAATCGATTGGTTCGATCTATGTTCATTATGACATGTTTACATTTGGTTTCATGTGGTCAGTGTCTTTCTTAATGCTTTATCTCTTTTAGTCAATATAGTTTTTTGGATATATATGAAAATTTGGTCGATTGCTTTCAGGCTTTCAGCATGTTAGAAAGAAACTTCTGTTGAAGTATCTCTTGTTTGATCTTAATTACGAAACTAGTTAGGTAGGTTTTCTGAATAGTTGGACTCTTTTAAAGGTTTTAGTTTCCTTGTTTGTTAGTGATAGTAGCAAATTGACTGCATAGTGCGGACATTTTACTAGTTTCTATTGCCGAGTTTAATTAGCTTTTGCACTAATCATTAAGGTAACTTTAAAATCTCTGAAACAATGTGTGTACTGTCATTTCCTCAGGTGTATGAACGGATTAAAGCCCCACTTATAACTCAGATGAGTACTGGAAGTTCCGAACTGTCTTATGCAGTATTAAGCCATCTTCATTTGTTGGTGATGCGTGCGCCAATGCTATTTACTTCAGATTACAAACATTTTTACTGCCACTACAATGAACCATCTTACGTTAAGAAGTTGAAGCTTGAAATGCTTACTGCAGTTGCCAATGAGGATAATACTTATGAGATTGGTAGGGAATTCATCTTCTTTCTTTCCAAACTCCTGGACTTTTTTTATTTGTGTTTGGAAACTGATGTTCCGTGGTCTTTGAGTGCATTTCAGTGACGGAGCTATGTGAATACGTTGCCAATGTCGACATTCCAATCACTCGTGAATCGATTCGGGCTGTCGGAAAGATAGCTCTCCAGCAGTATGATGTGAATGCAATTGTTGACAGGCTGCTTCAATTTCTGGAGATGGACAAAGATCATGTTACTGCGGAGACTCTTGTGAGTTCAACTAAGCCCTCTTCTATTTCTTTTCCAGTTTAGAATGTTGCCACCAAAAAAAAAAAAGAAAAAAAAAACAGAGAATCTGAGAGACTGAAAATGTGAATCAATCCGATGTCGCTTTTCTTCCCATTGCTAAAGACAGAGAGATCTATTTGCTTTTTGTCTATTAAAATTGATATTCATTAGGAAGAGTATGCAGTTGAACATCCTCAGAAAGCTTGTTGTTTGAAAACGTAAAAGATCATGAGACTGCTGAGACTGTAGGTGAGTTCAACTAGGCCTATCTTCTATCCATTTTACTTAAGAATCTTCTCACCCCAAACAAAGAGAGGGAAAAAATTAGAGAATCTGAGAGACTGAAACCATGAATCTTCTTGAAGTTCCTTTTCTTTCCTGTTGCTGAAGTTGGAAAAAGATCAAATTTGGTATTCCTTTATACGGAGTAACTGATATTCATAAAGACGGGTGTGCACGATGAGCATCCCCATCAAGGTTGTTGTATACAACAACAACAACCAAGCCTTATTCCCAAAGTGAGAATGAAATCCTTGTTTCCAAACACTCTATGAAAAGGCTGTTGTATGAAAAACTTAAAAAATGTGAATACATCTAGAGAGTGTTTAGACACAAAGATTTCATTCTCAAATCCAAATTTGACTCAAATCACATGTTTGGGAGCTCAAGAATTTGAGAATTTGGATTTGTGTCGAATCCTTTGGAATTTGTATTAAATCCGATTAGGCTAAAAACAAATGACATCTCAGGAGGTGTCATTTTGAAATCCCACCGTCCCCAAACATTTGATTTATATTTGAATTCCACATTCTTAAATGATGAAATTGAAATGATTACAAATTTTCAAATTCTTGTTTCCAATCGCTACCCTAGTGGTTTGTAAGGCTACCTTTGTTATAGTTCTCGGAATCTGAATATCTGATGTCCGAAAAAAGATGTCTTTGCAGTCAAATTTTACCTGGTCGAAGTGCAACTACTTGCTTTTTATTGACTATGCTATTTATTTGAATTGCGCAAACAGGTACTTATCAAAGATTTGCTGCGTAAATATCCCCAATGGAGCCATGATTGCATTGCAGTTGTTGGGAACATCAGTAGCAAGAATGTTCAAGAACCAAAAGCCAAGGCAGCTCTTATTTGGATGCTTGGAGAGTATGCTCAGGACATGGCAGATGCTCCATATACTTTGGAAAGCTTTATTGAGAATTGGGAAGAAGAGGATTCCTCCGAGGTAAGGATGCTGTTTACCAGAAACTTTCTCTTGGCTGGCATTAGGATTATATAGTAAATTAATCTTTTATCTTAGCTTATCCAAGATTGCTTTATATGTTAAATGCTTGGCGCTTTAGCAAGCCTTAGTGCCCCCACTTTAAGCGACCAATATGGTTTAGGAATAATTGTACACTTTATATCAGGAACCTAAAAATTCCCAATATCAGTAGGGACAGCTCTGGTACCATAGAGAAAAGAGAGGCGGGGTGATTAATTTCTGTGTAGTATTAAGCTGCAGAGGTACAGCAACAAAGACTTAATCTCTTATCTGATCATCTCTACAAAGACGAGGAACTTTCAACAATTTATTGACGTTGGACACTTAAAGTCTTAAACATTTCAACTAACAAGCTTTTGAAGTCTCCTCACTTCTTTGTGGGCTGAAGCTGGAGATGCATTTAAGTGTATTCTAGTTATGTTTATCTAACGGACCCCTTTTGTAGATGTTTGGATTTGAGGGACCGTTCTTCTCAATTGATTCTTCTTTGCTTCAGTAGTACATTTTTTTTATTCTAAACAAATACAACTATTCCGATTGCCCTTCCTTAGCACTTAAACATTGTCATTTCTTATTAGATTATATACTTGAGCTAAACATTTGACTGTCGGCAGGTTCGTCTGCACCTTCTAACCGCAGCTATGAAATGTTTCTTTAGAAGGGCACCTGAAACTCAGAAGGCCCTTGGAGCAGCATTAGCTGCTGGCATCGCTGATTTCCACCAGGTTTGTTTTCTTTGGTTTACAGAGAGGCTGATAAGTCGATAGTTTATGGTTTATGAGAATTTTCAGTTAAACTTGAAGCTTTTTGCAGGATGTCCATGATAGAGCCTTATTTTACTATAGGCTTCTACAGCAAGGTACGCCTGTAGCTGAGAAAGTGGTTAACCCTCCAAAACAAGCTGTCTCTGTCTTTGCTGACACTCAAAATAGTGAAATCAAAGATCGCATTTTTGACGAATTCAACAGTCTATCTGTTGTTTATCAGAAGGTAACTGAATTATTTTTTTTTAGTATACTTTAGATGTATATTAATCTCTGTTTTGGTTGAAATATAGACATACGTGCTGAGGGCTGATCATTTGTGTAGATGTGATTGATTGTAAGCTTTACTGGGTTCATCTTAAAATAGAAGCAAGCTATGTATTCGTGTATTTGGTTGAAAGAAACTCCCGAATTTTTTCCGCTAACCAGTCACTTTGGATTATGTTTAGTAGAAGATTGTATCTTTTGCTTCACTTTGGGGCTTGGGCTATGGCAGCAGGTAGTTTTAACTTCAGGGGTCCACAATGATTTCCTTCACATGGACTAGAAAGGAGGGAAAAAACATTAGCCAGGGGCTATTATCTACCAAGTCAGAAGTCACATTGAATTAGGATGAACCTGAAATTTTCTTATTTTCCTCTTAGGTTTTAGAAGGGGTAAATAACCTTCCTAGCATAATTCCAGCGCTTGGATTTAACCTTTCCTATCTCTGATGATTGAATGAGGGTAAAGGTGGATGATTTGGAATAGAGAAAGGCACTGTTTGAGATTTACCTTTTCTCCTTAAGTGAACAAAAGTTTATTCAAGAGTCTTTCTATTTAGTAGAGCTTACCAAGTTGAGGGGGTTATTGTTTTAATTCCTCAGTAGAGAGAAGTTCTACAGCTCTTAACTTTCTTGGTGGTATTTGTTATCACATTATGTGAATGAAAGTGAAACTTTAAATATCAAAATTGAGTTTGTGTCATGGGTATTTACCAACCTTGGATAGTTCATTCTGGGGACGTTCCTTCTATGATCCATATTACTTCAACTCTTTGCTCTTGGGTCTTTGCGTGCATCCAGCGTGATATGACAAGGGTCAGGATATCAAGTGGACATGTCACTCTTCTTCCACTTAATATAGTATGGCACTTGTAGAGGAAAATAGTGTATTTACGGCTGATCTTAGTCTAGCATCAATCAAATAGAGGTAGAGGAATGAAATAGCACCACTTTTCATCTCATGACCCAGCAAATCTATTTCTTGAAATCTGATTTATCTGTACATTTTTCTTTTCCTTTTTTTTTGGGATCAATTTTACTTTGGAATGCATCATGATTTTGAACTTAACTATTAAACTAGTCTGTTCAAGACCTGTCTGCGTACCTGTGTCCAAATGTGGGATAAGGTCACCATGTTGTAAATTTTCTGTCAACACCTATCAGACACCATGCCCATATCTGCAGCCATATCGGATTCAAGTACTAGCCTCGCTTGAATAAAACTTAAACATAGCAACTTAGATTATGAACTTATGAACAATGTGGCCGACCTTATTTTAGGTGTCTTTCAGGAATGCAAAAGTTCCAGCTTAGCTACTCTGATAGTACTTTTATGCCATCTTTGCCTGTCTCCTTGTCAAACCATTCTCAAAAGCATGGATGCCTTTGTCTCAATTTATCTAATGACCTCTGCAATTCGACCAATCATTTTGTGTGTCATCTGTTTCATTTATGTTTGGCGGTATACCTAACATCTAAAAGTGATACTTATCAAAGTTTGGTGGATGTTTGTTATGGGTTCGAACATAGGAACTGATTGCCAGTTAATTTGTTTTTTTGTAGCCGTCGTACATGTTCACGGACAAGGAACACCGAGGACCGTTTGAATTTTCTGACGAACTTGGGAATTTGTCCATTGGAGCAGAATCTGGTGAGAATGTGGTTCCTGCCCAGAGAGTCGAGGCTAATGATAAAGATCTACTTCTGAGCACTGAAGAAAAGGAAGACAGTAGAGTTTCCAGCAACAATGGTTCCGTATATAATGATACGACTTCAGGACCACTGGTTGCTTTAAACACACAGCCAGTGGTACAAGCTTCACGGGCTAGCATGGCCATTGATGATTTACTTGGTTTGAGTCTAGTATCAACACCGACTCCAGCTCCACCTGTTCTTAAGCTTAATTCTAAGGCTGTCCTAGATCCAGGGACTTTCCAGCAGAAATGGCGTCAGCTACCCATGTCTATATCACAGGTTTGTGTTATCGCTTGTTGACACATATACCAAGTAATATCTTGCTTATGCTTTGAAAGGAGAATTATCGCTAGAATACTGTTCTTGTTTTCTAATCTGTTCGTTACTTGTAAGTTTTTCCTCTCTCCTTTGCATATCTTTGTTCCTCATGGATACCGCAAAATATTGGAATGTTTGCATGTAGCAAATGTTGTTTTCATGCTCAATACATTCTTCTGTTTAGGGTGTAGAGCACATGCTCGCTGGTCTCTGTTTTTCAGAGTTCAGAATGGAAGTATCTGAGTTTAAGTTTTATCTATTTGCTGGGTTCAGTTAGATATGCTTCTGATAGGTGAAGCTTGTCTATAATTGTGCAGGACATCCAGGTGACTCCTCAAGGAGTTGCAGCACTAACTACGCCTCAATCACTTCTACGGCACATGCAAGGGCACTCCATACACTGCATTGCTTCAGGGGGTCAGTCACCCAATTTCAAGTATTTTTTCTTCGCTCAAAAAGCCGACGATTCGTCCATTTTTTTGGTGGAATGCGTCATTAACACATCATCTTGTAAAGCCCAAATAAAGATCAAAGCCGATGATCAAAGTACATCTGGAGCCTTCTCTGATTTATTTCAGGCAGCCTTGTCCAAATTTGGTATGGCCTAGGATAAATAATCACCATACTTTTGCTTATGGTATAGAAGATGAGTTCCTACATTCTTGTTCTCATCTTCCCCCATTTTCCAATGTTGAGCTTTTGTAGATGTACATTGTTGTACAATGTGTAACATAGAGATACTTTACTCGAGCTGTGGCGTTACATTAACTTGGTGTATCACTTTTGCGGCTTCAAAGATTTTCGTGTTAGCTGTTTGTATGGTGTACAACTGAAAGGACCTTGTAATTTTGATCCATGAGATAGTGGTTTCCCTGATTCTCAGATACAGCAGCTTACGGACTAAATATTCCAGTTTCGACTTCGCAGGCTGAAGTGTCCAGTCATAGTGCTCATGGTTCCTGACGAAACACCAGTAAGTTTCTATTTTTCATTAAAATCAGTACAGCACAATGTGTAATTTACAGCTTGCCCAGTTCTTTTGCAAGCAAAGCATGGTTTAAAGCCCATTCACTTCTTCCAGTTAAGTGCTTGATGCTCAGCAATCTGCGTGCGTTAGCCACTAGCCTGAACCCTCTCTGCGACATTCGGTTTGTAGGTAGCTGCATCTGTGTTTCAAGTTCCTTTAGAATGACACCTATTGCAGAGAACTTACATACATCGGACTAACCCTTACCTCGTCCTAGGGCGAAAACTTTGAGACACTGTTATGTTGTTGCTGTTATATCTGCACTCTAGTCCTGCCTCCTGGGGCAGTGCTGTACTAACCAGCCAATTCCTACAGAAAATTCGAGTGGAAGAATAGTCGCTCCCTTTAGTAACGATGTTATTACACAAGCATAACCAGGAAACATCTTTTATGTCCTCTTTTGGCCCCGCAGTCGGTGGGTAAAACTGTATTGAGCTGGACATCCACTTCTGTACCAGGAGGCACCGCAAAACAGAAATAACTAATTGAGATGACAAGCCAGACCCCCCATTGCCTATGTACTATATCTTGCTCAAATATGTCAACAATATGGCATTGCTGAAACCACTCTTGAAAACTTTATTAGCTTATAAAAACTCGTACCACATTGTCCACATTACTGCGACGGTTTTGTATGGCGGTTCATGTCACCTTGTCTCAAATCGTTTAAAACCGCCATTCTTATTGTTCAAGTAGACAGAAATCAGAGATCATAGGTCTTATGACTTTTTTGACTAGGGAAATTCCTTGCTCAGAAAAAACCATATGAATATTCTTGTGAAAGATGTAATATAATAAAAATGAGATTTTACCAACTAAATCCTTTTGTAATTATAAAAATGAAGAAGATTGGAACAACTAAACCCTTTTGTCACAAAGTCATTTGTTTTTTTGGGGATAATAATGGGTGCATGTGAGTGTTGTAGGTCCAGATAATTTCACCCCTTTTTGGTGTTCACAGAAAATCATTGAATATGCAAAAATTGCAAATGCTAGCTAAAATAAAGCTACTTAGCACTCACCTAGCTTTGCATCCCATGCTCCTCCACCCAGGATATTGTGGGTCACAACTCTGTATTTCACTTGGTTTCTACTACACACTTGTCTCTCTGTGTAAGCATTAGTGTTTGGTGTTAACAGTCATTTAACGGTGTCAGTCTTTTAACACCTTTATTTATTAGCAAGGTTCGAAACTCGTCTATGTGTCGGAACACTATCATAATCAGAATGGCTTGATCCTTGTGGTTTTAGAGTAAATTAACAAATGCAAAATTTGCTAAATCACGAAGATTGGGAGTAGATTGTGTAATCACCATTGTGACCACCTTACTTTCACTCATTTTAATCATTCATCAGTGCACTTAATTGTGTAATGATGTGTTAATTACCCACTAATCTCAGAGACTAATGATTTCTAAATGACCCAACCAAAGAAGAAATGTGGTCCCACCCCTAATTCCATCATCTTATTCTGATTTTCAGATCAAACAGATTAGCCACATTACATTATACACAGTATCTAACTCGTCAATCACGGACTTACCTAGACAAAAACTTGCACAACATGAGTCCCATTGACAGCAAATTTAGTTAGTAAAAAAGCAGTTGTGCTTCTTCAAACCACAAAGTTGTTCATATCGTATATTATAGGAATATGTCCTCATTACTAGCACCAGCCACACCACCAGAGTCTGACCCTGTCGAAACCACGCCGCCACCGGAACAGTCGGCCATGCCGCCTACCGATGTCGAAACTGTCCCTCCACCAGCACCTGTTATCCCAATACAGGTATCCCCCTTACCATCATTGCTCCCACCAGAAATTGTTACTAGTCCTGCACCACTACTTGCACCTGTAATACCTGTAATATCACCTCCTGTTACTATCACTCCTACATTACCTCCTGTTACTGTCACTCCTACATTACCTCCTGTAACATCACCACCACTGCCACAGCCGGAATCGGAGCCACAACCACATCCTCAACCACATCCACAGCCACAGCCACAGCCGCTGCCGCCAACAATTACACCAGCACCAGTAACAAAAGACATTCCACCACCAAAAATTACAAACCCACCAAATATTTTACCACCTACTGATAAACCAGTGACTGTAACACCAGCACCACCTACAATTACAAGTAAGCCTGCTACTCCTAGCTCACCATCATCACCTGCAGTGGAGCCACCTGTCACTGTCAGGCAGCCAAAATCAGGACCCACAACAAAACCCGGCCCGACTATACCAGGCCCAACAAAACCAGGCCCATCAGAAAGGCCACCTAAGACCAGTAACAGGAATCCTGCAGCAAAACTTAAACCACAACCACATTCACCACTTCCAGCTTCTGCAGTACTTCCACCAGCGCCACCACTTGCTCTGCCAGTCCCACAGACACCAAGTGGTGGCGCGTGGTTCCCTTCCGCCTCCGTGCCGCCGTCTGTTTTACCTAGCATTCCTGGTACACCTGCAGGTGAGGTGAATTCTCCTGCAACACCACCAACAACAACTCCTTTCTTTGGTGAGACCAATGGAGCATCGTCTTCGGCGTCGACATCATCAGCGCCATCAGGTGCTGCTGATCATCAGAACATACAGGCTGCAGTGCCTTCTGCAGGAGGGTCTGGTGGTTCAAATGTGTATGTTGTTGGGTTGCTTGTTGGTGGGGCTTTGCTTCTGCTTCTGGGAGCTGTTTTTGTCATTCTTGCTTTTTGCTGCAGGAGGAAAAGGAAGAAGTTTAGTGATCAGGGATCTGGGAAAATGCATGCTTCTCCATTTATTAGTGGATTTAAAGGTAAGCTGTTTCCGCTTCTTATCTTGTGATTTGTGAGGTAAAAATGCAATTTCGTCGCAATTTTCATTATGAGTCATTCGTAAATCGTCTTTCTATATTTTCAATATAGGGGTTAGACTGCGTACATTGACCACTTTAAAAATGTCGTAAGCGGGAGCCTTTGAGGCGCTTGGTGTAATGATGTTGTTGGATAGGTTTAGTTTAGATCTGAATTAATTAAACTAATCCATGCAGTATTCTGACCATTTCTAATGGAGCAAAAATTTTATTGTTTTTCTGACATGGGGATGTAATGAACTAAATCAATAGAAAAGTGTATTACTGATTAATTCAGAGTTTTGTCTGATCTAATTTTTAGGCAGCTCAGTATAACTTTGTCCATTGATTGATGCATCTTTCAGAGAAAAGTTCGCTACCTCAGTACAGAAAGCAAGGTTCATTTGATGTAAATTCTCCTCATGGATATTCAAAAGCTACCAGTGGGAATGCAGTGGCAGTACCAGGTCTTAATCCTGGGATGGGTGCACACCTTTCCAGTGGGACTTTGGCGTATGAGGAGTTGGTAGAGGCCACAAGTGGATTCTCAGAGCAGAATCTTCTTGGACAAGGCGGGTTTGGGTTTGTGCACAAAGGGGTTCTCCGAAATGGAAAGGAGGTTGCAGTTAAACAGCTGAAGATGGGAGGAGATCAGGGGGAAAGAGAGTTCCGCGCTGAGGTTGATACAATTAGTCAAGTCCATCACAAACACCTTGTTTCATTGGTTGGATATTGTATTTCTGGTCCTGAGAGATTGCTTGTCTATGAGTTTGTGCCTAACAATACCTTGGATTTTCACTTACATGGTAAGTTCACCAGTTTATCAGTGGTATTCTTCTGTTAACTATCAGAATTCAGAAAGTGTGTTATTTCTGATGTGATGATCCAAATAATTACTGCTTTCTGTTGAGCAAGGAATTGAACAAGTTCTGTTCTGATGCATTGCAGGAAAAGATCAGCCTGTGATGGACTGGTCGACTAGGTTAAGGATTGCGATAGGGTCTGCAAAAGGTTTAGCATACCTACATGAAGACTGTGAGTATTACTGTATTACTTTGGCTGATAGAATGCTGCATATATGATTGTTCTTTTCTGCATGCAACTGATTCATAAAACTTTTAACTTATTGCAGGTAGTCCCACAATTATTCATAGAGATATCAAAGCTTCTAACATCCTTCTCGACTTTAATTGTGAGGCAAAGGTGGGAATTCACTTTTCCCTGAATTCAGTTTTCAGAGTTCTTCAGTCACAAAGTCTAATTTTTCTTATAATAGGACAGGTCTTCGAATACATTCTTGCTTATACTTCTTCTGCAGGTTTCTGATTTTGGACTGGCAAAAATTTTCTCTAGTACCAACCCCTCAGTTACTCACATGACAACTCGAGTCGTTGGGACCTTTGGGTAAGGCATTCTCTCCTTTTCAGGTTTAAATTAAGCAGCTTGTTCACCTGTTCATCCTTTGTATATCTTACACTACCTCATCAACTTCAGACAACTGGATTCTGAATTCACTGGTTCCGTAGATATAGGCATATAGCTAAGTTTTCAAGATTTTCTGAAACATTATGCATTCATGTGTTAAGATTTCAAAGAGTTCTGTTTGAGCACAAATTTGGAACTTTAATTCATAAACTTCTTATGACCTTTGATCACTTTTTCCACAGATACCTAGCTCCAGAATACGCATCAAGTGGTAAAGTCACTGACAAAACAGATGTTTATTCGTATGGCGTTGTGCTCCTTGAGCTTATTACTGGTCGTACACCAATCAGCAATTTCGGAACATCTACAAATGGAAGCTTAGTTAATTGGGTGAGTACTCCACATTCAACCATCATACCTCAAAATAAATTAAGAGGTCTCTAGGGTTTACAGCTGTAACAACAACATTACCACAGGCACTACAAAGGCTCTTGAGTCTTGCCTATGGACAAGTGCCAGGGTAGGGGGAATCGGATGTATGCAGCCTTACCCCTAATCTAAAAACACAGAGAGAATGTTCTCAAATGAACCAAAATGAAAATTGCATAAGTCTGGAGTGCACTTCAGGAAGGTAATGATAAATATATCAATGTGACATATTTCTTACAAATGAATGTTTCCTGTAGGCTCGCCCCCTTCTGGCACAAGCTATTGCAGATGGAAGTTTTGAAACTCTAGCTGATCCGCGCTTACAAAATAGTTACACTGTTGATGAAATGGCTATCATGGTATCCTGTGCTGCTGCTTGTGTTCGTCTCTCATCATGGCGGAGACCAAGAATGAGCCAGGTATATCTGAAACCATAATTTATAACCAGCAAATACTACATAATAAAGGGGAGAAATTAACCCTCACATCAAATAGGAACAGAATTCAAACTATACTAGCCTTTGAAGGCTTACACTTGTTCCTAATTCACCTGATATAGTAGATCAGATTGCATACCGGAGCTCCTGTCACCTCAATGACTAACTCCGAGCCATTTCTCATTGTTGCGCACCAACTAATTGTCTGATTTAGAGGAACTGTCATCTTCAATCTTCCCTGTAACTCTCTAATGCATTCTTTGTTGTAAGTACAGCTAAATAAACAAGTGATGTATTTTCTGTTCAATACTGCAGAGGATATAACTGTCGTCATCACAAACCCCAATTTTCTTCAATTTCTCCTTGGTTTGCAGTCTCTACAATGTAACCATCCATGTGATAGAATAGCTAGTAGAGATCTTATACTCATTATCCTGTCATTTACGATTCACGAACACTGCACTCAACTTCTCTCTACTGCCATTCTTTTCTCGGTGCCAACTGGAATCTGTGGGGGCATGATATCCATCCCAGCTTTGACCTTGCGTACATTTTTCCCCATTTGTTGTTTTTTTTTTTCTTTTTTTTTGGGTTCATAGGAGCTGCGGGGGAGACCTTGCAGATACACATTGGTTTTCCACAATGAATCAGGCATGCTATGTAACATCCCTGATTCCCGATCCTCCATCATTTTTGGGTTTACAAATTTGTTTCCAGTGGAACTCTTTATCATATGATTTCCAGTTTTCCACTGTCCCAATGAAAGTTCTTACAAATTCTGTTATTTTCCTCATGACAGCTTTAGGAAGTACAAAATTTCTAGCCTAGGACTAAAAATATTGGTGAGCACTGACTAAACCAACGTTAGATGCCAGCATAAGATTATGTAACATGCTTGAGCTAGTCCCAAAGAGAAAAGAGTATGAAAGACCTTACTTAGCATATGAACAAATGGATGGTTTACACCTATTCGATGGAAGTAGGGTCCCTACCCTAGCACATAACCTGAAAAGTTCATTACTACAAAGAAAAAAAAGTAGTACATAGAAACAAGTCTTTATTTCTGACATTTGACCATACACTATGTGAAAATGCAGGTGATCCGTGCCCTGGAAGGAAATCTCTCAGCATCAGAACTCGATGATGGAATTAAACCAGGATACAGCTCAATGCATTTCCCCTACGAAAGCTTAGATTTTGATGCGCGACACTACATAGAGGAAATGAAGAGGATGGCACTTGCTAGTAGTAGGTATAGTGATAACACTAGTGAGTATGGCCTTAACCCCTCTGTCTCGAGCACCGATACTAGCCAGCACATATGCTAATTTCTAACCTCCATTTTATGTCCTTGTGTAATTGTTTTCCTGATGTATGTTGGAGATGTTGGAGAACAGCGAGATTGTAACAGCTTATTGTTCCTATGGTTGAATTTTCTGGTAAATAGTCATCATTTTTTTACAGAATTCCTAGAGCTAAATTCTTTGTAGGGGATATTGTGTTTCAAACTAACTGAGGAGAACTGCTTTGGTTTGCACAAGTATATGTTAAAATTCTCATCATATGATGTAAAGTAATTTTATTTCATTTACCAAGCTGTACAATTGGTTCATACTTCCAAGTCTGATGAATCATTCTACCGAACATGTACACCATCTAACTCTGCTAGTAAGGTTATTTACATTTCCAATTAAAATGCGCAAAAGGGCAAGTTTAGCAAGTTATTTGCTTGAAAATGAAGATTCAGAACCACAAGTGCCATTGAATTCTGGACAAAAGTTATATATGTGATTTATCTTTGCTTCCAAAGATATATGCTTGTTTTGTTTGTCTCATTGCAGTTTCGAGTTAAACTAAAATAGTCAAATCTTAGTCCAATTCATGAGATGTACTTCACATCACACTTCAGACTTCAAAGTATCCATATCAAGAGAAAACAGTGTTTAGAAAATCAAACCGGACATCAATCCGATCTCCTTAGCGGTCGAAGGTTTAACCGGACATATTTAAAAAATATAATTTTTAAAAAAGAATATTAAAAAATGGTTTTAGTCGGTCTGAGACTCTGAGCCACGTTTTGATTCGGTTCTAAGGTAATCATGCCAGCTCAACCCGATCCAAGTTGTTCAACCCGTACTTAATCTGATTTTGCCCCGGTTTTGATTCGGGTTCAGTCGGTTTGAGCCACGTCTTGATTCGGTTCTAGCGTATTCATGCTGGTCCAACCCGATCCAAGTTATTCAACCCCTACCTAATCCGATTTTGATCGAATTTAGTCAATTTACTAGTATATACATATTCGATATGCTATAAATAGAGCAACACATCAAGTGAGACAGAAGATTCGTAATCCGCCAAATAGCCGATGCGGTCAAACAACCACCCAAATCAATCTTCGAGTGTGAAAAAAAAAACCTCCATTTAACTCGGCCGAAACAAAAACCCTTCATTTCTGTGGAAAAGAATCACCTTGATGCCAAATATCTGGGTAAAACTATGAGATGGGATTCCTGAATATCATTAGAAATTCAAGGTATCACTTAAACCCTAGCCATTTTCATTGCACTTGTATTTCTCCTGTTTCAGATCCTGCGTATTCTGCAATTTTCTCATCTGGGTGCCCTTTATTTTATCGAAAATTTGTTTCTATTGCATCAAAATCTAATCTTTTATGTAATTTCTCATATGGGTCTGATTCATTTGCTCAATCTAGTAGAATTTCTGATAAATTTAGGAATGATTTGTTGAGGTTTTCTTGTGGGTTTCGATTATACTCTACTTCTGTTGCTATTGATAATGATAGTGGTACTGGTAGTAATAAGGCCTCTGGGGAAAAGGGTGGAACTTCGCGTAAATGTGAAGTTTCACCGAGTGTGATTAAGAGCATGATCGATATTGTAAAAAATGATGCCAGTGATATGGAGGAAAGACTAGGTTTAATGGGTCAGAATCTTTCGAAATGGTCGATTATTGAGGTTTTTGGTGTTTTGAATATATTGAATGTGCCTGCATTGCGGTTTTTCGATTGGGTGAGGGATGCTTATCCACAATACTCTAGAAATGCGGATTTGTGTAGTTTGGCAGTAGATAATTGTGGTCGTTTAGGAGATTTCTCTACTTTGAGGATTTTGTTGAGTGATTTTCGAGATAGAAAGGTTAGCCTGTCAAGCAAAGCTTTTGGCTTTTTGAAGATTTCGGATGGTACTACTAGTGAGGAGGCTAAGAAATCTATTTCGGAAATTGTAGGATTGTTGAATGAGTTTGGTGGATCCTGTCGTAACTCTGGGATTCATTCGTTGATTACAATGCTTTGTTCTTTGGATATGGTGGAATGGGCGAAGTTTGTTGTAGAAATCACAGATAGGAAGGCTTCTTATTACAATGTGTTGGTAAAGCATTTGTGTGTGAAAGGCCAGCTTGAAGTTGCACAAGATTTGCTTGGGGAGATGAGCCGACTGAGTTATGGTACGGCTTCTACTGCCTACAATTACTTGATTAGCAGTTTGTGCATGCTAGGCAGAATCGATGAAGCATGTTCCATCCCGGGTCTGATGACAGATAGAGGCTGTTTGCCTGATCAGCTTACTTTTGAAATGTTGATATATTTCAGCTGTAGATATGGAAGGTCAGGTGATGCCGGCAATCTTTATGATGAAATGTTATCCAGAGGTATAAGACCTCGTATTCCGACTCATAGTGCTTTTATCAGGGGTTTTGTCAGTGCCAAACGGTTTGACGAGGCCTATACATATATAGTTAATGCAGCTGCAAAAGTTAAGTGGGCAGCTCCACACATGTACAATATATTGGCAAGTCTTCACATAGAGCATGGAGATCTTCTCATTGCGCACAAGCTGCTTGTGGAAATGATTGAAAAGGGGCTCTATCCTAAGCTTTCAGTTCTCCGGAGAGCTTCAAACCGTCTCCACAAGACTGGCAGGTCTGAGCTGGCTAAAAGTTTGGATGCCTGCTACTTGACCCCAAAATCAGACAGAATCCTGTGTGATTAACCTCCTCTTCCCTTTTACGAGCTTTGTATTGACAATTTTGTATCATCAATTTCTGATCAGCTACAAATGAAAGCTTAGTGAACCGAGTACAAGTTCTATTTCATCCCTTCTTGAGAGAACCTGTCTTGTATAGCTCGAAAGGGAAAGGTTGAAAGAACTCCACATGAGGCCTTTGTAATGGCAGCATGCTATATGCAAGTGCAGGTAATCCAGGCTTGGAAGGAATTCTCTCAGCGTCTATGAGATTAAACCAGGAGATGCTCGATGCATATTCCATAGAAAGCTTAGATTTTGATGCGCGTAACTGCATTGAGGTTACAAAGTGTGGATGTCACTTGCTACTGGTAGGCCGTACAGCTATAACACTTCTGAGTATGGTCTTAGCCCCTCCGCCTCAAGCACTGGCATCCGCCAGCACACCCACAGGTACTAAACAAACAGGCAGAGACTTTTTGAACCTCGTCTGAATAGATACTTCAGAATGCTATAGACAAGAAAGACCGCAATTTGAGTCAACTACGTAAGGAAGCTTGGAACATGTTTACAGACAGCCAGAAAAACCCTGAGATTTAACCTCTTTATTTTCTTTTGTTTTCCTGTTGTTAGGGAACAAAGGGGTTGCAACAGCTTGTTGATTGAACTTTCTGGTAAAAGAGCCATCAGTTGTCAGAAATTGGCGTCCTAAATTCTTTGTTGGAGAAGTTACTGTTTGTGTCATCATGTCGACATATCGATTCATGCGGAATCATAGTCTTCTATATTATCCGCTTTGTAAGCTAGCTATGCTCGTAAGGTCGTTACAGACTGTACTCATATCGAATTCATCTGATCAATATTTATCTTGTAGTTAACTTTATACCCAGATAAAAAGTCTCCAGATATTCTACTTTCTGTTCTGTTATATTTAGATATGGTAGGCTGTTGAACAGCTAAGCGTCAAAGTACAGCAAAATATTGCTGGGAATTGAACTTATTTAAGCAATCACCACCAATGTGGTTCATTCTGACATTTCGGTCACTATTAACAGAATTCATGTGGACTGTAAAGACTCGACTAGCAAGACATTTTTCGATTTCGACTCAGCAATCTGAGCTTTCTTGGACGACTTACTTATCTATCTATCTACATATAAATAATAGCCTTATGTACATTGGCCGAGACCAAATGTAACCCCGTGGCTAGTCCTCCAAGTATATACAGTTCTACCTACACTAAGGATTTAGAATTGACATAGTTTTATACTTTTATGCTCGGCGTATTGGGCACACTTAAATCTAGATCACGCTACTTCTATATTGTATCAATTCGGAGGAAAAATCCGAAGTTGACAACCGTGAAATATACTCCACTATATACAACATTCTGTATCATCATTACACCAATGAATAAAAAAATAGTCATCATTGAGCAAAAAATGATACCGATATGTTTTGAATTCAACATATACCATATTGATATAGCGGTGACGGATTTTAATATTTTCAAAGACCAAAACTAAATCAAATTCAATTCAAAATACAACTCCTAACTTCCTAAGTCTACTTCTAATCATTGTTATTGGACAAGAACACAAAATACAGGGAGATAATTTTCCCCTCTCCTCTTCGACTCTCCCATAAAATTCTTAGTGATTGATTACCCAATCAAAAAACCCAAAAAACATAGTAATAATTTTTGATAATATCAATTTTATTATCATGGCCTCCCGCCGGCGAATGCTTCTGAAAGTCATCATCCTTGGTGATAGTGGGTAATCTCTCTCCTCCAATTTCATGTATCTTCTTCATAAAGATTGAAACTTTTCGATCAATTACTCATATTTAATGAATTTTCATGGATTATTATGTGATCTTTGATGTATTATTGAGCACTTTTTGTTCGATTTGTTTTTGTAGGGTCGGGAAGACGTCGTTGATGAATCAGTATCCTTTCTGGGGTTTCAATTTTTACCAATTTTTGTATAATTTGTTCTGAATTATGCATAATGTTAGGTTTTATTTGTGGGTTGATTTTCAATTTTGGGTGTAAATTTGAATTTTGTTTGATGGGTTGATGTTGGATTTTGGATCATGGGTAGTTTTTGGAATTTTAAATTATTGGTTTGTTTTGCAGTTTGTGTGGTGTGATTTATCCTTAAATGTAATTGATTAGATTCGTGAATCATAAGTTTAGTAACCAGTATAAAGCTACCATTGGGGCCGATTTCTTGACTAAGGAAGTTCAAATTGATGACAGGCTCTTCACATTGCAGGTGGATTTGATCAGACTTTTCTGTTTGGATATATGATTTGTTAATGTAGTAATGTGATTGTCTTAATCATGATGTATGCAATAAAATCTTGGATTTTATCTTATGAGTTCGTTTAATTGCGTTCAATAATAGGTGTACTATGATTGGAATGTTGCCTATAGCTGCTTATTATTATATCAAGTTGAAATCTAAACTGTGGAAGGATATAGAAGGATGGAGTTTTTTTTTTTCGGTTTTTTGGGGTTATTTGAGAGGATCCAAAAGCGAACAATGCATTGTTCATTTAGTTGGAATTAAGACTTGAGTAGAACTGCCTAAAGCTTATGGTTTGATGGGATTCTATATATATTCAGCTTGAATGAAGTGGAAATTTCAATCATATAAAAACGTTGTTCAGCAACGTGTTTGAAAAATCTAAGTGGCGGAATCAAAAGGGTTTATTATGAAGTTCTAGTAGCCTAATGTTGGCCTCGTATGGAACCAAGGTAAGAGCATTTAATGATGGTGGGCCTTCTTTAAATGAAATGGGCATGCTTCTTATTCAAACAATCAAACATGTAAGCTTTAGCCACGGGTTTGCTTATTGTTTGTCACAGACTAAAGATAGCCCTAGAAAAAGATTATAGGGACAATTACGCTGTTTGTCTGATGATGATGAGGAGGAATTGGAGGTGGTCGCGACTGAGTTTCTATATGCTTTCAGACAACGAAGGGAGGTGTTTTGCGTTGATGATAGTTAGTTGGGAGAAGTGGGGAAGGGTTTTGCTGGTGAGCAATACTAGTGCCAATTTTTCCTCTGAAAACTTAGTTTGATTGTCTGTGTGGTGATCTGCTGTCTCACTAAAGAGTAATTAGGAACATGGAGATTATGTTTTTGAGGATGATAAGCAACAAAATCGAGGCAGTATCAACTGAGTTATTACTGCATACTTAGTTGATGAATAATATTCCCTTGGTGGTCATAAGTTTAGGAGAAGTAAATGTTTCTCCTGATAAGCCTTATTTATGCTGAATCCCTAAAGAAAATGAGGTAAGTAGGGAGAACAATAGGATAAGCGCCCCTCTTCATGAGGGAGCTGATTGCCTATGTGGTGGTCAGCATAACTTGACTTTCATAGGAGAGACGTCAATGCTCCGACCTGTTCAGATTTCTAACTGATTCATTGATAAGCCTGAAACAGCTTTATGTGTTTTTTTTTTTTTTTTTTTTTGGCTTGTGTGTGTGTGTGTGTGAGAGAGTCTTAAGATTGTATAATAGGCACAGCTTAGAAGAGATGTTGCTGCTTTTTTCCTGTAAACTTGAACTTCTTTGCCCTTAACTTTCTCCTCTAATTGCTCTATGCAATGGTCTCAACTCTCAATTCTATTTCTCTGCTGCCTTTCCAGCTCTAGTAAAAGATGTTTCCCTCATTTAAGTTTGATTAATAGGACCACTCTCCGCTTTCCCTTATTCATGCTAGGACTTGAATAGTTGATTGTCATTCTCTCTTAAGTAGTTTCTTTATGCTCTTTACTGGTCACAAATTTGCATATGTTGATCTCCTTTGACATTCTTTTTGCCATTTTAGTGTTTGTGTTGTTGGATTGTGGCTCACTTCTTTTCAAGCAAGGTCTTTCCTCCATCCATTTATGAATGCATATAAGATTGCAAGTGTTTTATCCTTCAAGGGAATGTTGTTGCCTCCCTTTTGTGATGAAAGTTGTTTTTATGATCTAATCTGCTCTGTGCACGACTAGTGGCTCTTTTTCTTGTGTTTGTGTTCATGAACTTATGAATTTGTGACTCTTTTCTAAACCGTTTAGAATTTTTCTTTTCCATCGTCATTTTACATTATGAACATCCTCTCTTATACCTGTATTCACTTTTCCTGTTGCCGTTGAATTGTTGAATTGATGAGGTGTCTCTTGTTTAGATATGGGATACAGCTGGTCAGGAGAGGTTCCAAAGTCTTGGCGTGGCCTTTTATCGTGGTGCAGATTGTTGTGTTCTTGTCTATGATGTAAATGTCACGAAATCGTTCGATAACCTGAACAGGTGGCGGGAAGAGTTTCTGCTACAGGTTAATTTTGGAATTAGTTTTTCTTCCTGTGGAGGTTTCTGTGTATAGTTTCTCTTCCGATTCCTGACATCTTTCATGCTGTCCAATCGCAGGCAAGTCCACATGACCCTGAGAACTTCCCCTTTGTCGTATTGGGTAACAAAGTGGATGTTGATGGTGGCAATAGCCGAGTAGTAAGTTCTTTTATTCCATAGGCACATCCTCTCTTTGATCTGTTTAATATACTTCATTATGGCAATACATGTGCTGACAAATTCGACCTGTAAAACAAGGTCTCTGCCAAGAAAGCTAAAGCCTGGTGTGCATCCAAGGGGAACATTCCCTACTTTGAAACCTCTGCAAAGGATGGCCTGAATGTTGAAGCGGCTTTTCAGTGTATAGCAAGGAATGCTATCAAAAATGAGCCGGAAGAAGATGTGTAAGTATTTCTTATGTGCCTTCAATTATCTTCTAGATGTAACTTGCATTTTCTTTTGCCTCTACTGCTAAGAAGTGTTGGTGCTTTATGGGTGTTTGTTTGGTTGTTAGTTGCATTGTTTGGTGTGTTTGAACATGATTCTCTTCAGATTCTTCACCATTATATGGCGCTTATGCGTCATTTCAATAAATTGGCAATCCTTTTTCAAAAAGATGTCTCCGGCCTGTATCTTTTCAATCTTATAAGTCCGTCTTCCCTCTCCCTTATCAAGTTGGAAAATTATATGATTCTGCTATACATAGCTGGAGTACTAATGGTCAAGTTATGCATCATAAATGGTTAACCCCCAATATCAGGAAAAACAAAGAAGGGGGAAAAAAAAGCGATTAGATCCTGGCTTTTTTGTTTGTTCTTGAAACAATGAAACACGATTCTTTTCAGCGCTGAGACCCTTAATACATGTTCCTTTTGTATTCTGTGTACAAGAGAGTGCAAAGACTTGGTTCTCTATGAAACTATGACGCTAAGAATTAAAGCACATTTCATTCGGGTAGATTTTTATCTAACATGTCGTTTTATTTGAATGAAGATATCTCCCGGACACTATTGACATGGCTGGTGGACAGCAACAAAGGTCAGGATGTGAATGCTAGGATGGAATTTGGCTTTGGTATTAGTAAAAGCTGGCTGGGGATTTCATCTATCGACAATTATTTTCGTCAATGTTATTGCAGTTTGTGTACATTGCTTAATTAGAGAGTTGGAATCTCTGTTTATATTGCTGTCATTTATATTTCATTATTGCAGAACTTTTACACTGGAAATTGGTCTTAGAATGAGATTGTTTCTTCTAGTGTAGTCTTGGAAGTTTTGTGTGCTCTTGGTTCATATGACACCAATTCTTTGTCAAAAATTTTGTACATCAATCCTGGTTTTATTTTTGGGTATTATGGCAATCAGGTAGTATGTTAACTGTTGAAACAGTAATCTAAAAGCGTGGAAAATACTCAACACCAGCCACTTATTCTGTGTCTTCTGTGTGGCTAGTATAGTATTGTCAAGTTATGTCTCATCAACTTTTGTTAGCTCTAATCCATCGACTTTGAGGATAACTGCGCAATATTAATATTAGAACGGGGCATCAAACCCATCCGCAAGTTTGCTTATGAACCTAGATGCCTTTGTCCTGCTTGTCCACGAAGAAACGACTCAGTGACAGGATGGGGGAGAATCAGGGGGAACAAAGGAGCCAAATTTGAGGTGCAGGCGTGCAGCCATGACGGGGTGCATGGCAGCGTGGTTGGCAAGGATAACGAAAACCTTACACAAAATGCATAGATTTCATATATGATTCCTGATATTCTCAACCAAAACTTTAAAATTAACTGCTCTTTCCATTATTGTTTTCATACTCCGGGTTGCAGGCAAACAAAATGATTTTGCCTCACTAGTATAAATTTCGTGTGCACAATTGCAGTGATGAGCAGAGTTTTCTTCTGTCACTGTAAAGATCGTTACATTTGCAGGATTAGATGATCATTTTGACATTGACATTCAACAAGGTCAGGCAACTTCAAAAACCCACAAGGGCATGACTAGATTCAGCTCATTAGTTTAAAATCTCGGTGTTCATCTACAGGAACAGACACCTTTAAGATTTTAAAGGGCTAAAACAAAGACCAGCAATCACCCGTCTTCGCCTTTTTGCTTCTTATGAAGAATTTGCAAAAACCATTTTTTCCACGCCGCGTCTTCTTGTTGTTCAATCCATGACAAGAAACAGCTATCTAGCAAGCAGAAGAAGTTGACATAGAGGAGTTGATACCTAACTGGTATATAACGAAAGTTGGCAACCTGGAGGATTGGCCATATGCCCCCTTCCAAGGCCAGGGCTGGGATGAAATCTCTCTTCACATCTTCCTTGATTTGAGGTAAGGCCTTCCCATTAGCAAAACCCATGTACGTAAAGAAAACTAGTAAATCCAAGGGGCCGAAGATGATTCCGTCAAGTGCAACTTTAGTACCAACAAAACGAAATGAATTTTGTTTCATTTTATATCTCGACTTCAGGACACGGTCTAGACCTTCATACCTACAAGAGATATAAATATTAGAACTCATTACAAGTATCACGCTCCCAAAAAGCAGCACTGTCAATTTTACTCAAAGGAGACTTTTAAACTCAATATACTGACATTAGCGTGCAAGTTTTCTTTTGAGCATTGAACAATTCACTCAGATAGTGTAGGGGAACCAAAAATTACGTAAACTTGTCCCAGAAGCAACATGATGTGGGTTTTCTCCATTAGCTTCCATGTTATAGCATTGGGATTCGAGAATGCTGAATGTATTCAAGTCTTACAGTAATAAGAAGCTAGAAACTATTCCAATTCTCAAACCAAAAAAAAAAAAAAAAAAAAAGATTCGTGTGGGTTTGAAATTTGAAGCATCTGAACTAAATTGGAAAGACACAAAAATCTAAAATTTATTACTCTAACAAGTTTGGTGCATTCTAAATCCTAAGGAAGCGTCTTGCCTAGGATACTAAGTATCTAAATCCTGAATAATAAGATAGAAAGAGCAATATCAAGAAGCGGCCAAAGTAGTGTCTGCAATGCAAGTATCTGGTAAGGGGCCCTTGAGGAATCCACCAGCTTAACAGGTTATGCCAGTTTGACAACTATTTCAGATAAAGATCCAATATTACTTTATTGACATTCAAGTCCAACTTAAGGGGATCTTGCTAACTGGAAGGTCAAAACAAAGTACCCACTCTTCAAAAGCAGTGTTGCATATATTATCTTGGTTTCCGCATAACATCCTATCCAACCGTAACAACTACAGCTAAGTCTGGAGGCTCAAGCCTCTAAGGATTTACTAAAGGAATGTATTGGTGCTAGTTGTCGATTAAACTTCTACCGCTCACTGAAAAGCTTATGTATTTCTGGTTTTCAACCCAAAGTAGCATAGGAGTTAATAAAGAAAACTCAAGTCCAACTGGCAGTAGCGGAAAATATATTTGATCACGGATAGTCGGATACTTTTTTTTTGGTGAGCAGACATGTACTATCAACAAGCTTTGCATCTCCTGGCTAGCCAGTGCTTTAAAGAGTAAAGCTCAAGGCGATATTGTTCAAATATTGAGTATGTTTGATATACCTGTATGGTCACATGGAAAAAGAGGGTCCTAGGTCCTTATACTTTCAATGCTTTTACAGTATGAGATGTCTTAACATAATCTCAAAATGCTTCCACATGAAACTTCCTAGGCAGAAAGTGCAACAAGAGCAAATCCGGCTCTAAGTTCCAGGAAGCAAGTTCCACTTGCAGTGGTGTTTGGTCTGACATAAAGCACTTGTGGTTTGCTTGCAAGGGTAATTTTTGTTTAGTGAGACCTGAAGTATTAATTAAGCACATACAGATATACTTATTGGTGTTATGGCCAGGATTAACCCCAAAGTGATGAGTTTATGCCAATTTGATAAGGATAGGATAGGTTTGGTGAAATATAAGGGTGGTGCTGATGTAAGTTAATTCTGAGGCTGCTGATAGGTGTGCCCCTTTTTTTTTGGTGTTATGTAACAGAGGATATCAATATATTAAAAAAGGAGACCGGGGGCAACGCCCAGTTTCAAAAAGACGCCATGGAGGTGACGCCCATACACAAAAGAGAGCTAACTAAGCTCTTAAACTACCGTGAGAAAGTTTGTCCACAAAAAGAAGGAATGCCAAGTGTAGGTGAGAATGTACATCACCCAACTCCAACTGTACAATAGCCTCAAAAAGCGTTTTTAACTTTTTTATACTGTTGGTGGACTAAAGCAATATCATCAAAACTACGATAATTTCTTTCAATCCAACACCGCCAACTAGCAAGTGGAATCATATTCTAAATTTCATCCATTTTTTCTTCATCCTCCTTTTCCAAGCAGAGAGAACATCTGTAGCCTATCGAGGATGGCCCCAACTTAACCCAAACATGGACTAGGAAATATGACACAGACAAAACCCAAGGACAAGAAAGCAATTTCTTTGACCTCAAAACACAAGGAGCAATGCCGAGCCAAACTGAACCCTCTCCGCTTAAGGAGCTCTAGTGTTGGTAATTTCTTTATAACAGCTGCTCAAGTGAAAAGACAAGCTTTAGGGGGAGCTTTCAACTAGCTTGCACTTCCAAATAGAACCATCCGCCAAGTCAACATGAGAGACTGAGTATTCAGCATAATTACAAGAATTCCAAACACTAAAGGTTCCTATCACGCAACCAAGTTATTAACTCATCATCACCTTGTAAAACGACTTTAACAAGAGAAAAGAGCTCCAAACTCGAAAAGACTCAACACAGAAGGTTCCTCCCAATCATTGGGGAGCCAAGGAACACAATGTCCCAATAATGAAAGTTAGGATCCCAAAAAAGATGTCAAACATTAGCATCCATATTCGTGATAATTCTGAAGAGGTCAGAAAATTGTGATTTTAGGTCCCTATACCACATGTCATGCCTAAATAAAACTCTTGCTTCATTTTTCACACTATTACCCATTGATGATTTAAAAAACTCAATGCCAGAGATAATAGCTTTCTTAAGACTAACACCACAAGAACTATTAACCTCTTTACTCCACCAACCCAATCTCTGCACTCCATATTTCAGGAATCGGGGCGTTGGCATTCTTCAAAACTATATTTAATTTTTTCAGTAGAACCTGAAAAGCCACTTACCCATGGGAGCCTCGTTGATATTAGAAAGCTATCTTATATCAAGACCCCCTTTCGCCTTAGGACAGCATACTTCTTGCCAATTCACCTCATTGAGGCCCTTTTTCGGATCCCTGTTTATCCAGATGAGGTCATGTTGAATTTTTTGAGCTTTGAGGCAACATGTTCTGGTTTAATGAAGATGGACATAAAATACACGGGTGAACTAAGAGTCAGACGACCTCCTCTAGACAGAAGCTTTGACTTCCAAGTGGAAAGTTTGGTTTGAAAGCTTGCAATAATGAGATCCCAAACTTATTTTCACTTAAAAGATGCACCAAGGGAGTCCCAAATAAGATACCACCCTAGTTTTGGTAGTAACGACTTAATTCATTATATTTCAATGTACCTCATATATTCCACCAGAAGATAGAATCATCAAAATACAAGATGAGACCTTCAAAATGTCTTTGAAAGTTGTGCTAATACTATTGTGAGTTCATAAATAAGGCTAATTCTATGGTACTTCCAATAAAGTAAATCATGTTGATCACCAAAAAAAAAAAACTGGCCAAGGAAAAAAAGTCTAGAATGCAAGCTTAAAGGACTACAGATAGTAGGAAGACAGTAGACTCACCAGAAGTGGCCCACTGGTCCAACAAATCCAAAGCCAAACAAGCTTGTTGCAGCAACTCTTTTCCAATTGATCTCCAATTCTTTCTCTTTTTCCTACATAGAGCAGAGATTATGATGCTTTTCACCAAAAAAAAAAAAAACATTTTGAGAAAATGTATGTTGTACATGCCCCACCACTGGCGCCCATACATTCAATTCGACATCAGGTATATTTTTACACCGAAATGATTATGTGTCAACATAACTAAACAGCTTGATAATGAAATAAATAAACAGAACTACAGAAGCACCGACGGGCTTATTGAGTAGCCTAAAGTGGAGGGTAAACTACCTTTACATAACCAAAGAAATCTCATTGCAAAGAAGATTAAGACCAGTGCAACTTACAGCAACACCAAAAGGCAGAGAGAAGGGTAGATACTAGAAAAAGGAGAAAAAAAAAAAAAAAAAACTACAGAATTCTCATTCTTGCCAAATATTGTCCAATATTCGGTTCTTATCAAGTCTCATACATCCAACATCATGACAGAAACACAGGAAAATCTCAAACACCAAAGTTATCCAAAGTTTCTAAACCATAAGAAAGTAAAGAATTCAGCTAAGGGTGAGAGATATAAAATGGATGATTGCACGATTGCTAAGAAGTACTTAAACTTCTCATTATCCCTTTTCATCCTTCCCTAGTTTAAGAGTATGATAAGATAATTAGACGACATACATTCGGGGACTGGAAGTTAGATTATCTTCATCACAATTTACAAATGAGACAAAGCTATACTCAAATCATCTCTCAACAGGATATACCCACTACGTAATAACAGACTGCCCCATGTGTTTAAAGCTGCTCGAAAACCTCACACAAATCAAAAGAGCTGCATCCAGAACTCTTCAAAATAAAAAGTTCATTCTTTCCCGGGACAATTTTTATAAAATGAGCAAGTATTGAACAACAACAACAATTCTACCCAGGATATCGATATCTGACCAGATTGATAAAGAAAACTGTAAACCCTAACGAATACATTATTCGCAGTGGAAAATTAATCGAAAGATCAAAGCTTTTTCCCCCAAATGAGAAAAAGACTGAACTTTTACATCCCCTTTTAATGAATTGCATTAAAAACGATTCTCAAACCCCAGTGCATGCACAATTACAAGTTAAATTTATCATATTACACCAATTCAACTACATATATTATAAAATAAAATACTCCCACAAAAAAAAAAAAAAAAAAAAAAAACCCTAATCAAAATAGGCTTAATTTATGTTGCTTTCAACACTAATTGAAAGATCAAAGCTTCATATACACTACTACACAAAAAAAATGCCCATATAAACGTGTCAAACCCAGCAATTCGTATACAACAAGATATCATACACAACACATTCAACCAATAAAAACAACACAAATATACAGAATAATAATAACAACAACAAATTAAGAAGAAAAACGAGGAGGGAAAGAGTGAAGGAGAGGCTCACAGAAAGTGTAAGGCGTTTATGAGAAGTTTTGAAAGTGATAGTTTGAGCAGCAATGTCACCAACACCCCAAAGAACACCTGAACTAATCATCTGTGTCTTCACTGGGTGTACTGCTAAGCAATTTTGGTACCATCTCCACAATCTCAGCATTTTTCGGAGATACCCAGAAATTTAATTCGACAGATCAAAGCTTATTCTAAGTGGGTTTCTTGTATTTTGCTCAATCAAGAATCAATTTGGGGGAAAATTGCAATACCCAGTTGAAGAAATAATAATATTGTTCAAATACTAGTATTTATTATTTGAAGGGTTTATTTGGGGGAATGAGAAATATTGTTGTGTTGGACAATTTGGTGCGTGTTGTGTTTTGTACTACTCCCTAACTTTCTAAGGTCAAACATGAAGACGACCATATGAAATTATGAAAAATACATTTATTTGGGGTGATAGAATTTTGGGATTACTTGTAGCACTCTGTCTACGTTATCGAGTCGAATTTGATGGTGTCGCATTGGTGGTTAGCAAAATGAGGAGAGAGCGAGTACAAGAAGGAGATCATCTAGTACTCCGTATTAAGTGTTGATTTTTTTTTTTTTTTTTTTTTGTGAATGTTCAAAACTAGTAGACGTGTGTACATCTTTTGAATTGATGGGTAGACACTTGAACTATGAAGGTGGTGGTGGTAAGCGGTCATATGGTTATAATCAATATGTTCATGTAGTGTGGATAGTTGCAAGCGGATGTAATCTTAGTATTATGGTGGTCTTTGGTCAGTATTGGTTTATTTTTTGCCTTTTTTTTTTGTCCTCAATTTCATTAGAGTTTCGCTTTGACGATATATAAGCATGACGGATGTTGCGCACCTGGTAATGGCATAGAACTTTCCAAGAGAGTTATTTACATACGATAAGGATCAAACTCAATATCTTTTCAAGCGAAATCAAACCACTTACCACTTAATCTGACCCTTTATTGGGGTAAGTTGTATGCATTGGTTTGTGAGGCAAGATACATCTAAAGTGTATATTTGCACTCTTAAAATATTCCTAAATTAATTGAAACGAAATCACTAAAATGAAGAGGTAAACAAATAAACGAGACGAAGAAGTAGCTTGTCATTTTTGTCACCCATCATCCTTTAATAGAGTAAAACACACGATTGGCATTCGACGATGATTCTATGGTCATTACCGCTAGTGGTAATCACCATAAAAATATATTATTTTATTAAGGGTAAATATTACAATCCAATATTTTTATTAAATAGAAATCATTTTTTGAGGATTAAACATATATTTTGTTATTAATTCTCTTTAGGCCTTGTTTGGGATTAATTAGGATTACTACCTTCCCACAAAAATTTATGAAAATCAAGATTTACTACTTAATTAAAAAAAAAACAAACCCCACCCCCAAATAACTTTCTCTCTCCTTCTCCTTACCCAACTGCCAACCGCCACCACCACCTATGGGCACCGCCGGCAACCAATGCGCACCACCACCGTAGTTCAACCAACCTCCACCATTTTTATCCACTTCCACCGCCCAGGCCACCGGTACCATCTTTTCCCTCCAGTCAACTTCTCCTCCCACTTACTTTTCTTATCTCTTCCTCACCTTTTCTCACGCGATTGTCGTCTACCCCTGCCCTGCCACCTCCCTCCCCACGGTAGCCCCTCTTATATTGTGTTTTCGCCTCCGGAAACGACCACAATAGCCACTTATATTGTGTTTTTCGTATTTGTTTTTGTTTTCGGAGTAGCGTAAAATTGGCGTAATGGGCGGTGTTTATGGTCAAAATTGACCACCGCGTGGTCGCCGGAGGTGGGCGCATCTTATGGTGTAGGCCGATGGTTGGTGGTGGTTGGTTCTAATGGGTGGTGGTGAGACGGTGTGGTTTGTGGTGTGCGTAGGTGGTTAGGGTGGGAGGGAGAGGGAAAGGAGAGAGAAAATGGAGTTTTTTTGTTTATTTATTAGATATAATTATAATTATTGATGAATATTTAGTCAAATTTTGATGTACATTGATTACTTTTTGATGAATTTTGAGCATTAAGTTTATGAACATATAATATAAAATTGGTAATTTATAATTTCACTGATTAATATGAAGATTGATGAACATACGATTTAAATTTTATAAACATTAAAATTTCGATGAACATCGATTTTTTTATGAACATTGAATCTAAAGCTGATGAATATGGAGTTTAAATTTGATAAATATGAAAAGTTCTTATGAGTTCCAATAGAACTAAGTTCTTACCCACTTGTACCTTACCCTATAAATTAAATCTCCTAGCTACTAGTTAATATACCCTATAATTTAAAGCTCCTACTAATTAATATTTTGGAGAAGTTTAACCAATACCAATTATCAAACATGCATTAAGTTTTGCAATTTTTTAAACTATAAAATAAGATTGTTTGTTTTTTAAATTAATATAAGAATATACCAAATTTCAATAAAATATTATACTCTATTTTCAAATTAATATCAGAAGATATCAAATCTTAATAAAATACTATATTCTTATGGTGATTACCACTACCGGTAATGACCATAGAATTTTCGGGCATTCAAAGGCTCATTTTCGCTTAATAAATCTCGTTATCCGGATTCCAAAATTCCTCCAATCGCTTGTGATATTTACATGTGTGGATAACAAAGTTCGGCTTTACTATATACTCTTACACACACGTCAACAATACAAGACACCCACAAATCTCGTATTATAACAACCATTTAAACTGCACTTTTCACTCTTTGTTACGAAAGTCCCATGAACTGTAGTGCTCAGCTCACCTGAATCTTCAGGTACAATTTTTGATCATTTGTAAGAATTCCCATTTTCTTTCTTATGCAACTTTATTTTTATATCATGATTTATTTACAGCTATGCTCACGCATTTATGTAATAAGTAATATGAACTTATAACTTGGTTTTTTGAGTGAGATCTTTTTGGGTTGGAATTTTGTTTTCAGCTTGATTGGTTGAGTATTCTGGGTTAAAATTGTGATCTTTATTGGATTAGAATTGGGTTTTCCAGTAAAATTGTTTGTTGTTTATGATAAAACTTGATCTTCAACATTGTGGGTATTCCAGAAAGTTTGGAACTTGCAATTTAGTTTGATCCTACAGTTATCATCTTGCTTTAAATTTGGTGATTACATTTTGTCAAAATTTGCTGATAAAGTAGGATGTTGGGAAATTGAGATTGTGTTGAAGTTGGATTTTAGTTGTAATCTTGTGTAATTTAAGGAGTTAGATGTTCTTAGAATGTGTTCATGGTGTTGATTGGCCATTGATTGATAATGGGTTTCTTCTGGGATAAGTTTGGTGCTGATCCATAGTCCATAGGCTGACCAATTTTGCATCAGGCAGTGATCCAGTAGGTGGCTTGTGCATGACACGCGCTTCTCAGGTTTGACGGAACTTCATCATCAGATATCAGACCTGAACATGTACTATCATAGGACCATGTCACCCAAGGCTTGTTAATGAATCTAGTTTAGGGCAAAGGGCAAAGATGTGAACATCTTAGGAACTGTCATTTGAGAAACAATGATAGAAATGATTTTAGAAGTTGTTTGATTGCAGAGGTTTTCTACTTACCCTGAGTTGTTGTATGCTGACTATGCTGCTGGGCAGTAAAGATCTAGTCAATTTATGATAAAGAGTGACAGGAAAATGAGATGGTAGGGACTAGGGAGGGGATGTTGCTCGTTTCTTCAGGGAGAAGCAATTTGTGTCTTCATTCTCAAATTCATTCAATATATCTGAAACAATTGGGGTGTCTTTTTTTTTTTTTTTTTTTGGTGGTTCCAATTCTTTGGTTTTTGGGATATAATGGAATAAAGCAAAATGACTCATAAACTGTTTGTGCTTCTTATTTTGTGAAGTAACAGTCATTCGGTGCGATTGTCGACGCAAATTTTATTTTGGGTCATCCGTGCGCAGCCTCTCTATGTTTCAATAGGGGTAAGGCTTGCGTGCATCCGACCCCCCCCCCCGACCCCGCCTTATGGCGGGAGCCTTTATGGCACTAGGGTTAAAGATGTTGTAAAGATGTTGTTGGTGGTTCCAATTCTTATGCTGCCCTCCTCCTTGGAGCGAGGGACCATGGTTTTCATTGTTATAGGCCTGTTTGATATTCAGCTCCTAAATTTTTGGATTTCCATATCTGTTAGGGACTCCTATTGTGATGAAGTGGTGAATTGAGGGTTTATACTAAGAAGTAGCGAAGCTGTCTTGAATGTGGAATTGACGCGTTGAACATTAGGCCGAACGGTTAAACTTGCTGTAGGGGGTTTGAAACCGATGACTATCTGTAATGCCATACTCAACCATCCGGGAGGATCTTCTGCCGTAAAAAGAATGGTTTATAGAAGATCAGCTAAGGTAATTATTTTGAATCAATTAACTCCATGTCAGATGCTGTCTAGTGTGTCCCTGAGACTTGTTTCTTAAATGGTTAGACTTGAGTGCTTTTCTCTGCTGTCAAGTCCTGTCTCTGAATGTACTAAGTGTAGTTAGTTGCGCAGACCTCTGTAAAGTAATTTACTTTTTTTCAGTTTCTTCTCTCTGCATCAGATGATAGAACTAGCTACCTCATTGAGACTGCTTGGATGGTTTTACTTAATTAACCTCTGTAATGATTGTTCATTTTTATTTTACACATTGCCTTTGAATTGGGGCCTTAGTTTCGACCATGTAAGGTCATGTCATAGGCTTATAGTATGTCGCCAACACTGGAATCACAGTACATTGATTCTGCATCTTATCTTATTTAAAAGTTAGAACTGCTGCATTTTTAGATGCAATTATGGGCCATAACACAAGTTCATTATTGCTGTTCAAAACTGTTCTCCTCAGCATAGCTTGCAGTGAACTCATTTATCAGAATGTGAAATGGAACGTATAGGTTAAGACTTTCCATTATGTCATTGCTCATCATAATATCAGCTGGAAATAATACCTTACACTAATCTTTGAGCTTATGATCTAGACATGTCTGTACTCATCTGATGAATCAATGGTGCAGGTTGATAAGAATTGGGCTCTGTCTTGAGTGATGTTACTAATTAGGTCAAATAGGTCAAGGAGTCTACTTTATCTTTCGTTATAGCCTAAGTCTGGCTGCAGCTGCCTAGCAGGTTTTGCTTAAGCAAGAAAATGGTAGAATACACTGCGGCTTATCAATATTGAGCTAGACACCAAAACAATAAGTAACTAATCAAATTAGAAGCCAATAAAGAGGTCCCATATGAGCTACGTGTTCAGTCTACTTTGGACGACGATATTTGGGAAAGATAGCTATTCTACTTGTGGTTATCTAATTTTGTTAGATCCCTTTTCATACTTCTAGGCAATGTCCTATTCCATAGGTCGGTAAACATTTGACAATAATTGTGCTGTTGGTGGATTGTAGAAACTAACAGGTATTGAGGCAATATTTTGTTGCAAATATACTTTTTAGAGTAAGTCTTGTGTGAGACTGTCTCACATTAACTTACTGTGAGACCATCTTTTTTATATAAATAGTGACCTCTTTTACATTCCTAGTAACCATTATACTTAGTAATTGCTTTAATCTAATATAAGATCATAATGCCCCGTATAAAATAAGTCACTCTAAAATTTATGCCTAATTTTATATATCGTCTTTTAAATCACGAATAATGTGATTAAATTGTAATCTAAAATGATGACTAAAAGCAATATAATGATCACAATAAATGTTAGACTGTTTACCTTTTAACCAAATAAAGTGGTCTCACAATAGCTTATTGTGAGGCCGTCTCTTATGAGACTTTGCCTACTTTTTAATGTAGAAGAATTCAGGGTTTTCTTCTGTCATTGTTTCTTTGTACACAGAGCAAGGAAGGCTGAATATTAAAACTGTTTATGCTGCATACCTGGATATAAAATTAGTTCTTCAACTCTCAAATATATCGAGGGTGTAACTCAATGATAGTAAAACTTCTCACTCACATTCCTTTTAGGAATTGTAGTTGTAGCTTCTGAGCCTAATCTTTGTTATGTTTATTGCTTCAGGCACAAGACTTAAATCGCGTCAAGCTGTATCCAGAAGCTGGTTCAATTCGCTGTGCCTCATGTTTGAAGAAAACAAGTTGCAAAATTGTTCGTGCTCAAACGAAGTTGATGAATATATTGGTCGACAAAGGGAAGGCTGAAGATGCGCTGTCAACTTTTGAGAAGTTAGTTGAAGACGGACACCGTCCATCACTAATAACATACACTACTCTCTTAGCCGCCTTAACAATCCTGAAGCGCTTTGAATTTATACATCCCATCATCTCCCAAGTCAAAGAAAATGGAATGAAACCTGATTCAGTGTTCTTTAATGCTGTCATCAATGCTTTTGCAGAATCGGGTAATGTGGAAGACGCTATGAATGGATTTTTGAAAATGGGAGAGAGTGGATTTAGACCTACTACTAGCACGTACAACACACTGATGAAAGCTTTTGGTATAGCGGGTAAGCCGGAAGAATCGATGAAGCTGCTTGAGCATATGTCCCTTAATGGATCTGTGAAACCCAATCCTAAATCTTACAATGTGCTGGTGAGGGCTTGGTGTAGCAAGGGGAATATTGCACAGGCTTGGGATGTGGTCTACAAAATGTTGGCTTCTGGTCTAAAACCTGATGCTGTAACATACAACACTATAGCCACAGCTTATGTTCAAAACGGAAAGACTAACCTAGCTGAGGAAATGATATTAGAGATGCAACATAATGATGTACATCCCAACGAAAGAACTAGCTGTATCATAATAAGTGGGTATTGTAGAGAGGGTAAGTTCAGGGATGCCTTAAGATTTGTTTATATGATGAGAGATCTTGGACAGCGCCCCAATCTTGTTGTGTCTAACTTATTGATTAAAGGATTTTTGGATGTCATGGAGATGGATGGCGTTGATAAGGTGAGTATTCAAACGTAATACAAGCCTATGGGTTTATTGCTAGTTGCTACCCTCATATTATCTGATAAAGATCACAACTTCCTGCAAACACACACTGTATAGTTCTGCTGAAGTTGCCAAAGATTTCTGCTGTACTTCATAACAATGCTTTGACTAACTGATTTTGTTCTTTTGTGGTATGATGCTCATGTAAAAAGTTTAACTTGTTATATGTGTGTGTTTTATTTTATTTTTTTTACAGAGGAATTGGTTTTTTAGACATTCAAAATTTTAACTCGTCTGGCATTACTGTGGCAGGTTTTGGAATTGATGGAAGATTATGGAGTAAAACCAGATGTGATAACATGTAGCACAATCATGAACGCGTGGAGTGCTGCAGGACATATGGATAAGTGTCAGGAAATCTTTGATAATATGGTTAAAGAAGGCATTCGACCTGATGCGCATGCATATAGTATTCTTGCTAAAGGTTATGCTCGTGCAAAGGAACCTGAAAAGGCCGAGGAGCTCCTGAACCGTATGATAAAGATGGGTCTTCATCCTAATGTAGTAATGTTCACCACTGTAATCAATGGATGGTGTAGTACTGGAAGAATGGAATGTGCTAACAGGGTCTTCAACACCATGTGTGAATATGGAATATCTCCTAATGTGAAAACCTTCGAAACCCTAATCTGGGGATATGGAGAAGCAAAGCAACCATGGAAATCGCAAGAAATTCTTCAGGTGATGGTAGAGTATGGTGTCCAGCCTGAAGAGAACACGCTGGTACTCATTGCTGAAGCTTGGCAAGCTGCTGGAATAACCAAGGAGATGAGTAGAGCTTTGGTTTCTGCACAAAACTCTGCACTAAATGATCAAAGAAATGACGATGAGTTCACAGTAGCACAGCTGGAAATTTTTTATCAGAAACAGCTGTATGACTCTTCTTACTCCGACAAGTTAAAGTCGCCCAATGGAGTAATGGGGGACTGTAAAGGTTCTAGCCTTGGAATTTCAAAAAGCCGATTGGTGCTAGGAGATGCATCAGAGGCTGTTAGCAACACTGCTGCTAAGTCAAGTTACGCTGGTCAAGCCTGCCGGTTTGGGAGTAGACCACCCGTCGTTTGTCAGAAGCAATCTCAGGGACAGCTAGGTTTGTACAGTCACCTTGCTGTGCCATGTACATTGGTTTTCTTGAACTAAAGGTGGAATCTGCGTGACACACTTTTTGCTGCAAGTATAATGAAGTCGTCAATCACCTTTCCCTCACGGTACTTGTTTGCTATCGATCAAACCGTATTGTAATTATTGTATATAGTAACATATCTTGCATCCCTCACTTCTGTGGCTTGCTGACTCTACTGGATCCAATGTCATCAAGCTACGTACAGAATTAGCTGTGACAAGAAGTGAAAGTTACTGTAAAGAAATATTGATCCAATGTCATCAATGCTCATTTCTATTAGTCATGTCCTGTCTTTCCTCATTCTGATCACTATTATGTTTCCGCAACATTCAGTCCGTCAATGCGTGGCTTAGCTTTCTTCACTGAGGTTCCTGAGAGATGGCGGGGCGGGGCAAAGGCAACAGAGAGAGGGGGGAAGGCAAGGGGTAGATGGACAGCATCCAAAGCAAATGTTATGTTTCAATCAGCATTGCCATAAATAATATCACGAATTTCATGTTTGAATCAGAATTTGTATGAATGTCATTACAACTTGCCAAGAAGCTTCACTATTCACAAATGCCTACTAATTGCCTAGAAATCAACTAAAAAATTCCGTCGTAAAGTATCTCCTTCAAAATGTCTTAACCCTGTACAAACCACAAATTAAACGTGAGCCAAGGAAATAAGCTGAGCAGCTGGCCGCTCATCCAATGTGCTTTACAAGCACCACGCAGAAGGCAGGTTCGTCATCTCATTTTGTCAGGTTTCTCAGGCAAGTCTGCCTTTTCTGACGGTTCCGAAGGAATCCTGCTTACTAACCACACCAGAAGCACCCCAATAAGAGCGCCAGAGAGATGTGCAATGTGATTAATAGTCTGTAAGGCGTAAGAGCCGCTTGAGCCATTCATCAAACCAGTTGATGCTTGGGCAGCTTCCATTACCTGACACGGCCAGAAAATAGATAACAAAATCAAACTTCGGTCACGTTTAGCAACAGACTAAAAATTAGATTGGCATTTTAGTCACAATAGGTAACACAGGATTGTTGCATATTGAGTTGGAGGAGCATTCCTTACCCTCTCGATCACAAATTGGCCTAAAATAAGTACTTCAAGAATTTTTCTCCAATCCCACGACATCTGCAAGCAGCAAAGTAGGTCACACCTCACAAGCTCGTTCTTACAAACTTAGCTATCTTAGAACTTAGAAGTATCAAAGTAGTGTTACCTTCACAAGGACACTGATAGCAAACAAGCCGAAGACGGCACCAGACGCTCCAACAGAAACTGAGTTTCTGGGTAGAACCAGCCAGGAAACAAGGTTTGCACCCGCACCTGTTAAAATATAAGAAAGCCACAATCCAAAGTTCCCTTCTTCTTCTTCAACGAGTTTCCCTGAACATTTAGTTGAAAGTTATTGCACTTAATTTGAAAAACATAAAAGAGTATTCAGAAACATATCAACTCTTATCCACGAAACCAACTGCCCTACCAAATATGTAGAGGAAGAAAAGATTGCTGGAAAGATGGTTCCTGCACGAAGAGCAATATTATCTTACACATATTAGTTGACCTAGAGAGAGAGAGAGTAGCACTGGTGTTGTAGCATATGTATTAGTCTGACAGTTAAAAGACGTTTGTTAATGTATTGAGTGGAAAAGAACAAGTCTTTATAGCTTTGGAAACTTACCAATTTGCATGACAAAATGCTGCTGTCACAAACTGGTACCAAGCAGGCCAGCTATGGTACAAGTATAGCATTTTAATGCTCCGAATCTGGATTGAAAAGGAAAAATTATGCTGATGGCTTTTGATTGAGTGGGTAATTTTATGATTGCATGAACATCAAAATTACTCTAAAAATTAGAAACCTTCATGCTGGCCAATATAGAGCAATATACACAAACTAAGGCATTATTACCAGGCATGTCTAATGAGAGTAATACATTTACAATACAAGTTGTTTTTCTCTGCACAAGTAATTTCGCCAACGATCTACCCTCCAATATGCATGACAGCTATTTAAAGAAGTTCAAGTTTGTGATTGTACACCAAAATCTTGTAGCTCACATAATTAGATATTTGAAAAATGCAGTACCTGGAAAATATGATCTGCCACATATAAACCAATGTTTAGAAGAATAATCCAGAATATTCCATTCACCCTCTTCTCAGGTTTGTGCCTTTCATCCCCTTTCCCAAGTTCCAGCTGTGACATTGAGCCTGGAAAGATGTTAAGATACTGATTTAACCATATTGACAACTAACAGCTGATAATTTTTCAAAAGGTGAACTACAACGAGCTTCTCTTTCACGTTTCAATGGGAATGAGATAATCAAGCTCGGGAAGAGATTAGCAAGAGCAAGGATTCAGCACTTTTGCCAAAAGCAGTAGAGTTGCATATGATGTGTATATGTAAACTAAACTGTGAAATAAAACCATGGATAGTCTTTGACATTTTAACTCCTTATCACTGCCATAGAGCTTAATATGTAAGATACTATCCAGCCACCCATCCCCTCTGATAATCAAAGGAAAATTCAATTTGACAAGAAAGGAGTGATCATATGAAAAAAACCACGCTTCAATCTTTTCTTCAAAAATCAGAAATTCTAGAAAGTAGATATCTGTTTACTTGATTATAAACTACCGCTTGATATATAATACATTCCCAATTTCTCAGCAGTTTGTGTTTTTTACAAGGTAAACTTGGCCGAGTTCATGCCTACTTACAAGCCATCCCCATGCTCTTCTCTCTTTACCCTAGTAACAACATCACACTCCTATTTTCTTTGACAAAATACGACTATTGCATAAATCTAATGAGATAAAAGAAATCACAATCATGATCACCGAATCAACTCATTCATTGAGCAGAAACCACTCTACGCTCTCATACAACCAAATAACCGCCTACAAAAATCCATGATTTATCAGCTGGAAGAACAAATTCATCCCAGCAGATACAGGGAAATCAATAGTGATACCTCCTCAACTCAGTCATTAGTGCTTGTTTGGTTGCGCATAATGAAGTGCATTTTGTCATGGGAAGTCCCTCTTACCAAGCTCCCAGAGTTCTTTACTACCATCAATTTAGTCAGCTAAACAAGTATGCAATATCAGTGCAAGTATCCAACCAGACCTTTCAATTTCCAAACAAACCATATCGACCATTCTCATTGCAATTTAGATATCGAGTACAGTCGAAATTCATGGCCAAAAGTTGCCACAATTTCATGCCCATATCGACAGGCAAAACCACCAGAAGTATACCCGAAATTCCAAATTTCTCACTCCTAATTTCCTAAACATCTTTTTTTCCCCATTTATCAATAAACTACATTGAACTAGTATATGTGATGTAAGAAAGCTTCTACTTCACCCTAAATATTCAATCAAAACAACACAAGCATAAATTCCAGCTAATCATCAAAAATCATCATTGACCCACAAAATTTACTGCACTCACATATGTAATAAAGATTACATTTTTATCAGCAAACATACCCACTATACAAATATGTATAAGTATACAACATAATCAAGTCTTATAAATATCCAAACTTTACCAAATTCAACAATTACCAATCTAGAATAACAGCAGAGAAAGTGAAAAAGCATGGAAAATTACCATCATCTCTGCTAAATTTGCAAAGGAGTGGAGCTCCATAAGTGGGTTGATAAGAAAAACTCAAAGGGTGTCGTATAGATGAAGGATTAGAATTGGGTTTAGATAGAGTAAGACTGTGAAGGTTGGAGGAGAGAGAAATGGCGCGAAAGACATGGGGTTTTGGAGCTGAGAATGGTGTGAAAAGAGGGACTGAAGATGGTTTTAGAGAAGCTTGTGTGAGAAGCTGATGAATCATCTTTTTTTCTCTGTTCCCTGTAGTGTTTCTCCTCTCTATCTGATTTTTCTTCCCTCGTTAGCTTTGACAAGAGTTTGCAGCGAGGGCATTAGTGTCCTTGTACATTTTATTTTTACTGTAAAAAAAAAAAAAAAAAAAAAAAAAAAAAAAAACACACACAATTAGACTAAATATAACAATACAAAAAAAGTTTATTGACACGCTAGGAGAAAGACCACCATGCTCCTTGTGTTCCCAGGAGCATGGTATAATTACCGCAAAGGAGAGTCGAATTTTTTTTTCAAATTTATGTTTAGAGTAATATAGATGATGCGGATGAATTCTGGATGTAACCTTTTATCTGAAGACAATCAATGGATCATAAGAGCATCCTTTTGTTCCAAGAGCATCAAGGTTGCATTGAATCTACAAGATCGTGTTTTTCGATTATTAGTCACACCATCAAGCATAAACTAATGAGTCTTTGGTTGAGCTGACACGAGACTCAACCAATTTAACTATACGTCTTGGGTTCAAGCATTGGGGATGTATGTAGTAGTGGCAAAATTAATTGGAAGAGCTTCATCACCATATATGGTCCTATTCGGATAAAATCCAAACTAAATCAAATGGTGTAAATCCAAAATTATTAAAAATAATCAAGCTTAAGCTAGGAGGCGAAACAACAATGAACCTTATGGATAACCAGGTTTATAATTCATGAATTATCGACATTCGTTAATTTACACACATCAAATTAGCAATAGGCCGCCTATACATGATTTCTAGTTCAATTGGTCTTGGCTCATATGATCCTTCCAAAATCATCACCTCTATGACATACGTCTAATCAGAGGTGTGTGTTCGGTTGTCCAAGCCGTTTCTGATTCGGCTCAAAGACAAATCACGAGGCCAAGACCATGTTAATGGAGATGTCTGAATTTAACACGTCGATAAATCATAAGGTTTTAATGCTACCCACCTTCAGTACATGTGTTTTCGAGTGTCTAGAATGAAGTAAATCGGTGAAACGGACTTTAGTTCATATAATCACCATCTTTTTAAAAGGTGAACCGTATGTTAATCGAATTTTTTTTTTTTTAAATAGGGCTCAAAAAATAAATATTAAACAAAATGGGTTGGATTGAAAAATGTTCAATCTTATGGGGTGCACGTCACCCCCATTTCAGGTTCGGGACAAAACCGCCAGTGCTCCTGGCGGTTTTAAGTAGAGAGAAATCGCCACCCTCCATGGCGGTTTATTCACAAAAATGAGTATACAAAATCGAGTGGGTGATATTTTGTCAAGGGTGACACCGCCATGGGGGGTGACGGTTTCACTAAGTGAAACCGCCACCCCCCATGACGGTTTCATCCTTGGCAAAATATCACTTACAACCTCATAGCTACTGTTCAAGACACTTAAAACCGCCAGGGGCACTGACGGTTTTGTCCCGAACTTGAAATGGGATGACGTGCACCCCATAAGATTGAACATTTTTCAATCCAACCCATTTTGTTTAATATTTATTTTTTGAGCCCTATTTCGGAAAAAAATTCATGTTAATCATGTTAAGTTCCATTCACATTGACATTCTAATTAGGTTTATTTAGGAATTTTTTTGTAAATATTTGTGTTATGAATAAAGTTCGTTCTTGGTAAAAAAAAGTTGTGAACTAAATCAAATATGTTGAATTGAGTTGAGTTGAAGTGAACAAACTCTCGTGCGAAAGTAGCACACACTCTCTACCAATTTAGTTCTAACTATTAAAAAAAAAAAGCATTCAAATAGAGTATGTTATTTTTTTTTCTTTGGAGTAAACAACTTTAAAATGCAGTTTAAATTTTGGGATGGACGATCAAACATGAATGTCACGCAGAGTTTCAAGCTCCCTGATTCCATTCTAGATCGATTACAAACAAGTGAACAACTATCTTGTAAACTCACTTCTAATTAACCCATGCCACTTAAAATCCCGTCTTCTTTTTTTTTTTTTTTTTTTTTTTTTTTTTTTTTTTTGAAATGATAAAAACCCTTCTTCCTAACTCAAAGCTTAGAACTAAACCTCCCCGCCCGATTGAACTTATTGTGCTCGATTCATATCAAAAGTTCAAAACGTAACTCGACCCAAAAACCGACCTTACCCACCCGATTGAACTTATTGTCCTCGGTTCATATAAAATAGTTAAAAACGTAACTCGACCCAAAAACCGACATTACCCACCCAATTGAACTTATTGTGCTCGATTCATATCAAAAATTGAAAACGTAACTCGACCCAAAAACCGACCTTACCCACCCGATTGCAAGCTCTCGTCTCCGTGTTGTAGACTTTAGTTTGCAATAATAAACCTTGGCGCCTCCTCGAAAAAAAAAACCCAGCAGCAGCTCAACCCGAATTCAATTTTTCTGATTTTCTCTCTCCTCATTTTCTGCCCGACACCTACTACCCACTGCTGTCGTCGCCGCCGCCTCTTGAAATTTTCAGGTTTGTAAGTTGATTTTTGTGAGCTGCGTTTTATTAGCAGTTCGGGTGTAAATTCCTTTCGCTTTTTTTTTTTGTGTGATTAAGTGTTAATTTGTTTTTAAAGTAATGAATATTAGTTTAATTGTTATATGGAATTTTTTTTACTAGTGAATATGAGTTTAGTTGTTAATTAATTTTTGGCGCATAGACACTTATTAATTTGGTTTTGGGGAAGAGCCAATAATTTGTTATTTTGGGGTTTGTTTGTATGTTATAATTGTAATATTATCGAATTTCGGCGAGTTTTGTATTATAATAATGTTTTAAAATTAGCCGAAACTCGGGGGTGTTACATTGGTGAGGTGTTGTTTCTCAGTGTGAAGAAGAAATGGAGCAAAGATTAGCTAATTGTTGGAATATAACTCTGAATGAAAAAAAGTTCATTGAGACAGCATTGGAGTCGGATCTAAGAATTGATGGACGCCGACCATTTGATTATAGACGCTTATCTATCAAGTTTGGCAGGTAAAGTTCCTTGCTTTATCCATCTTTGTGTTGTTTCATTCTTTGTGCAGTCGTAATTGATACGATTGTTTTATCTTGTTGCAATTATTGACTGCAAAAACCTCTGCAAAAACATGGGATGCTTGATAAATTACCGGATTTGTATAACTGGGAATGTTTTTAGGCGTCGTTAATAGATAAATTGGAAGGCGACAATATTACGAGATATTATGGAGTAATATGGTCGTGCCATTAACAACCCGAATTGTTTCTAATGAATTCTGCTGCGTAGATTGTTTCTCCCCATAAATTTCATGAACACCGGCCGACCCAAATTTCTAACAGTTGTTATTTCTTTTTCATTTTTTAAAATCACTATTAGGTGGTTGTCAATTCTACATTGAATTTGTATGTATAACATGGTTATATTTCATGTGCATCAAATCTACGACCTGATTAAAACATGGGTTGTGGACTTGTGGCAAGTGAAGGAAGTAGTTTAGTGGTGCATAGTACTGCACTTCAAAACTTTGGGGTACTTTACAAGGAGAGAGAGTGAAGTACTGTATTACCTTGACTTGGATGTGATTGATATTCACTTGGAATGCGGCCCAAAGAGGGTCTTACGTTACTACTTTGCGTTGCCACTCTTGCGTTAGAGCAAGTTGTAGACAAAAGCATAATATTTTGGTAACTTCAATATATTTTAGACGATTAGTTGTCAAAAGAAATGTTGAAATTTACTGCTTGTCATGTTGGTCATCTGCAGAGAAGATGGTTCATCTGAGGTGCAGCTTGGCCAAACTCATGTTATGGGTTTTGTTACTGGTCAACTTGTTCAGCCTTACAAAGACAGACCAAATGAAGGATCACTTGCTATTTTTACCGAGTTCTCTCCAATGGCTGATCCATCATTTGAAACTGGCCGTCCTGGAGAAGCAGCTGTTGAATTGGGTCGTATTATAGACCGTGGCCTGAGGTATTTGTCATCTCCTTTTCTTTATCTTTTTTCTTTTTTTGAGACCATCATCTCCATTCCTTGGTGAATCATATATTAAGTCATTGTCTTTAATTGTACTTACAATGTGGAATCAGTCTTAGGGCATGATTGGTAAAAAAGGTGTAATGCAAGCACCATTACAAACAACCTATTTAGCGGAAAAGTAGTCGGAAGAAATGGGGGAATAAGAGGGAAACTTGTAATGCTTTACCACCTTTACATGGTGAGGGCTCCTGTTTATGTAAAACCTATGTAATCACCATTACATGGGTACAAGTAACCAAACCTGTCCTCTTCATGTGATTATCCTCTCTGCTCTTTATTCACTTGTCAATTTGAACTAAAAATGCCATTGCATTACAAGGTTGACCCGTTGATTACATGCTATCAAGCGTACCCTTAATGCTGTGTATAGAACATTGTGCATTTCTGACATGTCTTGTTCCTTCTTTGTGTAAAGTACATTGTCCTGAGATTTCCAACAGTAATAGAGCAGCCGTAATTTTGGAGTGAAACAAGGCTATTACGTGATGGTCCCTAGGGTAAAGCTAGCTAAATTCGGGGTATATTTAGCGGTTATAAACGCCAAATCCTTACACCTGGTTGGATAGGTGCTCTTTGCGTGGGCATGTAGAGGGTGATGTACATAAGAGTATTCAAATTAGTGTTCAACTTACTCCAAGCTGTTTCAAGACATTTTTTCGCTGTTCCTCATCTGCTTGTTTTTGTGTTTTCAAGAAGTGTCTTGACATATGAAGGTGCTTTTGCAGGGAGAGCAGGGCCATAGATACAGAATCACTCTGTGTTCTTGCTAGCAAATTAGTATGGTCAATCCGTATTGATATTCACATACTGGATAATGGAGGGTATGCTATAGTACTTCTTATCATAAGACTGGAGTTCTAACTGTGTGACTAAGAACTTGCACATGACACCCCATATATCTTCTGGGATGCAGGAATCTTGTTGATGCTGCGAACATTGCTGCTTTGACCGCCCTAAAGACCTTTCGAAGGCCTGAATGTAGCCTGGCTGGAGAAGATGGGCAAGAAGTAACAGTACATCCACCGGAGGTCGGTTATTCTATCTTTTTCATTTAATTCATACTCCCTCCATTTTGTTGAATTCGTTATACTTGGTTTGAATATGTGAGTGGATTTTAAATCAAATATAAAGAATTGAACGAAATAGAAAGAGTTGCGTTATATACTTATGTATAATTTGCTGCCTCATTATGCCACCGGTTCTCCTCAAACATAGCCAAACAATTAGTCTGCAAGAATGCAAGTGTTACAAGAAGCACAACTGTAGGCCTGTAGTGTTGAGTTGACAGATGATTCTTTTCCTCTTAGCAAACCTTGCACTGATGCATATAAAAGGGCAAAAAAAGGGGCAGCCCACATTGGCGTCCCCGCAAAGCGAGGGTTGGGGGAAGGGTCCCACCACAAGTTTGTACAAGGGGCAAGCCTTTTGTTGTCATTCTTTGGACAAGAGGCTGCTTTCAGGACTTAAACCCGTGACCTATCGATCACATAGCAATACCTTTACCGGTGCGCCAAGGCTAATAATTCAAGAAAAAAAAAAACAGAGAATTGTGGAAGGAAAATGTAGTTTGCGTATCTCGTGGGGTTATTGCCATTTAGGATCCTTGACTTCAAGAAGTTGTGGAGACACTGTATGGTATCCAGTCCCTTGTAGGACTGGAAAAGAATATCTGATAACCTTAGTTTCATTTTATTTATTTATTTTTATTTATTTATTTATTTTTATTTTTTTGTGTGTGCGTGTGTGGAGGTCAACTGAATATCGGATAACCTAGTTATCTATACTTTTGTTTTTATCCCTAGCTTTGTAGCCGGAATGCCATATCTGATAAACTAGTTATCTGGAAGGAAGTGAAATATTTGAGAGATCAGTTAAAGGCTAGTTGGTCAGTATAAAAGACCTCAAGCTATAATATCAATTATGACCACCAGGCTCGCCAAGGCTAAAGGGGTTGCAGCCCTGGAATAGAAAGAAACTGTCACCCTTGGTTACTGCTAACGTAACCACTAGTAATAGAAAAGAACTGGCAATGACCCATCGTCTGCTTGTTAATACGTGGATTGGGATTGAAATTGTGGAGCAAGGGACATTTCTATGCTTGTCTTGTGGTGAATTCTGAGAGAGGAGTTGGTATAGCAAAGGATAAAATGCACTTTCCAAAATTCAGTTGTACCCTTTTCCGTTATATACACATTTAATTTGCTTGATTCCTTTAATTGAGATTTGCTAAAAGAATTGCAGTGTGGATAGAGCCTTGAACCATGTATTAATCTACTGTCAACTGTTACAGGTGAAAGAGCCACTTCCACTGATAATACATCATCTCCCAATTGCTGTGACATTCGCATTCTTCACTGATAGCATGTCGGTAAGTACTTACTACTGAGCATGTAAAGCATATCCCCGTTGGCCTACAACCCTTTCTTCCTTGAGCAACTCCTCCATTTGGATGAAGTTTTCGTGCAATGAAATTGATGCAGGTCATAGATCCTTCCCATCTTGAAGAGGCGATAATGAAAGGGAGAATGACTATTACAGTGAATACAAACGGAGATGTTTGCGCCATCCAAAAGGGTGGAGGAATCGGTATTTTGGGCAGTGTCGTTTCGCAGTGCTTACGGATTGCCTCTGTCAAATCTGGTGACATGACGAGCAAAATTAACAAAGCGGTAAGAGACAATCAGATGCTTTCTACATCTGTTGGTTGTATTTCATGCTGTTCTCTTATTCTCTTTAAAGTTCTGATCATATGTTCGTTGTACCTGAAATGAGGTGATTTAAAGTTCACACCATTCTCTGCATGAATTTGTTAGGTGGAATCATATGAGGTAGAAAGAAATCTTCGCAAGATCAAGCGCCACCCCCCTACTGCACATTCCAAAATGAGCAAGGACAAAAAGTCGTAAGAAGATGGAGGCAAAACGACAGATTGAGAGGTGGTGAGCATCACTAGAAAATGTAAGTAAGCAAATTTTGTAAATCAGCCAAGTAGTCGTCCGGAGCTAGGCGAACGAAGAGGGTAATGCAATAGAAGCTGTATGGGATGTTTTGTGATTGCACATTAGCAATCAATTTAGATTGACTTCAGAGTAAGACTGATTGAAGTAGGGTTTTCTCTTATCTTTGACAAAGCTGAAAGAATAATTGTGATCTGAAGCAAAGCAACAGGGTTAGGACTTAAAGTGTATGTTTCTGTATCAAGATCCATTCCAACTCACATGCAGGTTAAGATTTTGCCTTTATGCTATATAGTTTGCGTTCCAAGTTCCATAGTTTTTTGTTAGGGTGATGATTTTGCCAATACAGTAATTACTACCGTCAAGTCAGATTCATTGAATCAGGACCATATAATGAACATATTTGCCTTGGAAGATACTGATTTGGCTTAACAAAATCATCACCCTTTTGTTATACTCTCCACATTTTTATTCTTTTACCTATTCCTTTTACGGCAAGTTCTTTTCATCCTTCTTACGTTTCCGCTTTTAGGAAACATTTTCGACTCTATTTTGCGAGATACTCAGTAGGTTTCTTTGGGATGGTAGTATGGAACTGTCCACTTTTGGGGAGACGGAGACCCACGATCATCAGATTTAGACAGAGAGATTTTCTTATGAGTACTAGGACGAAGGGAGTAATTGTCATTTTTCTTACAGTAAAATTACGTTTAACATGTATTTATATTTAAAACAGTTATCCATTTGTTGACGAAAATAACAAGTCTAAACTTGTCACTCGCAAGAAGGGCGGATAGTTCTCCTGGAACCATACAAAATATGAGTTGTCCTAAGCCGTAGGGGGGACATTGACGTTAACATTGAAAGTGGGATAGTTGATCAAATGTCTGTAGCTACATGACATCCATGACAACCATCTACCACTTATCTCTTTCTTTACTTTAGACAACATCGCCCAATTAATGCATTTACATAATTGTACTCAACTTAATCCCAAATATGATCATCACCTACTCGCACTTCAACTAAACCCGAAAACTCGGAACTTTATTAGTGTTTAAAAGAAAGCAGGCATGTCATAAGTAATTAATCTCATATTCCGAAATTTAACCAGAAACAATAAGATAAAAAAAATAAATGCTATACGAGTAATGAATTGGAATCATTTGCTCCAAAATACTTGGAATCATTAGTTCATTACTAGAAAAAATTACTCGAAAAATGTGTTTCTTTTTGTGGGGTACACTCTTGGACATGATCCAAAAAACAGACTGAATAAGTTAGGGTCTGTTCGGTATCACTGCCATTTTCAGTTTTTGGTTTTTTTGTGCAAAAAATTTAGTTAAATATGTTGCAAAAATAAATTTTAATTTTATGTTTCTATAATAGTCATACTGAAAATGAAAACTGACAACTAAAAAGTGAAAACCACTTTTTCTGGTTTTTAAAAACGGGACTTTGATTTTCAAAAAAACTGAAAACAGAAAACAGAAAACGATACCAAACATGCCCTTAATATCCAAATATTTTTCATTTATTTTTATTTTGAAGAAGAAAATCCAAGTCATTAGTAATAAACTTCCCATAAATTTCATGTTATAATCTGCATTTTCCACCAAACAACCATTCAACCCACCAATAATCACTCTCCTACTTACTCACTCTATCTTCTTATTTAATTTATCCAATATTTTCCCCAAATCCCACCTCAAAACTGCTCTTAAATCACTCAAAATTGCAGAGACACTGAGTAATTTTCACAGAAATTGAGTAATTTCAACAAAGATTGAATCTTTTTCATCTGGGCTGTGTTTAATTTTTTGTTGGAATATAATTTTTTGATGATGATGAGAGAATTTTTATCAAAAGACGGTCCAAAATGGAGGATTATGCGATCGATTTCGATGATTGGACTAAGCTTCTTGATGGGGTCATTAATGGCTTCTGCTGACAGAAGAACCTTAATTTCTCAGAATGTTAATGATGCCACCTCACTTGTTTCGAGGGAGGAGAATCTTCTCTCTCACGTTTTCAATTTCTTGTGGCAATCTGATCAATCTGGTTATCATCATTTTTGGCCGGTAAAATTATCCGAAATTTGATTTAATATAGTAATTGTCTTAATTAATTCAGTGCTTAATTTGGATTGTTGCAAAACAAATGCTAGGTAAGTTGATTAGCTAGTGATTACGTTCTTAATTTGGATTTATGTTTGAATATTATAATCCTTAGTTTTGGATTTTGGTGGAATGGGTTACCAATCGTCTAAAATCGTCACCTTGAAGTTTAAAGTTTAAAATCCCGAACTTTTCATGTATCACGGAACCTTTTTTTTAGTGAGACACGTACGGTCTGTTTGTATAATGAAATGGAGTAAGAAGTGTAAAAATCGTCTCCCTGCCCTTTAAAAGTTTTCAACCATTCTATGTGGAAGATTGGTTCTTGGCGAGAGTCTGTCTAGAGGAATTAGTTCAATGTTAATCGTTGTAATGTTAAAAGTATGATTGTGATACAATGGAATATCTTCTACTGGAAGTGTCTAGTTTTGATCTCAGTAGTATATATAAAAAAAAGTCTGAACTTTAATTATGAGCTAGTTGATCTTAGTAGACTGTGACAAAATTCTGTTATGTACTGGCCTTTCGAAATTGACGGGTTTTCGATTTCTTATTTGTAAACAGATAATCTAGTTTAGTGTTTACGTTGATCCTCATAGTGACTAAAACTCATATTTGTGGCTTTTCCTTAGTCTAAAAGTTGAAGGCTTGATTTTGTAAGTACGTACGATGTTGTTTGTTTTGCTGTGTTTGACGTATAGTTTGGCTCACCAGGAGATGAAATTTGGATGGAAAATCGTATTGGGGACATTCATTGGATTTTGTGGAGCAGCATTTGGAAGTGTTGGTGGTGTAGGAGGTGGTGGCATTTTTGTGCCAATGCTTAGTCTAATAATTGGGTTTGATCCAAAATCCGCGACTGCTATTTCAAAATGTAAGAAATTTAATCGCATTATGAATGTTTGATGTTTGCCATGTACACAGACTTAAGAGTGATTATTGCCTCGTGATCTTTCCAAGTAAACAACTAGGTCGGCTACTGTCCTGTCTCGTGTACTTGAAGAAAGAGGTCTGATGTAGCTTCAATCTTGTGCAATTAGTCACATATTGTGGATTTTGATTGCCCCATGATCATATCTGAGAGTTTTTGCTGTCCTTTTTTCTCTATAGCGATATCAGCTTTGTTTGTGCTGTCCTGTGATTTTAAGTCTTCATTTGGCTGTGTATTTTTCTTTCAGCAATCAACAAGTACATACTATTACATACAATGATTCATGTTGACAAGTGACGATCCTAAATTAATTTGGAACTATGGCTTTTGTTGTTGTAAGAAGTATTACATGTCGTTTTGACATTGTGCTTCTATTTTCATGAATAGGTATGATTATGGGTGCCGCAGCATCAACTGTGTATTATAATCTTAAACTAAGGCATCCAACCCTTGATATGCCGATCATAGATTATGACTTGGCTTTGCTGTTCCAGCCAATGCTCATGTTGGGGATTAGCATTGGGGTCGCGTTTAATGTAATTTTTGCCGATTGGATGGTCACAGTTCTGCTTATCATACTATTCATAGGTAATTGTAATGTTCTGTTGCCTCTCTAAGTTTAACTGTGCATTCAGATAGCATCAAGCCCTGATTTGCCGCGTAGTTTTGCAGGCACCTCTACAAAAGCCTTCTTGAAGGGTATAGAAACATGGAAAAAGAAACCATAATGAAGAAGGTCAGGATTAAGGAACATGTTACATTTCTGCATATATATGCATGATTAATCATAAACTGTGGTATTTTAGGGACTGTCATAGTCCTTGTATATCATCTCGCTAAAAACATGAGTGACGGTGATCTGATTGATTCTTCTATCACTGTTCTTCTTAATTCAATCTTTCTGGTGTTCAAAAATCTGAAATTCTGAACAATAAGTTCACCGTGGCTTACAAGTTTTTATTTTTTTTATTTTTGTTTAATATGGATCTATGCTTGATTTCAGGAGGCTGCTAAGCGATTGGCGTCAGATAGTAAGTTGATCTACTTGTAAGTTGTTGGTCGTCCAATGTTCTCTGGGAAACTGAAACATATACGACCTTTTCAGGTGCTACTCGCGAAGGAGTGGAATATAAGCCTCTTCCGGGAGGCCCAAACAAGGGGGGTAAAGAATTAGAGGTGAGTACTGTGCCTTTTAGGAAACTGATACGCATAGCTTATGTGGTGTGCTTACCTGATTGACACAGAGATATGATCTTTATAGGTTTCTGTCATCGAGAATGTTTGCTGGAAGGAACTTAGCCTGCTTGTTTTTGTTTGGGTGACATTCCTTGCTGTTCAGATTCTGAAGGTTCTTTCTAAAATCCTGCTCTGATCTTCATATAAATCGGATAAATCAGCTTCCAGTACTAACTTTTATAATGTGTTGCCAACAGGAAAAAACAGCTACGTGCTCAATATGGTACTGGCTGCTGAATTTCGTGCAGGTAGACTGTTTCACTTTAGTCACTATTATGTATTGCAGACAGATGACATCATTTGTGTCGCTCTCTTCTAGAATATTGTTCATTCTTATATGATTGTTATGTCTTTCAGATACCTGTTTCTGTTGGTGTATCATTATATGAAGCTGTCAGCCTGTACAAGGGACGGAGAATAATCTCGTCCAAGGGAGAAGCAACTACTGACTGGAAAGTGCATCAGCTAGTCCTATATTGTGCCTGTGGTATTTTGGCTGGTTTGGTTGGTGGGCTACTTGGCCTTGGTGGTGGATTTATCTTAGGTCCACTATTTTTGGAATTAGGAGTTCCACCTCAGGTGCGTCTCTTCCCTCTGTAAATATGACATTCATCCAATTTTCTGTTCGCATTCCAGCTTTAGGCAAGACACTTCAAAACTCATACAGGAAGAACTTAATTAATCACTGATTGCTGCAGGTGTCAAGTGCCACAGCCACCTTTGCGATGACATTCTCGTCTTCTATGTCCGTTGTGGAGTACTACCTTCTTAAGCGTTTTCCTGTTCCTTATGGTAAGCAATCGCCTTTTTGTTCCATGACTCTCTCAAAATCATCTCCAACAGGTCACAGACAACCATCTCCTCTGAAGACCATTCACATTCTGATGCCAACAGGAGTCAATTAATTATTCGATTTCTACTTGCAGCGCTCTACTTTGTAGGAGTTGCAACCGTTGCTGCATTTGTCGGACAACATGTCGTCAGGAAACTGATAATTATTTTGGGGAGGGCATCCCTGATCATCTTCATTCTCGCTTTCACAATCTTTGTGAGCGCTGTCTCATTAGGTTAGTTCAATAAGCAATTTCCAAACTTTTCAATACAGCTCTGAAACTTAGCTTATACGGAGTTAATGTCATGATCTTTTTTGCTTATTCGTCTTACAGGTGGAGTTGGTATATCAAACATGATCGGAAAGTTTGAACGACATGAATACATGGGATTCGAGAACCTGTGCAAGTACAATGCGTAAATTTCACAATGCTGCTAGAATATGATATGGTTGCTCCCTGCCAATACACTCGGTTTATTAGCCGAGCAGATATTGATGTCTTGTTAAATCGTACAGTATAGACGTATAGTATAGGTAGTTTGTCTCCATTTACACATCTTAGCGAAAGCCAATTCTTTCAGTACAACTGTTGGCTAATTTAGGAAGAAAAAGATAGATTTCTCTGTTGTTTTAGGACGCAAAGCTGCACCAGATACGCCACCTGTGTCGTAAACTCGCAGCTCCCGAACCAGTGGCTCTGTGAGTCTGTGACTAAACCGGAGATTGCTTTACTTCGTCAGTTTATTTCCCCATATTTATTTTCGTTAAATATTTCCATCAATATTAATACTTCTAATGGTCTGAATTTGTAATTTTGGGACTGCAAATTGCAATGCTAATATTCGACTAAAGAAGCATATTCACACCACAGGAAATGGGAAGGGGGAAATGGAAGAATTTGCTTTAAATGTTTGTGTTACATGACTATGTGTTACTTCTCCTATTTTGCCAATGAGTTTTCTCGTAATGTATGTTGTTCTTTTCCTATGACTGTTGATCATCGAGTATAATAAGATCAAGTCTTATACGAAATAGGTAAGTCTTATCCTAATACCAATAGGTATTCATTATTGTTGAATTATGTCTTGAACGTCTTACTAATTTGGTTATATCGTAGTCGTGACAGATCAGAGGAAAGAGTTCGGCTTACACTAAGACTACGATATGGGTGTTGGGAGCCTTTCACCCATTTGTTTTGGTAAGTAGGTTTTCCTAATCCATTTGGGTTACCCAATTTGACTTACTATAGGAGACAGTACTATATAAGAACGTTTGGCTCCCTAGATCTGAATTTGGTACTATTGTTTTCCTCTCGCATCAACCACACAAGATTGTTGTGACTGCCACATCCATATTATTGCCAGCCAAAGTCCCACCATTTCCTTATAAAGAGAGGGCAGATTTTTATATAAATTTTTTCGTACCGTCGCAATGAAAATCATTAGCAATATTGATGTTTTTCCAGATGAGTTTCCTACAGAAATCATGGCATTGATATTAGCTCGTCTACCGGTCGAATCGATTCAACAGTGCAAATCTGTTTCGAGGAGTTGGTGCTCTCTTATCAGCATCACTAGCTTATTTCATCAACCTTCACCTCAACCACAACCGATCTTTACAACATGATGATCCTAATAGCAACTATTTCCTCGTTGCGGAACATGTTAATAAGTATACGGGATCGCGTTTGGAGTGTAATAAAGCCCTAAACTCTAACTTAACCCCATCCAAGGAGATTATTATCCCCGAAGTTATGTGTGCACACAACGGTGATTATGTACATTACGTTCGTGGTTCCTGCAATGGCTTGGTGGCTTTGCTTTACTCGTATCTTTACCATGACAATGAGAAAAACTTCCACACAGGGTATGATGTCGTATTATGGAATCCATCGACAAACAATTACGTTACCCTTCCTTTTGTTGAGTGTCCTCCTGGTGTTTGTGGTCGTGGGTGTGTTGATATTGGCATTGGGTACGATATATCGAATGATGATTATAAGGTTGTTCGGGTTTATTACACGCCACCACGGAACCAGTTCGTAGTTTATAGCTTGAAACAAAATTCTTGGGGTAAACCTGTCTTTTTGGATGATTGTAGTATTATGGACTATAAGGGTGGTGTACTAACTCAAAATCACATCCTTCATTGGCTTTGTTCGGATCATATTCGAAGCTTTGATGTGTGCTCCGAGACATGGACCGACTTGGCTTTGCCGGTTGTTGACGAACATCACGATAGACCTGTTGATTTACGAGCTCTGGGCGATTGTTTGTGTTTAGTGAGCAATAGTCGACAACACGAGTGTAATGAGGCCGATGTTTGGGTAATGAAGGAGTGGGATGCTAAAGAGTCGTCTGAAAGTTATTTAGCCCCTAATTAGACTCCTCTAATTAGTACTTAATTACCCCTAATTAAGTTTAGCTAGGATCTTTTGTTGCATGTAAGATTAAAGCATAAATAAGGTAATAAAACATATTTTTTATACCTTAATCAAGAGGAATTTTGACCTTCCTTCAAAAGAAGGATCTTGAGCTGCTAATTAATGGGGATCCTCCTCCTTAGTTTTGAGTTTCCAAGTTAGGAAACCTCCTCTCTTGATCCACCAAAGAAGCTCTCCAAAAATCTCACAAAATGGACTAGTTTTAAGAGATTTTTTTTAAACCCTAAAACCAAAATAAAATTAGCTAACACTTTACCTAATGTTATTCTAGGTTTAGTAAAGTGTTTTGATCAAGTTTTTATTGACATGCAATGAAGAAAACTTGATCTTAAAAGAGTTGGAAGTAGGCTGAATTTTTAGAGAAATTAGAGGGTTTTCTCTCTATTCTCTCTCTAAAATCAAGTTTTTGTGTATGTAGAAATGATTTGTTGTGTTTATTTGACATAAAACACACTATATATAATGGTTGTGGCAAATGACCATTTTGCCCTTACTAATTATACCCCTTAACATCTTATGTTACAATTTGGGTATAATTTGTACACTTATTTCTTTAAGTGTTAGTTACTTATTATATCTCTATATAATAATTACTAATTACATCATTTTAAGCTAAAACTACAACTCTTTGTAATTTAAATAGCTAATCGTCAATTTTGACTATTTACACAAAAACCATAATTTATCCGACTCGAGTTCCGAACTCGTAAAACACTATCCAACATAATCAGTTAACTCTATAACTGATACATTAGGGTTTATATTATATTGTATTAAATACAAATATAATATCTTCTGGAGAAACTATCTTTATCAGTGTGACCGGGAGGGATCAGTTGATTACCGCCGTCAAAACGACAATAACGTCAAACTCTAGCCAGCCAAGCGTTATCGATTTACGTTAATCAACTGACTTAGTATATATAATATATCCCAGGTTTATTCCTAATTAGATTTAATTAGTCAACGCATTATTGTCGGAGGACACCTACTCCAACAATCTCCCACTTGTCCGAGACAAGTCATGCGTTACCGATTCTCTTGTCCGTTATATCTCCCACTCAATGCGAAGTATCTTTCAGGTCGAACTTGCATTGGATCTTTATCAAAAGTGGTTTTCTCGATCTGGATTATGACTGTCTGACCGGAATATCTATCATAGATCTCTTCCGAGCGTGGCCACGCATTTCCAGTCACAATTCCTCGAGTGGCCCAAAGATATTATACCCTGACGTGGGTGGACAATCCCTTCTTGACATATTTTCTTTGTTTCATACAGTAGGTAATGACCCAATAGAAGCCCTTTTAGCCTCCTTTTACGGCACGACTTAGAACATAAATCAAAGTCACTGCCTGCTGCATAAACTCAGACAAACAATCTCAGGTCGAAAGAATCGACTAATAGGAATAATATAGATTACCTTGTCACGACCAGACACAAAGGTTCTATAATTGGTCAAATGTCTGACAGAGTGTCATCTACAGTCTGTCTATGTAATCGGTTATTCATCTCTATGAATCCATGATTATTGAACTAGTCATCAACCGACTTACAATCTAGTCAATTGAGACGTCACCTCATTTTATGACTAGAGACAGAATACACTGTTAATCCTGTTCACTTAATAGGGTTCAAATCGTCTCCACGACCTATTAGGAATCAACAGAGCATATATATAATTCAGCATTTTATTAAAAATGAATTAATAAACGAGTTCAATAAAACTTAAAACGATGAATTTAATTATCATATATGTAAAAGGTAATACACTTATTAACTATTACAACATATAATCTAACACATGTCAGGCATACGCCTCAAACCCATCGAGGCAATATGACCATTGTGTTTAGCCTGTGATAATGGCTTGGTTAAAGGATCAGCGATATTATCGTCTGTCCTAACCTTACAAATCGATATATCTTCTCGTTCCACAAAGTCTCTAATTACATGGAACTTCCTGAGTACATGTCTAGATTTGTTACTAGATTTAGGCTCTTTAGCCTGAACTATTGCTCCACTATTGTCGCAATAGACTGGAATAGGATCCGCTGCTGTAGGGACTACATTTAATCCTTCCAGGAACTGCCGGATCCAAACTGCCTCTTTTGCAGCTTCTGACGCTGCAAGATACTCAGCCTCCGTTGTAGAATCCGCAGTCACCGATTGCTTGGTGCTCTTCCAGCATATGGCTCCACCATTCAGTATGAAAACATATCCTGATTGAGATTTTGAATCATCTCGATCTGTTTGGAAACTAGCATCCGCATAACCCTTTATACGAAGCTCAGAATCCCCTCCAAAAACTAAGAACGTGTCCTTAGTCCTTCTTAAGTATTTAAGGATGTTCTTAACGGCTATCCAATGGCTCTCGCCTGGATTGGCTTGGTAACGACTTGTCATACTCAAAGCATATGACACGTCTGGGCGCGTACACATCATAGCATACATGATCGAACCGATTGCGGAAGCGTAAGGTTTCGATTTCATGTGTTCAATATCCTCAGGTTTAGTTGGACATTGAGATTTACTCAAAATTATCCCACTTCCCATAGGTAAAAAGCCTCGTTTAGAGTCTTTCATATTGAACCTGTCAAGAATCTTATCAATATAAGTTTCTTGACTTAACGCTAGTATTCTTTTTGATCTATCTCTATAGATTCGAATACCTAGGATGCGTTGCGCTTCTCCTAAATCCTTCATTTGGAAATGTTTCCCGAGCCAGTCCTTAACGGAGTTAAGCATGGGGATATCATTTCCAATGAGTAATATGTCATCTACATATAGGATTAGGAGAGTTACTTTACTCCCACTAAATTTCATGTATAAACAAGGTTCCTCGACACTTCGAGTGAAACCATTTTGTTTAATCACATGGTTGAACCGATGGTTCCAACTCCGAGATGCTTGCTTAAGACCATAAATGGATCTCTTAAGTTTGCAAACTTTCTTAGGATTGTTTGGATCAATAAAACCCTCAGGTTGTGTCATATACACTTCCTCTTCCAGAAACCCATTTAGGAAGGCGGTTTTAACGTCCATCTGCCATATCTCATAATCATGAAAAGCAGCAATCGCTAAGATTATCCGAATAGATCTAAGCATTGCAACTGGCGCAAAGGTCTCGTCATAGTTTAAACCATGAACTTGTGTGAAACCTTTAGCTACCAATCGAGCTTTGAAAATATCTTGATTTCCATCCATGCCGGTCTTGATCTTAAAGATCCATTTGCACTGAAGAACCTTGGTTCCTTCAGGCAAGTTAACCAAGTCCCATACTTGATTCTCGTACATGGAATCTATCTCGGATTTCATTGCCTCAAGCCATTTAGCAGAATTCGGTCCAGACATGGCTGCTCTGTAGGTTGCAGGCTCATTGCTTTCTAGAAGCAAAAAATGATCACCACCATCCTCAATCACACCTAGGTATCGATCTGGTGGATGGCTTGATCTGCCTGACCTTCTAGGAGTGGAAAATGGAACCACAGAGTTAGACGATTCAGGAATGTCTTCTGGCAAAACATCCTGAGCCTCATTATGCATTTGTGGCTCCTGAACTTCACTAAGTTCAAATTTTCTCCCACTCTGTCTTTTAGAAATTAATTCCTTTTCTAAAAAGACAACATCTCGAGACACAAAAACTTTGTTCTCTACACGATTGTAGAAGTAATATCCTCGAGTATGTACAGGATAACCTACAAAGAGACATTTATCAGATCTTTGTGTAAGCTTATTGTCAGTCTTATTTTTGACATATGCTTCACAACCCCAGATCTTGATAAATGAGAGGTTCGGAACTTTTCCTCTCCATAACTCATATGGAGTTTTCGGAGCTGATTTAGTCGGGCATCTATTGAGAGTGAAAATAGCAGTTTGGAGAGCAAAACCCCAGAATGAATCAGGAAGCTCAGTCTGACTCATCATTGATCTGACCATATCCAACAGGGTACGGTTTCTTCTTTCGGCTACACCATTTAATTGTGGTGTACCAGGAGGTGTAAGCTGTGATATGATTCCACAGTCTTTCAGATGAATATCAAAGGCATTACTGAGATATTCACCTCCCCGATCTGATCGTAAGGCCTTGATCTTCTTTCCTAATTGGTTTTCTACTTCCTTTTGAAATTCTATAAATTTCTCAAGTACCTCACTTTTATATTTAATTAGGTAGATGTAGCCATATCTACTAAAATCATCTGTAAAAGTGACAAAGTAGTCATAACCTCCTCTAGCAGTGATTGTCATTGGACCGCAGACATCTGTATGAATGAGGGCCAATAAATCACTGGCTCGTACTCCTTTTCCTGAAAAAGGTGCCCGAGTCATCTTGCCTAAAAGACAAGATTCGCATGTTCCATATGATCCAAAATCAAATGGTTTGAGAACTCCATTGGCTACGAGTCTCTCAATGCGTTTTTCGTTTATATGCCCTAAACGACAATGCCAAAGGTAGGATTGATCGGGATCTCCTATTTTGAGCTTTTTATTTGCTACATGATAGACCTCATTTGTCAAATCTAAAACGTAAATACCGTTTATAGATTTGGTTGTTCCGTACACCATATCATTAAACGAGAAGGTACAACTGTTGTTTCGTATTGAAAATTCAAAACCTTCAGCGTCTAAAACAGAAACCGAAATTATATTCTTACTTAGAGTTGGTACAAAATAGCAGTTATTTAGATACAACTCTAGCCCTGAGGCCAGTGACAGAATATACGTTCCTACTGATACGGCGGCTACTTTAGCTCCATTCCCGACACGGAGGTCAACTTCACCTTTTGCCAGCCGACGTGCCTTCGTCAGCCCCTGCAAGTGATTACAAAGGTGAGATCCACATCCAGTGTCCAATACCCAGGACGTGGTACTTGCATAATTAATGTCTATCATATATATACCTGGTTTCGACTTCTTCTCCTCCAGGTACTGTGGGCAATTTCGCTTCCAATGACCGAAATTTCCACAATGGAAGCATTTTTGTTCAGGAGTCGCGCCTCTCTTAGCAATAGAATTGTTGCCCGAAGCAACTTTTCCTTTTCCTTTGCCACGCGCGGGTTTCTTACCCTTGCCCGCACCCTTCTTGAACTTCCCCTTTTGTTTTACCGCCATGGATAAAACATCTTTATTCGCGCTCCCACTTGACACCAAATCCCTCTCATGTTGTACAAGCATGACATGCAATTCATGAAGATTTTTCTTTAAATCATTCATGTTGTAATTCGTCCTAAAAGGATCGAATGTTGCAGGCAAAGAATTAAGCAGACGGTATACCGCAAAATCTTCAGAAATTGGGCATCCTAACTTCTCAAGAGTTTCAACATTCTCAATAAATTTGAGAATTTGAGGACCAACTGGTTGGCCCTTTGAGAGCTTAGTCTCAAAGAAACTCGAAGCTGCTTCGTATTGAAGTATTCGCGGCTTTTGCGAGAAACTAGTCGTAAGCCGAGCGAATATTTGATACGCACTGAAATCAATCATGCGTTTCTTTAAACGCGGGTGCATAGCAAAAATCAATACATTCTTAATCTGGTCAGATTCATGCTTGTACTCTTCATACATTTGTATCATATCAGGGGTGGCGTCGGGACCTGGAGCGGGAATCGGGGGTTCGTATAGAAAACGTTGTTTTCTATCAGATTGAAGGGCTAATCGCAGGTTTAACTCCCAATCAGTAAAATTGCTTCCATCCTCCTTTAGTTCATTCTTTTCCATAAAATTACGAAGCCAGGAGTCTTTGGATATTACTTAATTGGACATTTGAGCCATTTTTGACTTTAAACTACAACGTGGGAAAAAAAAACAATCGATTAAATTCATCGTCAAATTCACATTAAAATAATTATTTGTGAATTTAGGCATTTATATAATGATCTCTCTAAATTATATAAATGATTCCGAGATCCGATCTTATATAAATCTAGGCACGCGGATGGCGATACATCCTAAATTTATGTAATTTCGGTAAACCAACTCATGATTGATTCTACACTTAGAACTCTCGGTTGATCGATTTCAACTAAATCAATCCTTTAGTCCCGTATTGCAAGACTTGTATTGCAAATCACGTCAAGATTAAACCAAAATTCACTCGTAATAACTCTTTATTAACCTACTCCCCCAAGGTAAAAAGGAAACACCCCGCTAGGGCGAGCGTGCCCCTAATGAACAAGGGTTGCATAGGTGTGAATTGTGGAAGGACTAAATCTCGATTTTAAAATTTTTTTTTGTGAGAGATCTTGTCATATTATATCTATCGCTTTTAAGTGAACTAATTCTAGCGAGTCGTGGATAATGGATATGACAATGTGGGATTTGAGTTTGGTTATAATTGTGCGGAAATTAAACCAAGCATGCATCAAATAAATCCAAGTCCTAGTATGGCCATAAGACTAGAACCTAATAAAAGCTATTAAACCTAAATTAGGCTTCAAAAGCTTCAAAGGCTCCGTCTTCAATTCGATCTCGAGTCACCAACTTTTGGCTCCGTGAAAAGCGCCGGTCTACAATATAAACAAATGTACATATGGACTATCCTATTATACATTTTTTGAAAAAAAAAAAAAAAATTAAATATTATTACAAACCGGCGATACGAGATCGCAATTATTACAAACCAATCGGATACCGTCCTTACATTTCGGTACAGTACCGATACTATAGTACTCTATGGCCATACTATACTTAGAATCATGCAAATTAGACCGAAAATCAGATTTTCAACTTTACAGTACAAGCAACCCGGTAAATTTAGGAATTTCCGATTCTAACTTTAAAAATCAATAATCAACACTTAAAACACCTTTTAAGTTTAAACTAACCACCAACAAATTAGTTTTTTTTTTTTTTTTCAATATTTAGTCTCCACTAAAATTGAATTAATTAGTTTAATTTGATTATATTTGCTAACTATTTGTCCAAAAATCACATAATAAACCCGAAAATATCTAAATAAATCATAAGTAATTATGAAAAAACATTTAGAAATTATTTCATTATGTGATTTAAGCTCACAACCAGTAGCTAATTAAGGACAAAAATATGCAAAATTATTTTGGTCATTTTCTCTTAAGAAATCAATTTTCCACCATTTATATTATTACTAATTAATAACAAATGGCCAATTAAAATTATGAAATAATTTCTGGAAATTATACTCATTATAATTCTGGAAAAATTATAAATTTCTTAAATTACAAAAATCAACATGCATGTTAATCTAATTACCAATTAATTAGAAAATAGCATAAATCTTGTAAAAACAACCAAAATTAAGCAAGAAAATAGCAAATAAATTCCTAAAATACCATAATTTCGGTTGGAGCATCCACATGCCCAAAACATCACATGCAACTTTAGTTTATATGATAAAACCAATTTTTATCATTAAAAATTAATTAAGTTACCAATTAACCTAATTAAAGCTTAAAATTAACATGCAACTTAAACCGATGCTCTGATACCACATGAAAGTTATTTAGCCCCTAATTAGACTCCTCTAATTAGTACTTAATTACCCCTAATTAAGTTTAGCTAGGATCTTTTGTTGCATGTAAGATTAAAGCATAAATAAGGTAATAAAACATATTTTTTATACCTTAATCAAGAGGAATTTTGACCTTCCTTCAAAAGAAGGATCTTGAGCTGCTAATTAATGGGGATCCTCCTCCTTAGTTTTGAGTTTCCAAGTTAGGAAACCTCCTCTCTTGATCCACCAAAGAAGCTCTCCAAAAATCTCACAAAATGGACTAGTTTTAAGAGATTTTTTTTAAACCCTAAAACCAAAATAAAATTAGCTAACACTTTAGCTAATGTTATTCTAGGTTTAGTAAAGTGTTTTGATCAAGTTTTTATTGACATGCAATGAAGAAAACTTGATCTTAAAAGAGTTGGAAGTAGGCTGAATTTTTAGAGAAATTAGAGGGTTTTCTCTCTATTCTCTCTCTAAAATCAAGTTTTTGTGTATGTAGAAATGATTTGTTGTGTTTATTTGACATAAAACACACTATATATAATGGTTGTGGCAAATGACCATTTTGCCCTTACTAATTATACCCCTTAACATCTTATGTTACAATTTGGGTATAATTTGTACACTTATTTCTTTAAGTGTTAGTTACTTATTATATCTCTATATAATAATTACTAATTACATCATTTTAAGCTAAAACTACAACTCTTTGTAATTTAAATAGCTAATCGTTAATTTTGACTATTTACACAAAAACCATAATTTATCCGACTCGAGTTCCGAACTCGTAAAACACTATCCAACATAATCAGTTAACTCTATAACTGATACATTAGAGTTTATATTATATTGTATTAAATACAAATATAATATCTTCTGGAGAAACTATCTTTATCAGTGTGACCGGGAGGGATCAGTTGATTACCGCCGTCAAAACGACAATAACGTCAAACTCTAGCCAGCCAAGCGTTATCGATTTACGTTAATCAACTGACTTAGTATATATAATATATCCCAGGTTTATTCCTAATTAGATTTAATTAGTCAACGCATTATTGTCGGAGGACACCTACTCCAACATCGTCTTGGTTTAAATTGTGCCGTATCACAGGGGTTGATTTGTTGCCTAAGGGGTTACATAGTTCTCCGATCGCCTATTCAAAGAGAGGTCAAGAAATTCTTTTACAAATAGGAGGGCATTCCGATGGAAATTTATTCTGGTATAACTTGAGAGACAAGACTCTTAAAGTCGCAAGCAAAGGCGGATGTTCTCGTCTTCACCTGTGTGTCGAAAGCCTCGTTCCACTTGATGAAGTACACGATAGAGTGGTTAAGCGAGTGCAAAGGAGAAATGAATACCAAGATCAAGCGGTGTAAGATAAATAATCCATCTCCTTCTTGTGAGAGCCGTTCTATCCCTTTTAGGGGACCTTTTGCTTCTTTTTTGGGAGATGTGTTTGCTTTGTAGGTGGATTGAACTAGTCTCCGGCTTCAACCTTGAATTACGATGCTCCACATGGTGGTGTTTGTTCCATCTATCTGCTTTCCGGCCGATAGACACAGGAGATACTCCTCATTTGGTTTGCCAACGACGATCAAAGTGATGCTGTTTTTTCAATCACGAGGAGGTTACCAAGATCAAGCGGGGAGGATACTACGAGGAGCTCTACAAGCATAGTTAATTCTTTAAAAAGTTCCGAAAAACGGTATTCTTGTTGTAATAGAGAAGGCTACCCCGACTCTACAGAGAAATCCGAGCTAGAGCTAAATCGGATGGTGGGTTTAGCATTTCTCTTTACTCTGTATTTAATTGTATTCTCATAATTTGTAGTACTATTTAGGGTCTTGATATATTGTCGAATGTAAGCCATCCAAGCGATGTGATAAACTGGTGATTATTTTTGCGTCAAATCCCAAACCTGTGTAGATTACAGGTGGAGCTGGTATATCAAACATGATATGAAAGATTGAACATCGTGAATACATGGGATTCGAGAACCTGTGCAAGTACGTACAACGCGTAAATTTCACAATGCTGCTCACTCTATATATTTTAGCGAAAACTACTGGCCAATTTCTTTCAGTATAACGACTGTTGTCTAAATTAGGAAGAAAAAATAGATTTCTCTGTTGTCGTAAACTTGCAGCTCCCTAATCAGTGGCTCTGTGACTAAACCGGAGATTGCGTAATTTCACAAGACTAATATTGATCTTGGATATGATAGACTGAACGATGATTATAAGCTAAGGTTGTTCGGGTTTATTAATTTCACCCCACCACGGGGCCAATTCTACGTAGTTTATAGCTTGAAACATAATCATTGGGGTCAACATTTCTTTGAAAATTAAATGATGGTACGTTTATGACGTATAAAGGTGGTGTATTAATCAGAAATCATATTCTTCATTGGTTTTGTTGTGATCGTATTCGAGGCTTCGACCTGTGCTCTGAGAGGTGGTTTGACTTGTCTTCGCCCATTGTTAACGAACATCACTGTCAACCAAATGATTTACTTCCTCCTGTTCTACATGATGTTCCACAATGAAGTAACACAGAAAATTTTTGTAGGAAGTAAAATGTGGTGGAAAATGAAAGTATGCAAAAAACATTACAAATAAGGAAAGTAGAAGATCATTTAGAATTGAGTAAAAAAGGAATCAGGAACATCATTCAGAACTGGATGGAGTACAAGCTTTGCGTGATTGCCTGTGTTTAGTGACTGATAGACATCCTAAGTCTCTTGAGGCCGATGTTTGGGTGATGAAGGATTATGGTGTGGAAGAGTCTTGGTACATATTGTGCCGTATAGAAGGAGTTTCTTTCATCCGCTCCCCAATCGCTTATTCGAAAGGAGGTGATGAAATACTATTAAAAGTAGCAGCAGGGGAGTCCAGTGGGCTATTATGGTATAACCTGAAGGACAAAACTTTTAAAGTTGGAGGGAGATATCATCCCGAGGAGTTTCATACTCTTTGTGTCGCAAGTCTTATTCCACTTAATGGACATAATAGTCATAAAACACGTGCAAATAAAAAGTGGTTAGGAGATAAAACAAGGGTGATAGCAAGGGGCATGCATAGACCTGACAAAGCTGACCCAGACCCGAACATTCGACCCGAGTTACTTGACCCGAACATCCGAACTTGACCCGATATTCTAATATCAATTCAACCCGAAACCCGAATTGACCCGACCTGAACCCGAAAATGACCCGAATTTTGTTTGACCTGATATTGACCCGACCCGAACATGACCCGAATTGAAATGACTCTGACCCGAATAACAAGACGTTTTAATGACTCGGTTGAGGAAAAATGACTTAGATTCGATATATCACATCCTTAATCACTCAAATTACCAGTAAAACTTCAAATTAAGATAGTATTAGACAAAAATTTAAGAAATTTGACAATAATATGATCTAATTTGAACAATTTGAAATGACCCGATCCGAATTTGACCCGACCCAAATCTTTCCAGACCCGAATTTGACTCGTAGTTGTCACATCCGAACTAGACCCGACCCAAACCGAACCCGACCAGATCCGAAATAAACCCAAAATACACGACCCGAAAGACGACCCGACCCGAATAACCCGTTTGTCAGGTCTAGACATGCACAAGCTACCTCAAAATGTCCACATACATGTAAATATTATTTATTTAAAGGTTCCAAAATATTATGGAAAGAAAACTTTGAGAAGTTAAAAGTAATATCCGTTCTATGATAAGAAAGACAATTTCAACTTTAGACAACTAGATAAAAAAAAAAAAAAAAACCAATAACCAGCTACATACACCATACACCCCATGTAGACGCCTGCTTGCTCTTGCCACCACCGTGCGTGCATCTTACGCATCGACGCGTGGGTCTCTCGCATGCGCCGTATTTCGTCGAAACCCTAGCCTCCCACCACTATATATATAGCCTTCCACCACCTCATTTCGCACACCTTGATACACCATTTACACATCTATATTTGCTGTTCTCTCACTACAACTCTCTAGGATACCCACACATATAAACCTTTGCAACAAAATACAAAAATCCTAACAACATACCAACAAAAACCCTAGAGCAACCCTACGCTCTAAGGTCAGTTTCAAACAAACCACATTACATAAACAAAACCAAACGAAAGCCCCATTCAAAACCCATCCACTACGACACATACTACGGGTGTTTAACCTGACATCACTTCCGGCTACGTTGATCACTGTGGCGCCTAGCTCGTTACAATTTCATCTTTACACTTCCCATTCCACCTATATCCCGTAATTACAAACCCCATCGGTCCAGTGACCTTTTAAGGGTATCACAAGGGAGCTTTTGAGTGGGGTGTGTGTGGTGGTAACGACATTATGTGGTAATGATAGTCCTCGGCGGAGCATTCTCTTCGGGGAGATGATTGAGAAGATGAGGTTTTATTTATTATTATTTTTTTTTATGTTTGTCATTTTGGCCGTTAATCCTGAATCCGAAATAAATGATGAGCGTTAATTATAACTGAACAACCCTCGAATTATTCTTAAGAGATGGAGAATATCCCAAGTCCCAACGCCTTTAGATCAACAAATAAAAACACGGAAAAAACAAAGACGGCTTCATACGAGACATTACGAAAAGGTTAAGAGTATCACACAAACAAAACGCCAACTGATTCACATTAGCTGACCAAGAACACCTTTGTTTTGAACCTTTTGCCAGTTGCCAATAACCCTCTTCCTCCCCCTTCTCTCTCTCTCTCTCAAGTTGTTTTTTCTGGGCAAAAGGAGAGAGAATCGGAGAAAAGATGGTGTTCTACTTCAAAGCTAGACCTGAAGCCGGGGACTACACGATCTTCATGGGTCTTGATAAGTACGAAAACGAAGAGCTTATCAAATACGGTGTTCCTGAAGACATTTGGTAATTTATTTTCTTTTCTTTTTTCCTCATCAAAGATTGTATCTTTCTCACTTTTTTATCGAATAATTTGGTGGGTTTTTATTGGAATTTGATTATCTTTGTATGATTTGTCAATTTTGTCTGTAATTTGGGTTTTTGGAGTGTTATTAGAGACAAACTTATTCTCAATTGACCTGGGTATTATCTTGATTTTCAACTTGTATGAGAAGTTTTGTGTTGTGATTATGATTTTGATTATGGGTTTTATTTGTAGTTGATTACTGTGTAAGAATTATGCTTCCATCAGGTTGGTTTTTTCGGAGGAAGTTTGGGAATTTGATATTCATTTGTTGGTTTTTTTCCCTTGAATTTTAGGTGGAAGTTTAATTGATGTAGGTCTGTAGATAATGTATGAATTGGTGCTGTTGGATTGGTAAGCTTGGAGGGTTTTTAGCATCGGTTTCGATTTTATTTCTTGTATGCTAGATTACGTGTTTAGTGATGCATTCATGTGAGTTTTGCGAGTGGTTTGTTGTAGCCTAGAGGACAGGCTCAGTGATGTATTGTTGTGAATGAAGTATTCGTTCTTTTAGCACTCGCGTGGCCTGAAAAGGATTCGGGGTTGTCTAACATGAACCTTTACAAGGAGGTTAGGAATGGTTATCACTTATCGTAGATAAAAGGGGAGAAAGTGGAGAAAAAAAAAAAAAGAGAAAGAAAGGATGATAGACTAAACACTAAGCCTTGGGAAAGCTGAAGTATTGGGGCCTTGGATGTGAAACTTGAAGTAAAGGGTCAATGGGGAAAATCGGGAATAGGTACCATTACACTCACCATATATTTGAGCAGTCAAATGCAGAGTAAGCAGGCAGCTACTTAATCAGATCATATAATCTCGAAACTTCTCGAACATGAATTGAGGACTGACCACTCTAGAGTGAAGGTCTATCAGAGTTTTTTGACAATGCAGGTTTGGCTTTGTTCCTGATGATTCTTCCTGTTGTTTAGACTTGAGAATTCTTCTAGTGATAGCACTATTTACATATTTTTTCTGATTGTTGGAGAGTATGTTTTTTGCGTTGTCGACATCTTAAATTGTTATGAATCATCCACATTTCTTCTCTATCCGTGTATGACTTTGATTTGGTGAGTTTGTAAGCTTAGATTGTAATTGAAAGGCACTGTTCATGTATTTGATACCTCTGTGTATAATTTATTCTGGATGAATTCTTTATGTTTCTTTGTTTAAGCTCTCATTTTGCTTCCCCAATAACTACCTTCACAGTGACAAATGTCTTTATTCCGGGGTTTACGAATCAATGCCTTTACTTTATGGAAAGAAAAGAATCTTGAGAAGCCTGTGTAGCCTGTGTAGCATGGTTTTGCAAGTAGATTAAATTCCATCTTGACTTTTGATGGTTGTAGATCATTCTCCTTGATAATCATTAATGTGGTGTCGGCTGTATAAAGTTTGTGATGACTGCATTTGGTAGTCTTAACATTCCTCTGAAGGTGCGAGCTTTCCTGTGGACTATGTTTTGGCAAGGGTAAAAACTGCAATTTCTGGTGTGGGCTTCCTACTGCCTTATATCTGAATATTTGCTCACAAGTTTGTGTGTTTGAGTGCTAATAGGGAGAAGAAAGTGCTTTGCAATGGTGGCTTCTTTGCTGCTTTCTGGTGCATTTGGCATGAGCCAAATTTCACAAGTATTGCAAGGGAGAATTCGTTATCTTGTCTATGTTTGGGGAAAGTTGTTTTTCTTGCTTCTTTTTTCGGGCTAAGGTAGTAAAGTGTCCTTAGGCGGATCCCTTATGATTCATTTGCAAAGAACTTGGGTTTTCTATTAACTATTTTGCTGAAGAGCATTGTGAAGTTGTCCTTAACTCCTCACTTCTTGTTTCCTTTGATGTGAATTTTCTTATAATAACTACAAGACTCTTAGTGGTCAAGAACCTTATTTGAATTATGTACGTATGTTTGCAAGCATTTGGGTGTCTCTAAAGAGTTAGGTGGGAAGTAGCAGATTGTCTGTCTTAGACTCTTCATTTCTCTAAAGCAGTTATCCTGAACACTTTAGACTAGAAGATGAGTATGGACTATGGAGAACTGGACACTTGATTTTACGCGAATATCATGGAATTTTATGAAACCGGCTGAGTCGAAAAGCACATGTGTTGGATAATTTAGCTTAGTTCAAGTGACAAACTGACTACCTATGCCTTCATTTTATCATAACTTTATTATTGTCCTTCTGACTTTTGCCTTAATTTAGCGTCCTAGGGCTTGAATAGAGGATGTTGTTGGATAGAACGGTGTGGAGGGACTCTATCCATGCGGAGGACTTAATTTGACTCTTTTTTCTTTGTTTGGTTTTTTTAACTTTGTTTGCTTTCTAAAACTCCTTTTGAAATTATTTCAATATTTCTAAATGGTCCACAATGTTTTTGAAATTTTATGGCATACACAAGACAGTTACTAGATGATTATTTATGTTAGCCGACCCCAAATCTTTTTGGGAATAAGGCTTGGTGGTTGTTGTTTATTATTGTCCTTCTGACTTTAGTCTTACATTTTTGGCAATCAATTTCTTTTCCCCAGGCTGTCTCTCGGATTTCTTTTTCTCCTTTCCTTTGCATGGAGGGCAGTATCTGGGTGTTTTGGTGTTTGGTTGATTATTGTTGAATTGGTGATGCTTGTAATTTTGGTCAATCATGTGTGAGAAGTCGGTCACTGCTGCGCAAAGTTGATGGGGGCTTAACTTAATGCATGTTGCTTTAGCCTTCGGTTACTATATGTTCATAGTGAATAAGGAAACCCTGGTATTATGTTACACATCAAGACTTCATACTTAAGTTTTTGAGGATGTTGTATAGTTGGAGTTAAGTGTTACATTCCCATCGACACTTGATTTTCTTTCTTTTTGTGGATATAATTTCTCAATATAATGCATATTGGGTCTTTTTGTATATCCTATCTTATAAAATAAAAAAAATAAAAAATAAGAATAAGGAAACCCTGGTAAATGTGTTGACTGCCTGGTTATTAAGGAAAAATTACCCTCTGAACCACAAAACAAGAGAGTATAATTGAAAGGATGTGGTGCTATATGTATGTTCAGGAAGGAGATAATAGTTTCCCAGCTGCTCAACGGTGGAAACTTCCCTGTTTGTCTTCCTGCTTGAAACTTTTTGTTGTTTGCTACTAGGTTTGGGTGAGTCATACTTTCTTTGAGGTGCATAATATATTCAGACTAACAGTAAATACCTGTCCTTCCTGTGGGTTAATGTAATACGTCTGCAATTCCGTTATGCGAAGTCCTGTTCCAAACTATTCTAATATTCGATCATTTTTTAAGCGCATCATCTGATAATTGGACCAACATTTCTGCCGCTTGCTTGATTTCTTTTGTACTGATTTGCTATGGTCATAATGTCATATTGATTTTTCTGTCACTATACCTTCTACCTTTTCTGACTCTCTCTCTCTCACACATTAAGTATTGCCATAGCCAGAGAGAGCTGTCTACTTGCAGCCGTAGTTAAGTAATAGTTCTTGTATGCCAAAACTTATTTTCCTTCACCCTAACTTATAAAAAAAGGGCAGCCCGGTGCACATTGGCGTCCCCGCTAAGCGAGGGTCTGGGGAAGGGTCCCACCACAAGGGTGTAATGAGGGCAAACCTTCCCTTGTCAATTTATTTGACAAGAGGCTGCTCCCAGGACTTGAATTCGTGACCTATCGATCACACGGCAATACCTTTACCGGTGCGCCAAGGCTCCCCTTCTCCTTCACCCTAACCTATGCTCAGCAAAAACTTGAATGATGTATTTGTTGCTTGTTCTGTATTTAAGCTTCTTACACACGTCATTCCATCTAACATTAGTTCAGTTTTCAAGGAGTTCTGGCTATCCAGGGTCTTGGATATGAATTATCTGAATGTTTGTGTGTGACTGCATCTGTTTGTGCAGAGTAGTCATTTAAACGAAAAAGAGACGTTAGACCCTTTAATCTGCAGCTGAAATTTGAATGTGCTGTGTGGTCCTGCATATGTTAGTCTGAAACTCCAATTCAACTTTCCGGTCGACCCTTTAGATTTCAAGCAGCTTGTGATATTTGCTGTAGATTCGATCCTTGTATCTGTACTTTTGCTGGACATTTAAATTTTAATGGAAAATGGATGTGGGAAAACGCGGTTGATTTTCAGAAGAGATCAGACTTGAGAGTCTAAGAACCAGGAAATAGATCAATGAAGGAAGCAATAGAAAATCATCAACCCATGACCTTAATATCTGTGTTTGGCCATTTGGCTTAATTTCCAATTTGTCATGTGGTGGGATCATCAAAATTGTTCACCTTCAGTGCTAAAATCAAAAGTTTGCTTCAGCATTTGCGTTTTGATAAATGTGAAGCATTCAGAGTACAGTTGGTTTGTCTGGTAACTCCAGTTAATGGCTCCCTTTAAATAACAGAAACACTGTTCTTTGGTTAGTGCCTTAAATAAACTTAGCTAAGGTTCATTGTATTATAATTGAAGTGGTATCTGAAATCTGGATGATGCTGTACGTTTGGATTGATAACTATTCTCATTGGCAGGTTCCATGTGGACAAAATGTCTTCTGCCCATGTCTATGTGAGACTGCATAAAGGTCAGACACTGGATGCCATTTCTGAAGCTTTGTTGGAGGATTGTGCTCAGCTGGTCAAAGCAAATTCCATCCAAGGTGTGTAGAAGCCCTAATGGCGTCTTTCTCTGTTTAATTAATAAGTTATACATGACTATGAGAACCTTACTGGAGAAGCTTGACAATCAGTAGGCTGTTCCCCTTGGGTCTGAGTTCATAGCATAGATGTGATATTTGTTGAGGATGCATGCAAATTATATGGTACGTCCCTTGCATGTGTGTAGCAGATGAATTTTGGATGCGTTTAGATTGAACTACGCTCCACCTACGCACCAGAGACACAGACAGGGCGAAAATTAAGAAAAATCAGTAAAGCCAATGAATTAAGGGGAATCAAACAATTTATTATTGTGTTGCATCAGTGAGACTCGTTATTTACTGTTCAGCCACCTAGTTTATGTCTCCTTCCTGATTTCACTTGTCAGTTGCATAAGAATCACTCGCATAACAACATAGAATAGTTCTATGTTGGTATGTCAGTTTTTCAGTTGCCCGATTTCCCTTTTCTATGTCATCATGATCGTAGAACAAAAAAGGAAATGGGAAATAGGAAAACCTGTCTTTTTTTTTTTTTTTTTTTCTTACTATTACTGGTCATTGTTTTTTGAAAATACCTACCATCACAACCAAGTTCTGCAGTCCCTTAGGCCTTGATCAGATCAGTAGTGAAAGACTGAAAGGTGAATGATTTACTGTTCACACTGTTCCAGTTTGTTTAACTGTTAGATTTAGGGTCTTCTGACACACTTGGCTATTAATGCATGGGGAGTCTCATTCTGAAACGTCCCCTTAGTTATTTTGATAATCTAAAGTTATGTACTTATATAGTAGAATAGTTGTATGTATTCATTCTGTATTGACATTGGTTACACTGTAACAGGCAACAAAGTGAATAACATTGATGTTGTTTACACTCCCTGGGCCAATCTGAAGAAAACTCCATCCATGGATGTTGGCCAAGTTGGTTTTCACAATTCAAAGATGGTAACTTTTTCATTTACTTTAATTATGATTATAACCCTGACGTGTACTCTATTTTACCCTATCCTTCACCAGAACAGTGATTGATTTATCATCAACATAGGTCCGGACTGTTCGAGTTGAAAAGAGGATAAATGAGGTTGTGAATAGACTAAACCGCTCAAAAGTTGAGAGGACACCTGACTTTAAAGGTGAGTCTATTTCATCCTAGAGCCTCCACTTACTAAACTTTGCCCTTTCTATGTTCGTTCCCTTTTTTTCTTGCTTCTCTTTGCAAACTGAATGTGCATGTCTTCCTGTAGCCGAGCGTGAGGCGTACAACAATGCTGAGAAGGCAGAAAGGAAAGCACTTCTGAGAGAAAAGGTGAGTCATCCCATACGTATTTTCTTCATCTTTTGATTTCACTTGTATTGGATATATATGTTTAACTGTTAAGCCTAGCCTGTGGCAGCATCTATACTAGGTAATTCGTGTGGTAGTTTGCTTTATTTGATTTCTTCGATCCTGTTCTTAATGGAATGATGAAAGATGTCGTTGATTCATTTTATACCATAAAAATGCTGTGTGAATCTGGATGGTGCATCCAACCCACGACAAACTTTGGACTATGAGCATCATATCTATAATTTTATCAGAATAATGAAACTATTTCTGAGCATCATATGTTTATTTCTTGGACACATTTTTTCTCAATACTCCTATGTTTATGCATTTCTTCATTGTTTCACTAGTGGCAGTATGTCATCCTCTTTAGGATAGCTTCAACATGGTGTGAGTTTCATCAATTTCTGTAAGCTTTATCGGATGGGGCTTCCAATAGTAATCTACTGTATGTAAACCTTATGTGCTACATAGAGACGTGGTCTGTTCAGATCTTTAGTAAATGTGTTGTCGAATTGTGAACACCAAAAATGTTGCCATGAGCTTAATAGAACCCTGTTGGGAGGACTTTTTCACGCCTTTGAACCTCTGAAGCTGTGTCAACCCTCCAGTTTATGTTGTTTTGGCTATTTAATACTTCGACCTCTCCTTTTTGGCGTACGCGGGAGCCCTTGAGGCATGAGGGTGACATTGATGTTTTTCTAGTATGGTTCCAGTCCTTAGATGTTTAAGAATGAAACAGGCACACAGCTGCTTCGCCAATTACCTTTGACAAATATTTTCCAGCCATCTTTTAACACTTATGTTAGAGCTATACTATTTTGTTCGTGGTCAAACTGACATTCAGCTATAATGTTGCAGAAACGCCGAGAGGAAATGGAGAGACTTGAGAAAGAGAGGCAAGCAGAACAGAGAAGCTACAAAAATTTGATGACGTCTGATAAGATGACATCTAATAAAGATATTGCTTCGACTAACAAAACCTTGCAAGAGCTGGAAGAGGATTTCATGTGAGCTGAATCGAAAAATTCTTCTATGCTACAAGAACATGATGGCAAAAAATGGCCATTTAATTGTGAGAATGTACACTGATATACCAGCACGACTTGTTGTTACTTGATGATGGGATTGGTTGTATCTTAATCCTTTCACTGTCTGGTTTCATTGAAGATTCTAAGCATGTAGTAACTTGATAATGACGATGAAGAAAGAAGCTGCACTGTACAAGGCGAGAAAGAAGCCGAAATGTAACTGTACTTGCGAGTCTTACCAGAGTCTCGCTCTTGTTCATGACGGCAGTGTGTGCTTTTAACAATGGTTTCGGTCTATGAATGACACAAAAATGCATGGGTAATCACTAATTCCAGTTTATTGGCTTCATAGAGGCCTAGTAGTTCCTCACATTGGCCTATTGGTTGGTGCTTGAGTTCGACGACAAGGGCATTTGGTTATTTTTTTGATTGAGCTCCTATAGGCAACATTTACATGTTTTTAAAATAGTCGGGATAGTTTGTAGTTTGTACACTCATGAATCCGCCCTCCCAAGCACGAGTATTATGCTAATGCATCGTAAATGACTTGTTGATAGAGCAATTAGGTTTTGGGATGAGTTTTCAATTTAAAACTCAATGGAGTAACATTTATTAGTGAATACTTCTCGTTTGATTGGAAATTTTCACGTACTAATCAGAGAACAAATGAGATCTATTATAATTGGTATCGGTGACAAAGGAAATATAAATCAGGCAAATTTAGAAGAGCTTAAGCTCCAAATAAGTTGCCTTATTTTGGCTATATGCTATTCAACTTATTAAAAAATATTTTCAAATCAGATCAGATTTATTCAAATTAGATCAGCTTCATTCAAATCAAATCAAATCAGATTAGAATTATCCAAATAACAATCAATGAATGTAGTTTACTTCTAGTTATTAATTCGTTTAAATGCAGTTAATTTATCAATATATTTAGTTTAGATCAAATCAAATCAAGTTTATTAAAATCAAATCAGTTCATAAAAATGTAGTCCAATCGCACAGGGCCATTTACCCATAACTTTGCTGAAAAGTAGAAGATTTAGATGAACCATAAAGGCTCCAATTAGAGTGATAATGAGTCAAGTTGAGCCATGTTGAGTTGATCTATAGCCCTTGAACCATCCTAATTGAGCTATTGCTTATACTGATGGACTAGCTCATGAATAAGATGGATCAACTCAAGCATGTGAATATCTATAGAAAAAGAAAGGAAAATAAATAAATTGAAATGAACTCCTACACCAAAAATCATTGTCATGATGGCATGATGCTAAATTGCTAACAGCTAACTCATTGTCTAGTTCATGAAATTGAAGTGGTGAGGGAAGCTATATCATGAAAGTAGGAGAAAGGTTGAAATGAACTACTCCCTCCGTTTCTTTTGTTTCTTTACGTTTCGTTTGAATTCCTCTCACATATTCAAACGAAACGTAAAGAAACAAAAGAAACGGAGGGAGTACATCAAAGTCACAAATAAACTACCTTGGACCCTGAAACCACATTGTGCACCATAACATGCTCTTTTTTAATGGATTGGTAGTTAGTAGTTAATGAACTAGCTCACTAATATGAATGGCCTAATAGTCGTTATAGGCTCCAGTCGGCGAAGTTTGTAATTAAGCTTAACGAAAGTCATGCTTGAAATTTTGAGCTTGGCTTGACATTTGTCGAATTCGAGCTTTGGGATTGTTTGTAAGATAATATTGACATTTCAGATTGTTTGTAAGATAATATTGACACTAGATAGATATAAACATAGAACACACATAAAAGTGCGCATCAAATATGTCTAAAATTATTACAATTATTTTTAAAGGTAAAGATTATCCAAGTATAGAATATGACATTTCACTACTTGGACACTTCATGAGTTATACAAATCTAGTTATACATTTGCTCGCTTTCACTCTTTTTAGCCTTAACACTAATCTCTAGTTACTTGCAACTTGCGAGCTGACTCGACCCATTATCATAACTCGTCTGATCAACTCGTCAAGAATATCTCACTCACTAGACTTCAAGTAGCCCATGAATCACTTGCGACTTGCGAGCGGACTCGACTCATAGTAAAAAAGGAAGGATCTCATCTAATCACACACTCAGTTGTTCCATAATAATCCTCTTTCGAAAATCCCTAAAACCCTAATCACTTTTTCTCTTCCTCCCCAAACCCCCCCTTCTCTCACAACTTCGCAGGTCATCACTCTTTCAAAACACCAAAAACCTGCGAAAAAAAAAACTTTGTACCAGAAAAAATGGCGTCGAAACCCTCGTTAGATGAAGAAACCACCAAGAAAGTCATCCGTCAGGTTAATTTCCAACACTTTTCTCGATGACCCTTTTCTTTTCTCATTCATTTCATTCCAAATGTCATACCTTTTTTCATTTTAATTCATTATAATTGATTTTTTTTTGTTTATAATTATATATTTTGCAGGTTGAGTTTTATTTCAGTGACAGTAATCTCCCAAGAGATGACTTCTTGATGAAGACTATCGGTGAAAACGAAGATGGGAGTATCCTTTTCTACAGAAAGTTTAATTCTTAATTTTTGTTTTCATTGTTTTTGGGGTTTTTTTTTGGGGGGATTGTAGTTTGCTTGAATAAAAAATTTGGGTCTTCAAATTGTTTGTTTGAACTGGGGTTAGGAGGGAATTTGTGTTTTTAAAATTTTATTACTCGTTCGTTCTTTGTTGTCGTTTGGTTTGAATATGTGAGATGAATTTAAATCGAACGTTAACAAATGAAAAGAACGGAGCGAGTATATACGTTTGTTGTTGTTGAAGTGTTGAACTTGACTTGATGTTGCGATAATTAAAGTGGTGAGCTTGGAATTGATATGTTCATTCTCAAGGATGAGAACCCATCTGGGGTTGGGTGATGTTAAGACTGATGGGGTTCCGGAAGACAAGGTTCAAGCTGTGGCTGAAACTTTGAGGACTTCTGACTTCCTCAAGATTTCCGAGGATGGTTCGTGTTATTGTTGCTTTTATTGTATATGTATTGCCATTTATTTCGGTACCATATTGTTGTGATCATTTTCGTTTTGTGCATCATTTGGTTGGGTATTGTTGTTTGATCGCTTTGTGTTAGTTTAACGGATGCTATCTTTTAGATTCCAATTAACTTAGATAAAGTTAGGCTGTCTCGTCCAAAATGTGCGATGAGGTGGGAACTAAGTAGCGAAAGGTTGGAAACTGTTTGGGTTTGGCCCAATCCTGAATAAAACCTAAACATAGCTGTTCGTCATTTGGTTAACTTTGAATTTTGTGGATTGCCTCCTTGTGTTGGTTGAACCAGTGATGTCAGGAATTGAAAGTTTGGAGGTACATATAATGCCCATGTAATATTACGAGTACATTTTAGGAAGTAGTCAAAGGTGATGGTCACGCTTAGGAAGTTGCATTTTTGTTTAGATGTACTTACAGATTGGGGTGGGTAAGAAACTTCCCTTGTTATGTGCCAGTGGGAGTTCTTATGGAATTGTGATTCCTCATGGGCATTTTCACACTCTCACAGGCTTTCAAGCTACAAAGTGACTAAAGTTTTTGACTTCCGAGGAAATAGAAATTCCCATGACTTTTTCTGTCAACCAAACCACCTCTTAGTGATGGTTGGAGTCAAGGTGTTCTGTTGTTTGTCTGCAGGCTTCAAGTCTACTTCAAGCCTGTGTTTGGTGTTTTGGATGGTTGTTTTAGGAGGATGATATCTTGAGTAGTTGCTGTCAGTAGAGCACTTATCTGTTTTCATAAGATGATATTATGCTTTGTGGATAGCTTGATATGTGATGAACCTGAAGTTTTGTTTTTGTTTTTGTTTTTTTTTTTTTTTTTTTTTTTTTTTTTTTTTTTTGGGTGAGGGAAATTACTGGAAAAGTGGAAAATGCATCTGTATTCAGCAAACATTTCATCCCTTTTTCCTTGCCTTACTTGGCTACTTCCACTTCATTGATGTTGTTCACTTGTTCCACATTTGCCTTCTGCTAATTTAGTGGTCGATCGATTTCAGGGAAGAAGGTTGGCAGGAGAACTGAGCTTGCTAAACCTGAAGAGATAATTGAACAGGTTGATAGTAGGACTGTTGCTGCTTCACCGCTACCCTATGATGTGAAGCTTGAAGATGTGGAGTCTTTCTTTACTCAATTTGGCAAGGTAGGTTCTTTTTCATTTGAAAGATAATATTATTAAAAGCTTTTTGCTGCTGCTTCTTTCGAAGAAACTCTCAATTTTATGTAATATGTTCATTTCTTGCTCTATTCTTCCATGTTTAGTGTAATTAGGTGTTGATCACGTAATTTGACCTGGATTGACACGATGAGGTGACTGGTTGAGGTTAATTGCTATTTGACGCGCCATATATGTTGTGGCCTACACAATACACACTTCTAGTATTTCAATACAAAGGAACTTGTGATATGATTCTTTCTGGAACACAAATATATGGTGGCGATGGTCTATTTATAAATAAATAGATGTTTTTATGAGTGTGAGTTGAACTTAACAGGTGTTAATGTTCTGTGAGTCTGTGAAAATACCTTCTTTTTTTTTTAATAATAATCTCACTACTTTGCGTGCAACCTGTCCTATTTCTTGAAATAACTTTCAAAATCTTGCTAGCTTGTTCTAATTGCTCCTGAAATTAATCTGCCCAAATCAGTTCCAAATCGTACCAACTTGTTGAGTAAGCATGAGCTTCCATATTTGAGATGTCTGCCAATCCAAAATTTCTTCTTCCTAAATAGTTGAATGGTCATAAGTGTTGATAAGCGATGAGAACAGGTGGCATAGGTGGGGTTATCTTTATGCTGATATTTGTATGTCTGAATCTCAGAATAGAATCAAGCAGTTGTCAATATTATTGTTGTGACGGTCTTTACTTTTGTCAGGTTAATAGTGTCAGGCTTCCAAAGCATGCTGCAAGCAAAAATATATTTTGCGGGACTGCTTTGCTAGAGTTTTCTACCGAGGAAGAAGCAGAGAAGCTTTTGAAGCAAACTTTGACGTATGCTGGTGCTGATCTAGAGCTTAAACCAAAGTAAGCTAGCCCGTCATAGTATGCTAGTGCTGATCTAGAGCTTAAGTTAGGAAGTGTTTAGATCAGTCTTGGAGCAAAATTCAGAGGGATGAGAGAATTAATTCAGTTTAACTAAATAGAAATTTTGTTTGTTGTCTTTATTAGGAAAGACTTCGATGCTGAAAGGGAAACACAAGTGGAGGAGTATGAAAAGACCCGAGCACAAGGAAATCGTAAAGATCCGGAAGAACCCAGGTATATAGATTTTTTACCCATCTGTTTTGTGAAAAGGCTATATTAAAAGGATAGCACAAAACTACAAAAGAATCTCGGCAGTCATTAGTCCTTATGGCTTTTGTAAATGTACAGCTATCCTAAAGGCCTGATTATTGCATTCAAATTAAAGAGCAAGTCCTCTGAAGGTGATTCCAAGCAGAATGGGGGAGAAGAGCAACCTAGTGAAATGGAGACATCCAAGACAGATGGAGAATCAGTGGCAAATGCCTCAGATGAGGCGTGTAAGGCATCAGAAAGCTGTAAAGATGTTTCTGAAGAAAACAAGGATGCAACAGGTGATAAAAGTACCCCTAGCGAGGGAGTGGAGGAGGGCGTCGAAGGTGAGAAGGCTACTGAAAGTGAAGAGAAAAAGAATGGAGATAAGGCAGCAGAGGTAAGGCCACCCAATGCTGCATCCTTCAAGGATAACATGGATGTAGTTATTCGTGAAGATCTGAAGGCTGTATTTGAGAAATTTGGCACTGTCAAGGTACGGATGTTTCATTGTTTCTGCATCTGAAAACCATCAATCAGCTTGTCTTTGCATATTGAATGTCTATATGATTGGTTAGTTGGTCTTACGACACTTACACTCTCTTTCTCCTTTTTTTTTTTTTTTTTTTTTTTGGCGTGAAGTACATAGACTTCAAGATGGGAGAAGAATCGGGTTACATCAGGTTTGAGGAACCAGAAGGATCCCAGAAATCTCGTGCTGCTGCTGTTCTGAATGAGGAGGGTGGTTTACTTGTGAAGAACTACATTGCCACTCTAGAACCTGTGACTGGTAGGCATCCGATCATTTCTTTTCTAGCTTGAATTTGCAAGCAACAGAATGCCTTTATCGACTACATTAATTATCTTATTACTGTGAATTGTTTGCTATGATGCCTGAAATTACTTGATCTGTAATGAAAGCATAAGCATAGCCTAATACTAAGTGTCACAAAATTCGTGATGTTCATATGCTAGTGGCTGTTTCTGCGCATCATGGCTTTATACTCAATAATTACATAGCCGTGTTCTCGTGACTGGTAAGTACGATTTCTGAACCATGCACATGTCTTTCTCTTAACTTCTAGGTGATGCTGAGAAGGAATATTGGAGCCAAATCCAAGGAAGTCAGAAATCATCTCGCGACAAGGGAAACAGAGGGAGGTTAGTTTATCATCTTTCACGTTGTTTTCTTGATTCTTTGATGTGAAATTCGCTTTGTTTTTGAAATCTATCATATGATTATGCATGTAAATGAAACTTGAACTGCTGGTTCTGCTTTGGTTACCAGGGGAGGAAGATTCAACCGAGGTGGTGGAAGGCATGGTCGGTCTCGTGATAACCGTTCACCTGCTGGTCGTCCAAATAAGGTTCAGAGGGTTTCGGCATGAATCTTTTGATACAATAACCTTCTAAAAAGACTAGTTTGTAGTATTAGCTATCCTTTATGGTGGCTTTCGATTTTGATTGTGTATGACTTCGAGTAATCTATTTATCTTTAAAAGTTTCTCTGTTGTTACTTCCTCCCCCGTTTCTAAGAATGGGGGCTTCACTACGACGAGATCGTGGGCTTATATTCCTCCAAAATCTTATGATTCCTAGGAATAGAACTTCATTGGAATTTTCGAATTCACATATGCAACCAAACGGCTAAGAATTCTCATAGGCAACTGAGGGACTACCAAGTATGTGGGAAAGGACGAGGACGGGTGTCGTTACTCGTTAATGTATATAAGCTTCTTTAGAGGGTAGAGCTTTCGTTACCAAAGACTCGAAAATTTTTAAGTTCGTTTATTTGGGATTTCTTCTACCTTCGTTTTCTGCTACGCTGATGAACCATGTGTTCAAGATGGATTTCGGAAGGGCTGTTAAGAAGAGTCTAACCTGCGAAATAAGTTTGTTACTGCGTATAAAAGCAAGCAAAAATGAACAGAATGTAACAATAACCGGCAACACTGAACAATTCAATATTTTGCTGCTGAGAAGTCATAAGACCGTGCACAACTTAATCCGAAGTGATTTGATCAACTTCAGGCCACTTTAGTCGTGCAATTTCTGCCCTAGTAACTCCACAGGTAAATGTTAAATCTTTCTCGGCACATTTTTTTTTTCTTTTCATTATGGGGTCATTCATAAACGGTCTCTCTATGTTTTCAATCTAGGGTACATTCCAAACCCCTCTTAACTCGGCCTCGTTCCTAGGCGGGAGCCTTTGGGGCCGCTGGGATAACTTGTTGTTTTTGTACTAGGATGTTTTCCCATTTATCGATTCTCTGATTTCTCATTATAAACTTTAGTAGTTTAGACAATTTGGGTCAAGTCTTGGTTGAGTTGTGAATTCGGAAGAAAAGTGCCTGAAAAATTCTTGAAATTTTCAGTGTGTTTTTGTAGCTGTTGCATGGAAAACAATTGAAAATTTATTGTAGCGTCGTCTTATAAAGAGTTTCGCACAGGGCACCTAAAATGTACGAGTTGGATAAAATTTGTAGCTCTATGGTATTTAGAGCTACTACGAGAATTGGTTTAGAGAAATCTATATATAGTTTAATGCCAAAATTCAATGAACAACTTGTGTTATCTGCGATGGAAGATGCCCGGGAAGACATTTGTGCTGTGTATTTCTACGATTGGGTGGATCATGAGGGTTTGTATAAGCATACTAGAGCGACCCATATGAAGGCTATTGAGAGATTTGTTAGGGATTCGAAACCCGAGGTTGCTAGGGGTATTGTAATAGACTTGCCTAGCAAGGGAGTTGAATGGGATGAGGAAATGTTTGTGGTTTTATTTGAGGGTTATGGTAAGAGCCGCAGTGTTCAGGAATCGGTCAAGATTTTCCGTGCAATGAGGAGTTGGGTGTCGAGAGGGGTGTTTTTCTCGTATGATGTGTTGTTTAAGGTGAGTTTAAGGCATGGGAAGTGTCTGTTGGCAAAGAAGTATTATGACCAGATGTTGCAGGAAGGGGTTGCGCCCACCAGGCAGACGTTTAATGTGCTGTTGTGGGGTTTTTTTCGCTGTCAGGATGAGGATTTACGAGGATATGATTAGCCGAGGGATTGAGCCTGATGTGGTTGCTTATAATGCCATGATCAGTGGGTTTATTAGGTTAAAGAAGGTTGAAGAGGCAGATAAATTGTTCGTGGAGATGAGGGGTAAAAACATTTCTCCTACTGTTATTACTTATAGTACTATGATTTATTGTTATTTTTCGTCAGGAAAGGTAAAAGATGCATTTAAGCTGTATTTAGAGATGATGCGTGCTGGTATAGAGCCTAATGGTGTCACATTCACGACACTGTCATCAGGGTGCTGACGTGCTGTAATGCTATGGAATTGCCTGAACCTGAAGTGGTGTCGAAGAAGGTGTTGAAAAGATGTGCTGATCCAAAGGACTATTCCGTCTTCATCAAGTTGCTAAACTATCTGTGCAAGTCAGGAGAGTTCTGGAAAAGCAGGTGATGTGCTTAGGGCAATGATAAGGTTAAACATTCCGACTGATAGATATGACCGGGCTGTGGCCTGTGGAATACGTGGTTGAACTGTTTGAGGAAGGAATACTATCGATGCCAAGAAGTAACCTAGATATGGAACCTTCTTCGTATAATTGCGTCATTGAATATCTGTCTAACCATAGGGAGACGGAAAAAGCAGATAATCTTTACAGGGAGCTGTCGAAAAAGGATGTCCAGGATTCGGGTGCCTTCAATGATTTGTTACGTGGGGATACGAAGAAGGTAGATAGCTCTGAAGCAATGTCCCGGCTTTCTCTATTCTGTGAAATGTATCAAGTGAAGGGGGGTGTTACTGATCAGTGTGATCTGATCTGAATGAAGAGGGAAACACGAAACAAGCTGATATTCAAGCGAAAATGATGAAGCTCATGCCCTGCTGTTAGTGCTAGAACACGAAAAATGCTGTCAATTTCTGATAACACTCGTTTAGGATGATAACCAAACTCTTAGTTCTTGAATTGCAATTGCTATGTTTATTTAGCCAATACGGTCTTGGAGGGTGATCATCATGCATATATGATATATATAGACATGAGGAGCCTGGCAATTATTTTTTTTTTTCTTTCTTCTTTTGAGGTGAATTCTTCACTCTACTTTAATTTTGTCTTGGCAGTTAACTCGAGAAATGTTGCTGGCCAAACTACCAAATTGGTATTAAAAAATAGAGGGTAAATGACAGATTGGTAAAAAAAAAAAAAAAATTGACACCAACTACCAAATTAGCAAAAAAACTTTACTTTTGGCCGGAATTTTTTTTTTCCAATATATTCCCATGAATATCATGATTTAATTAAATTATTAAGACTATTAAAAAAAAAAAACAAAGAAGTCATTTTTTCAATGTAATGCACAAAAGGAAAAAGGTTTAAAGAATTTCAGTTTTAGAAAAAAAAAAAAAAAAGTACTCTGTAAATTAATCATAACGCCTATTGTTCAATATCATTTTCGAATTGTCATCTCGCGTCTTGGTTCTATACTCTGTAAATAATCATATTGCCTTGTGTTCTAAACGTAGGTTATTTTTTGGTTTCGTAAATGCGTACTAGGAGTAGTCATTAAACTACCACATAAAATTATCCACCGAGATACTACTTGTTATTGTAACCTAAAAACGAGCTGGCGAAAGTTTTTCTGGTTGAAACCTTTATTTCATAACCCATTACTTGTTATTATTTTGCTTTGTTTTTCTTTGTGGCATTATTAAGATAAAAAAAATTACTTTGTTATTATGTACTATCTAGTAGGCAAGTAGTCGTCGTAAATGAAATTTTTTATTTTATAGGAGTACTATTTGTTGTTTACTCCGCTTCAATATATACTGTCAATTGTTTCTTCCATTTTTTTTTTTTTTGCTATCGAAGCAGTTTTTTTTTCTATTAGTATTAATTTAAAACAGGGATCTAAATAATTATATTAAAGGAAGTACTCCGTATATAATAAGTGAAGTAGGGCAAAATAGGTGTTTTTTAGTTTCGTTTTGTTTTACCAATCTGTCGCCGTTTTTTTTTAACCAATCGGTCATTGGCCCGCTACTTTTAAGACACACCTCTACACTAAGTGAAATGTTCACTTATTGTAAAAATTATCATACTCAATCCGAACTGATCCAACGCCAACTCGCCCTAAATTTCCAACAAAAAAATTGTTTTAAGGATTCCAATGCTTAATCCGTAACATGCAATGCAACCTCCTCCACAACAAGCCCAAATTCGAATCATTATAAATTGAGTTTGGTGGAAAATTACTCTAAACCACCTAATCCGTTCTCACTCGACTCAAAAGAGCCGAAATTAACGCGACCAGTGCTAATTTAAATTTATACTCTGTATTGTTTTCAATTAGACTTGAACATGAATCAAGCCCAGTCGACCGAATTAGACTCGAGGGAGTAATGCCTTATGAACACTCCCTAGTCACCTGACCTCAAGTGACCTCACTCGAACCTGATCTGAGTGACCAGTTTACCGTTACTCCTGAACCTAGAATAAGTGGAAAGTTTTGTTTACGGAAACCCTCACAACTAGTTTATTACATCAAACTTATCATCTGAGCCAACCTCAGACCGAAGACAAAATCTCATCATTGACTTTGTATCAACCCAATATAACCAATCAAACCCGGACATAAAGTGAGCATATCCAATATCACCTAACACATAACAAATTCGATTTGTCCACTTATCATCTCACCCGAATACAGAATATCCGAATCTTTACAAACTCATGTTCAAATTTTAAATTCCTAACTATCATTAGTGTGAAGAATAAAAAATGCGTTAAACCTATATACCCTTTTATTTCATTCATTCCCTTACACCTGGTTTAAATGCTTCTCGTATACGGCAAATGGCAATCCAAATTAAAAGTACTAGACAATTTAAAATGCTAAAAAAAACAAAAGTCAAACTAACCAAGTAAAGAAACAAATCAACACCAAAGTAAAAAAACAGATATAGTAAGTCAATAAAAGAAAGAAAAAAACCGTCAATATTTCATTTGTTTTTAGCATAAAATCCTCAAGAACATTGAATTGAGTACAACAAATCAATAGATCCACCCAACAACCATAATAATAATAATAATAATAATAATAATAATAATAATAATAATAATAATCCCCAAAATTTTAATTTAATTTCATTTTAATTTTGAATTAAATTTTTTTGGCGTAGTCAAAATTCTACCTCTACAGTCTTAACACTGCGCCTCTCCCAATTTGAATTTTCTCATCATATTTTCGGACCGTTTGTTTGCCCTTCACTCTTTCCTCTCTTTTCCCCTCTTTTTCTCTCTCCTCTTCCCTCACAAGTCACAAACCCCCAACATTCAAACGTAACACCCTCATTTGAATTAAAACAATTTTTTTGTGGGTTTTTAGATCTTTCTTTTGATTGTTTTTTTGAGTAAAAGCGAAGTGGGTTTGGTTGATCATTGAGTGTTTCGTCGTGGTGGAATCGTAACATATAAGCTCAACTTTGATTTGGTAAATTTTTTTATATGTGTGTGTTTTGAATTTGTTTTTTGTGATGTGGGTTTTTGTTTATTGATTGAAATGTGATGTGGGTATGTTTTGTTTTGTTGTTTTGAGTTGATTTTTGTGTGTTTTTGGGGTGGAATGTTTGAATTTGAAGTGGGTTTTTTGAGATCTTGTTGTTTGTGTGTTTGATTGATACATTTTAATTTTGAATTTGATTTTTGTTGGTGTGACTTGATTAAGGGTTTTGGGGATTTTAGGGGTTGAAGAATTTAGGGTTTATTATGATTGAAAGAAGTTTTGTGAGCTTCAATTTAGTTCAGTGGGTTGCTCAGGTGCTGTTGTGGATGGCCGCGGTTTGAGAAGTCTGGATGTGCTTGGGCATTAGTCTTTATTAGCAAATGGGTGTGCTTTTAGGAGCATTCATCAATGTTGAAAGTTCCAATTTTGAGTTGTTGCTCGAAGTTGGAGGTTTGAACAATGTTGTCGAGTTTTAGGCATAATGTAGTAGGAGAACTAGAGATAGAGAGGTTTTGTTGAATGCGTAAATTAAAAGATTTTAAGTTTTGGGGAAGAGATCTTCACATTAGAAGCAAATTTTGTAAGGGATCATCTGAGGACAATTTTACGGGATGGAGTGAGCTTTTCGAGTAGGAAAATTGGCAATGGTGGAACTCTTATATAGATTCCTCTTTTTGAATTGGCAATGCTGATATATAAAAGGCTGTATATTGTTTCATGTAGCTATGTCGCGAGCTTCTAATGGTCTTGAATTGCATAGTCTTCCTGACTGGCTTGTATTGTATTTTTGCTGTACTTTGCAGCCTCTGGCTTTGTTTTGCATAAAGGAAGTGCCTGCCATTGTTTACGAAGACTGATAATGCCTTGGGGAACATTCCCTATAGACTATTGTCATCGAGTGGGAATTGGGGTACGCAGTTTTTCCTGTTTGTCAAAGAAGCATGGAAACTGACAGGAAAATAGCAGCTTCACTTCCTCCTCCGCCCCAATCGGCTCCTCCCCCAAATGTGGATGGGTCCAGTAGTGCTTTTCCTCGAGCCAGACCTATGCACGGGTATTATATTTGCTCACTTGTACTCTTTTGACTATCACTGGGTTTTGTTGTTATGTGCAGATTTATGCCTTCATTTTATATTCAATTGTAAGGCTTCTGTATATGCTGTTACAGTAAACAGCTATTATGGATATTGATCATTTGTTCAAACCCTATGATTTCGTCTTGCCTAGTTACTCTGTTGGACAGATAGCTTTGCACTTTCGTTGGCCTTTGACCTCAGACGATCTCTTTATAAATTTTAAATGGGTCACCAGCCACATTCTTCACGGAAAATCAAGACATTAGAGTTTTGTTGGTATTGCTGAACTGACCATTTTTTTATTTTTTTATTGCAAGTATAAACCTACTAGTCAATCACCTATAGTTAATGGGTTACTTTTTCCTCTTGTTGCTTGTATTATGCATGAGAAGTAGTCCGGCGTTGTTTTTCCATAACCACGAAAGCTTAGCAAGACACATGCCTTTCCTTTCCTTTGTGTTTGTGAAGCTAAACATGCATGCTTAATTTTGACAGAATTGTCTCTTGTCAGAATTTGAGCACTACACAAAGTTGATGAATGTCAGCTTTTATTTATGTGAATATTCAAGTCCACCCCAAATTATAAGCTAAACAAACTCTGTCTCTGATGTAGGAGGACCAGTGGGCCTACTAGGCGATCAACAAGGGGTCAATGGACTCCAGAAGAGGTAATTCAGCTTTTTTTTTTATTGATGTTTAAAGATTTCTTATTTTGGGTCATCTGTTCGCACTCTCTCTATGTTTCAATAGGGGTAAGGCTTACGTACATCCGACCCTCCCCTTACCCTGTCTTGTGGCGGGAGCCTTTAAGACGCTGGGGTAATGATGTTGTTGTTTAAAGACTTCTTGTATTAGAATCCTTATTTGATTGCTGTTGTGCCTTAATGTTTCTTTTGCAACTTATCTTTGGAAAGAGAGCTGCCAATCTCCCATGGCCTTACCCTTGCTCCCTTTTAGAACTGTGTCTAATTTCAAATTGAAGCTTATAAGTTTGACCTAAACTCTTTCGTTCCTTACCATGTCCAATTATATCCAAAGGGTTTACACCGGCTGTTTTCTCTTTCCCATTCTGTTTCAATTTGATCTATATGTTTAGCTGTGAGGCTGGCAATGTTACCCTGTCTCGGATCCAAATATCCGACATGGGTGCGTGTCCAAGTGTCGGACTCGGCTATTTTTTGAAAAAACCTCTAATTTTTGGCCTAAAATGAAGGATCCGAGTGTCATACCCATGTCCAAGTGTCGAGTGTCCGACACATGTAGGTGAATTAATATGAAGGGTCCGAGTAACAGTGGGGGCTGGAGATCATTTAGATTAAGACCAGTTTGAAATGTTGGATGCTGTATGAATTTTGCTTCGAATAGAAGGCTTGAGTGGATGATGATTTATTTGGGATAATGTGTTGATTTTCTGGATGGTTTAGTTTGAGGGTACTAATATATGTTACTGCAGAACCCACCCCATTAAGGCTTGGACTGCCAAAGAAAATCATTGGTGTTGGAAGGTGTTGACGGTTTGTTTGTGAAGTGCACTAGATTAGGGTCGTCTCCTTTCTGTCAACACATTCCAAGTTTACAGATAACTTCAGAGTTGAGATGTTTTATGTCGTGAATGACCTTGTAATTTTTCTTCTTTGCAAATACTCTCACTATATCCCACACTGTACTTATCGTAGAACTTTCTCTTCCTACTTCTAGGATGAAATTTTGTGTGCGGCTGTTCAGCGTTTCAAAGGAAAAAATTGGAAGAAGATAGGTATGCCCATCTGGCTGGTATTATGCATGCATTCATCTTCTTTTGTGTTTTATTGCTTAATGCATTTGCTTGTATAGTTTTGTGCCATACATATTATTAGGAAATTTATGATACATGTCCAAGTGGCATCAATAAAAAAGATTACTACATTCCTGAAATAAAAAGTAAACACGAAAAGGCAACTACTCTAGCTAAGATGGCTGGTTATATTGTCGTAATTTCTCTTGCCTTTCAGTTGGGATTTATAGTTCATGTATGATGCTTCACTAATCACACATGCCGGTATATATGCAAAAGCTGTTTGGAGGGTCTAATTCAAGTGATTGTTCTATTTGGTTTTTACATCTGAATGTGCTTTTTACTCCTCGAATGTTATTATGACTAGTTTGTTTATTACTTTGAATCAAAACAGAGTTCTGTTATTTTGCTTCCAACAGTCTTTTGCTTTCTGAGTTTTTGTCCCTGTCTGAAGCCAAAAAAAAGCAGCTTACTACAATGAGAATCTGTTACAGTGTTGACACTCCTGGCCTACTTTTATAAAGTGTGTTGTTTTTTGTTCTCCAAATGCTAGGTTGAATGGAATCTCAAGTCTAATTTTTTGTGTGGTCTCATTTCACTTCTGGATAATTTGTGTGTGGCATCTGTCATACCGTATATCATATGCAGTAATCCCCTGATGTTTGATGATTATATTGCCTCAAAAGTGATGTAACTAATAAGTTATTAATCGTGCTCTGCAATTCGCAGCTGAATGCTTCAAAGACAGAACCGATGTTCAGTGTTTGCACAGATGGCAAAAGGTCCTCAATCCAGATCTCATTAAGGGTCCCTGGTCTAAAGAGGTTCGTTATTAGTCACTTTATCTTTGCCATTCTTGAACGCAGTTCTACATGTTTATTAGACCAATTAATCCTATGAATTTTATTAATGACGTTTTCATGGATCCTTTACGTCTCAGGAGGATGAAGTTATTGTTCAATTGGTGAAGAAATATGGACCAAAGAAATGGTCCACCATTGCGCAACATCTTCCAGGACGTATAGGGAAACAATGCCGAGAAAGGTACATAATCTCTTTGACTTGTTTAACTCCTTTTTTGTCTTGTACTTTTTGCATCCGCGTACTTTTGATGCTTATAATCTTAAAGTGAACATAAACAGCATAAGACTCCACCCTGTTTCTTTTGTCATCTGTTGCTCATTGGATTTCTCCATGGTGACATCTTGAGAATTTGACAGCTAAAATAATTAGGCCGTCTTATTAGCTTCTAGCAAAATGTGTTTTTGATAGTGGTTTTATTTAGAAGTTGCATTCAGGTCTTTGCTCCGGTAGATCAGTTTGAGATTTGTAACTTCTCAATACTTCAACCCCTCCAAGATGTGTTATGGATGTAGATCATAATTTTTCTACTTGTGCGTGCTTCAAACTCTCTATCTCTCGCCAGGAGAGACTGCTGGGGCAATGCAAGTTTTCCTCATCTCGTGTTCCCGAAGTTTCTTGGTCTTAACCTATATATAGCTGATGCTTCTCTTGTGATGCTAATGTTTGCAATCTCTAGGTGGCATAACCATCTCAATCCTGCTATAAACAAGGAGGCATGGACTCAAGAAGAAGAACTGGTTTTAATTCATGCTCATGATCTGTATGGTAATAAATGGGCTGAGCTAACAAAGTATCTTCCGGGGAGGTATGTGGACATGTACCCTTTCTTTAAGTTCTCTTTGTGTGTCTTAGTTTTGCAAGAGACTCGTTAATTGCCGTGACTTGTGCATTCATGTCAGTTCTCTGCTATTATCTTTTGATGCAGTTTTGTATGTGTTGACTTAACTGTGTATCTGTGTTTCTTGATTTTTTCCCTTTTGTTTTCCCCTAAAAACTTGCCTTTTTGGTGGTAAACAGGACAGACAATGCTATTAAAAATCACTGGAACAGCTCGGTGAAGAAAAAACTGGACTCTTATAAGGCATCAGGTCTGCTTGCACAGTTCCAGGGCCTACCATTAGTGAGCCATCAAAATCAGTCCACGCCTGCTGCTGGTCTGCTAGTACAACAGAGCAGTGGAGATGGTAGTTACTTCAGAGATGGAGTAGAGGGAGAGGAAATCTCTGAATGCAGTCAAGTTGGCTGCTCTCAAACTGCAAGCGACATGTCAAATGCAGGTGGCCAAACAAGAGATGACTTCATTATGTCAGAAGAATCAGATCAGGGAAAAATGCGAAGTATGAGCCCAACGGCGTCGTGCTCTGAGCAGTATTACACATCTCTTGATGACATGACTTTTACCATATCTGATATACCTTGTGAATTCACCTGCTCCTCAAGTTATATAGAAGAGAATTATTCAAAAGATCTGGGTTCTGGTGCAAGGGATTGCAACTTTGGGGCAATTAGCTTACCCATGAATTCCTCTGCAAACTTGGCTTCAGAGTCTTGTTTACCAGGGAACTACTTTATTGAAGCTCCGAATCACGATGTAGCTCCTGTTCCTCCTCATCAAACTACTGAGTATAGTGCACCTACCTCAGTTAACAATTGTGGTACAGATACAGATGTGGCTGGGCAGGTGCCGAGAGCTGAAGAAGGCTGCTCCCAAATCAGATCGACACAAGAAGAGGATGAAGCTCATATCAAAAGGTGCTCCGAGATGATTGATATGGAGAGATTCAGAGATTATATAAGCTTCCAATCAATGTTGCAGTTCTCTGAAACAAGTGGAACTGGTGGTTTACAGCCATATGATCCTCTGAATGCACCGGTGCTGGAAGTTTCAAACTGTGATGATCCTTCCTCTATTCCTGCAGAGAATTTAGGTCAGGATGGTTTAACGAGAGGCAATAAAGTCACTCAGATAAATAACAGTTCGACTGGAGCACAAGTTCAGGAGTTTGTCAGTAATGCTGGAGACGAATATGTACATGGACAAACTAACCCCAGTTCTCCTTGTCCTGATCCTTCAAATGCAGGCTTTGCTGAACAAACAGATTTGTTAGACTCATCAAGATCAGTCCATGTAAATACATTTGTTTCTGAAACATCTGATGATCAGCAAACTCATACCCCTAAAGTTGAGCGACCGATGCTCCCAACATGCCAGCAGGAGGCTGGAAGTCTTTGTTATCAGCCTCCTCGTTTTCCGTCCTTGGACATCCCGTTCTTTAGTTGTGATCTTGCTCAGTCAGGTACTGATGCGCAACAAGATTTTAGTCCTCTTGGCATCCGTCAGTTGATGATGTCGTCTGCAAGCAGTGTCACTCCTTTTAAGTTGTGGGATTCACCATCTTCAGATGATAGTCCAGATTCCTTGTTGAAGAGTGCTGCTAAAAGTTTTGCGTGCACTCCATCCATCTTAAAGAAACGACACCGAGACCTATTGTCTCCTTTATCACCTTTTTCAGAAAGGCGATATGACAAGAAAACAGGTAATGATGTAAATCAAGGCTTTCTGTGCACCTCTCGGTTGACAAAAGAATTTTCTCGTCTAGACGTCATATTTGATGGGACAGTTCAGTGCAAGGATTTAGCATCTACATCAAATAACCCGAAGGAACATATGCAAGCTCCGATCGAAGAGAAAGAGAATGTCTGCCCTGGAATTGAAGGGCCGAGGGAAGATGCAAACCATAACCAAGAATTTGAAGCCAGAACCCCAGAGCATGACACAAATTTTGAGACCAAATATGAAGATTGTGCTTCAGAAACGGTAAGAGTCTTGCCAATTTTGTTTCTGTCTGTCTTATAAGAAAACCTGGAAACTAGTTACTTTGCAAAGATTAAACAAAAATTTCACATTCCTTTGCATTAATAGCCTTTGACATTTTACACACAACTCAGTTTGCAATAGTTGATTGTTCTTTTCTGAAATTTATTTTAACAGCCGAGAGGAGTCCTACTTGAACGTCACCTGAACAACGCAGAATTTTCATCTCCTGATAGAATCAGACATAATAAGGTTGGACTGGAGACAGGTGTCAGAGGCGTAGAAGCTGACGGCTTGAAACAAACCTCAAAAGATGCAGCCATTTCTGAGTCACCGTTTAGTAATGCTGGATCGTTTCTGAGCCCGCCTTCGTTTGGTCATATCAAGCAAAACAATGGATCCGCAATATCATCAGGTCAACCAGTTTCTGCAGTTACTACAGTTATGGTTGACAGCCTTGTCAATGAAGTTGGTTCTGAGAATTTAAACTTGTGAGAACCCAATTCTTCTATCTACTCATCATTGTATATAATGTGTGGAACTCCTTTTCCCAGTAATAATTATCGAGGCCTGTTCTTTCCTCAGTTTTGGTGGAACCCCTTTTAGACGCAGTATGGAATCTCCTTCAGCATGGAAGTCTCCTTGGTACTTCAGCTCTCTCGTTTCTTGCCCAAGATTTGAACCCGATATAACAATTGAGGTATACAACTACTTGAAAATAATGATAAATCTGTTGATTGGAAGCAGAACTAACTTGATGCTTACTCTTCTGCATTGCTGTTACCTCCACTCAGGATTTTGGAATATTCATGAGCCCAGGAGAGCGGAGCTTTGATGCAATAGGCTTGATGAAGCAGATAAATGAGCAGGGTGCTGATACATATGCAGATGCCAGAGAAGTTTTGGGGAGTGAAACTCCTGAAAGTATATTAAAACAAAGATGCTCAAATAACCTCAAACTCCAGGGAGAGAGCAGTAATGTCAGCGATAGCCAGCTTGAAGGCAGTCTTCATATGACGTCAAATGTCATGGTGCGTACACTTTTGCCTTCTGCAGCTAAATTCATTTATCTGGTTTTAGATTTGTATAATCACCCTAACTGCTTTTCGAGTATCATTACTGCAATTTGAATGGAAAAAAAAAAACCGTAGAGATCTGTGGCCTCGTAGATATGGTCTTGGTTCTGTACACCCTAAGACGAAATAATTATGCATACATGTAAGATGACTGAACCATGTTAATTCCTAACCTATTGGAAATATGTGTATTTTAAAGTGAGATCTGTAGTATACACCATCTTCTGCTAAAGGTTGTGTGCTCTTGCTGAACTAAACCATGCTTTTTGGAGATGATTTTGTACGCACCGATTTTATGGGTTTTCGTCTTTTGGTTGAATTTTCGTGAAAAACATGATTCTAAAGAGAGAATACCTAAAGCAGAAACTAGGATGCTATTGTAAAGTGAAATGATAATGTGTATAGGAGGCTACGAGTTCTTGTAAACCGGTGAATTGATGAACAATCTGCGGAAAATTAATCCTCCTTGTGACATTTTGCAGACGGAGCGGCGTGTTCTTGATTTCAGTGAATGCGGTACGCCAGCGAAGTCTATGGAGAAGATGAAATGCATGGGTGGTGCAAGCTTATCAAGCCCATCTTGTTTGCTAAAAAGTTTTAGATAGACAGCAGTATTGGATGTAGTATATATTGTTTGCTCCTGTAATGTCTTCAGCCCGTTTATAATTTTTTTTGAACGATGTAATTACAAGATTCAGGATATTATCAATTGAATACATTCTTTTATTTTCAGTTACTCTACTTTGTTCCTTCAGTGTACAAGAAGTTACTCTACTGGACTATACAGGGCACACAAAAGATTGGGGAATAATGATGCATAATGTAGTTGCTCAAGAAATAGAGGAGCGAAAAGACGCGGGCAGCTGTCAGTCAGACGCCCGCGACAAGTCATGTAGTGTGAGCTACTGAGCCAAACAATCACTCTAGCAATGGAAAGAACAAAGGGCTTTATTTCTTAAGAATCATTAACCGATGGTATCATCGTATAAAAAGCATGGATATTATTACATCTTGAGTCAAGCTTGACATCGCAGGCAACAAGGGGTCATGGTATGCTAGAACAAACGAGCCCCAGTAAGTACATGGTCTAGCCAACGATCTTACAGCATGGATATTATTACATCTTGAGTCAAGCTTGACATCGCAGGCCACAAGGGGTCATGGTATGCTAGAACAAACGAGCCCCAGTAAGTACATGGTCTAGCCAACGATCTTATTATGAAAAGCGCGTCACAGCTGCATGTATAGCATCTGCAAGATGAGGGATAGTCCTCAAGCTCAGTCCAGCCATGCTAATCCTCCTGGCCAAGAGAAAACCCCGAAGAAATGAAAGCATTAATGCTATTACATTATGTTAAATGTCGTTGTAGTGAGGATTAGGCAATACTACTTACCCGTCAGATGTCATGTAAATATGGTACTCTTTCGTCATGAAAGCAACTTGCTCCTTGTTCAATCCGGTAAAAGTGAACATCCCGATTTGCTTGATTATGTGACTCCAGTCACCAGGGGTACCTGAGCAAATATCATTGAGAGAATGATTGTAGCGCAGACATCAATCTTAATCTTCACATTTAAAAGAGAAACAGTTTCTGCAATAAATTCCAGGCCTAACATCTTTACACTAGATTTTTCCCAAGTTCTGATTTAATGTTAGATCATTTTCGGTGAATATTATGAAGCATCTAGGAGAGAAGAAATATTAGTACATATTCCTTAAAGAACAATTGCAATAGCAAATGAATACACATTTTTCTCTCCTTCAAAAAGGAAGAACAAATATTGTACGAGTTATAACCTTTTAAGGCAAGGCAAAACTCGAAGTCAAAGGAGAACCATGATATGGCAAATGTAGTTAGTCAAGTGCAGAACTTAGCTATCAAGGGTTTGAAACTCACCTTTATTACGTAAAGCGTCGAAGAGTTTCGTTCTCATGCTGATGATACGGTCAGCCATAGCCTTCAACTCAATCGACCATTCGTTGAACATAGAACTATTATCATAAAACACCACAATCCAATATATGAGGTTGAGAGTCGTATCCAGTAAGTTAACTCCATTCCCGCTTGGCACCAGTGGTAGTTTGTTGACACATAATTGAAAAACGGAGTATATAAAGAGTCTGGAGAAAGAATTACCTGTCCCGAAGAATTGTAGCGACAATGGATGCACCATGAAGAGGAGGACTTGAGTACATGGGCCTAATGACTAGTTTGAGCTGACTTTCCACCCGGCTTGATACATCAGCAGTCTTGCACACCTGATAAATTGAAAGCAGTAAAAGGTCATCAAGTATAACGCATTGGAGTAATGGAGTCTATACATGGAGCCTGCAACATTAGTCTTTGCTCTTACAATGCTCAAGGCTCCAACACGTTCCCCATAAAGACCCATGTTTTTGGCGTAGCTCTGAGCTAGAAGACATTCACCACCATCAGCCACAAATGTTCTAACCACCTGCGCATCAGCATCTAAGCTTCCACTTGCAAATCCCTACAAAGAATTCAGCATCAGTGGACATACAAGCATCCTCACTTGTTCCAAAAGTGAGCCTCAGCTTCAATCACTGGAGAAAAGAATTGAATTCGCGCATTTACCAAAGTAGATTACCTGATAAGCACTATCAAAGAATGGTATCAGTCCTCTTGATCTCAACAATTGCCTGATTTTCTCCCACTGTTCAAGAGTTGGATCAACACCAGTAGGATTATGAGCGCAAGCATGAAGGAGCACAATAGCCCCAGATGGAGCCGAACCAAGGTCTTCTACGAGGCCTGAAAAGAAACAAGTGTATAAAAAATAAACGCATGAGAAAATACTATTGATTCTATTAGAAGTACTAGAATGACTAATGGACAGAGAATTGTCAAGTGCAACTCCATAAAGTGGTGCAGAGACGAGGAACAAATGCAGATTAAGAGCATATCAACTGAACCTCGAAAATTCAATCCACGTGTGGCTGGATCATAATAACGGTAAGTCTTCACAGATAAGCCCGATAGTGTGAAAATCTTCGGATGGTTTCCCCATGTCGGAAGGGGAATGTATATTGTTTTCTGCAGTAAAGATACAGGTCATAAACTTCATATCAATATAAAATTGTCAAAAAATGAGATGCTTGTGCTTAAGAGAAAATTACCTGATGATGATGTCTTGATAAGAATTCACCTCCTACTCTCAAGGAGCCCGTTCCAGATAAACACTGAACAGTGGTGACTCTATTCTCTCTAATAGCAGGACTATTGCCATGTAACCCCCCAACCACAAAAAAAAAAAAAAAAAAAGAAAAAAAAAAAAGAAGAAGAAGTTTGTTAGGCTCAAGAATACCTGGGATATGCAACGAAATAATTAACAATGATAAAGATAATAACAAAGTCAGCCTAAATGTACAGCTTGTCATACTTGCTTCATCAGTATATTTCTGTATCAGATTCCCAAATGAATCGCCTTAATGTTACATTGTTACATGAGTAATATGGGGTTAAAGAATAATATTCAACATATCTGGCCTTGATTCCTGAAGCTACCTTATGCGCAACATGTTTCAGCACAAAATAGCACAGCTCCAGGACAGAAAAAAGATTGGGATGACATCTCAAGTCATGATAAAAGGTTCCATGATTACAGGATTGAACAACATTGGTATACTATTTCGGCCAAAAGACCAGTGAGTGATTCTAAAGATGGTGCATGATTGACCAGTGAAACATTTGCTTCATTGTAGTCATCCACTCATCCACCAACCTATGGGCTAACATGTGTCATTCTAATGATTAATGAAGCCAGATCTCCAATGCATCCTAATCGTGTTTTTCATTTATATTCTGCACTCTCAATTATCAATAGCCATAATGATTTAGAATTATAACTTATAAGCGTTGATTACCTGTCATCACCAAACATAAGCTTCGCACTGAGTTTATTGAATTCTGCAAGACCGGTAATAGGAAGATACTCCTTAATTCGCGACCTGCGACATAGTGATCAAACATACTTGAATTAACTTTACCAAATGATGTACACATTTATCTAGTTATATCACCGAAAATGAATTGACTTGCCTATCATTAGTAAGTAGTTGTTCTGCTTTTCTCACCACATTTAAAACCAGAGGTTTACCTTCCTGAAATAGGAGATGTGTAAAGGAAAGTTCAAAGGCACCGAAAACAATAAAAGGAACTTCTATAAATCCCAAAAGCGCAGCATTGTCAAACAAGCCAATAGCAGCTAATTTTTCTGAACAGTGCAAAAATTCTAGTCAGAATAACACTAGTGGTGCTTGCGTCTTTAACTGTTCCAAAAGGCTATAATCAACATAACTCAATGGCAATTTGGTTATGCTTACATCAGACGGTAGTTTTTCTAACATTATCACTGATAGTTTCCAGGTCTATCACTACTTCACTATCCTACCTCAATTCCTGCATGCCACATAGTCATGGAAATGCTTTATTCAAGCCATGTTAACACAAAATGAGCTTCTTTTCCTACCTACATCGGAGATGTCACGTGAAGTATAGGATGTACTAACAAGATGAAAATGAGCGAAAAACAAAACTTACCTCCGTTCTGTAAGCACCAACACCCAGATTCAACTTTACTGGACTTGGATCTTTGTTGTATGCAACCGTTACCTATTGGTTAGGATATTAAAAACCAATATTATTATATAAGCACACATAAGCTAATAACCAATCGAACAAAGATATCAAGTCGATCTACGATAACGTTTCCACTATACGTAACAGGCTAAAAGAGCAAGTATGTACTTCTGCAGACATAGTAGCAAAGGCAGAACAGTAGTTAAGGCCAAGGCTAAGGGAATAAATGTTTAATCTGAAGACACCAAAAAGGTAAGGGAGACACGATTTCTAGTTCATCTATAACCTCAAAACAAACTCATCACTCCATCTGCACTCATGCTTTTAACTTAAGAATGAAAGTCCAGAACACATGCAACGCAAAATCACACTGAAATATCAACAGCATTTGACAGTTCAGTGTTAGTTATAACATCTTAAGCGCCCGACATACTGAAAGTTCAGGATTTGAAACAATCAACAGCTACAATGTATTAGTAGGACTGTAAGAGGTCTGCAGACAGGTATGCCAGAGGAGTACAGGGATCCCTACTGCCCCGCAGGACTTAAGAATCGAACCCTGAATCGTTACGAAATCCTAACAACCTGAAAAATTCTAAATCCTCAACAAGTTGGCTTCTAAGCACACAATTAGAGAAGATAATTACTTGATGTCAGACCACTTTGATCTTCAGTTACACCAAGTAAATGATGGTCCAGCTTACAATACAAGTTTCTCTAATCATATGAAGAATTCATGCAAACAAAGTACACCATCAATCCATCATGTATACAAGCCCAAATTTACAAACTTTGAAACCTTCATCACTGCAAAACAGGTTAGATCATACATTCATACTTATACAAATAAATAAACAAGCTGATCAAAAGAACAGAAGAAATTTACAAAAACCCAGAAATCATACTCCTATAAAATCCCAATTGAAACATAAAAATCAAATCGTTTTAATTTAAATACCAATTGAATTAAAACCCACAACCCAATTTCAAGCTTATGAAAGAAGATTGAGAAATTACCCCAAGGATAGGATCTTCAGGAGCTTGAACAACATGGGCAAACACAGAATTATTACCACCAAACCCAGAAGTAATTGACGGATATACCCCTTCATCATCAGATGACTCCATTGTTGAGAGCTTCAAATGTCTAGCTAGAGTGCTCAATCTTCTAGCTGAAGTTTCACTTGATGATAACATTGATGTCTTAATATTATGATCCATTTTTGTTTTTGTTCTTTCTTTCACTAAAATTTTATGTTATTGATCTTTGATGTTCTGTCTCCTGGTAGCGTAAATCAGAAGGAAGATTGAAATTGCCGTCGTTTCTTCTATTTGATGTGTGCTTTCAATTTTGGAGTAGAAGCAAAATGCGGAAAATGTTACGTGCGGGAACAAGAGAGAAGATCTGGAGATGGGACCCACTTTACGAACGGTGGCAACGAAAATTTGGCACGACTTTCCAGGTTCGAACTGACAGTATTATCGTTATCTGATACGCCTTGATATGTGTACTGAAGTAATCTCAACCCAAACCCGAACCCAAACCGAATCAAAAATCGATTTTCAGAACGCAGAAATCTTGAGGATCAGGTGTCCGGACTGGTAAACTCTAGACAATAGTTTTCTCACTTTTATGACGAAACCATCTTATCGTATATTATCATTGTCATGTTATTTTTTTAATATTAATATGTTACTTTTGAAAATACGCTATAATTATTTAAAGATAACCTACTTTAAAAGTAATATAATAATCTCTCAAAAATAACATATTTAAGTGGTTTTATAGGGTTTTATATAATGAAACCGTCTCATATAAGAATTTAAATTTAAGTGGACCGGTTAGTTAAAAAGATCATAGAACGACTGAAGTGCACCCTCCAATGCTCATTATAGCATTCTGAATTTATCATAGCGATAATTCCATTAAGATTGGTACGACATTTCATTCACTCAAAAGGATTACTATTATTAATACTCGCAAGTAATGGAGTATGATTTACTTTAAATTATAGTCACATTCAATATTTCAATCATGCACTCCAAAATATACTTGGCTCAAGCCTATAGGTAGTTTTATTACTAATTGTCACACCTCACACATAAGTAGTACAAGTCTTTTCGCTCACGGGGAGAATTTCAAACCAAAGACAAACAAATGAAAAGAGAGCGGAAAGAGTACATACGATCAATCTTACTGCATACTCAAAGTTATCAAGCACTACGGAGACGAGCGTCCAAATATTTTGCACAATCAAGTAGAACATTAATGTATAAATTGGCATCCGGAGCATCCTCGTTTTTTTTCTCATACTCAAAAGTCCACTTCACTATACAACCCTTATTGTCACGTTTTGGAATTGCTTGAAACTTGGTCTTAAAGCTCTTGTAGTAGCTTCTCAATCGACCGTGCCCCTCGATGTAATTGTAGCTCACACACTTGTTATCCTCATCTACCTCGATTACTTTTGTCTTGACGAAATCATAACAACCATCTGCATGCTCAGGGATACAACAAATGAACTTTATATATATAGCAAAATAAAAACAAATGAAAAAAACCGTTAGAGGTTTATGTTCTAGACAAAACAAAACATTACTTACTAGCACGAAAATGCCAAGTAGTGATAGCATCAATTGAGTGCCATGAAGTCCCTTCATTTAATTCGATTTTGGGGTATTTATCAGGACACCATTCGGAAATTAGATTTGTATTTCGAGTCCAAAGATGGAAGAACTTCTCTGCATGAGATTTAATCTCTACTTGCCCTTCAGCCCTTTGAAGTTGAGCCATATTGTTTTCTTTATTTAGAGGAATAATGTGTTGCAAAATAATTTAATTTCTGTTGAAAGATTTAGAGGTAGAATATCTTTATATATATTGATCGAAGTACGTGGGATTCCTTTCATATAGTAGTTAGTAGTACTAGCTAGGATGCCAATAACTCACAAGTTGTAGTAGAACAAAACTTTAATTTCTAACAGATTCCCCATTGGCAAATCGGAGTATGTGAGGAAAATTCTTTATGGATCAATGTATCATCTAGTTATATGCATGGAATAATCTGTCTTATCGGATTATTATAGGAGATGAATGTATGTATGTGGCTCGTTCTGAAGTGATTTCGAAAAGTATATGCTAAGTGTGATGGCTTAAGAAACCGAATAAAAGACCGAAACTCGTGTAATGTATGTTTTAAGTTGTACTTGAAGGTTTATTTAGTTGTTATTTGTTAACAAGTATTTTTCTTAAAGCAAGTTTTGGAATGGAGTAGTAGTGTGGGGTTAACATATGGAAGCTTCTTGTTGACTTCATCAAGGGAGTTTAACTAGGGAACAAGGTGCGGTAACAGTCTGAAACTCTTGAGTTATCCATACATTCGAGATATTAATAAGAATAAGAAGTGTATATATATGGAAGATTGGTGCGCGTAACGACTCTCAAGTGTACCAAAAAAAAAAAAAAAAAAAAAAAAAAAAAAAAAAAAAATCTCTACGTGCTAAGAATTCTTATTTAAACCTTTTGGCTGGCATTCTTTATTTTCGTTTTAAAATTTTGTTGATCTAGATAGACTGATAGAGTGTTTTGAAATGATCAATGGATGAAAGTTCAAGTTGATTAATAGCCTAAAGCCCTAAAATAAGATTGAACGTACTCCCTCCATTTCATAATTCATTTGTTTACGTTGGGCCTAGGTTCCCCTCACAAAACCCGCCCCAACTTAAACAAATAAATGAAATGCAGGGAGTACATTGTGATAAAAGTAGCTAGGTTTTCTTGAGAGTTTTGAGTTTGGCAAAGTCTCATATGAGACGCACGGTTTCACAGTAAATTATTGCGAGACCATTTTAATTGGTTAAAAAGTGACAAGTTTAATATTATTTATGACCATTGTACTGCTTTTAGATAGGAATGGTTTTAGTTCGTAACTAACTGACATTTGTTGTGATATAAATCAGTCACGCTAACAGGAGTATAATGGTCACTAAACTCGTAAAAGAGGTCACTATAGAAACGAATAAGATGGTCTCACAATAAGATAGTCTCACACAAGACTTATGGAGTTTGGCAAAGCTTCATATGAGTACCTAGCCATTCTCATGTCCTTGATGATGTAGATGAGAGATACTGAATTAGTTGTTGACTCATTGCTTGGAGATTCTAAGAAGTATGAACGATGATAATGAATCATGGTGTGATGTAGGAATTTTAGTGACTTTGTGAGCATATATAAGACTTGTCTCAACCTTTTTTCTATTATTGATAAGTTTAGACGTTTCATATATGCATGCGTTAAATATTAGACCTTTGACATTTGATTAATTAGCACAGTAATTAAGTACTTGTAAATACTCTTTTCATTCTTTAATTTGTTACTATTTGGCTTAAATTTCGAGATTCAAACCAAACGTTAACAATGCAATCCAATAAAGGAGCAAAATAGCTATGCTAGTATTCAACCCATTGATCATTGCTTGTTTTACATAAGGCGAGATCCAGCCATATATTTTGCACAACCAAGCAGAAATTCGATGTAGAGATCTGCATTTGGAGCATCCGCATTCTTCTTCTCATATTCGGAGCTCCACTTAACAATACACACCCCATCACCCTTTGGAATTGCTTGAATCTTGGACTTGAAACTCTTGTAGTAATTCTTTATGTGCCCATCGATACAATTGTAGCTCATTGACTTGCCATTTTCATCTATCTCCGTCACTTTCATCTTGATGAACTCACGACGACCATCTGCACATAAATACATAATGAATACATATATATAAGCGCAGACATTATTTAAACAATAATGATCGAATTGAGTCTCTTAAAATTGGGGTAGCCTTATCGGACCGAGCTTATGAACTCATGGGTCCTGAGTGTTTGCGCCACTGTACTAGGCCAACTACTTGTGCGGAAAACAATTCACTTAAAAATAATCTATCAGTTCTTGATACTAGTGCATACATAATTAGTGCATAATTGCTCATTTACGGTATACTAGTATGTTGATTGAGCCGTACATATATCTCGTACTATATGATCCATCAGACAGTTCCATGCATACAAGAAAAAGTTCGACAATTGAATACACGAGTAACAATAAGGGGGTGTTTGGTTCACCAATTTTGGGGGGATTGGAAACGGATTGGATTCACACTCCATTACATTGTGTTTGTTTTGATTTTTTTTTGTTTTTGAATCCTTTCTCACTCCCTTTCCAATCCCACAAAATGAATCCTACCAAAAACCCAAGGTTACAAAATTGAATCCCCTCCTTATCATTTTCTCTCTCCTCCCTTCCCCCTCTCTCTCCCCTCCAACACCCCAACCCCCACTGGACCACCGCGCACCACCGCCGGTGATGCACGCCCCACCACAACTGTCGCCGGCGAAGCCACCGGTCGACCGGCGACCATACCGGCGACATCGCCGGACCCACCGCCTGACCCACCGTGCCTTCTTTTCTCCTTTCTCCTTATTTTCTCTTCTTCTCTTCTCCCTTCTCTTCCTCCTTCCACTCCCGTCGCCGCCGCCCCATGCCTCTCCCGCCACTTCGACCCCGCCGCCATCATCCACAAGCATCACCACTGCCGCCCTCACTCACCCCCAATGCTTTTTTTTTTCTTGAAAAAACGAAAAATCAAACTTAAATCTCAAGATCTACGATTTATTGAGTAGAAAAAGTATAAACTAATTACATAGTGATGTTAATTATTCAATTATGGTTAGAATGGTGGTGTTAGTGATTAGGATGGTCGTGGTTGGTGTGGTCAACGACGGCGGCGGCAGGGTGGTCAACGGTGGCGGTCGAGGGAGGAGAGAGAATAGTTGAGGTGATGGTGGTTATTTTTATTTAAAGATAAATTTACCATTTTGCCCCTAATTATGTAATCACTCCATTCATATATTTAACCAAACAATGTTTAAAAAGAATGAAACTTGATTCCAATCCGTTTCCATTCTTGATTCCAATCCGTTTCCATTCCAAAATGTGAACCAAACGCCCCCTAAGTAAATATCAACAATATATATACTTACTGACGTACGACATAATGCCAAGTGATGAGAGCACCAACTTTGTGCCAGTGAGTGCCCTCATGCAACTCAATGTTGGGGATTTTTTCAGGGCATATTTCTGAAAGAACATTTATCTTTCGGGACCAGGCATTGAAGAACTTGTTAGCTTCACATGTAAGCTCAATTTTCCCGTCAGCCCTTTGAAGTTGAGCCATTTTCTAATTATTATATATGTTTTAAGAGATATATTGCTTGTATATATGATCGATTGTCTTTGTAATGGACAACTAAATGTATGTATCTTAAGCTGGGCTATATATATAGAACTCCCATGCACTATTGACGATTAATTAAAGAAAAGAACGAACTACGCGTACCACCATATCTCTATATATGGCTGCGGATTTTGCAACCGCAATAATATAATGTTATGTTTTCCCTCCAAAATAAAAAAGGGCGATGATTTTCCCAAAACATTAATTATTACTGTCAAGTAGGAGTCACTAAATCTAATCCATATAATGGACATATTTACCTTGGAAGATACTACTTTGTTTTTGCAAAATCATCACCCAATGAAAAAGGTATGACCTAATATATATGCCATGTATATATAGTAGGTGGAGCATATATGGTTATGGTGGATGTAGAATATAATCGTCCCATTTGGAGGGGGGGGGGGGGGGGACCGCACTTAGTTGTGTTTGGGAAGTCGTCAAGGAGGAATATCAGCGAAGAGGAAGTATGCCGTCAATAATTCTGATTCCGATCCATGTCTCTATTGAAATAATCGTTCCACAGGGAAGGGAATAAAAGCTAGTTCAATAGTTCATTCGATGTTGAAATCACAACTATTAAGTACATACGGAGTACATTATCTGAGAATTTTCTTTTCTTAAAAGTCAATTATTACTATTCTGAATTAATCTATCTTGTTGATCATATGGGATTAATTAAACAAAAGAACCAACTACTCCCTCCGTTTCTTTTGTTTCTTTACGTTTCGTTTGAATATGTGAGAGAAATTCAAACGAAACGTAAAGAAACAAAAGAAACGGAGGGAGTAGATAGTTCTCATCGTAATTTTCCTCACAATGGGTCCTCCATTTTCACAGTTGGGTCTAGGTAGTTTGGCGTCATATCTCATATGTCCTTAATTCCGTATGCACTATACAAGGCTTATTAGCCCTTGAGCCTTCGGTATTATTCATTTAAAGTATACAATAATAACTTCTTTTATTAGGTATATATAAAAGGAATCACACATGAGGATAATTCCAATACTGAAGGAGTATATTCATTTGCAAAGTTTTCACAGGTACTTGTAGAAATTCAAAGTAATATTTTTTAGCCACTAAAGTAAGACAAAGAAGTATTTTTTTCGCCACTAAAATGAAAATGGTGAGATCTAAAAAACACCAAAGTCGTACTTGGTATTTATAAAACCAATGTTAAAATACTTGTTTTTGTAACATACTTTAAACTATTTGGGTATTTAATAAACACCAATAAATAAATAAAATTAATAATTCAATAAAAATATGTTCTTACTTCCAGAAATTAAGAAATATAGGCTTGTTTCACAATAGGTAAGATATAAATCCAGTTCATTAATCTAAAAAAAACAAAACCAATTCACATATATAGTTGATCAAGTGCAAAAAAAATAAAAAAATAAAAAAAAATTACTTAACATGATCGTACGGTATTGTAAAGTCCAAAAGTAGTAACGGTAGAACAAAGAAGATTTTAGATTGTAGCGTGGCTTTCGTAGAGAAAATCGATGACGGAGAATTAGATAAGAAGATGAACAAGCAACTACTTAACTACCCTAGAGGAGAGAAGAACGCCTTACTTCGTTTTTTTTTTCTTTTTTTTTTTTTTGCGTAGAAAAATAATTTAAGAGGTAAAATAAAAGCTAACCGTTTTTTTTTTTTTTAATGTTTTGCATGTTTTAGTGTTTAATAAATATTCAAATAGTTTAAAATGTGTTACAAAAATAATTTTTTCAATTTGGAAAACTCTAAATTTCAAGTGCGACTTTGGTGTTTTTTAGATCCCACCCTCCTCACTTTGGTGGCTAAATAATATCAAGCCGTACCAATTTAAACTTCTCATGAAATTTAAAATCATTTCACATATTCAAATATCATGGTAAGTTTAATTTGAGACGGAGTGATACTTCTTCTATTTGGTAGATATTAGCCATGTTAAGTAAACATGCATTTACATCCCATTTTAGTAGCCTAGTACAACATTTAATTTCTTGCACTACAAAAAAAAAAAAAAAAAAAAAAAAGGGCCAAGACCAGTGTTTGCAACCACTTGGAAATTGGTGCACATTATCCAGTCATTTATTTATTATTATATATAACAGTAGTATAATAATATCAATAATTGTGCACAAATGGGTCAATATATAGACTCATGCATAGTGCTTTTCTCCGTTTAACATTTATATGTGTTGGAGAAATTCAAATCGATGATTAACGTATAACATAAGGCAACGGAGGGAGTAGTAGTACGTCTGATCAAGCAGTGCAGAGGCGATCACCCATGCCTTTGGCCAGACCAAGGAGAAAATGAACATAGATATTTGCATCCGGAGCATCTTGAGTCTTGTTCTCACATTCAATGCTGATCTTCACGAAACAACCACCATCACCCTTTGGAATTGCTTGAATCGAAGACATGAAACTGTTGAAGTACTTCCTTAAGAAGTCTCCATCGACGTAATCGTAGTTCACGTACTTGCTCTTCTCATCTACCGCTGTGACCTTCTTCGCCACAAATTCATGACGACCATCTACATACGAGTATTATACATTCAACGAATTAATGAACAACCATGTATTTATACAAGTCTTCATAATTACGTAAAGGTGTATGTGCACACCTTATCAACTTTCGTAAAATATCAGTTAAATTGGTCGACATCTGTAGACGTGTATGTATAGTAAGTAAATCAACACCTGTACTTACCGTGGATATAATGCCAAGTCTTGACAGCACCAACTGAGTGCCAGTTAGTGCCCTCATGCAACTCAATTTTTGTAAATTTATGAGGGCAAACTTCTGGGGGGCAAACTTCTGGGAGAAGATTGGGTCCAAGCATTGAAGAATTTTTCAGCCGGACATTTGAGCTCAGTTTTCCCTTCGACCCTCTGAAGTTGAGCCATTTTCTTTGTAATAAATAAGTAATACAAATAGTGTAGTAGTGATGTCTCTGGAGTTCGTTTGAAAATTTACGGTTAGGGTGATGGCTATGTATAGAAGCAGTAGAGACATCAATAATCCAATATAAAGTGTGTTATTGGAGGTCAGCAGAACATGTAAACACAAGTAGGTGATTGTTAGATTAACAAGTGAGCTAAAAGTCTAGATTGATAGTTATTGTTCAAACAATGAATTTATACTTTAACATGCCCCCTCACATGAATGCCCTTTGGGCATGAAACGTGGACTAAAGCGCATTCACGTGGACTATATATCAATCCATAGACGGCAATTTGTGCTTGACCTGCACTTGACTTGACTAAGGATGGGGTTACGAGGATTTGACCTTGAGAATTCAGGAAAGAGGCTCTGATGCCATATTAAATTAACAATTGAGACAAAAGTCTAGATTGATAGTGAGAAAGAGTCCACTTCATAAATCCAATGAGGTTTCATCCTAAAACTAATTGGCAAGTAACTCCTTGCATTGGTTTATAGTGATAAATTAGAAATTTAATTTAATTTTGTTGAATCTTTCACGAAAATTATTCTTGACTCTTTCAATTCGATCCGCCAATTTTACGTACGTATAGACAAATGTGGACATGAAGAAGTACACAAATGACTACAAGGCAAAAATTTTATTCCCATGTGATCATCCACAAACCTGAGAAAAGATGCATCAGTTTTTCTATACTTTTTTTTTTTCAAAAGTAAAACATCTTCAGAACATGTACGCAAAGTGTACCAGATCTTGACCCTTTTACTCAGGGTATCACTTAATCTGTCAGATGACAAAAGACAAGAGAGGGGATAAGGAGGTGGCATGGGTATATCTTGAGTCTGTAGGATGTTGAGACCCCATTTAGCCACTCAATCAGCCGCTTGTTTAGCTTCACGGAAAATATGCGCAATTTTGAAGTGTCGAAACCGGTGTAGCAGCCGAGTTAACGTTGCATCCCGAATAAGAGTGTCGATAAGTCATGGACAACGGAATGTACCCCGGAGACAGTTAATGACAATTAATTGTCTCCATCAATATGCATTTCTTGAATGTTGAGCCGTTGGGCAGCAAGAAGACCATTACGCAACATTGTTGCTTCGGCAACCAAAATTAAGCAGATTCCAAGATTCGTGGAGGAGATATGAACGGGTTCACCGATACTATCGTGAATGACGAATCAGCGGTGTTATCAATATATGTCATATTATACTCAAGGACGGTTGAGGTAGACACGTGGAGCTAGGTTTGGAGGAGTAGATGGTTATATACTTATATACATGGGTGGATGACGATGTTTAAATAATTGTCCACATACGTGTTGGAAAGAGCTGGCAAGGAGGAGTGTATAACCACGTCCTTAAGTTTAGTTAGGTTTCATTCTAAAACTAACAGGCAAATTGGTAATAGAAGGAGCTAGTAGTCCACTACCTTATAAAGGTAGTGTTACACCATTACAATTTTTTTCAATGTGGAACAACAGCTCACACATAAATTTCCCAACAATACGTAGGTCCTCATATAACCATCCAACTTCATAGACTTCTGTTCTTAAGGCTGTTGTGACTCTGCGGTACATATCTTGTTCTCTAATTAGCTAACTTAGAAAATGATGAGCTTAGTTTCAAATTAGAACTAATGTATAAAGGGCAGCTCGGCGCACATTGGCGTCCCCGCTAAGCGAGGGTCCGGGGAAGGGTCCCACTGCAAGGGTGTAATGAGGGCAAACCTTCCCTTGTCAATTTATTTGACAAGAGGCTGCTCCCAGGACTTAAACCCGTGACCTATCGATCACACGACAACACCTTTACCGGTGTGCCAAGGCTGTATATATATCGAAAATACATGTATCGGCTAGCGGCCAAGGAAGAGTATGCTGTACGTTAATTCTGATCTCATGGGGAGAAACGTATAATAGTTGCATGGTACGGTGTTGGGAAATCACACAACGTTCTAATTGTGGGGAAACTAGCAAAAATTCTTGTTTTATATACGTATAGTATAGACCCCTAACACATGTATCTACTGAGTTCTTTTGGGTCTCTACGTTTACTTTGAAATCATTTTCACATATCCATTCGAACTGTAAAGGCGTAAACCATTTTTTTGGTACAAATGGATTGACATACTTATTTCAAATAATGTATTCTTTCCGTTCCGTCTTTCTTAGCTTAGCTTGTTGGAGTGTCAAAGAAATTCTAATAAAAACGTTAAGAATAATTCAAACGAAAAGAGATAGTAGTAATACTCCGTAATTATTATTCAATAGTATTCTACGCCATGATATAAGTATGTAAATCAAGTGATGATCACGCATTGCAGAGACGAGCATCCATATCTTTGGCACAACCAAGCAGTAAATCAATGTACATGTCTGCATCTGGAGCATCCTGAGTCATCTTCTCATAATCAAAGCTCCATTTCACAAAACAGCCACCATCACCCTTTGGAATTGCTTGAATCGTGGACTTGAAGCTCTTGTAGTACTTCCTTAAGATGTGTCCATCGATATAATCGTAGTGCACAGATTTGCTTTTCTCGTCTACCTCTACGACTTTTGTCTTCACAAATTCATGACGACCATCTGCATGTAGATATACATACACATTCGATGAATGAATCTATTTATTGAAAAAACATAGTTCAAGTTGTGCACACCTCAAGAGTTCTAAACTAAAAAATAGAGTGCAGATATGTTTTCAAATTGATCTAGGGTTATTTATTTTTAGGCTCTAATTTGGCACATTAAATTTGTCCTTGTAATACATAACCTTTTTTTTGGGTGTATAAATTAAAGGGAGCATTAATGCTAACTTAATTTTTGCGGATATTGAACTCGTGTTATGAGTATCATTCCTCGATCAATCTACGATTGAAATTATAAGTTTAATTGCGATATCAATATATATTAGTTAGAGACTAATTTAGTTTTGGTCTCTGATTTTGGTCTCTAATTTGAGAAATTAGAGATAAATTACACAATGGTCGGTCTCTAAAACGTTAGCTAAACAACTGTTCTCTTGTACTGATACCTGAAAATGTAGTAAGTGAATAATAAGTCAACAACAATTCTTACCATGGACATAATGCCAAGTCTTGACAGCACCAACTGAGGCCAGTAAGTGCCCTCTTGCAACTCAATTTTTGGAAATCTATCAGGACAAATTTCTGAGAGAAGATTCAAGGATTTAGTCCAAGCATTGAAGAACTTGTCAGCTGGACACTTGAGCTCTATTTTCCCTCCAGCCTTTTGAAGTTGAGCCATTTTTCTTATTAGTAAAATATATACTTCGTAATACTTAGTAAAATAGCTATTTCTCTTAAGTTCGCTTCTTCGAAAAGTCAAGGTATGGCTGATGGCTATTTATAGAAGCGAAGCTGAGGAGATTGGTATAAACCATGTTATGGGAGGTTGGCTGACCACGCAAATAAATTAGTGAATCACAAGCTACTATTGCTAGATTTTCATGTAAATTATTCTTAGCTTTTTAGATTCGCTAACTATATAAAAGTACATGGTCATAAAAAAATTACACAAATGATAATGAAAAAGAGTTGATTCCCCATATACTAGTCCACAAACTTGAGAAAAGATTCAATGTTATCACATTATCACAGAAGTATACGGAGTATGTCATATTATACCTAAGGACATAGTAGGAGATGGGAGTATATTAGGTTTTATAGTGGATGATCTCGAATATAATCGTCCTCGTACGTAGGTCATTCGACATCACATCCTCATGGTTAGATGATCGTCAAGGCTGTTCATAGCCAGATATAAGTGCATATTAGTTTATGGCGACTTGTTCTTTTGATTCAACTTAATTAAACAGTGATTAGTTTGATTTGGATTATTGAATTTAATAAATTTAGATCAAAATTATATATAGAGTATAACCTCTAGTGATCAAATTTTAATTTATAAATGTTTAATTAGTTAGCTGTTGTGAATTGCCTTTATTTATTGGTTTGTTTTTAACAAATTCACATCCGATCGGCACAACTCAAATATGTACCCATATCGACAAAGTAGGGAGTAGTGATCAAATCAAAAGAAGGCCGAATTCAGTCACTTTGTAAAAGTTGCACTTTCTCAGTTTTCAAAGTTGTTTACATTTAGTATGAATTACATTTCACATATACAAACGAATTGCTGCAAATTAAAGAGCCAGAAAATGGAGGGAGTAAAACTGTTTTGGTACAAATGCATTGACATGCACACTTGTTTCAAATGCATTATCTCTCCATGCATTTGTTCCGTAAAAATGTTAACATTTTGTTGGGATATGTCAAAGAAATGCAAACCAAACATTGATGATAATTCAAGCTAAGGGAACATAGATAGTATTATTTAGTAGTAGTACTCGATCAATGATCGATCTAAGTATGTGAATTGAGTGATTGATCGATGCATGATCAAGCAGTGCAGAGACGAGTATCCATATCTTTAGCACAACCAAGCAGAAAATCAATGTAGATATCTGCATTTGGAGCATCCTGAGTCTTCTTTTCATAATCAAAGCTCCACTTCACAAAACAACCACCACCATCACTACCCTTTGAGATTACTTGAAACTTGGACTTGAAGCTCTTGTAGTAGTTTCTTAATATGTGTGCATCAATGTACTCGTAGTTCACTGACTTGTTCGTCTCATCTATCTCTGCGATTTTGACCTTAACAAATTCATGATGACCATCTGCACGTAGATATACAATAGTTACAAATAAATATGTTGGTAGATGACATGAACAATCGTTTTTGAACAAATGAAAATGGAAAATTCGACAACCTTTAATTTAAATAACGTACCAAAAGAGTGAGTACAAATTGATGAGCAAAAATGATACCCCGAATATTTAATTTTAGGAAAATTTTCATTTTGGGTACCCAAAGTTTGGACAAATTCCACTTTGGGTACCTCTAGCTATATTTATGTATCTATTTGCAGTGAATGAGTTATTTTACATATGTACATGTATGCATGACTAAACCAGTGACTTTATTAAATCGAAACTTGGTACAAAGTAAAAAAAAAAATATAGTCTTGTGAAATTTATGAGGTTCATAAGTATCTATTTTTGGGTGCAATTAAATTAGTAATAAAAAAAATTACAATTAGCTAGTAGAAACATAAATTTCATATTAAAAAAAAAAAGAATATCGTTCAAGAAATTTTTGTTAGTAAAAATGTAAATATATGGAGTGTACATTATTGTCATGCTACCAAATAAATAAACCACATAATTTGTAAATATTGCACTCGTAATTCTTATGAATATTTTTGTTCAATAAAAAGAGATATAGAGTTTTCAAGAATTGGTTTAGAACCTTAAATTAGTCTTTGTTTTATCAACAAAATGATCATGTTTGAAAAAAATGATCAAGATTCAATAATATTGTTGATGAAATAAAAAGAATTGGTAAAATTTTATTTTTCGTTATTGAACCCAATGTGGAACAATGTCCAAACCTTAGGTACCCAAAGTGGAATTACTTGAACATAAAGTGAAATTTGTCCAAATCTTGGGTACCCGAAATGAAAATTTTCCTAAATATTTTTATTTCATAAAAAATATTATTGAGTCTTGATCTTTTATTTTTTAACATGATCATTTTGTTGATAAAACAAAGACTAAATTAAGGCTCTCGGCTAATTCTTGAAAATTCTATCTCTTTTTATTGAACAAACATCTTCATAAGAATTACGAGTGCAATATTTACAAATTATGCGGTTTATTTCTTTGGTAGCATAACAATAATATACACTCCTTATATTTACGTTTTTACTAACTCAATTTTCTTGAACATACTTTTTTAAGTTTTTGAAATTTATGTTTATACTCTAGCTAATTGTAATTTTTTTTTTTTTTACTAATTTAATTGCACCAAAAATTAGATATTATGAACCTCATCAATTTGAAAAGAAAATTATATATTTTTTTTAGTTTGTACCAAGTTTTGATTTAATAAAGTCATTAATTTAGTCATGCATGTAGATATGTAAAATAACTAATTTACCACAATTAAATACATAGATTTAGCCTGGTACCCAAAGTGGAACAATGTTGAAACGTTGGGTATCCACTTTGGGTACCCAAAATGGAATTACTCAAACCTTGGGTATCTAAAGTGAAATTTGTCCAAATCTTGGGTACCACAAATGAAAATTTTCCTTAATTTTAATATATTTCATATTCAAGCACACGCTAACATCCTAAAAAAACAAAGGGAGTACTTACCGTGAACATAATGCCAAGTCTGGACAGCACCAATAGCGTGCCAGTGAGCCCCCTCATGCAGCTCAACTTTGGTATATCTATGCGGGCACCATTCTGAAACAAGGTTTGATTCTCGAGTCCATGTATTGAAGAACTTTTCAGCTTCACATTGGAGCTCTACTTCCCCTTCAACACTTTGAACCTTACTCATCATATTCTTTAATATTATGGTCTTAATTTAGAGGTTTAATTTGGTGGGATAAGTGCTATGTATGTGCTATATAAAGTCATATAGAGGTACGTGTAATCCTCAAATGATTACACTTAGAAGCATAAAAAAAGCAGGTGCACATGGATTAGTCAATAATAGGAGGAAAATTTGTTTATTCTTCAGATTGTGAATATGTAATTTTAGACTTTTAGTATGTAGGTCCGAAGGGTCAAATTACGCCATAACATATATACTCTCCCGTTTTATTAAGTTCTTTACGTTTTGTTTAATATGTGAGATTGAGGAGAAGTTGAAATAGAACGTAACGTATTCATGTTATTTACTTGAATGATCACGTTAAATCCGTGTATAATGAGCGAGTTTGTTTAAACATAACAACTCAATCACAAATTATGAATCGAAATCTGTCATTTTTTTTCTTTGGATACACATGAACAACTAATTGTTGGGAGTATGGATATTTTGAATTCAAGACAACCCTTAAGCAGGTTAATCTCCTAACAAAATTATTGACTAAGAACCACTAACAAAATATCCATTAGAAATTATTACAATTTTTTTTTTTTTTTTTACAACAATAAGGATATATGTACGCACCAGATTAGTTAATCCTTCTAGACAGGGCATCATCCAATCTGTCAGAAGACAAAATACAAGAGAGCGGGTAAGGAGGTGACCGGAGTATATCCTGAGTATTTAGGTTGTTGAGTCCCCATTTATCCATCCAATCAAACGTTTAATTAATTTTACGGAAAATATGCGAAATTGTGAACGGTTGAAAATGCTGTAGAAGTTGAATGGCATCCTGGATCGTCTTATCCGTGACAAATCTGACAATACTCAATAGTCAACACATGGCTTGGATGAGATAAAAAACATTAAATATAAGGTAAGCTTTACCAACACGACATGTATTATCACCGATCGTCTTCAACTCTTTATTTAAGGCCGCCAGAATAGAAGAAAACTGAGATTCAGAAGTAGTTTGTATTAAAAAGAGATTGGACGGGACCCATTAGTGACCAATCAACGCCGAAGAACTTCTCCAATGTTAAATTTTTTTTTGTTGTAGTTTAGCTTTGTGGGCTACATCAGTAGCTCATGCATTGTATTTTTTTTCATACTTGTATAGCCTGACAAGCAATGTAGCTCCACTAAGCAACACTGCTTGAGATTTTAGGAAATTAAAAAAAATAATTAAAAAAAAGTGAAATAATGAAATAATATCATTTTTAAAAATAAAACTAAAAATATTTTAGATTTCAATTGAAAATACATTACTTGTAGTTTGGCATTGCAAAGGAAATAGTGTAGTTTGGTCAGGCTGCTTATTCATCACCTCTCTCATACATGGATCCTACATGTCAACTACAACTGTTAGGGGTGGATTTTCACTCTATAAAGTCCTGGAGCTACCATGTACTATGGATCATGAAATTACCATGTACTATGAATCCTGGAATTGTCCTGCAGAAATCAGAAATTACCCTATAGAGTTGTACGGGATACAAGAGTTTCTACAAGGAAAGTCATAGGTCGTTTGAATGGGCCAACAAGAGTTATTTCTATTAATTCTCATTGATTATGAAGATATTGCAGCAATAATGAAGATATTCCAATTAATGGGGCTGTTTAATATGGATATTATGGTGCATTTATGACATTAAATGCTATGGGGTAAATGCTGATTTGGGGGTTATAGAGCTGTAGAGAGTGACTTAAGGGAGGAGCAATAAATGTCGTTATTCAATGACAAGCAAATGGGCAACTATAAAAGAAGACTTCAAGACAAAGAAGATCATCTGAATCATACTTATATACTTACACTCGAAATCCTATACACCTACTATTGTATTCCTAGCTTAGAGCTCTAAAAGTAATTATACGTCACCTACAACGCATCTAGTGGAATACTTGGTGGGACAAAGTCATCCCCCGTTGGTTTTTCCCTTATTCAAAAGGGTTTTCCACCTACAAAAGTCTCTTGTCTTATTTGTTCATCATCTTTACTTATTTCTTGTATCATCTATGTTTATTACCCTGTACGGAATCTTACGTCCCCTCCGAAATCCTACATCCCCAATTCGTTATTCTACGTCCCCGATCATCTATCCTACGTCCTCGACCCATAGTCCTATAGCCCAGACCCCTAGAGCTATAGCCCAACACCTAAAAACTCAGTTCCCTATAGTTGTACAGTGACTAGATACCCCCTAAGTCGAAAACAGGCCATAGAGCAGATTTTTGACCAAAACACAAACTACAATGCTTGTAGTTTAGTATTGGAGATGCTTTAGGTTCCATTCATCTCTTTCCACTTTAGATACTCCTTCCCTAAGTGGTTTTCTTAAATTAGAATCAGATCTTCTAGAGTTATTATTTACTCCCTCCGTCCCCCTTCAAACACACCACTCCTTTTTTCACGTGGATTAAGGTGGTGTGGTTTGTTTATTATTGTTGGAGATAGTGAGTGGTTTGTTTATTATTATTGGAGATAATGGATGATTTGTTTATTATTTTTGGAGATAACTAGTTTGCATGGCCGGCCCGCGCCCGGGCTATATATCTATATTGTTATATTCATTTTATGAAAGCATCAGTTTATTTTTGTTATAATATTATTAGCAACACTATTATTTTTCATAAATTAGCTTACCTCGCATCATAATCACCATAAATTATATTATTTTCTATAAATTAGCTTATCACCATAATCACCATAAATTATATTATTTTCCATAAATTAGTTAATAATTTTCATATTATGTAATTACTTAGTGCTATCCAATTAATGAATGTCAAGTGTCCTGCTAGGAAAGACTTGGTTTCAAGTTTTAATGTATAATAGTATTAGATAGGTAGTTTGTTTATTGTTTTTGGAGATAGTGGAGGGTTGATTTATGGTGAAAGCTTACCTCATTTAGAAAGTTTTGAAGGGGTGTTTAAAGAAATACATCTCGAAAAGGAAACTGGGGTGTTTAAAGGGGGACGGAGGGAGTATAGTTTATTTACTAAAAATTAAAATAAATTACAAGAAATTGGTTGGGAGCCGAGATATGATTTGAGCCCCCACGCCCTTTGCTATGGAAAAACCAATCCTAGTAAAAATATGAGCTGCAGCCTGCGCACCGATATCCTGCGTCATGGAGAACTGTTGAATCCGTTTAAACAGAGCAACAACCGTGGGTTTCAACTCCCCCAAAGAGAAGAAAGAGAAGGGAAGGAAGCCATAACTCAAAGCAGCGCACCTAACCTCATACTTAGCACGTTTACGATCGGCCGATTCCCGCACCATCTTACCTGTTTCAAAAGAAATCATTCTCGTCCGAGTTAAAGGCGACGCCTCAGTCAAATTGACGCAAACATCGCGCCCTCGATCCCAAGAATAAAGCAGCATATCTGCTGGGCGAAGAGGCCGACCATCTGCACCAATCATACCAATGTCAACCTCTTTTCCAGCTGAGATCACTAACCGATAACAGATGTCAACCAGCGTGTCACGAACAACATTATGCCGATGTTTGACGCCAACAACATTATGCCGATGTTTGACGCCAACCACTTTTGTACATAGAATTATAAATAATATCTAAAATTTTAAAGAAGAGAATATACTCTATATAATAGAGTGACATATACATTTCAGATAAATTTCATAAAAATTAATTTCAAAGGATTTTGATCCGTTTTTTTAGTGTAGATTAAGTTCTCTATGATTTAAAAGGTATAGTTTCAAATTTCTCATATCTAGGTTGAATAAATTGTTTTATTAGTTGAATTAAGTGTTCACCTGTTAAGATTACTAGTTTGCATGCCCGGTCTACGCCCGGGCTGTATGTTTATATTGTTATTCTCATTTTGTGAAATTGTTAGTTTATCTATGTTATAATATTATTACCAACACTATTATTTTTCATAAATTAGTTTACCACCATAATCACCATTAATTATATTATTTTCCATAAATTAGTTAATAATTTTCATATTACATTATTACTTAGTGCTATCTAATTAATGTATGCCAAGTGTCGTTGTAGGAGAGACTTGGTTTCAGGTTTTAATATATAGTATTAGATAGTTTTATTTTTTTTTTTCCGACAGACAATAAGATTATAGTTTATATATGTTATTTCTTATGAAAGACGGAGTGATTCATCTCCGATTAGAGTAGTCCACAAATTCAGATGACTGTTATTTGAATTTGAAGGGAGAGGGTATTTGTTGGAGGAGTGAAGCAAGACCAGGAGTATTGTCGTCCAAGCCCAAAATGAGGTCGCATCTGGGCTATTGGATCGCTGGCCAAAATTCTTATGCATGGACTTAGGGGTGATAATGAGCTGAGCCGACTCGCGGGAAGCTCGGGATCGGCTCGGTCAAAGCTCAACTTGTATGAGCTCGACTCGAACTCGAGTTCGGCTCGAGGTTAATATACAGCCAAGCTGAGCAAGGCCCCCTCGGCTTGAAAAACTCGTGAGCAGCTCGAAATTAGAAATATTTTCTATTTTAAATTTTTATTAAATACAAATAATTTTAATTAATAATAAACATGGAGTTTGTACGCAGAAAATGTTTGTATATTGAATTGTTCATGATTTTGTCAATTGATGCTATCAAACTAATATATGTATCTTGGAAAAATAGACGAGTTTTTTTGAGCTCGTGAGCCAAGCTCAAACTTGCTACCCATATGCGAGCTTGAGCCGAGCTGCACTTTGAGCATATCGAGCTCTAGCCGAGCTTAGCTAGGCGCGTCATCACCCCTATGCATGAGTGCATGGTAGTATGGTACGGCGTCCCTTGTCTATATAGTTGTGACATACAATTTTGGTATCTTATGATGAACCGATTCGGTATTATGTTGAATTGTTAATTGACCATTGCACACTTGCACACTTGCACACGAGCATGTCTTATTGGCGACAAAATTTTAGCCTTATAACCACGCATTTGTCCAATACTCCATACACCCCCATTCCCCCTTTAAACACCTCACTTTCCTTTTCGGGTTGTCTTTATTTAAATATCCCATTTTAAAACTTTATAAATAAGGTAAGTTTTCATCACACATCAAATATCCACTATCTCCGAAAACAATAAACAAACCACCAATTATCTCCAAAAATAATAAACAAACCACTCATTATCTCCAACAATAATAAACAAATCACCCACTATTTCCAACAATAATAAACAAATCACACCACCTTAATCCACGTAAAAAAAAAGGGGGACATAGGAAGTATTTATATATATAGCGTTACACCTGAAAGATGTCTTACTTGCAAAGCAGCGTTTTAAGATCTCTACAACGTACCATGCATCTCATAAGCTTGTGAAAACTATGATGATGACCATAAGATTTGTAATAATTTATCAAAATCTGACAAATTAAATGACACACATAAATTAAAGGGACGCGACACAAATTAAAATGCAAATTGTTAGAGGTCTACAGTGTAGACACAATTAATTTGTATACAATGTAAAATTGAGTTAGTAGTAGTAAAATTGAGACCGGAGTAGTAAAATTAATTGGAATGAAAAATTCAGGTAGTAAAATTAGTTGTGTGAATAGTAAAACTTTGATAGTGTAGTAAAATTATTGTTGATTGTACACTATAGACCTCTAGCATTGTCCAACTAAAATATATTCCATGGTAGTAATTAACTTCATACAACAACATTCCAAATGCATACATTTATTTAGTTAATAGTAGGGGTGAGCAAAAAAAGCGGGTACCCGGAACCGGACCCGGACCCGTTTAGGACCCGCGGGTCCGGAATCGGACCCGTTGTGGACGGGTACGGGTACGGGTCCAAAAATTTAGGACCCGTTGGCAACGGGTCCGGGTACGGGTCCTAAAATTTTGAACCCATTACCCGTCGAGTACCCGTTAAACAACGGGTACACATCTGAACGGGTACCCGGAACCGTTATCCAGGCTAAGTGCACGAGTGAACACGGCCCAAATTATGTTATCCAACGTTCAGCAAAGCCCAAGCTGTAAAAGCTTAAAATGTTGGTCTTTTGTTTAGTCCAAGCCCAAGTAAACTTTAGACAAAACCCTACAGGCTAGTTTAAGAAGGAAACCTGTATTTATAACTTATTCTTTCCCACATCTTCTCCATATTATCGATGTGGGACAAAAACATTGCTTCCAACATTTTTTCTCTTTGTTGGTTTTTGTGGTCAAAGCTTATGTTACTTATTTGCATTAGTAGTGTTCTTAGTGTTTAGTAAAATTGTATGTATATATAATAATTTCATTTAAGTTATGTAAGTGATATATAAAGAGTAACCAAAGCTTATTTTCTTTATTATGCATTATCTATTATCTTTTCATCCCTTATGATTAAGACTCAGACTATTCAACTATAAACCATGGAATTCATAAGTATGTTGTCCATGCATGAAAGATTGGTATATGGGTAGGTATAACACATTTCGTGTAGCTATTGAAACTATCTCTGGTTTGTTTTGGTATTGGGGTTTGCCTGGATTAAGATGGGATTTGGTTTAAAATGCTTGTGAGAATTATGACTGTATTACATCATATAATATTATCTTGTCTTTTCGAATTACACAATAGTACCATATCTAGAATGAATGGGTATACCACAATACATTAGTATTATATATATCACGGTTAAATGTGTTATGTTATAAGGGTATGAATCCTATCACCGAATCACATCTTCTTATCTTATATATGCACGTACTTGTGCAAATGTAAATTGGCTAGTTGAGGTTGTGATTAGAAGGAGTATAACTATGAATTAACAACTCACTCTACGGATAACTATGAGTTAATATATTACAATACAAATGATTGGCTTAGTCGATAGCATATATGTTTAGTTGTTTACAATAATGAATTACCGACTATGGGTCATTGAATTTTCCCTAGTACACCAAAGAAGATAAAGTAGTATTTTAAAAGTGAATCTTAATTATCATCTCACAAATACTATGTTGATCAATGATTAGAAATGTGCATCACTATTATTATTATTATTATTATTATTATTATTATTATTATTATTATTATTATTATTATTATTATTATTATTATTATTATTATTATTATTATTATTATTATTATTATTATTATTATTATTATTATTATTATTATTATTATATCATATATAAACCATTACCATGAAAATGATAAAAAGGGTGAAGACGTGTTTAAGTAAGCAAAAACATGACATGTGCAAGAAAATTTGGACAACTTCTTAGATCAAATTGTCCCACATCGACAAAATATGGAGTATGTGGGGAATCCATGTTCTATATAAACAGCTTTGCCTAGGAAGAGTTTGTATGGGCTTAGCAAGTTTGCTATCACTATTTTAAGTTGAGTTCTGCCCAGTCCTACTGTGGGCCGAGTGCAAACTCGGGTTGGGCCATGCATTTATGAGACCTAAGTGAACTGAGTCTCACGAAGGCCGAGATATAGTAGCAGCCCCTTGTATGAGTTTGTATTAAGCGGGTACCCGGGACCCGTTGATGCCATGACGGGTCCGGGTCCGGTTCCTTAGTTTTAGGACCCGTTGGCAACGGGTCCGGGTACGGGTCCTAGTTTACAGGACCCGTTGTCAACGGGTACGGGTCCGGGTCCTTGATGTTTGAGCGGGTACCCGCCGATGCTCACCCCTAGTTAATAGTAATACTGAATAACATTTCATACTGAAGTATGGACTACGGAGTGTATAATATATCATGAATATTCATGATATATAATGAAAGTGCCATAGATTCAATCATATAGTATGTCGTGATGATCAAGTGATCAAGCACGAAAGAGATGAGCATCCATGTCTTTTGCACAGCCAAGCAGATAATCAATGTAGAAATCTGCATCTGGAGCATTCTCACTCTTCTTCTCATAATCAAAGCTCCACTTCACCAAACAACCCCTACCCTTTGGAATTGCTTGCATCTTGGATGTCAAGCTATTGTGGTAGTAATTCAAGAGGTTTCCATCAATGTGCTTGTAGCACACTGTTTTGTTCTTCACATCTATCTCTGCGGTTTTCGTCCTCCCGGATTCGTGATGATTATCTGCATGTGGATATACGTACACTCGATGGATGAAGTTTTAGGTCTACATGATAACAGTAGTACGTATAGTACAAATAAAACTCCCTCGACTAGCATTTGGTTTGAAAATGCTATAAGTGTATATTATTGTGAGAAAAATTCAAACCAAATAAAAACAAATAAAAAGAACAGAGTATCGAAAACTCGAATAATAGATTTTGCATGGTCATTATAGTGTGGTAAATTTTGAAATATATATCTTTTCAAATAGATCTAGGGCGGGTTCCTTATTTATTTTTTGGTTTTAAAGACACAAGGCTTAGATAATTTCTCTGCCCTTTTTTTTTTCGTGTTTATTTATGAGCAGTTAATGTCCTGATAATGAGGGATCGAAATATTTCCAACCGTAATTAGACACTAAAAATGTCAAGTATTATGGAAAACATCTATTAATTCTTACCCTTGACATAATGCCATGATTTAATAGCACCAATTGAGTTCCAACAAGTGCCTTCATGCAACTCAAATTTTGAAACTTTATCGGGTAACATTTCTGAAAGACGGTATGTCTCTCGAGTCCAAGTATTGAAGAACTTGTCAGCACCACAGTTCAGCTCTATTTGCCCTTCCGTCCTTCGAACCTTAGCCATTTTCCCAATGATATAGCCTTAATTAATTTTATTAAAAGAGATAATTAAGTTTGGTTGTGAGTTGAAGAGTATGGTAGATGGCCACATCTATATATATATAGAGGTATGTATGAGGAATTCCCAAAGGGTATATATCAAAGGATCAAGGTTGGCCTAATGATTTGGAAATCGATCATATCTCCGCCCCTGCGACATTAACTGCTCCTACATACGTACATAAAAGGTGTGTAGAGCAGCATATAAGTTAAACGCAACCCATTATTGCATGTCGATGTTACAGTACCCTCAAAAGTCCAGTCTAGCTAGTTCTAGCAAAGAAAGTAAGAGTCTTGTTTTATCGAATAATAGAACTCTCAAATTACCTCTTTCTCCGATCCGTTCTGTGTTCTAATAAGCTAAGCTAAGGGAATGTACCCTTCCGATCCCTCTCCCTCCCCTTCTTTCCTTCCCAATCTACCTAATCTGAAATTCCAAACACGCTCTTGATTTTTAGGGCACTGAAACTATAACAACATTATCAGAGCGTAGTGCTCGGAGTGCCTGATTCGTAGAGCCTACCAAAGGCACCAACACTACAAAAATATTCAAAGCTACAAAAGTTTTGCTCAAGCATTAGATTCGCACGCACCCCTTTCAACTCCATTCAGTAGTGTTCCCGTCCAAAAAAAATTAATTAAAATAAAAACTTTGTATTAGCGTCTTCCCTAAAAAGATGAATCTTTAGCTTACATTAAGCGGTCGTTGAACTGTTGAAGGGGCATTTTCTTCTTCTTCTTTTTTTTTTTTGTTTTTTTTTTGTTTTTTTTTTTGTTTTTTTGGTTGTGTGTGTTGCAAGTTCTAGGAAATGGAGACTAATAGGATCGTTTGATGCGAAATTGGAAACTTCTAGTCTCTCCATTTGAAAGATAATGAGTTGCGTTTTGATAGGTTTAGACTTTAGAGAAACATGTTATGAATTGGCACTCTGTATTGTAGGGGAACCTAATTACACACCGTGAGTTCTTACCTTTGGAAAAAAAAACTTTAGGAATTAATTAATGTCCAATGATTAGGAAAATCAATGGGGTTAAAAAAATCGTAGTTAACTTTGGTTTAAAAAATGGTTGACGAAAGTCCTTTTATTTTGGGTGACTATAAAATAGCATGTCTCTGAAAATAAAATAAAAAAGATCCAACCTCTTAACTCACTAGAAGAAAAAACCATTCAATTGTCGAAATCACTGAATGGTCGCAGAAATTGGTCACGAAGCCAAAGACTTAGTCGCAAAACTGGGTTGGTCACCAATGCGTGACCAACTTTATATTGGTCGGAAAATGGCAACCAACTCTATATGCCTATATTGATCGTAAATTGGCGTCCAAAGTTAAATCGGTAGCAAATTAGCGAGAAGGGTTTAAATAAAAATGGCTCAATTTCTGCCCTATTTTCTACAGGTCATATTGTATATTTTGAGGTAAAATATGATATCAAAAACTCTATGTTCGATACGAGTACGCAACGGAAATCACGAATAGGTAGAACAGAATCAGGTTATGTTCCCTATTTTGGAAAACAGTTGTGACAGAAGGATAGTACAGTCCGTGGATCTGTTCTACGGGGACAAATTTTGGTATTTTTGTGTTTTAAAGGACGCAAATGAAAGATATGAACGAATGAATCTCATCCCTTAGAAATCCAATCGAGCTAAGTTAATCCCTAAACAGTACGGTCGTTTAGTTTTAGCATTTGGCCTCTAGTACCTCTAGCCGATCAACGATCAAACGAGTGTCTTCCGTTCCCTGTCTTGAGTTCAATTACCTTTACAACTTAAAACGATTGCAAAGAGGTAAGAAAATCTATCTCAGACTCTTTTCAGTACTTTTCCTAAATAATCAACGATACATATGAAACTTGCGTACAATCTTTTGTTTAAATAGTAAAGCTAACTCTAGAATCTTCCTTAAACTAAACTAATACGACGAGGAAAAATAAGACTCCTAAGGAAACAAGGTAATCTACTTATCGCCTTAATTTTATTCTAGCAATAATATGGTAAATAAACTAATAAAGACTAGAGATCACGTCCTTCCTATGCAAGAAACTCAAACTCATGGAAACTGTATGGTATAGATTTCGATTTTGTATCCCCTGTAACATTTTTGCACTAATTGATGGGACAGATACTAGGTCTGTTCTCTCAACCACATGATCTCGTATCGATGTTATTAGGTGATCCAATGCGGCCAAATACACACATTAACCTCAATGAGAGACATGAAGCGAGGGAGATTAAAAGATTCCCAAACAAGAGGACTTAGCCCCCACATATTAATCAAATGCACTCTATCCCTTGGTGTCCATGATAATGTTTTAAGAACATTAGGATAATTTCGAAAGAGTGGTTTTGTTGCAAATTTAGCGACCAATCGATATGGAAGCTAAGCTATATATGTGACCGAATTTGGTTGCTAAACGCATTTCAAGGTTTTAAAAAAAAACTGGTCCTCCCAACAACAAGAGGTTGATTAGACCTGGCAAACGAGTCATTCGGGTCGGGTCTAGGTTGGGTCTACTCGGGTCGGGTCATGTATTTTGGGTCTATTTCAGATCGGGTCGGATTCGGTTTGGGTCGGGTCTAGTTCTGATGTGACAACTACGGGTCAAATTCGGGTCAGGTCGGCTCAAATTCGGATCGGGTCATCTCAATTTGTTCAAATCTGATCATATTAATGTCAGATTTCTAAAAAATTTGTCTAATAACAATTTGAAGTTTTACTGCTAATTTGGGCGATTAAGGATGTAATATATCGAATCTAAGTTATTTTTTCCTCAACCGAATCATTAAAACGTCTGGGTATTCGGTTCTGGGTCATGTTCGGGTGGGGTCCATATCGGGGTCCAACAGAATTCAGGTCATTTTCGGGTTCGGGTCGGGTTAATTCGAATTTCGGGTTGAATTCGAATTAAAAATTCGGGTCAAGTAGTTCGGATGTTTGGGTCAAATAATTCGGATCGGATTTTTGTAACAACCCTAAATTCTCTATTAAAGAAACTTGGAAGTAATTTAAAACTGTTACGCCGCAATTGACTACTGAGTCAATCACTAGGTTATGAATTCAATACAATAAACCAAATGAGAAAAACAAACAGCGGAAGTCTTAAAATTTGTCGAACTACAATTCTCAAAACTTTAACCCGAAATACATCAAATAAATGATTAATATCTTTTGAAAGCCCCAACATGCACGACTTCGTAAGCAAGCATCCACATCATCAAAACCTGTCAACTATGCCATCAAAGAATGAAATAGGCCCCAGAATAAGGTAGGGAGAAACCAGAAAATAGAACGTCAGCTCGGGCCGAGTAAGAATTAATAAACAAATGTATAATAGATAAGATACGCGCCTACACTACGCCAAATAATACATAAGACACCGGGTGCAAAACAATATAGACACCGGTTGCAACCGGTGTCTGGACTGCCGGTGTCTTATGTTAAGACACCGGTTATTCTAAAAATACCCGGTGTCAAAAACAATACATACGACACCGCATATGTTGTTTTTTTTTTTTTTTTTTTTTTTCCGCTGGTGGACATCTAACACCGGTTTTTCCAAACAACCGGTGTCATATATTGGTTTATTTTTTTTTTCATTTTTTTTCAGTTGGACTTTAGACACCGGTTTTTTTAAATAACCGGTGTCATATGTTGTTCTTTTTTTTTTTTTTTCCTTCCAGTAGGACATTTGACACCGGTTGTTTAAAAAACCGGTGTCATAGGGTAGACTTTTTTTTTTTTAGTTTGCTTGCTTCTGCTTCTGCCAGGGAATTGGCGACTACAACAATTAGTCGCCAATTCCCACATTACAAATAAACATACATTACGATTATGCCGTTTCAACGACACCAATTCCCAAAACCTCGACTACAAGAAACCAAGTCGATTCTTTGCTATACAACAATGGAGCTTCAAATTCACTCTATATATAATAAGCATCCATCCAATCTCAATTACTCCATCCACAACATTTCTCCAAAATACAACAATGGAGATCTTTTGCTTTTCCTAGTTTCTAATTTCCTAACTAAAATTTACTAACATTTCTAACTTAATGAGAATCTATGTGTTTCAAGAAATCAAAGTAGATTTGAGCACTTACAAGCAAAACTCGCTAGGTAGTTAGAGATCATCATCGTCTCCTTCTTCATCTCCATCCACAAAGACATATGTAGCCCAAAGATCTCTTATTTCATCCACTTGTTCATTCGTAAATTGCTTGCATCCCTTCACAACATACTAAAACGACAAATTGATGAATTTAGAAACTTAAACATTTATAAATTACTATAGGATGATAGATATATGTTTTGATATTTACCGTAATTGGAATAGTTGTGGCTTTATTTTGGATTATCTCGAACATGTAACGACAAATATAATATCCACAATCGTTACTTCCTAAGGGTTGACGGGGACACTACAAAACAAAATAAAAAATAAATAAGCCCAAATTCGAACGCATAAATAGGATATGAAAAGTATAGTTAATAAACACAAAAAATTCAAACGTACCATTATAGTATGCCATCTCATAAGCGTCGACTTCATATTCAACTTATTTAGGGGATCCAAAGTCATGATCCTCGTTACGGCGCTAGTTAAATAACACGGTATTCCAATATAATTAAAAGATATAATTAAATAACAGTGGAGTTTAAAGAACAATGGAGTTTAAAAATATATAATATATACATACTCTTGTATTAGATTACGAAGAAATTCGGGTGGTTTCTTACTCCCTTTGGATGGATCTAACCAATACCCCGTTCCTGACGGTGGATGAATCACAGCTAACATCCAATGTGAACTACAAATTATCAAAATAATATAAGTTATGAAATATAAAATAAAAAAATCATCTAGAATTTGTAAAACTAGTTACCTCTCATTATAAGGTGCGAAAAATATCTTTTGCCCGTGTGCACATGTTGTACAAGCAAACACACTAAAAATATAATTCGCACGATCATCCTCATCATCAACCGGTGTTATAGGTGACAAAAATGCCGGGCATAAAAAACCATACAAACCATCTACACGTGTCTTTTCACAGAACTTTTTCAAATACCTATGACAAAAAACCACAAAAAGAAAGTGGTCAGATAAATCAATTTAACAATATATATGAATATCTAAACTAATTATTACTTTTCTTAAACAAATGTATAAAAAGTGACTTACAAGATAAATGCCGTAATGTGAGTAGATTGAATTTGCCATTGATAACACCATTGCTCCATCTCTTCCGGTGTCACAAACAAGTCTTGCATATTATGAAGCACATGCTCGGGTACATGCAAAACTTTTCCCTCATCTCCGGTTTTCTTCATGTTTTGAGCTTTCTTACAAAGCCACTTCATCAACACAGTTCTTCTCATATTCATTTTATCTTCCGGTGTTATGAATTCCGAAGAGGATGTTGAAATGGAAGTAGGTGTCGAATTGTTGATTGGTGGTGTGTTCTTCTTATTCGTAGAGTTATCCGTTTCATTCTAAATGATCAAACAAAATAAAACACTTGTTAGAATTTAAATATAAATTAAAGATAATATAAGAATTTCAATAATGAAGTATAAATTACCGTATCAGACAATATATATATGAAAGGAGAAGGCCACAACACATAACCACCAAGGGCCGAAGAGAGAAAACAAGCTTCCGGGGTTGGAACTGGCAATTCGGCATTTGGCACCAAATCTTTAGAGATACTCACTCTACTATAACCGGGAGGTACAATGTTATTGTGTAGAGTAAGTACCTCCGAAGCGCCTGGCACATACACTTCTCCTAAAGCTACCATCTCTTGTGAATTGCTAGGAAGTGACATTTGACACTTATGCCAACCCTGCATTATTTATAAAGTAATGTAAATTGTTGGTGCAACTATCACAATTAGAAAATATAATTCATTTGAGATAAAGTATGTTGAATTGATTAATAAAGTAAAGTAATATAACAATTATATTAGATACCTGAACCGGCCCTTCACACGTATCTTGAATTGATGAGATCGACGTTAGAGGGATATTACGAGCTTGTCTCGGAGATGAATGGGAAACAGGAGGATCACGATCATCATTTAAACTCACTTCTTTTCCCTTTCTTAGAACATTAGAATCCTTAGACACTCTATCCTCTTCATTGTTTTCTATTGCTTGCGAATCGTTACTCATCATCGCACTCATCAATTCTTTCATATCAGCTTGACTCGGAGTTTCTCCGGCTACGAAATTGCAAAGTATTTGACTCATCTTGAACATTTGGGATTGCATTGTTCGCACCGTATTCTCTAACTTTACCTCGGACATCTTTTTCGTGGATCTACCAAAAACATTTGACAAATTGCTCATGTTGGTTACACCACGAACACGACCCGGGTGCTCCTCTTTGCCGATTGCACGAGACAATATATCATCTCGACCTTGGGGAACAAACTTTTCTTCTTTCACGGCTTCTTCCAACTCACCCTAAGTGACAATAACAATTTAATTAGAATTAATATGTGAAACGATTTTAAAATAAGTACAATTTCTACACTTAAAAAAAATAACTTACAATTTCTTTCACCACTTCCTCGTCATACTCGGACATTGCCCCTTTCTTGGATTTATGACCTCTCAACCAAGTCACATGACGTGGTACTTCTTTGATTTGCAACCCTTTAGTGGCATATTCCTCAATCTATTACATTTTTGTGTTAGTAAAAATAAACGATTACTAATTTGTTAATAATAACGGAAAAAATAAAAAAGGTGTATATTTACTTACAATTTCTTCGTTGATCCCAATATATCATTTCCGAGAGCCAAAGTATTTAGTCTTCTTTTTTGCAGCATTTTCTTTACCATCTTTGCTAAGCGACTAGTTACCGTGAAAAAAACAAACAAAAATTAGAATATTCATTAAAGCTAAGATTTCAATAAAATTATAAAATTATATGTAAACTTACAAGAAACTTTTGATCTTTCAAATGATATTCAATGAAAGCATCCCATTGCTCTTGAGTGATTTATGGATACTTTCCCGGTGGCTTCGTTACAAGTTCCCTTTCCTTGGTCTTCTTGTCAATTACATACATATACTTAAAATGAAGTTTGGTCTTCCAATTTCTCCATCTTTCACCGGCTATCTTCAACACCCAACGTCCTCTACGTTCGGGAGGAACATAAAATGCACCCTTGCAAAACACCCAAAAAAAAAAACACATTAAAAAAAAATAAGAATTTAGATAACTTTTATAGACAAGACATATGAAATAAATTGAATATTATATCTAACCTCAATATCGTGTAAGACACGTTCTCTTGTGGCTTCGTCAAGCTTCTTCCACTCTCTCAAAGTAATAGGCACATGTGCACGTGCGATTGCGCCTATCCAACTACTAAACTTTTGGCGATGTTCGCCAATCGGATTTAACAATCCGTCCGTACTCCATTGTAGCTGAAAAGGAGAACCATCTTGTAATGCTTTTGCACAAGCGCGTAGTAAAGTTTGACCTCTTTCATGATCGGAATCGGAATCGGAATTATCACTAGGCTTTCTTCTTCTTCGAGTCGACATTATCCAACCTATATTCACAAAATATAAACACGATTATAAGTATTAAAAGACATAAGAGAAAGCTAAATAAAATAAAATAACTATAATAAGTGTAAGTAAATAATAAACATAAGTAACACAAATAAGATAAAGAGGAGTTTGTGCAATTAATGAAAATTATAATTACGTAAATGTAAAACCAAAATTTCCCAACTAGTTAGAGAACTTACGTTAGTCCTAGAACGTTTTTTTGTTACATTTGCATCATCTTGCACCCAAACTCCCTCATCATGATCATCTCTAACATATGATAAGGAGTTATCATCATTCTCTATCACTTGGACACATGCATTCGGAGCACCCAAACCTTCTAAAATCTCATCTTCAACATAATAATCAAACTCATGTCTAGGTCGAGCGGATAAAACAATAGACCATTTCTTATCCAAAGGGTCATTGACATAAAAAACTTGTTTTGCTTGGCTTGCGAACATGAACAATCATCTTTATGCCCAACTTTATCAAAGTTTACCAAAGTGAAATCCAACTCATCTCTTCTAACACCGTTGTTGTTGTCAACCCACTTGCATTTAAAAACGGGAATTCGAACAGTTTGGTAATATAATTCCCAAATCTCTTCAATTTGCCCATAATAAATTATTTTTTCTTCCTTTGGTTTCTTATCTTTAGCACTTGCAAAATGAATAGAAGTGGCCTCAACAGAAACTCCACTATTTTGCATAGTGCTTCTTGAATCTTGTTCTTTGGTGTAGAACGTATATCCACCGATGGCATATCCACTATAAGAGGAAATTTGTAAAGATGGACCAAAAGACATAATTCTCACATAATCAGGGAACTTATTAATGGGTTGACTTACAACTTGGTTCTTCAACCAAGAGCCAAATCTCTTCTTGTTCTCATTCTCAATCCACATGTCACTCTTATTTCTATGAAGATTTCTCAAATGCTTTTTATGCTCATCAATGTAAGAATCGACAACTTTATCATTGTGAAGAACATATGAGTGAACTGAATTCATTTCTTCGGCATTGAGTTGGATAATCTTGTGGCCCCTAACTCCTTTGCCTTCCATTTTGTCGACATGACGTGGCTTTGGAAGACCAACACGCTCATCATCAGAGAGAAATTCATAACAAAAAGAAAGAGCTTCTTCTATGATATAACGCTCGGCAATACAACCTTCTGGATGAGATCTATTAGTCACATAGTCTTTATAGATTTTCATGCATCTTTCATATGGATATTGATATCTCAAAAAGATTGGTCCTCATTCTTTAATCTCTCTTACCAAATGGACCGGCAAATGTATCATGATATCGAAAAAGGAAACAGGAAAATACATCTCTAACTGACATAATGTGAAAATAATCCCTTCCTCCAAATTGTCCAACTCAGTCGGATCAATCTCCTTGGTACAAATGACATTAAAGAATAAACACACCTTTGTAAGTGCAAATCGTACCTTTTTTGGTAAAATGGAACGAATAGCCACGGGCAAAAGTCGTTGCATGAGTATATGAGAATCATGAGATTTCAATCCAACAAGTTTCAAATCCTTCATCGACACACGATTGCTAATATTTGAAGAATAACCTTCCGGGACCTTTATCCCCTTGAGACACTCACAAAATTGTTTTTTCTCATTTTTAGAGAGAGTGTGAGCAGCGGGAGGTAAACGAGTTCGTGAACCCACTTTTTGCGGTAACAACTCTTTTCTGACTTTACACTTTTCAAACATATCTTCTCTTCCTTTTAAAGTGTCCTTTGTCTTGCTCGGAATATCCAACAATGTGTTAACAATAGCATCACAAAAAAATTTCTCTATATGCATGAGATCAAGAGAATGTCTAACGGTCAAATCTTTCCAATAAGGAAGATCAAAAAATATAGATCGTTTCTTATAACCCTTGGATGAAAGTTTCGACCCATTTTTCCCGTATGTGATTTTCAAATGCTTGACTTTCTCATACACTTGAGCACCCGTCAAAACAATTGGACGCTCACGCATTTCCACTTGTCCATTGAAAGCTTTTGTTGTCTACGATAAGGGTGATTGTATGGCAAAAATCTACGATGATCAAGATAAACATTCTTGTGAGATCTATTAAGATAGAGATTAGTTGCATCTTCTTCACATATCGGACATGCATTGTCCCCTTTTACACTATATCCGGACAAGTTGCTATAAACGGGAAAATCTTGGCTAGTGTTAAACAACATAGCACGTAAGTTGAATTTACGACCCACATGAGCATCAAACACTTGTACTCCTTCATCCCACAATAATTTTAAATCATCAAGAAGGGGAGCCAAATAAACATCTATGTCGTTACCCGGTTGCTTTGGGCCAGAAATCAACAAAGAAAGCATCATGTACTTTCTCTTCATGCATAATTTCGGAGGCAAATTATAAGTAATCAGTATAACGGGCCATGTACTATGTGCACTACTCATATTCCCGAATGGGTTCATTCCATCAGTAGATAATGCAAGTCGCAAATTTCTATAATCCTTGCTAAAATCATGGTATTTTGCATCAAAAAATTTCCATTGAGCAGCATCAACCGGATGTCTCAACTTACCATCATGAACTCTGTCGACACCAGATTTGTGCCATGTCATCAATTTCGCATCCTCTGGATTGACAAAGAGTCTCCTCAATCTTGGTATAATGGGAAAATACCACAAAACCTTAGCCGGAACACCATTCTTATTCTCCTTATATCGAGAGGCATTGCAAGTAGGACAAACAACATCATCTTCATAATCTTTGCGATACAATATACAATCATTTGGACAAGCATGAATCTTTTGGTACCCTAGACCCATTGAAGCTAACATTTTTTTGGCTTCATAAGTCCGAGTAGGGAGAGAATTACCACTTGGTAACATGTCATTCAACAACTCTAACAAACTTGTAAAACTCTTGTCACTCCAACCATTTGCCGCCTTTAAATTATACAACTTTAGAACGGCGGACAATCTAGTATACTTTTTGCAATTTTCATACAACTCATCTTCACTTTCATTCAACAAGTTCTCCATCATATTCGGGTCATCACCACTTACATCTACATCAATTTCATCGTCATTCGGATCATTATTCTCCTCTTCTCCACCAGCCTCTCCACTAGTGCCACTAGTGGCATCGATATTCTCGACATCATCATCCTCACCAATATATTCTTCAACACTCTCTCCAATATAGTCATCATCATCCTCTCCAATATCTTCTTGGACAAATTCTCTATTACTTTGACTCTCCATGCTCAAGTCATGTGTTGCCTCCCCATGAAAAATCCATTTTGTATAAGTTGAAGCAAAAGCGCTCTTAGCCAAATGAATTTTTACCGTATCAAGAGAGTGAAATCTCATATTATAACAATTACAACACGGACACCGCATACACTTTAAGTCTTCACAATTTTTCTTGGCGAAATTTATAAACTTTTGAATCCCCTCCTCATAATCACGGTCTCCTTGATTTGACATTGTTATCCATTTTCGATCCATGTCTATATAAACCAAAATTAGTAACCAATTATCCTAAGCTCAACCTAAAAAAAAGTAAACACCTAAACATAACTAATTAAAACTACCAATTCAATAATCTAAATTTTATTGTTTTAATCAAACTAAACTCACTATTAGAATTATTAACCAATTATTCTAAATTCAACCTAAAAAAAATCAAACATAAAAAAATGGTCAAATGTATAGCCGGTGTCTTTGTCCACTAATCTATAATGCTTTAATTTTGTTTTGATACCACTAAACGCACTACTATCATACTATATTCATAATACCTAAACAAAACATTATTATAGATAAGAAAACGGTCAAATGTATAACCGGTGTCTTTGTCCACTACAATCTAAAGTTGTACTCTATTCTACTCAACTAACGTACGGCATTTCACTAACTAACACATAATTCCATTCAACTAACGACAATTCACTAACTAACACATCAAAAAACAATAGCGGCGACACAGAGCGAAGATTTCATTATTTTGGCGATTAAACATTCAATTTTGGCGAACAATAATTGAACGAAAAAACAAAAATACAAAGTTGAATGAAAAAACAGTAATTGGCGACAAACCTAATTGAATCAAAGAGACACCAAAACACGAGCGGCGAGCGGCGACAACGGAGGGGCGGCACAATAGCGGCGGCGACACAGAGCGGCGAGGGAGCGGCAAGCACCGAGCAACGCCTGGCGAGGGCTGAACAACGAGCGGCGAAGGCGAACAACGAGCGGCGAGGGGCGAGCGGCGAGCGGCGGGCGAGGGGCGAGCGGCGACAACGGAGAAAGAACGGCGACGGCGAATTAGAATTTTATTTTTCTGGGTTTCGGGTTTTTGGGGGTTATAGTTTTTTAGAATGAATAAGCATATGACAAAGGCAAAATACGCTTTTCTGGTGTACCATATGACACCGGTTATACTAAAAACCGGTGTCTTATGTCCTTATTTTTTTTTTAATGAACCTCGGTAAACATATGACACCGGTTATACTGAAAACCGGTGTCTTATGTCCAATTTTTTTTTTTTTTTATATATTTTTTTTTCCTGTTATAATATAAAGTTTTAATGTTTTTTTCGCTGTGGGAGAAAATGATCCTCCCCTGGGTAACATATGACACCGGTTATACTTAAAACCGGTGTCTTATGTCCAATTTTTTTTTTTTTTTGTTTTTCAAGGTAAGTGAGGAATTGCGCGTAAATACCCTTTTCTGGGGTAACATATGACACCGGTTATACTTAAAACCGGTGTCTTATGTCCAACTTTTTTTTTTTTTTTTTTTTTAAGCTAAGTGAGGAATTGCGCTTAAAACCCCTTTTCTGTTGTAATATATGACACCGGTTATACTTAAAACCGGTGTCTTATGTCTAACTTTTTTTTTTTTTTTTTTATTTTTAGCTAAGTGAGCAATTGCTCGCAAATAGACTGGGGAAGCATTTGACACCGGTTGATTGAAAACCGGTGTCTTATGTTTTTCAGACACCGGTTCTAAGCCTACCGGTGTCATATGTACCGGTGTTAAATGTCATTTTTGGTGTAGTGCTAGAGGCGCGTAGCTAACAAGAACAGATTGACGATATAAGAGAAAAGTATCGATAACAGTAGAACGAAATATCAAAGGAGCGTCGTTGCCCAATACACTTATAAATCTGTACATAGTACAACCCAACACGTTAAAACTATTAGTTAGTACGATTGGGCCAGGGTCCTACCCTACAGCCACCACACTATCGAACTTAGTTCGAGCTAGAGTTGTAACTATAGCCCCTAATAACCCCAAGTGTGCACACCCCTCGCAAGATAGGTCGGTAGGACGAGATCCCACCTAGGAGGAAGACTATTAGGAAGTCGGTAGCTAATCCGACCTACAAAGTACCTTGATCAGAGGTAAATAAAACAATGATCGGTCAAGCCGCATCATCGTACTCTAGGTGGTATCATCTCATTTTCTTTTGATTTAAACAAACGTTAATACATTATTATTTGAAAGTATATTATTTGATAATTCAATTTGCATGATCTTAAACCTAATTAAGATACTAGAAGCAAAACACGAATTTAAACGATACAACGAGAAACCACTCGACCGAGGGGCCGAGTGGGGCGCACGGCCAAGAGCCGAGAGGCCGTATGGCCGAGGGTCAAGCAAGACCAGCCGGGGCTGCTTGTGAATGGACAAGGCCGAAGGACCGAATTCGTGTATCAAGCGATAAACAAGAGTGAGCGCATAAAGCAATTATAAGAATAATGAACAATCATAAACATGAGCCAAATAGGGAGATTGATTAGTTGAGAGGATTTCGATCAGTGTTCTTACCTTACTTACGATAGTATGAGGGTGGTCAAGCTAGACTGGAAGTTCCTCGAATACACAACCTAAACACAAGTAGTAAACAACGAATCACTCACTCATTTTACCAATCGATACATGCATTACACTTGATTGATAATAAAATACACTCACATATACTACCACACATGATTAAAACACTTAATCACAAAATAGGGGCAGCTCTACCATAAGCCCTTAAACATCACATTTCAACCCCCAAATGATCTCCAAACAACACCAAATTCGCACAACACCTTCCCAAGTACCAATAACATTAATGCACCATTAAAGCACTAAAACAACAATATAAACATCCAAATTAGGCAAGGATCAGAATTGGACAGAATACAGTCTCATCAATTAAAACCTCATAAAACGTTCTCAAATCAAAACCATGGTTTACCCATCTCATAACAAGCATCTCTTCCAAATTTCACATAATTCCACCCATAAAATCACCCCCAAATATCCATGAACCCTAATTTCAAAAGCCCTAATTTAGAAATTAACATCTCATGCATCAAAAGCACAACTAAGCATGAATAGAGTTCATTAAAGCAATTCCCATCAACACTAGCATGATCAAACTACAATAGAAACGAAATTAGGAAAGCCCTAAATTGAATTTCATGAAATAGGGGTTCAAAAATTACAACTCTTGATGTAAAATCAAGAGGGGAGGGTAAAGGGGTGCGGCGGTGGTGATTGGTCGGCCGACGGTGGCTCGCGGTGGTCTCCGGCGGCGGTTCTCTCTCTCCTCCTCTTCTTCTCTTCTCTTTCTTCTCTTTTTTTCCTGCTTCTCTTAATGTCGACGTGAGTGATGAGGGGGAAGGGTTTTGGGGTTTTTTTTAATTTATTGTAGAAATAGGAAGAGTTTAATAAGGGTATTTTGGTAATTTTGCCAAATAGTTGCCCAATTAGGAAAGAGTCTCTAAACGGAAAGTATACCCTAAGTTTCCAAAATAGAATCTAATATCCCCATAATGAATATCTCCCGATATCTTAGACAATTCAAATGACCCAAAAATATGGGGTGTTACAGTCTTCCCTCCTTAAAACAAAGATTCGTCCCGAATCTTTAAACCCGTTCTTCAAAAGTTCGCTCTCGACTAGTAACATTGATCACAGAATAGAGTAAGGGTTCTGAATGGTAGTGTATTAAAAAACATGCCCAAGGCATGGATAAAAGTTTGGATGAGAATTGGAATGAATTGTGACAGAGCACACGGAACAATAAGCACCAAATCACGTCAAAACAGCGAGAACATAGCACAAATAAAACACAACACACAAAGTACACGGAATTAGGCGAGGGAGAGCAAGGCGCGCGCGACCTCTCATCCCCCTTAAAATGAAGGTTCGCTCCGAACCGAAAGTACCTTAGGTAAACAGGTGAGGGTACTTGTTACACATAACCGATTCCACTTCCCATGTGGCTTCCTCAACATTTTTATTACACCATAAGACTTTTACCATTTTTGTCTCAGTTCGTCTAGTCTTGCGCACTTTGGTGTCTAGAATTTTCAACGGTTCCTCCTCATATGTCATAGTTTCATCCAGTTCAATGGTCTCCGGGTCCAATACATGAGACGGATCACTGACGTAATGTCGGAGTTGAGAAACGTGGAATACATTGTGGACCTTATCGAGGTTTGTTGGTAAGTCCAACTCATAGGCGACCTCTCCAATTCTTTTGATCACCTTGTATGGTCCAATGAAATTCAGGCTCAGTTTCCCTTTCTTCCCAAATCGCATTACACCTCTGGTAGGTGATACTCGTAGCAACACCATGTCGCCTTCCTTAAACTCTATATGACTGCGGGTTTTGTCACTGTAGCTCTTTTGTCTGTCCTGTGCAGCCTTTAGTCTTTCCTGAATCAGTTTGACTTGATCGGTCATTTCCTGGATGTAGTCTAGACCCAAAATCATTGTTTCGCTTATGTCATTCCAACAAATTGGTCTTCTGCACTTTCTACCATACAAGGCCTCATACGGGGTCATCTTTATTGATACTTGGTAGCTGTTGTTGTAGGAGAACTTTATTAAATCTAGCTTTTACTCCCAACCTCCTTGGTATTGTAAGGCACACGCTCTCAACATGTCCTCCAAGGTTTAAATTGTCCTTTCTGTCTGACCATCAGTTGCGGGGTGGAATGCGGTACTCATTAGAAGTTTCGTTCCCAAGAATTCTTGTAATTTCTTCCAGAACCGAGAGACAAAGCGTGCATCGCGGTTAGATACAATCTCTTTTGCTGTACCGTGAAGTCTCAACACATGGTGTATGTAAGCATCAGCCAACTGTTTCTTTTTCCAAGTTTCTTTCATGGGAATGAAATGTGCGCATTTTGTCAGTCTGTCTACAACCACCCAAATCATGTTATTTCCTTTTGGGGTTCTAGGTAATCCTGCGATGGAATCCATGGATACGGAACTCCATTTCCATTCCGGTATAGGTAGGGGTTGCAATTTGCCCTGAGGTCTCTTATGTTCACTCTTAACCTTCTGACAAATCAAACACCTTGATATAAAATCAGTCACGTCCTTTTTCATTCCAGACCACCAGAACACCTTTCTCAGGTCTTGGTACATTTTATCACCTCCTGGGTGCACGGAATACTTACTAGTATGAGCTTCGGTTAGAATTTTGTCCCTCAAACCAGCGTTGTCAGGTATGCAGACCCGTTCCAGAAATCTGACCATCCCATCTTCTCCCTTTTTAAACGAGTCGGGCTCCTTTGCCAACTTTTCCGTAATTATTCTGTCAGCTGACTGCAACTCCTTAATTTCCTCCAAAATATCATTCTCAATGACAGTTGATCCTGGGGTTGTACCTTGTTTCGTTAATTCGATGCCAAACTTAAGGAATTCATCTCTCAGTTTCTTCATTTGAACAACCAATTGGACCGAATGTAGAGACTTCATGCTCAGTGCGTCGGCTACGACATTGGCCTTTCCTTCGTGATACTGTATCTCCATGTCGTAATCCTTAATCAACTCCAACCACCTCCTCTGTCGCATATTCAATTCCTTTTGAGTGAATATATACTTCAAACTCTTATGGTCCGAGAAGATTTTAAAGGTGACTCTAAACAAGTAGTGTCTCCACAATTTCAGTGCAAAAATTACCGCTGCTAGCTCTAGATCGTGGGTCGGGTAGTTTTCCTCATAACTTTTAAGCTGCCTAGACGCGTAGGCAATCACTCGTCTATTCTGCATTAGGACACAACCCAATCCATTCTTTGAAGCATCAGTGTACACCTCATAGGGTATGTTTTCGTCTGGTAAGGCGAGCACTAGCGCCGTGGTTAAACGGTCCTTCAGAGTCTGAAAGGCTTTCTCACACGTCTCATCCCATCTGAATTTGGTGGTTTTCTTCATCAGGGACGTCATTGGTTTGGCAATTTTAGAGAAATCCTTCACGAATCTTCTGTAGTAGCCTGCAAGACCCAGAAAGCTTCTGATCTCCGTCACATTCTTAGGAGCTGGCCAGTCTTTTACTGCCTTAATCTTGGCTGGATCCACTGCCACACCGTCCTTGTTTATCACATGTCCCAAGAATGCCACTCTGTCCAGCCAAAATTCACATTTCGAGAACTTTCCATACAATCGCTTCTCTCTTAAAACCCCCAAGACGATCTTCAGGTGCTCCTTATGCTCATCCTCATTTTTGGAGTAGATCAGGATATCATCGATGAATACAACCAAAAACTTGTCCAAGTAGGGCCTGAAAACACGATTCATCAGGTCCATAAACACCGTTGGTGCGTTGGTTAACCCAAATGGCATTACTGTGAATTCGTAGTGCCCGTACCTGGTTGAGAATACTGTCTTTGGTAAGTCCTCGTCAGCCACCTTCAATTGGTAATAACCAGACCTCAAGTCGATCTTTGAGAACACACTTGCGCCCTTAAGTTGGTCAAAAAGGTCATCGATCCTGGGTAAGGGGTATCTGTTTTTGACGGTGACGTTATTCAACTCTCGATAGTTGATACATAGCCTCATTGTCCCATCCTTCTTTCTTACAAACAAAACTGGCGCTCCCCAAGGTGACACACTTGGTCTCACATACCCCTTCTCCACCAATTCATCCATTTGTTTCTTCAGTTCTTGCATTTCCGCCGACGCCATCCGGTAGGGTAACTTAGCAATAGGGCCTGTTCCAGGGACTAACTCAATCTTGAACTCCACTTCTCTCTTAGGAGGCATCCCCGGAATCTCCTCAGGGAAACCATTAGGGTAGTCACTCACAACAGGGACATCATCCAACTCTGGGTCCTCCACCCTAGTGTCTCATACATGAAATAAAAACAGGGGTTCACCCTTGGCTATTTGCTTCTTCAAATTCATTACAGACACTAGTCTTACTCTTGGTTTCTTTGAAATCACACGGTATGACACCCTTGCATTCTTCTGCCCTCTAAGTGAAATTTTCCCCAACCAACAGTCTAATCTAGCTTTATACCTACCCAGCCAATCCATTCCCAATATCACATCGAAATAAGGTAGGAGAAAAACTATCAAATCAGATTTGAATTCATGTCCACAGATCACGATAGGTACATCCTTAAACTGACTCTTACATGTCACACTGGACCCATTAGGCATAGAGAACTCAAAATCTACCGTTGAACCATCACAAAGTCCACAATTTCCCACAATTCTATCAACAATAAAAGAGTGAGACGTACCACTATCAAATAACACATTTGCAAAAACGGAGTTAACATGAAATTTACCCGAAACGACGTCAGTATTGGCAAGTTCCCCCTGATTTATGACGTACAGCTGTCCCGTTGCCTTCTTCCCAGGTGTGGCCGCACTGACTAATCCAGTAGGTTTAGCTGGGGCGGTTGAGGCAGCTCCCCTTGTTGGTGCCGGGTTCCTGAAAGTATTGTTCGAACTAGCATACCCACTCTGAGTCCTGAAGTTTTGGAATCGATTCGGCGCCACTGAACCACTCCCAGATAATGCAGGTGGTTTCCCAGCCAATTTGGAATTGCATACGTTAACCTTATGCCTGAGTTTACCACAGTGGAAACAAGTGATCTTTTCCCCATTGCACGTCTTCCCCGGGTGTTTCATGTGGCATCTGTTGCAGGGCCTATCGTTATCGGAACCTTGGTTTTGAGCTCTGTTGCTGGAAACATTTTTATAGCCTGAGTTTCCTGTTCCAGCAGATTGAGCCCTCCCTTTGAAGTTACCAAAGTTCCCTTTCTTGGCTGGTATGTTCATCAAGTCAAAGGGGTTCTCCTTTCTCTTCCCCCCTACTTCCATAGTCATAGCCTCCATATTCTGTTCCATAGTTGTGGCCCTTTCATAAATGGCTTTTACAGTCTGAAGCCGTTCCGAAATGAACCATCCCTTAATGCTCCAGAGTAGTTTTTTTCCTAAAACTAGCAGCCCTAGAAATTTCAGTTGGGGTTGCGCTCTCGGCGAACCTGTTTAGATCCTGAAACCTGTCATGAAACTCCTTCACCGACATTCCCTCAGTCTGCTGAAATGCCTAAAACTCCGCTGCCTTCTGCTCCTTAAGGTGCTCCGGGAAGAATTCTCCCTCCAGGAGGTTCTTGAAAACTCGCCAATCTCTGAAATGCTCTACCACAGTCCCGTCAGCCCTTTCTTCTAGCACTGATTTGAAAAATTCCTCCTAGGTTTTCATCCACCAGCGTCCAACCACCTCCTTGAGGTAAAACGCAGTAACTTTCACCTTTAAGTTGTGAGGACATCCGACTGTCAAGAAGATCCTCTCCATGTCCTCTACCCAGTCAAGCAAAATACTCGGTTCCCCTCTTCCTGTGAAATTGTCAGGTCTCTTCTTCTGCACAGCGTCCGACATCTTAGCCAACAGCATATCATCCTCTCCACCTCCATTTACGGCACCATTCCCATTACCATTGTTAGCTGCATTGTGTTGTGCTATCTGTTGCACAGCCTGAACCATTACTTGCTGCTGTTGTGCCATTTGTGCTAGAATGGCTGTCAGATCTGGTCCGTTGTTTCGCACCATTGTCTATGAGGCAATAATGATTGAATCAGCCCAACCAATTCAATTAGTTATCCCAAGAAATTAAATGTACATAAATATGAATCAAACGGAGCAATAACCAAAAGTAACGCGTATAATAGGCGATTCACTTTTTTTTTTTTTCTGAGGAGCACGATTCGTGTCTACTGTAGCACGAGTCGTGTCAAGGGCACACATCGATTCTGGCGTACGAAATTACGAGTATGATTCTCTCGCTTGAGCATTTAACGTATTACGATTGATTAGCGCAACATTTAAGCAATGGAAGCATTAAAATAGCATATAACCAAATCAAACTTAATAAATAATTGATATAATGTAATAGTACTGGGATATAGCAACTCTGATTTGAACATATAAAACGAGTAATTGGTTTAAAGTTTGCAAATTATAATTTATTCAGCGAATACGAAAATGAAATATAATGGCACTAAGTTGACAAGCAGTCTCCCAAAACTTTGGGTTAGTACTCAGTTGTCTCTCCTAGGGTTCCCCATAACGTTCGACCTGTAACACCCCGGCTCATCGCCTGAGCCGAGAGTACTCACCCATGGCAGCTTGCCAGGCTGTGGGCTGACCTCACAGACCAACACGGGTCCTTCCGGCGCACTTTGACCTCACTCGTGCGCACCCTGGGAAACTTCCCAGGAGGTCACCAATCCTGAAATTACTTCCAATCAAGCACGCTTAACTTTGGAGTTCTTATCACATGGGCTTCCTAAAAGGAAAGTCGACTTTGTTGGTATGAGTAGCACTATCAATCCTCTTAAGCACCTCATATGAGCCCTTAATTTCTCAGGAACCTCCTCTGAAATCTGGGGTATTACATTCACCCCCTCTTAAGAAAGCAACGTCCTCGTTGTGACTGGCAGCCAACCATAGTCTAGCTCCAAGATCTTTCCCTCGCTAGGCTGCTAACCAGGGCTCTCCTGACCACAAGATCAACACGTGGTCGCAGGGTTGCTCTGATACCATTTGTAACACCCCGGTTCATCGCCTGAGCCGAGAGTAGTCACCTATGGCAGCTTGCCAGGCTGTGGGCTGACCTCACAGACCAACACGGGTCCTTCCGGCGCACTTTGACCTCACTCGTGCGCACCCTGGGAAAGCAATGTAATACCCTAGATTTCAGAGGAGGTTCCTGAGAAATTAAGGGCTCATATGAGGTGCTTAAGAGGATTGATAGTGCTACTCATACCAACAAAGTCGACTTTCCTTTTAGGAAGCCCATGTGATAAGAACTCTAAAGTTAAGCGTGCTTGACTGGGAGTAATTTCAGGATGGGTGACCTCCTGTGAAGTTTCCCAGGGTGCGCACGAGTGAGGTCAAAGTGCGCCGGAAGGACCTGTGTTGGTCTGTGAGGTCAGCCCACAGCCTGGCAAGCTGCCATAGGTGATTACTTCCGGTTCGGGCGATGAGCCGGGGTGTTACAAATGGTATCAGAGCAACCCTGCGACCGCGTGTTGATCTTGTGGTCAGGAGAGCCCAGGTCAGCAGCCTAGCGAGGGAAAGATCGTGGAGCTAGACTATGGTTGGCTGCCAGTCGCAATGAGGACGTTGCTTTCTTAAGAGGGGGTGAATGTAATACCCCAGATTTCAGAGGAGGTTCCTGAGAAATTAAGGGCTCATATGAGGTGCTTAAGAGGATTGATAGTGCTACTCATACCAACAAAGTCGACTTTCCTTTTAGGAAGCCCATGTGATAAGAACTCCAAAGTTAAGCGTGCTTGACTGGGAGTAATTTCAGGATGGGTGACCTCCTGGGAAGTTTCCCAGGGTGCGCACGAGTGAGGTCAAAGTGCGGCCGAAGGACCCGTGTTGGTCTGTGAGGTCAGCCCACAGCCTGGCAAGTTGCCATAGGTGACTACTCTCGGCTCAGGCGATGAGCCGGGGTGTTACAAGACCCTTCTCTTTCCTCCTGGGTGGTCTCATCTCCATGAGACATCGGCTCATACTGACTGTCATTCTCATTCTCACCCCCTCTTCCACTGGACACGGGTATGGGGTCTTCTTCTCCCTCAATCTCATTATCGTTACCTGCACCCTCGGCGCCAACATCAATGGCCGGTTGAGCAGCTTCCTGTGCCTCATCTCTACTAGGAGTGTTAACAAGAATTCTCCTGCACTTTGCCACAGCGCACTTCTTTTTCCTAGTGGTACGGTGGAGGGTAGCTCTCAAACTCACAGGTGAGTTAGGTGGTGAGGGGATGTAATAGCGCTTCCCAGGCTTAATCTTTTTATTACCGTGGTGTTCAGCCAACTCTTTTGCTTTCCTCTCCTCAGCTCTATCCTTATAAAGCTTGTAGGGGTTCGGGTAAGGGTAGTGTGGGGAAATTGTTGCATTCACTAAGTACTCAGGTAATTCCTTGAAAACACGCTCTAAGTTCCTATAAAGTAAGTCCTCATATTCCAGTATGGTTTTCAATTTCTCCATAGTCAGCGTAATTCCCGAATCAGTGAGTAGATAAGGCATGTCACCATAATGACAAGCAAAATAAGTCATTCTCTCAAGTCTGTTACGGATGTGATCCCAACGAGCTTGGTCTCTCAGATTGACCATGACCACAAACATTTTCACTACCTCGTCATGAGCCCACTCATAAGTCTCACTGGCCTCCTGTAGCTTGACCCCAATCCTGTCAACAAACTCCGAAACGGTCTCACCCCACCCCATTGGTTCATAAAACATCCTTGGGTTCAGAGCTATCATATCAGTCCTAGATTCGATGGCAGGATCGCCATTCACTTCATCTTTCCCAAACATCCAAGTATATTCCATTGGGTCAGAAGTCATTTGTCATACAACATCAAACAGAAAGAGAGTAAATGATAAGTCATTGATCACCTTAGGAACGCACACCTCAAACTAGTAAATCTCTTCTCAAATTAGTTTAATCAACTCTTCACGAATTAGTAGATCATAGACTGACACCTAGCATTTAGCAATTAGCTAGCATGGGTATGAATGCGCCCGACTCATCCCCTTTTGAGAAATCTTAAGCAAAACAGTTTTGAAAACTTTTGTAGACTCGAAGAATCAGAACCTTGCGCTCTGATACCAACTGTAACAACCCTAAATTCTCTATTAAAGAAACTTGGAAGTAATTTAGAACTGTTACGCCGCAATTGACTACTGAGTCAATCACTAGGCTATGAATTCAATACAATAAACCAAATGAGAAAAACAAACAGCGGAAGTCTTAAAATTTGTCGAACTACAATTCTCAAAATTTTAACCCGAAATACATCAAATAAATGAAATAAAATCTTTTGAAAGCCCCAACATGCACGACTTCGTAAGCAAGCATCCACATCATCAAGACCTGTCAACTATGCCATCGAAGAATGACATAGGCCCCAGAATAAGGTAGGGAGAAACCAGAAAACAGAATGTCCGCTCGGGCTGAGTAAGAATTAATAAACAAAAGTATAACAAATAAGATACGCGCCTAGAGGCGCGTAGCTAACAAGAACAGATTGACGATATAAGAGAAAAGTATCGATAACAGTAGAATGAAATATCAAAGGAGCGTCGTTACCCAATGCACTTATAAATCTGTACATAGTACAAGCCAACACGTTAAAATTATTAGTTAGTACGATTCGGCCAGGGTCCTACCCCACAGCCACCACACTATCGAACTTAGTTCGAGCTAGAGTTGTAAGTATAGCCCCTAATAACCCCGAGTGTGCACACCCCTCGCAAGATAGGCCGGTAGGACGAGATCCCATCTAGGAGGAAGACTATTAGGAAGTCGGTAGCTAATCCGACCTACAAAGTACCTTGATCAGAGGTAAATAAAACGATGATCGGTCAAGTCGCATCATCGTACTCTAGGTGGTATCATCTCATTTTCTTTTGATTTAAACAAACGTTAATACATTATTTGAAAGTATATTATTTGATAATTCAATTTGCATGATCTTAAACCTAATTAAGATACTAGAAGCAAAACACGAATTTAAACGATACAACGAGAAACCACTCGACCGAGGGGCCGAGTGGGGCGCACGGCCAAGAGCCGAGAGGCCATATGGCCGAGGGTCAAGCAAGAGCAGCCGGGGCTGCTTGTGAATGGACAAGGCCGAAGGGCCGAATTCGAGTATCAAGTGCGAGTGGAGATACGCTCATAAGATTAGTTAGACAGGAATGAAGCGATAAACAAGAGTGAGCGCATAAATCAATTATAAGAATAATGAACAATCATAAACATGAGCCAAATAGGGAGATTGATTAGTTGAGAGGATTTCGATCAATATTCTTACCTTACTTACGATTAGTATGAGGGTGGTCAACCTAGAATGGAAGTTCCTCGAATACACACCCTAAACACAGGTAGTAAACAACGAATCACTCAACCATTTTACCAATCGATACATGCACTACACTTGATTGATAATAAAATACACTCACATATACTACCACACAAGATTAAAACACTTAATCACAAAATAGGGGCAGCTCTACCATAAGCCCTTAAACATCACACTTCAACCCCCAAATGATCTCCAAACAACACCAAATTCGCACAATACCTTCCCAAGTATACTAATAACACTAATTCACCATTAAATCACTAAAACAACAATATAAACATCCAAATTAGGTAAGGATCAGAATTGGACAGAATACAGTCTCATCAATTAAAACCTCATAAAACGTTCTCAAATCAAAACCATGGTTTATCCATCTCATAACAAGCATCTCCTCCAAATTTCACATAATTCCACCCATAAAATCACCCCCAAATATCCATGAGCCCTAATTTCAAAAGCCCTAATTTAGAAATTAACATCTCATGCATCAAAAGCACAACTAAGCATGAATAGACTTCATTAAAGCAATTCCCATCAACACTAGCATGATCAAACTACAATAGAAACGAAATTAGGAAAGCCCTAAATTGAATTTCATGAAATAGGGGTTCAAAAATTACAACTCTTGATGTAAAATCAAGAGGGGAGGGTAAAGGGGTGCGGCGGTGGTGATTGGTCGGCCGACGGTGGCTCGCGGCGGTTCTCTCTCTCCTCCTCTTCTTCTCTTCTCTTTCTTCTCTTTTTTTCCTGCTTCTCTTAATGTCGACGTGAGTGATGAGGGGGAAGGGTTTTGGGGTTTGTTTTTTTATTTTTTGTAGAAATAGGAAGGGTTTAGTAAGGGTATTTTGCTAATTTTGACAAATAGTTGCTCAATTAGGAAAGCGTCTCTAAACGGAAAGTATACCCTAAGTTTCCAAAATAGAATATAATATCCCCATAATGAATATCTCCCGATATCCTAGACAATTCAAATGACCCAAAAACGTGGGGTGTTACAATTTCCGACTCTGCGTCAGTTTTGTCTGTTGATAAGACCAATTCAGAAGTTGATATGTAACGTACCAAAATACATGCATATAGAATGACCGAAACCGTCTTTGAACAATGGGGCTGAAGCTTGACGTCACCGCGCGCAAAGTCTAGAGTTACACTAAATCAATCACTGTGATTGGTAAAAATGAGCCAATCATAAATTGGTGGCAAATTCTGGACCACTCATCTTGCTTTCCATGATCCTATGGTTCATATTAATTCCTCTTCATATACCCCCTATCTATCTCACGCTTTCTTCCACCCACCCACCGCCACCAATTGGCTCCTCACATGACGGCAAAAAGGGTTTAGGGTCCCATTTATCGGCGCCACGATTTCTTCAACCGACCCACCACCACCAACTGGCCCCTCACATGACGGAAAAAAGGTTTAGGGCCCCACTTTCTGACGGCGCGATAGCGAAGCCGGGAAGTACTCGGCGCCGATAAGTGGGACCCTAAACCCTTATTTTTGGCCACTTTAGAGCACCACACACTAAAGGGTTGACCAAACCCTTTCAAACACTCATTCTTCTTCGGGTGTCTTTTTGTTCTTGCCGGCGAAGCTCCAAGGGTGGAAGGTGGGTCGCGAGAGTTGGACGGTGGGTTGGGTGGGATTCCGATGGTGGTGTGTGTGGTTGCGGGCTATCGCGCGGTAGTCAAATTTGAGCTGTTTTGGGTTTGCTAGGAAATGGGCGATTTTACCCATGTGATTGAATCCGCACCTAATTATAGTGATTCGTTTATTAGCACTCCATAGTCTAGGCTTGAATATCAAAAGATTATATATATATTTACAAATTATTCTTCAGATCTTCTAAGTACATTGTCCTCGATGATTTTCAGTTACTTGAGAGCCATTCTGGATCCCGTAGGTCGATCATCGTTGTAGATCTTGGTAATTTAGCTGCTTAAGCCTTCCTCCAAGATAGATAATACTCATAACAGAGATGGGGTGAGAAGAGAACTCTAAAAGAGTTAGTTTTTACAATTAACCTAATTCTTTAACCGCTGATCAATTTAATTTGTCAACAAAACTCCCTATTTTTTATGTATAGTAATTTGAAATGTAGGTAGCTGGATTTTTCGATTCGTTTAAATAAGAGAAGTAGAGAACTTTGTGCCCAACCGACGTGCCATATAAAATTTGTTTGGTGAAATCGTTACATTTTTTGTGTTAATTCATTAAGATACCAATTCAATAGACATGTATAACCAGGGATGGCAATGGGTACAGGACTCGACCCAAACCCGCTGGACCCGACCCAGATGGGTCGGGTCTGGGTCCATTTTTGAAGACCCGGTGGATATGGGTCGGACCCAGACCCGTAAATTTATCTGTGGGTCGGATATGGATCTCTGATCTGAGACCCAGACCCGACCCATAGACCCGACATTATATAAAAATAAAAAATAAAAACAAATATCTCACGAAATCAGGCTTGCTGCTTGCTTCCATTTTCTCTTTCTATTTTCTCTGATTTCACGAAGTCCCTTAGTCCTTACTACTTCTCAGTTCTCATAAAACTTACCTCAAAACATCCGCCCCTTCAAACCTCCGCCCAGCTTCTTCGCATCACCGACGAGGCGACTACAATCCGGCCAGCTTCTTCGTCTTTAGGTACGACTCGTACGAGTTCGAAGCTTCATTCGATTTTTTGTTGTTTAATTTATTGTTATATTCTTAAGATTATTGTGGTTGATTGAATGATCGTTGATACGATCGAATTTCATGCAATACTATTGATTCTTTCCCAAATTTTCGTCATTCTTCACTTATACGTTTCGTATTAAACCCTACCTTCGAATATCATTTCTTCAAATCAATCGAATTCAATCAAAACCCCTAATTTCTCACTCCAATTTTTCGAACTTATTCGAATTCGAATTTTTTTTCTGAGCTGAATTCGTTAAATCTGTGATTGTATTTGCTTTAGTATTTTGTTCTTATATTGTTAGAATGGATGAAGATTGTCCACCATCTTTTGGTGCTAGTAGCACCCCTATTATGACGTTGAGTGATGATGATTTGGGTGGTAATGGAGAAGGCTTTGTTGATTGTACAAACACTCAAGAGAGCAATCCTGCCGAAAAGGATTATTTGAATTGTGATGTCACTGGACAGAGTAGTAAGAAGCTCACATCAGAAGCTTGGGACTACTTTGACAAAGTGAAGGTAAACAATGTTGTTAAGGCGAGGTGTAAAGCTTGTAGAAATTATCTTTCTGGTGTTACCTCTAATGGGACTTCTCACCTTCTTAACCATGCTAATAAGACTTGTAAAATGAGACATTTTGTGAATACTAAGGGTCAAACAACATTAAGAGTAAAAAGTGAACCTGATGGATCAAATTCTTTGTAGGTTAAAGAAAAGTATAAAGAATTTGACCAAGATTTTTCTAGGGTCAAGTTGGTTATCATGGTTGTGATACATGAGTATCCTTTGTCAATTGTTGATCACATTGGTTTTAGAGATTTTATTAGAAGTCTCAACCCTTCATTCAAAATGATTTCTAGAAACACTCTGAGAAGTGACATCTTAAGCATGTTTAGAGAAAATAAGCTTTTACTTAAGCAATTGTTTGAGATTAATGATAGTAGGATTGCGGTGACAACGGATATGTGGACTGCCTCAAGTCAAAAGAAAGGTTATATGGTTGTGACCTCGCATTTCATTGATCAAGATTGGGTTTTGAGAAATCAAACACTAAGGTAATGAATTACATGTTATTGCAATGTTTTTTTTTTTTCTTTCTTGTTATGTCTAATTTAGATAGAACCTTGATTTAACCATAATGCGTGACAAATCCTTTTCTTTTCCTTGCATGTGTCATTTTGAAGGTTTTGTTTTGTACCATCTCCACACACTAAAGGTGTTATTGCCAAAGTCTTAGTGGATTGTTTATCTCAATATTGTTTGGAGAGCAAGATTTCTTCGGTAGTGGTAGATAATTGTACCATTAATGATGCGATGATGAAGATTGTACTTAAAATTTTTGAGAAAAAGGGCCTTATGTTGGAAGGTAGTTTCTTGCATATGAGGTGTAGTGCCCACATCTTGAATTTGATTGTAAAAGATGGGTTGGATGTGATTGAATCGGGAATTTTAAAATTAAGAGATTGTGTTTCATTTTGGATGTCTACTCCTAAAAGGATTGAAAAGTTTGAGGAGTCTTGTCGTTTTTTGGGCATATCTAGTTCTAAAAGATTGGTTCTTGATTGTAAAACAAGGTGAAATTCTACTTTCTTGATGCTTCAATCCGCTATGCCATATGAGGATAACGTCTAAATGGGAGGTTAAAGTTTTCTATTCCTTCTAAGGTAGAGTGGAACTTTGCTAAGCTTATTTGTGGGAAGTTGGAAATTTTTAACAAGGCTACTAAGGTGTTTTCGGGAAGGCACTACCCTACTTCTAACTTGTTCTTTCGAAAAGCTTGTGAGATTAAACTTACTTTGAAGCGTTGGTTAGTAGATGATGAGGATGTTATCAAATCCATGGCTTTGAAAATGATTGAAAAGTTTGATAAATATTGGGAACAAGTGAATGGTCTTTTAGCTATTGCCACCATTTTAGATCCTAGGAATAAGATGGAGTGTGTTAAATACTACTTTGGTAGGCTCTATGAGGATGATGATGATGAGTATGAGAGGGAGGTGGAGAAGGTAAGAAAGTTGTTGGATGATCTTGTTGCGGAGTATCAATCAAGAGGGGATGGAAGTGAGACTCGAGAAGAGGTGTCTAAAGGAAATGGAAAAAGAACACATTCGGCTACTATTTGTGAGGATGAAGAGGATGAATATGCTAAGGCAAAGAAAACAAAGAAGAGAAAGGTAACGGTAATTGGTGAGGTGGACCACTATTTAGGGGATGATACGGAACCGGAGAATAATGCATTTGACGTCCTTGGTTAGTGGAAAGTCAATCTTACGTATCCCACATTGCGTAAAATCGCTAAAGATATACTTGCTATTCCAATATCTAGTGTGGCTTCGGAAAGTGCTTTTAGCATGGGTGGAAGAGTGGTAAGTCCACATCGTTCAAGACTTCATGCTAACACTATTGAAGCATTAATGTGCTTGCAAAATTGGCACATGCAAGATATTCAAGGTAATATCATGTGCTATATTTTTTTGAATCTTTTAAATTATGTTACTATCATGAAATGTCATTAACATATGAGTGAGTTTCTTTGTATGAATTAAGGTAAATTGGAAAATGCTAATAATGCTTGTTCTACCATCAACGAGGACTCTGATCTTGAAGGGGATGTCATTGATATCATTGACTTGGTAATGTCTCTTATCTCGTTTTCTACTATATTACTTATTACAATTTAAGTTCTCTTTTCTTGAATTCTTTTGTCATCTGTTCATATATTTCTTCATCTAATTAGGATGTTGATGACATTGCGTTTGACAATATGGAAGCCGAATAATCATGAAAAGATTCGATCGTATGAAATGAAGATGTTGATGGCATTGCGATTGGATATATGGAAGAGAAAGAACCATGAGAAATTGAAATGTTTCAATCATATGAACTATAATCTTGTAACAATGAGACTTTGAACTTGTAATGTAAACTTTGTTGTTTGTTTGAGATGGTTGCTTGTAAAATTTGGTTGTAGACTCGTTGACCTCGTAATTATGACGCTTTGACGATTACCAACCACATCGATACGAAAATATCAACAATTTAGGCGCATTACCCATCTGGACCCAGACCCGGTCCAGATCCGCTGGGTCCTGACGGATCCGGGTCTGGATCTACAAATTCTGGACCCGGTGGGTCTGGATCTGGATCTGGGTCTGCCATAAATAAGCGGGTCTGGATCTGGATCTTAGCAGACCCGACCCATTGTCATCCCTATGTATAATTCATTCCATCATCTTACTAGTCGATATTATAGGTTCGTTTTAATTTCTCTGCGTTTCCTCAAATATGCTTTGATTTTGATGTTATTCCTACTTCATCTTTCTTCATAAGCTAACATCCTTCTTCCGATGTCATCCTCACTTGAACTGAATGCTTTGGGAGTGATTTAACATCCTTCTTCCAATGTCATTTTTCTTCATAATTTTTTTTTTCCGAAAAAAAAAATCTTCTCCCAAAACTTTTTATTATTATATGTTCAAAATTCATATGTTTTTCACTTGTATTATTATTATTATTATTATTATTGTTGTTGTTGTTGTTGTTGTTGTTGTTGTTGTTGTTGTTGTTGTTGTTGTTGTTGTTGTTATTATTATTATTATTATTATTATTATTATATTATTTTTTTATTTTATTTTGATAGCTTTCTAAAACTCCTTGAAAGGATTTCTGTATTTCTAAATGGTTCACTATGATATTGAAATTTTATGTCATACACAAGACGGTTACTAGATGACGATTTATGTTAGCCGACCCCAAATAATTTTGGGGATAATGCTTGGTTATTTTTGTTGTTGTTGTTGTTGTTGTTGTTGTTGTTGTTGTTGTTGTTGTTGTTGTTGTTGTTGTTGTTGTTGTTGTTGTTGTTGTTTTTAAACCTAAAGCTACAAATTTGGCCAACCATATAATTTTTGTAAAAGTTAAAAACTATTTAATAAAAGCCCTTACTCAGATATTGATCCTAAAAAACACAAACACCAAATTAGTGTTTCTGTTTCTGTTTTTTCTAAAAACATTCAACTTATAAGATATTTTTAATTTGACAAAAATAAAAGAAATAGATTCAAATAACAAATGAAGTGCTTCTATAGTACGTTGAACCAAACACTAATTAGTTTAAAAAAAAACAGTTCCTATAGAAACCGATTATGAAAATAAAAACACAATTAGATAATGGGCCAAACATATGCCTCATAGATTGATCATTTTTAGAGAAACATACGGAAACATACACACCAATTTGGTTCTTATGCTTCTTAAAATCAATATTTAAGTTAGAGTTTTTATTAAATATTTTTTAACTTGTAAAAAAACTTTATTTTTGGCCAAATTTATAATTTTAGAAACCAAAAACACTTTGAAAAGATAGGGCAAACACATAAAATTTACACTATAAGTACTTCTAAGAAATTAGAAACAGTTTTTCAGTTTTTTGTGTTTGTCTAGTTTTCAGTTTCTACCTATGACCCAGACACGATCAAGAAACAATTTAGAAGTTTGGCCGTACACACCCTAAGGCGCATCATCTTCACCGGTAACTAAGTGATGGTCACCGGTCTTGAAAATTAGCTAAATCTAAACATCAAACTCATCAAATCTTTGTAATCGTTGGATTGGCTATCATACTTTTCATGGATTAATTATTAGACACGTACTCAATCTGTGGTAGCATTTTGATTTATCCAAATGAAAATATCGATATAATTACAACATTCAAATCGTGATTTTCGTACTTTCATTTTCTATATCTACGAAAATATTGGATAGCATAACGTAACATTGGACCTCAATCATTGGCTTAGTGCTCCACGATTCTAGATAACTTTTTTTTTTTTTTTTGAAGTTACGATTCTATATTGTTGCAGTTGTTATTGTTGTTACGATTCTAGATTACTTGGTCATCTCATCATTGAGTTAGTTATTGAAGTGTAGGACGAACCGAACAATTGGTATATAATAGTAATAATACCCCAGGGGTAAAGCAAGATCTTGTACCCCATCTCACAATAAAACGTAACTATCCACTACTCATTTCCACTTAAAATTTTTTCCTTTTTAATTTTTCATTTAAGGTCCCAACATGAGTGAGTGGGTATGAAAAACAAATATACTCGCAGGGGTATCTTATAATTTTCCCGAACCGAAACACCGATGATGATCAGGGTAGGTATAAAAGTGGACAAGTCCATGCTTCCTAGACCAAGCCCAATAATTATTTGAAAGCAAAATGAGGTCGTATTTGGGCTAAATATGGCTGATTGGTTAGCCCAAATGTATAGTTCTCATTTTTCACCATCAAATTGGGAAGAAATTAGTTCAAGGATCACTGCATAGGTAAGTGATCGAAACGAAACCGATTATGAAATTCAAAACATGTCGTGATTTCTTTTTCATTTCAACGATTGTTAGAAAGTTTATAGATCATGGTATGATGATGTATAAAACCGCCCACGGTGTGTTTGATTCATCATTTTTTGGGGGATTGGAAACGGATTGGATTACCACTCCGTTACATTGGGTTTGTTTTCATATTTTTTGTTTTCTAATCATTTCCCACTTCCTTTCCAATCTCTCAAAATGAATCCCACCAAAAACCTAAGGTTACCTAATTGAATCTCCCCTAATCATTTTCTCTCTCCTCCCTTCCTCTCTCTCCTCCCACACACCAACCCCCTACCTCCAACCCCTCACCGGACCACCACAAGCCACCGCCGGAGAACACAAGCCGCCACCTATCCCGCCGGAGACGCCACCCTCCGGCCGCCCTTGCTCCGGCGACTTCACCGCTCACATCTCCGACCGTCTCCTTCCCCCACCACGTTTTCCACCATCAAATAAAAAAGTGAAAACAAATTTCTAGATCTACATCATTTGGAGCAATATTAAGAAAAAGTAATTATATAGGCGTATTAGTTATGTAATTTGAGTTGAAATGATGATATTGGTTGTCGCACCGGTCGCGGGTGGTGGTGGTCGGTGGCGGCAGCGGCGGTCAACGATGGCGGCCGAGTGAGGAGAGAGAACAGTTGAGGTGTTGGTGGTTATTTTGATTTAAAAAAAGTAATTTAGAATTTTGCCCTTACTTATGGAATCATTTCATTCATATACTTAACCAAACAATATTTATAAAGAATGAAACTTAGCTTTTCTCCTCTCCCTTTCCATTCTTGTTTCCAATCCGTTTCCATTTCGAAATGTTAACCAAACGCCCCTTCAATGTACTAAAGGTTTAATGTAACTTAAGGGCATGCATCTTTGAATTATGTACTCTATGAAACTAGTTTTTATAAGATTGAATAGCGGCAATAGCCTTTGGTAAACCAACGGTATAATTTAGAAACGAAGACGCTAAACGCAACAAAAAACCGCCTAAACGCAGCATAAAATAATAATTTAAATTGGAACAATTTTTTTTGTCAACGTGTACAAGAAAGTCGAGATAACTCATAAATCTAGAATTGCCCAATAAATTTAAGCCTAAATTGATATCCCAAAGTTCAATTTCGATTTGTTTTATAATTTGTGAGTTAAGTAAATTAAATGGACTAAAGTACTTACACGGATGGTGTTGAAGGTCTAAAACCATTATATATGTCTTAACCATTAATGTAGAATTTTGGTTGAGTTGGTCATTTAACATGGTATCAGACTATCAATGCCTCGTTGTCACTGAGGTTTCATGTTCGAATCCTGGTAATCCCCATCCTTTGTTATATTGGAGTCTCGATAAAATAGTTTAGTTTGAGTTGTTTGCAGGCGAGTGTATTAGCCAGTTAGCCACGGTTCAAACCTAAGTGGGATTTTACGTAAGGGGACATATGAAAAATATAAAACCATTGTATATGGCCTAGTCATCACTTGAGTTAGTTATGTAACAGATTGCGGTCCAAAAGGTGGAAATGAGAGAGATAGAAGCAAGGGTGGGGAAGAAAAATGTTATAGCAGTGCTTATAATTCATGAAAAATGATACATCATTATTTTTGAGTTGTCTTTCTCATGCAATTACATGCGTGAGCAATAAAGCATTTTGCCCCATATTGAGGACTCTAAATCTTCAAGTTGGGAAAAAGCTATCCAAATTCAAATGATTTCAGACCATGTTTGATTAGTACTTCAGATTGAAATGATTTGATTAGGATTGTTACTCTAGACATTGTTCTTTTTCAGTCAAAATACTTTAATTTAAACGAGGGACTATTTTCTTTTACTAACCTAAAATTATGCCTATGGGTCAATAAGTTGAACTGAATTTAACAATTGTCGTAATACATACCATGAGACACATACTAAATTTGATTTTTAAGATTTTATTTTTAAAGGGTTTTTTTTTTTTTTTAATCATACTGAGGTAAACTGCTGATAAACATATGGAGGAAAAGAACCACAATTTCTCATTCAACTTTTGTGAAGTACAGTATATGCTAATATCTACTAATGTCACTATGACTCAGATCAGGGGTCATATATGATATATGTACATGAATACCCTTTACGTTTTCTTTGGTAGAGTGAAATATGTAGAATGGAAAGAATTGAACGGATAGAAAGGAAAGAAAGAGAAAGGAAGGCAACTACGGTTTTTTTTTTTTTGTTTGGTTTGTAAACAATTTAGGATTATCACACAATAGAATGACTTGATATTATTGATCAATACATAGTGTTTATACAGGTTACAACCATAATATAAACCCTAGCCTAGAATAATATGAGAATAATATTGTTTACATAGATAGAATATTTATTCATATCAATATTATTCTTATTACAATTATAAGATATCATTATTCTCTAATACGCCCCCGCAATTAAAGCGGTAGGGGCCGGGGAGACGGACGCTTTGATTGGAGTCAAAGTAATTCATTGCTTGGACAGTTCCAGTTGAGCCATGCTTGGTTAGTGTTGAAATGCGGATGCCTTAGAAAGATGTAGCCCTGTCGTGCCAGAGTAGAAGGAACCAATGTGTAGCCTTGGAGAAGTAAGATTTGAGAAAGAGAAGTGAGACAAAGATGTAACTCGAAATGAGTTATTTGTATCGAGAAAAAGGATGTAATTAAGACAACCAATGAAAGATGTGAACACAAAGGGCAACACTATATAGTAACTTATTGCACATTTGTTAGAAATGATCAAATTATGGGCAAGAATGGAGGTGAAAATTATTATTAGAAAAGAATAATAGAAATATTTGGGAGAAGGAGAAAGCAAAGAGTATCAAATTGAGCAATAACGTTGATCAAGATCAGAGGAGGAAGAAATGTACGTAGGCCTGAACATATAAAGAGAGATGAGAGGAAAACAAAATTTGGCACAAGAAATATAGAAGAACGACCACATGGGGGCATAGCATGCGTTGATCGACATCTGAAAATGCATCTTGAAGGCTTCAATCATGGCCGGATGTCCGAAACACTACGTACTAGGAGAATAACATAAACCTAAATTGTCTGGGTAGACTAAAAAATAAATTGCGGAAAAAGTAAAGCGCCTGGGGGTGGACGAAAACATACCAGCCGGAAATGGATGAATATAGGCCATCCCCGGCCGGGAACAAGTGCACGATAAGAGAGCTCTTTTGTGTTTACTTTTTAATAATATGTATTCATCAATAATATCAAGTCATTCTATTGTGTGATAATCCTAAATTGTTTACATAGATAGAATATTTATTCCTATCAATATTATTCTTATTACAATTATTATAAGATATCACTAGTCTTTTTACCCGTGCAAATGCACGGGAATTGATAACAGTTTTCTAAATAATATTATAAGTGCCATATAATATAATACTAATAATAATATTACTATAAAAATTATTTTTAAAAAACCATTTCAGGTAGAATTTGGAAACAATTATTTGAAATATGGTAATCATTTTAAATTTTTCGTTTGAGATTGTCGTAATCGATTACAAATCATATGTGGGGGAAAAAAGAATTTGCAAATGAAGGGGTTCGAGGGTTGTATTTGGTTTCAACATGAAAGAATTTGACACATTTCCAAATTTTCGAAATTTTCAAGATTATATTGTCGAACACATTATTTGAGTGAAATTTGGAATAAGAATTAAGTTCCATGTTCTCTGTCTGATGAATCCAACCCCGTAACAACCAAATAAATCCCTTGCTCCACCCCGCTGGTCATCCGCTAACTCTTGTATGTATTCGACAACCCTTATCAACATTCTTAGCCAACCCCATCCAGTGTCAACTTTCTTAAGCGACCTTAACTTCTCATACATCAAAGTGATCAAACCATCTACACGGACCTCTAATGGAAGATAGTCACCCCCATCAACTCTCTTACGAACACCCCCACCCGGTCCCCTTTCCTAACCAACGCTCGCCACCCATCAACATTTTAGAAGACATCGTCTCACCCCAATCAACTTTTTTACCTGAGCACCCATTCCCTGTCGATTTCTTACATGACCTCCCTAACCAACACCCTTACACCCATTAAATTTTCCAAACTGCAAGCCACCCTTTTTTTACGCGGCTTATGGCCCATCGCACGTGAACTGCTCTACATGACCTCCCTTACTCAGGTCAATTCCTACTCCAACCCTTCCACACCCGTTGATTCATATACTCGAGTCCTTTAACATCCTCTATCAACTCGTCTATGACAACTGACATCAAATCCCCTACGTAACCCTCCAGCCATTGACTTTGAAACTCGACCCCTAACTGTATAATTTTCTTTAGTTGTATAAGTTAACAAACCTATTTATATCTTTATTTCTATTTTTGTACCCTTCAAAATAATTTCTTTGTAGTAGTAACTCTAATTGGTACCCGTGCACATGTACCGGAGTAATAACATTTTTTCTAGATTGTAATATACTAATAGCTATGTCATATAATATAAAATCTTTCAGTTATAAATTTAAAAAAAAATCTAATTTAAAGTAACTTAAAACTGCACATCAGAAATACGGAGTACATTTAAATTATTATGATTAACCCCCATCAACTTGTCTACTCGAACCCCAACGTACGACCCTCGCCTAGGGTCAGCTTTTCCAGCCAACCTCGATAATCAACTTTTTTTAGCTGAAACCCTATTACCCGTCGTCTTTTTTAGCCAGCATCCCTTTTACCCCATGTCAAATTTTCTAGCCGACTCCTAACCCCGACGACTTCTCTACATGATCTCCATAATCAATACTCAGACCCTCGTTCTAGTTTACCCTCAACCCCCGTCGTTTATTATTCTTCCTAACATCCATAAAGTCATGTGTGACATACCCAGCCCATCAAATTATCAGACTGCAGATACCCTACCCCAGTCAAAATTTAGCCGACACACAGCTTTACACAAACATGTCCTAGTTTTAGGCAATATTGATACATGCTATTGATAGCTCAAATAAAGTCATAACAAAATAGAATAGTCATAAAAAATAAGAAGAGTTTAACATCAATATATGGGTTTTACCCCGTCATTTGTCAATTGTTAGTTCGCACTAAAAGTTTAGCCTGTCCGATAGCCATTTTTTAGGTCATTAACCGGTGTTAAGACAGATACCCCGTGTCGAACCACCTTGTTATTCCCATCAAAACATTGTGGGAAAGTGACCACCGTATCACTTTTTTTTTTTCTTTTGGGAAAGTGAACATATATGGATTATTTATAGTGGGCAATATTAGATAATGGTTAGTTTGGCAATATTATTATCTTCCATTGTCATTAGAAAAATGCTAATTTGGGCAATATTTTAAGGAAATATGTGTCTTTATCCTCATTCGTAAATATCCTTTTTGATTCCTTTCCGTAGATAGGTTGTTTTGATTTCATTTAATTATTTATTTCCTTCTTTTTTAAATAATATATTGTATTAGATCTCGAAAATATTTTTTTATACTACTTTCACTAAGAATCTGATGTAAATATTCTCATCCAATCATTTTTATTACTAATGCTTACATGTCGTGTTTTTAGTAAGGTTGTGTCATGTCAGCTATGTATGCACGCAATTATTAAAAGTAATAGATAGATAGATATATTATTCTCTAATATGGTTTGCATTGCTTATTAGAAATTTGAAGGAAGTGGAAGGAAAATGGGTGTTTTTATGTTGTAAATCTTCTTTCGTCTAATCCGCCCGTTCAATGAGGACATGGAAAGGACAATTTAATAAAGGATTGTTACCTCCCATTTCCTTTCATTTCCTCCCATTACCCGTGCGTTTTTACAAAGAAAACGTTGGAAAGATGTACAATCTATTTTTCGTTTCCATCTAATTTCCTCCTACCAAACAAGCTGGTTAATGAAAAGTGTAAGTTGATGATTGATTAAATCATATTCCCTCCTACCCAAAATAAACTTCCCCTTTGGTTTTGCTATTTTGTCTGATTATGTTGGGGGTTATCTCTAAACTAAATGAGAAACTCGATTACCATAGAATAAAGTGGGTTTGGTAGAAGCAATGGAGGACAAAATTTGTATTTATTTTACAGCAATGAACGAATCATTTGGTCTATAAGTAGCCTCCAACATGGCCAGACAAAACAGGAAAATGAACAAGAAAGATTATAGTGGATAGAAGGGAGTATAGACGTATAAGCAATAACGGTTTTATATCTTAACAAAACTCCAATCCATAAACTGACATATCATGTGAAAGAATTTTTTTAACAAGAAATCTAAACTAATAATAATCATGACCTAGAACATACATATTCCCTCTGTTTTTGTTACGTTTGTTAATATTTAGCTTAAATATATGAAATAATATACTCAAGAAAAATATTGAAATGAAAAATCAAAGCAATCGGCGTACGTATTCTTAACACTATATATCCTAGGCCGCAAATGACCAGCACCATTTAAAATCCTCGATTAGAAATATCTCCTTGATGTCATCACCCACACAAGTTGGTATAATTCTCTTGAAAGCTAAGAAAATAAAGAGGACAAGTTAGCAAGATAGAGACCTCGATCACAAAAGTTACAAAACTATTTCGACATGAAGCGTAGATGACGATATATAATCGTAACAATTGCTAATGAGAATGTAAAGTGGATTACATTACATAGAAAAAGACAACCTAAATATTTTTCGAGCAAAGTTAGCTGACAGAACCAAACAAGTAGCTAGTTCGTTATATCTTAAAGAAGAAATTGGTGGAGTTTTGGTCCTCTTTTAGCTACAAGTCATCACACTGTTTGGACATCATAGTTATAAGCAAATAAATCCATACTCCAATCATTAGCATGGACACCTTGATTAGATCATGTCATTATTATTCTCGTCATTTGAAGCCTTCTGATTTCGAATTCATGAGATGTGTGATGTTGACTTCTACCTGCTCACTTTAACACCATACGAGTACTAGTATCTTGATGAAGAAGATGGAATACGATCATGGTCATCAATAAATAGTGCAGATAATTGACAAGTACAATGAGAGTCATCATCTCAACCATCCATAATGTTAAAAATTAATCTACACCATCCATTATTTTTATTTAGGTATATTTTATAAATTTATATTGTAAATAACCAAAAAAAATAGAAAAAAAAATGGTTAATTGCATTTATTTAATCTTTTATGTTTATGTATACCTTGTACAAACTATATCTAATATAATTTGATCATTTTTTCCTTTAAGAAAAATTTATTAAGTTATTTAAAAAATGATTTGTTATGGTGTTTTGCCCTACTTGTCGAACACCGGTACCCTAGAACTTCTCTAAACTTAATAGTTTGCGTCTGCTTCTAGTAGGGATATACATATGAGTAGTCTTGTTATTTCTTTTCACATAAAATGAGCACTTCGTTGTCAAAAAAAATGAGCACTTTATTTCGTTTGAATTTTTCTTTTAATTTGCTACCATTCTCTAATAACCACAATCAATTTTCTATGCTCTTTCCAGAGGGCTTGGATTTGGGGAAAAAAATATACTCTCTATCAAAGGTGTAATATTTTGGAGATCAAGGACTCGTATTTGTTAATTGAACCCAAAAATTCATAAGATCAAACCATCTCACATGAGATTAACACACTAAAATAAATTATAATCCTCGACATTCTCTTTATTAACTTGTTTCTAACACGCTCAATTTTTTTGATCAGTGATCTCATATGGGACTTTCATAGTTTCATTTGTTATCGGTTCAAGATAATATGATTGAACTATGATGGTAGATTTATATAATTGGTCAGCTATTTTAAGCTTCATCATCCTGTCTCTATTTCATCTTCAAAATCCAAACATCAATGTTATCCAATAGAAAAAAATAGACTACGATAATTTAATTTAACCATACTAACATATATCTTTTTAAAATTAATGAGTTATAAGATATAACTAGAAAGTAGTTAAAATTAGTCATTTTCAATTTTCTTTTCAAAATCGATGGATTAATAAATACACAATCAAGATCTAGTGAAACTTAATCCTATTTACGTAGTTTTAACATGTCATTACCTTGTATATGGATCAACCAATGTTGAAGTAGATCATTCTACAGATTAAATTACTTCAATACCTATAGACAGTGCCGGCGTGTGACACTCTTAATAACTCGAAGGAAAAAAAAAAAAGCTCCCTCATTTTTTTTTTTTTTTCGGAGAAGAATGGCAATGGTCCCTGTGGAGGAGACGGACAAAGAATAAAACAGTTAAATAAAGATATACAACTGGACATGGGACCATAAAAAAAAAAAAAAAAAAAAAAAAAAAAAAGGAAAATAAAGCTTGTTATGGCTAGCATAAGTGGAATGGTCCATAATGTTAAGTGGGCATATGCACCATGTCCATGTGTACGTGCATTAGAGTAAGGGGACGATCCATATCAATAGCTTGTGGATCATATACCCCTTTGTCTGGACCACCCCCAGTTGGTTCTTCCCCAAAATACCCCTCTCTAAACTACGCTAAGTATACTAAATACTAAGATGAAGGTCCGTACATTGCACGGGTCACATGATAATGTTTTCTATTAAAAATGATATATAAAGTGAAAACTAATTTTCACCGGGGTATAATGTACGGTTAAACACTTAAACATCGAAAAAGTAATATATGTTTTATATATAATCTCATTACTTATGATAAAATTTAAAAAGGTTTATATTTAAGTGGAATCATAAGAGATGTTTAACAAAGTTAATTATAACTTATTATGCAAAAATTTATTTAAAGGGGTCTTTTGTGCTTAATTTATGAGATGGTTAATCTTTAGTTATATAAATATTTAAAGTAATAGTACCACAACTTATCGTATATTACTATATTGACCTTCATGCAAATATATATTGCAATCAATATTATAAACTCACTTACTCACCCTTATTACATGCATAAACGTGATCACCTCTCTTTAGCTAGCTCAAATCTATTATCCATGTTGCTGTAAATATAGACATAGTAATCGACATAAGATTACAAATTGAGATATCATGAAAGCAATAACCAGGGATTAGTGTCCAATCAAATAGGACATGAGAATTAGGTCATGTATGATACAACTTAAAAATATGGAGTAGTTAATTTGGTTAAGAAGCAATGAATTTGGTATTTATGTCAGCATATATATATATATATATATATATATATATATATATATATATATATATATATATATATATATATATATATATATATATATATATATATATATATATCTGCCCGCGTTGACCTTTTATCTAATAAATGCAGCCCTTCCAGAAGTCGGGCGATGTTGCACGTATTAGGTCTAGAATTACTACGGTTATCCGGGTAGCAGGTACCATCAAACAAACTATAACTGATTTAATGAGCCATTCGCAGTTTCACAGTCTGAATTAGTTCATACTTACACATGCATGGCTTAATCTTGAGACAAGCATATGACTACTGGCAGGATCAACCAGGTAGTATTCCTTGATCGACGCCGGTGCACATGAGCCGCCCGAGTGATCAGGCGTTCAACGCGCGCTCGACAGTCGTTCAACGTGAGTATATATATATATATATATATATATATATATATATATATATATATATATATATATATATATATACATAGGGACCTTAGTATGTACGTACGTATGGTTAGAAATAGAGTTTGTTTTTGCGTTTAGATGGATACCATATACTTTAATAATATTATAAAATTTAGTATGTATGCAGGATCAACACTAACGAAGCGACGATTCATAATGAGGGGTTAGTATGTACGTATGATTAGATCGAAATACAGTTTTAGTGTTTAGATGGACATCAAATACTTTTAATATTATAAAATTCTCAAAACTCTCTAAAAACCTTCGGTTAATGTGAGAGTTACAAAAAAGTCTCCTTTAATAATATAGAAGGATTCTCTACGTTTTTATTAAGTTCCACACATTTTATTTGAATTTATCTCACATATTCAAACAAACGTAGAGAAACTAATGTAACGGAGGGAGTACAAATTAACATTTCATGTTTTTATGATCAATAATGTACAGTCAAACTTTGTGGGCCGCCTTTACTCCTTATTGGGTTTATATCAACGGCTCAATTGTTAAGTTAGCGTATCTGTAAGTCTCTGTTGTACTACCCTATATTTCAGAGGAAATTTATAAGATTAAAAGCTTATATGAGGTGTTTAAAAAGATTGATAGTGCTACTCATACCAACAAAGTCGACTTTGTTTTTAGGAAGCCCATGTGATAAGAACTCTACAGTTAAGCGTGCTTGATGGGGAATAATTTCAAGATGGGCGATCTCGTGGGAAGATTCCTAGGGTGTGCACAAGTGAGGGCTAAGTGTGCCAGTATTTGTGTTTGTTTGTGAGGTCAGTATACATCTTGGAAAGCTGTCATACGTGACTACTTCCGGCTCAGGTGATGAGCTGAGGTGTTACAAATGGTATTAGAGCAACCCTGCGACCGCGTGTTGATCTTGTGGTCGGGAGTGCCCAGGTCAACAGCCTAGCGGGGGGAAGATCATGGAGTTGGACTATGGTTGACTGACAGGTGCAACGAGGACACGAGGACGTTGCTGGACGTTGCTGTCTTAAAGAGGGTGTGAGTGTAATACCCCAGATTTCAGAGGAAGGGTATAAGAGATTAAGGGCTCATATATAGGAGGTGTTTAAAAGGATTGATAGTACTACTCATACCAACAAAGTTGACTTTTCTTTTAGGAACCCCGTGCGATAGGAACTCCACAGTTAAGTTGATAAGTACCGCAAAGCACCATAATAGCCTTTATCTCAACCGTACATAATGTTAGAAATCGATCTGCACCATCCATTATTTTTAGTTAGATATATTTTATAAATTATATTGTAAATAGCCAAAAAAAAGAAAAAAAAATGGTTAATTGCATTTATTTAAATTTTTTTAGGCGTACGTATACATGGTACAAACTATAACTAATATAATTTGATAATTATTTACTTTTAGAAAATTGATTAAATTATTCAAAAATGATTTATTTTGGTGCTTTGCGGTACTTGTCGAGCACCCTAAAACTCCTCTTCCCGTGGTGTTGATCATCTAGTAGATTCTCTACCAATGTGATTTTAGCACATTTGAATTTGGAATTAATCCGAATGTTTACAACTTTGGCATTTTAAACAAGACATTTAATTGATATTTCTTTTCTTGAAATAAAAAGGATATTCATTGATAGTCGTCAAACGGCACTTACATCTAAAATTGTAACGAAACAAGTATCATAAAAATAAAAATGTAATTCACACAATCATTCGCTAATTAAAAAATTTGATCCCTTACACTTCGACGTCTTTGGTTCTTTCATCGGTGGCGGAGATCTATGTAACTCGACAAAGAATAGGCAACCTATGTAGTTAACGATATTTAATGTCCAATTCATTGAGAAATACTGATCTGTGAACAACTTCCGTCTTGGACTAATAGAAACTATAGGGAAATCCACCGCTAATCAAGAAATTAAACCGCACAGAGGTGTCAATAATACCTCAAAACGGAGTCAATAAAACCTCCAAAAACTTGCATGTGGTTAGATCAAAAGTTTAATTTGAGTTGTCATTCTCGTATTTCTGAGTTGATATTATCATCTTTGAATCGTATTGTTTCGATGCATTTTGAATTGACATCTTTATTTATGAATAGACACGTAATTTCATGACTAGTCATTTGTTACCCGTGAGTGTGCATATGATAGTGAGAATGAGAGATGTGAGTCATTAGTTGTGGAGAAAATACCATATTACCCCTTATATGCATTTGGTAATGTATATATATGGGATATATGGAGTGTATAATATATGTACTCTAGGAAAATTAGACTAAGATCCCATTTGGGTCAGAAAAGTGGGGAGGTCTTGATTTGGAACAATTGAAAGTTGAGTTCGTCGCTAATATGACCCTTTTCTCTATTATTCCTAAGCATTGCAAATTGCAGTTGTAACCGAAACGTCCACTTACAATCGTTAGCTACGGGCCTACGGCACATTTAGTACGGCAAGCCATGAGGTAAGCCATGCTCGACCACATGTAAAGTGGGTTCCGCGACGTCCTATGCTTATCGCCTATCCATGAAAACTTAGTCACGCCGAGATTAATTTTTAATTTTTTTTTTTTATTCGAAATTCTTCAAACTACTTTTTCTTTGGAGGAAAGTGACATACATAAAAATGAGTTTATTTTTTCAGAAGGTATAGAGGAACTTTTTATTTTGTTTGTTTTGGTATATACTTCTCTGGTCCTATTTAAACTTCCTTCTCCCTATTTTAGGGTTTCGACTTTGTTCTTCCCATTCCCAAAATATTACGGTTTTTGTCGAGAGAAAAATTAGGGAGGCAACATAAAGATATTGGTTAAGAGTAACTTTTAAATTTATTTGCTAAATAAATCATTAAGTATTATTTATTATTTCTCCATTTGGAGTGCGCAAAAGGGAGAAAGAAGTTTAAATAGGACCGGGGGAAGTATATAATAGGAGTACCACTGTACCACTCCCCCTGGAGGTTGAAGGTTCAATCCTTATCACTCCCTACTTGTACAGTTGAGAGGTTTCTTTGTGATGTGGGCCCTCTTGTAGAAACTAGGGATCCCCTGCCGAGTTTATGCCTGGACTCTTCTTGTGAGATAGATGCCCTAAAATAACCCCCTAACTCCACGGGAACTGCATCCCCGGGTCCAGTAAATTACCGAATAAAAAAAAAGGAGTAGGTCTGAGTATTGGTCCATGATCAAACCGAATCGGACTGGATTGAGGACCGAAAGTCAATTTTTTTATTTTTTTTTTATTTTTTTTTACCGAGGATGAACCAAATCGCATTCTGTCTAGTCCCTTGGTCATAACCAAATTTCCCCAAAAAACTTGGACCGAGGACCAAACCAAATTTATTCGCTTGGTCCGGTCCGATTTTTGGTCTGGACCTTATTTTTCTCTCCCCTACATAGGAGCAGCTAATCAGCTATTGCAGAGGAATGGTCGAATGGGGCATGAAAACTCGAAGCCAGGATAACCCCATGCAGGTTATCATTTGTATTATCATTGTATTATTATCATTTGTGTGAACAAAATGTAAATGCTAATTATTTTTGTAAATTTTAGAAAAGAACTATAAATATATTTCAACCAAAGTTGTTATAGCATTGTTTCAGGCCAAAACACAAATTGGTACAAAAAAAAAAAAAAGTGAGGGGCAAATACCATATTAGCAAAAAAAGTTTTACTCTAATGACATTTTTGCAAATTATAAATGCTCCCGAGGGCATAAGAAGTATGATGGTCATTCAAAAGCTTTTCATTTTCATCGAAACTCTAAAGAATTCTCTAGGATAGAAATTCTGTACGCTACAACAAGAAATCATTATAGATAAAGCAATGTTGACTTCCAATTTTTTTTTTTCCCGAAACTCTTAACATTCTATGGGTACAAGGAGTGGAAGACAACATGATATAAAACAACATACAAAAATTAGGATGAATATTATATTTTTATTTAATCTACATTTTTGTACTTTTTTTAGTTTGTTTTGACATAAAAAATCAATTAAAGGATGGGATGCATCTGGATCATCTAAAGTTATTTTTCCTGGGGTTCAATTGAAATGGAATAATAAATTTATGAATGTCTTTTTAAATAAGTAATGGTAGAATGATGTTTCCAGGGGATCCAGATCCATGAAAACAATACTTTTAGGGGACAACTTCTGGGAGAAAAACAAAACTTTGGTCCATTTGGTGTCATTTGTTTTTTTTTCCTTTCTACCAATTTGTTAGCGCAGTATTTTTTTTTTTTAATTTGGTAGTTTAGCCCATTGTTTCATATACAAATTTTAGTGCAACCATTTCTAGCTTTCATTTTCGGGTCTACTTTGACAAAAATTAAAGGATTACTCCGTACAAATTAAAGGAGAAAAACAATTTTCACTTGGTAGTTTTGATGCAAAAAGTTTAAGATTTGAGTAATCATAATTTGTCAGCTCCGTACCCCATATATTATTACAATGAGTTGTACTCCCTCTGTTCCAGTGGGATTTTGGATTTTGATGAGAAAGCTGCAATCAATAGGATTTACCTAATGCTCCCTTCCCGAAAGGAAGAACATGCTACAATTGCAAAATTTGCACCCTGAAAATTTTGGACAAAAAACCAAGGAATAAAGCAATTAGAGAAGCAAGTGGGGGTGTGAATATTAATCTGATTAATTAAATATATAAACCCTCACTCTAATATTCTCTCGTCTCCCCTCCCAACCCACAGCCACCTCCGGTCGTGACCTTACCCCCGCCGCACCCCCACCTTAACCACCCAAACAACACCATCAGCCACCGCCAGAGTGACGGACCTGCTCCAGCGATCACTCTGCCTGACCCCACAACCTTCGCACCCCTCCCCTCCGATCCGCCTTCTCTCCCTCCTTTTAGATCCATAATTTCGTCTCTCTCCTCTCCCACACCCCACTGCGAACGACGACCCCTCCCCTACCCCGCCTCACCCAACCCTCACTCCCTCTCCCTTACTCCGACCCTAATACCCGACTTCTTAGTCCCCTCCGACGCCGACGAGTAATATCTACCATTCTACCCTATTCACATACTCAGTAGAACATTATTACTCTATACACCCTCCTACCCACTATGATTTCCCCCTTTCGAAAACTATTTTTGAGTAGTCATCTTCGAAGCTACTTCTAGACCAAATGAAATATGCATTTACCTTAAACTCAAATGAGCTTGGTAGAATGCTCTGCAGAATAGAATATGTACTAATTTTTTCAACAAGTGAACTATTCATTTGGTCTAAAGTAGCTCTGAATATGACTACTCATAAACAGTTTTTAAAAAGGGGAGATCATTTTGGAGAATTTTTTTTCCAAAATAAGGCTCAAAAAATAAATATTAAACAAAATGGGTTGGATTGAAAAATGTTCAATCTTATGGGGTGCACGTCACCCCATTTCAGGTCCGGGACAAAACCGCTAGTGCCCCTGTCGGTTTTAAGTGAAGAGAAATCGCCACCCTCCATGGCGTTTTCTTCACAAAAATGAATATACAAATCGATTGGGTGATATTTTGGCTGAGGGTGAAACCGCCATGGGGGGTGGCGGTTTCACTTAAGTGAAACCGCCACCCCCCATGGAGGTTTCCCCATATTAAGGCCGAGCGTGAAACCTCCATGGGGGGTGGCGGTTTCACTTGAAACCGCCACCCCCGATGGAGGTTTCACCCTTGGCCAAAATATCACCTCGATATAACGTCAATCCAAAAAAAAAAAAAAAAAATTTGAAACCGCCATGGGGGGTGGCGGTTTCACTTAAGTGAAACCGCCACTTCCCATGGCGGTTTTACCCTAGCCAAAATATCACTTACAACCTCATAGCTACTGTTCAAGACACTTAAAACCGCTAGGGGCACTGACGGTTTTGTCCCGAACTTGAAATGGGGTGACGTGCACCCCATAAGATTGAACATTTTTCAATCCAACCCAGATTGTTCAATATTTATTTTTTGAGGCCTATTTCGAAAAAAATTGCATTTTGGATAGGAATAGTACATATTTAGTGTTAAAACCTCCTAATAATTTCGCTACCGGAAAATCGTATCCAACCTTCATCAATGATTGTGTGATGTATGATTCTGTGCAAAGGAATTGGTAGGCGCGCAGCAGAGATGGCCAACCATGATCTCATGGACCCACCCTATTTATTTTGTACTCGCTTCTCCATACCGCAGCCCACCTTCCATTCTCTTGTTTATCTACTCTGTATCTCAAGTTTATGTTGTTTTTGAAGCCCAAAGATTCTCAAAGGAATTTATGTCTTTTTGTTCTTCAACTCTGATCTTCACTCGGTCGGATTTGATCCCCACACTCCATAATTGTGTGTTAATTCAACTACTTCATTGTGCAATTATTGGTATGAATGAATGCGAGCTCATAAGTCAAGATCTTTGGTTTCCATGCAACTTGTTTGATGGATTGGTGGCACATTGTCTAAACAAATAATCGGAATACATGTGATCGATACTAATAGATGATACAGGTATTGAAATGTAATTTGTGAAATATATTTATTAGTTCGCGAGAACAATACTCAATCAATAAATTTGAAATTGAGTCCAATTTCAGTTGCAAAGTTAAATCCAAGGGGCCGGAATGGAACCATTGACAAATTAGACAAATCATACCAAAAGTAGGACTAACATTCTCAGTGGTTAAGACTAGCTAGCTCTTATTTAATTACAATGCAATGATAAGATAAGACGATCTTATAGAAGAGTTTATCAATCAAATATTAATAATAATGTCCTTAGAAGATTGCGTCAGCCTCCACCTAAGGCTCATATAATTGTTGTAAATATATAGGACACTTAAAATGCAAAAAGAGTAGCCATGTAAGTTATATATAAGTGGTGGAAGTCTTTGGACTGTTGTGATTGTCTTAGAGAGAAAGGGAGGCTAACTCGCTCTTTAACTGGTATGGCTAGATCTCCTAGAAACTAAGGACAACTAAGAAGAATAGGGGCATTTCAGCATTTGTAGTGTCGAATAATGCTCACTCAATCAGATTCAAATATCTATTTTATTTCTTGTGACAGATACATTGTTCCGAAGCATAAAAACACAAAGTTCTTGAGTTGATGTGTGTGTTTTTCCACAGCAATTGAACTACTATGTTGCTGATAAAATGGGGTGTTTTTGCATTTTATGAAAGCATAATTTGATTTCATATCCAAGAACCAACCATAGGCAACATTAGATGTTAGTTAGGCCTAGAGGAAACAAGTCTCTTAGGGGGTACGTTCCTACGTAGAAGCGAATGAATTCAGTGGATGTGTAGAGTGCGTGAGTCACTGAGTTGCGTTGACTATCCAAGAATACTAGGATGAAAGCCCGTGCGTTGCACGGGTCTCTTAATAATAATTTGTATTAGACGTGTTTAAAACTAAAATTGGTAGTTTATGTTTGGATATAGAGAATGTGTGATAAATCTCTAAAAAAACAAAGATTTTTTTATATTAATCCGTCCATTTTTATTTATATATGATGTTTTCGTTTTGTCGAGATAGGGGTTTGACTTTCAATTTGACGAAATAATATTTCAAAATATTTATGAAACTTCTCACATGGAGTAAGGTATGTAAAACATAAAAAAGTACAAAGTTCTTAGTAGTCCAGGACACTTCTATTTCCCCTCCATCCATGTATGATTGTATGGAGATCAAATCCTCTAACCCTGATCATGTTTATGACCAAGTGTTCTTATTCCATCTTAGCTTGTTGATTAATATATCAACTAACTCTTAAACTTATACAACTGATAGATAGGCTAGATATCATATATGGGAGACACGTAGTAGGATTAAATACATAGATATACGTAGTAGGATTATTACATGTTTCATTTAGTTCAAGTATGATTTGATAGTGGTTATGTTATGTACGTATACTGTAATTGTAATTGGAAAACGCCTCCTATATATATGTGTTGTCCAGTTAAACCTTCTAAGAAATATGTCGAGAAAGTGTGTCTGTTAATCCACCTCATTAGCATATACTTCATATATATGACTCTAAATCTCGCTCATAGGTAGTAGTATACGAACTATTGGGATTAGATGATTTAAGAACGCTAATACAATCATATGATATTCATTTGTAAAGTTTGGGTTGTGCTCATTAATAAATTAGTCAAGCTTGACTTATAATGTGGTCCATATAAATACATAATACACGCCTCCACGGAGTTTATTATGTGTTGCGAAATAATATGTAACAATGACATATTTATCTTTGAGTTATGACCGCTACTATAGCAATTCTACGAATATAGGACTCTGAATATATATTATGCATCTATAGGATTGTCTAATAATTAAGAGAGTTTCATTTAAAATTGATATCTAAATAATATTATAAAATTCTCAAAACTCTCTAAAAACCTTCGATTATTATGAGAGCTCTAAAAAAGCCTCCTTTAATAGTATAGAAGGATTATGTACATTGTGTTTAAGAAGTTCCAAGAATTACACCAGTTGTGTTGTGCGGAAACGTTGATCAAGAACGAAGAAGACAAACAAACAATAAGAAACACACACAAGATTTAAGTGGTTCACTATCGGTGTGATAGCTACGTCCACTGGGCAAGGGAATCGTTCTACTATGTTTGGAGATCTTACAGATTACAAGATGATTGTCTAGGTTTTTCTAGAATTGCTCTCAAGAAAACCTTTGTGTTTGCTCTCTAATCTCCCCTGATACTCTTGCTAGGTTATTGTAGGTGTTTATATAGTAAACCTACTGAATAACCCAAGAAAACAGAATTAGGAAATAATTAAATAAGACACCACGAGAAAACGGCTTAAGGAAAAACGCGTCGGAGAAGTCGGCCAAGCTCGGCGGCCGGCCAAGCATCCACCGCGGACCGCGCCGCCACCTTCGCGGTCCGCGACCACCACGGCGCGGGGCGCGCCAACTCACTGTTCTCCTCTTCGCTTTTCTTTCGCGGTCCGCGACTGCCAAGGCGCGGGACGCCAAAAGTTACCGTACTCGACGCTTAATTCTCCTTAGTTTTCTCACCCTCTACAAACCTAGCTCCAACCCATAGCTCCACAATGCGACCATACAAATCACATTCCAACAAGTTGTGTACTGTACAATTCTGAAAGTAATACATTAATTTTGTGCACTAGCTAGTTCGATTTGAACTAGTCACCTAACACGGAATTGATCATGAAGTCCACTAAATTTGAAAGAATAGAATTTGATAATAATACAAAGGAGCATGCCTCTGAAACTTGTTAGTACTGAAAGTGGATTTGTAAGATATGAGGAGGTGGGTGGAATTTTATTAAATGGTGTGCACATTATATAATCAAGAGTTCCCAAAGAAGTTGGGACTCAGAATCTTGTGAGCTGCGACCTTTGTAAGTACAATGCCAGCCTTTTCTTGTATCACCAAGACGCCAACTAACAAAGCATAGCCTATCATACTTTTGAAGATGAGAATATTTCTTAGTCTTTGCGTCTTTTTATTGGAGAAAAACATAAAATGTAACTAAGAAACGCATATATAAATGAAAAATAGCTAAAGAATTCGATTTACCATTTTGTCAACAAAATTGTCAAAAATCTCTCATCCAAGCCTTTTTGGAATTAATAACCAAATCATAAGTAGAAATACATCTAATTAAGAAACAACTTTAAAAAGTGCAAAAAGAAAAAATAAATTGCTCCCCAAACATGCTATAAGATTGCCCTGTCCTCCTAACAAATCTTTTCTAACTAGTAAAGAAATAGGCACAATGTACAAGATTTACAAATTAGCTTAGCTTCACCCTTGTTAACCCTTCTCCTTTTCTTCCCTCCTTTTGTTGAAAAAAAATGGGAATTTCTCCATCTAATTCCCACAATTTCTTTTTGTTTGGAGGTAGACCTTCATTGGTTCCAAAAGTTATGCCATTAATAGGCACCACCATCAAACATTTACTACTTATCATCATCATCATCATCATCTACTCTATTCTCAAAATCGAGTCGTCATTAGAGTTTTGTCGCCCCATGCATGTAAGCATGTTCAACCGAGAACTAATTCAAATAGTGTAAACCAAAAAAATCGTGACCAAGACGCAATTAAAGATAGTAAGATGGTTTGGATTCAGTAATCCAGCAATCCCCAATGTCTTGTGCTATTCTCTTAGCATCCATGGACGCACCCAACAAGCCACGTTTTGTAAACCCCACGGCGTATAGCCCATGATCACCTTTCCAACCATTAGGAAACGGCCGTCGCGGTAGTCCATCCTCCTCGGAGAACATCTCCCTTTCCTACAACAAACAAATCAATGGAAATTAAGCACCCCATGCTTTACCTTTTTTCACACTATATATATATATATATATATATATATGTTGTTGTTTATGTACAAACTTTTCTAGGTTAACTTACATGAAGAAATTAAACTAGTAAAAAAGATAAGTGGAAGAAAACAAATTAATAGATTGTTCATACCTTTAGCCAATATGGCACATTGCTTTTGTATCCAGTTGCTAAAATGATAGCATCAAAATTCTCTACTCTTCCATTAAGAAATTCCACATTATTGTGCATGGCTAATCTCTTGATTCCCGGACACACCTACATTCATGTAGAAAGAATTTACTTTTAGTCAACTTTTAAAGAAAGAGAGCACGAAGTTCTTATAATTAAGTAGATTAACTTTGATAACTAGAAATTAAATACTCGATATTTCAGCCTTAATTAACTATTAAGTTAGGATTATGTTAGTGATGTATCACGTACAGTTCACTTTTTAGTCAAGTTAGCATAATTTTTGTTGAAGAGTACAAATGTAAGTGGAGGAAAATGTAATAATTATATTAAAATATTCTTGGTGTGCTAAGATGCAAAGCATATTTAGTTGTTTATTTTTGTGCAATAAAATGGACAACTTTTAAGCACAAAAATAGCATCCCCTACCCCTCCGTGGCTCCAACAACTAGCGAAATCCATAATGAAAGCATTGTTGCCTAACCTAAGTGGTTCAAACATAAAGAAAAGGAGATGGAGATGACAAGAAATAGGGCCAAAATAACACTAACAAATGTACCAATGATTTATTATCTACTAATGGGATTAAGAATCATGCCTGACACGTGGCAAAATCAGACTAAAAATAAATTCATTCGAAAATCTCACAGAAAGCAACTTAAAAATTTCCCAACGCACAACATTTTGAATTATACTCAAATCATAACAATTTTAGAATTTCTCGTTAATTATAATTGTCGTCCCTTACTGATTGTCGTCCCTCGAGGACTGATTCCTCTTTCCCGTATATGTCCCACTCATATATCCCATCAAGTGGTTGGGAAACTATAATGCCTTTTCTAGGCAATAATCTTACAACTTAAGATCTATCAACTTTAATTTGGAGGCTCCCCTCGACGAGGATGCAAGAAAACATGAAATGACAAGTAGAATTTAAAGTTAAAGTAAGATGTGAAATTTAGACAGAAACAATAAGAGTAATTTAGATATGATGTAGTACAAGAAATACCTTGATTTCTCCTTTTTTGATCTTGTCAAGAGTCCCAACATCAAGCACTGGTGTCTTTCCTGACAAGTTTTTGAGCTGAAGAGGCCCCATTTGAGGTCGGGCCAAGCCTAGTTTTGATGTATCACCAAGTATGAACCATGCAACTACTAGGAGGAGTCTGTCCACTAGGGTTATTGGTAACCACTTGAGCAACCACATGGATAGTCCGAATGTTGATCTTCCAAACATTTCCCTTGGCAATACGTGAACCTGCTTCATCCCCATCAAAATCAAAACAATTAATTTATGACAATGGTTAAAAGGGCAAAATTTGTCACCGATTATACAAGTCACTCGTTATGTGAGAAGTGACGGGCAGGACTTGACCTACGTGAGTGATTCATTAGAACAAACTAGGTTTAATTAAAGTCATATATATTAAGCAATAATTGTGAAGCCTTATCAGTTGAGTCAACCGAAAAACGAAAAAGATGGATAAAAAGAAAGAGGTTGATTGGGGAAAGGGAAAGGGAAAGGGGAGGGGAGCCCAAAAATTTGCCAGTGCCCTTGTGCAAGGTGTTTCCAGGCAATGAATGCATCTTTACAGGAAAAATCTTTAATTTTTAAGAAAAGTTTTGGGCCAAATATGATTATTTTTGAGATTGCTTAGTAAGATCCTAGTGTGTTTTTTTCAGCCAATGTTGCGCATGCTTGAGTATCCCAAGAAAGTGCAAAAATTACATTTTGCAAAAAAGAAGAAAAAAAAATATGAACATGAAATAAACAGTGCTTGGAACTTGAACTCACTAAGTCACTAACATAGGCTAACCCCATAACTTACCCATCAAACATTATTAACTTTTTTAACCTAAGGGTAGCCTTTTATTAAACCATAATTGCTGGAAGTGCTCACTATTTTATGCTAAAGTAATATTTTTTTTTTAATCATTATACTATGAACAAAAGAGCACACGCACACACACAAAACTTCAACAATTATCTCTTCACATATGGGAGGAGTGGTGCTCTTGTTATGATTGAGAATCCATTGTGGATTAAGAAACCTAATTATTTAATAAAAAGAAAATTATGAAATGATCAAAAAGAAAAGAAAAAGCACCCCATTACAAATCTTATATGGTCCATTTGCTAGAAATTAAAATACTGGCCAAATATAATGACTTGAGTTCTAATACCGGTATAATTTGTCTTGGTGGTGAACTAAAAAGTTGGGTGTGTAAAAAGGCTAAACCAACACTAGCCTTTTTGAGCATTCAATAGAAGGTCCTAAATATAGGAGGGCAACTTAACTAAATTAAAATACCACCACCCCCACTCTTCCTAATCTTTATAATCTCCTCCTTTCCATTGATTTCACGCCAACACTCATACCCCAAAATCTTTGTAAGCATTATATATGTACTTTTGTGCTTTGATCCTTATCTCGTGCGAAAATTATCACAGGTTGATCTAAGACGGAAAATATTTGTATAATTTTTTTAAATACTAGAAAAAGAGGAGAAGACATTACTCGCGAATGAGAGAGTTTTATGGTTCAAAGTTCGAGATAAACCAGATGGTACACGGAAGGAGTTTGCGTGCTGAAAAATTGAATAGTTTTTTGGTGCAAAACAATAAATTAGTAGTAATGGTACTCACTGTATCTCGGACCACAATTGAAGGCATAGAGTCATGATGACAAAGGTCCAAGCAAACTTCCATTCCTGAATTACCACTTCCCACAACTAACACTTTTTTACCTCTAAAAACTTCACCACTCTTATACAAACTTGTATGAACAATTGGCCCTCCAAACTCATCCAACCCTTCCAATTCCGGCTTTACCATCTCCGCATTCTCGCCCGTCGCGACGATCAACCACCTACACACATACTCCGTCGTAACCACGACACCCTCCTCGCCTTTCGTGCCGCCTCTTTTGGTGGTTCTAACCCTCCAAAACCCTAGTGTTTGATCAAATTCGGCTTGCTCAACGGTCTCATTAAACATAGGATTGATCCCAAATTTTGTGGCATAGTCCTCCAAGTACCCTATAAACTGCCCTTTAGTAGGGTACGTAGGGAAGTGTGGAGGGAAGGGCATTAATGGAAGTTCACAAAATGATTTAGGGAGATGTAACCTTAAACGATCATACGTCTTAAGTTGCCATAACGAGGCTATGCAGTCGGATCTCTCTAACACCAAGCTTGGTACACCCTTCTCCTTCAAGCATGCGGCCACCGCTAAGCCCGACGGGCCTGCCCCGACGATCACCGGACCCGACACGATCACACACCGCGTTTTCGACGTCGACGAAGACATCTTGTCATGCGCTAGCTTCCCTTCTATCTCTCTCAAATGGTTGTAGGAGTGGTACACCATGCTAATGTTTTGTTGTGTGTAACAGAAAACAAAAGATAGGAATTGAAGAATAATAATATTATATGGAATCTTTTTTAGTGATAAATTTTTTTTAGTTGTTACTAATAACAACTTGTACTAAAATCTTGGTCATGGAAGATAAAGAGAGAATAGTGGATATCACACATGGTTATGTTGAAGGTGCACATATAGGTTATATATAGGCTTAATAACAATTATATTAATAATAATTTGGAACTTAATTAATTATATTTATGATGATTAATTCTAACAAAATGACGGGTAAATTAAGGCGAGATTCACTCGTCAAAGGAGTCTTTGGAATACAAGGAGTAATGAACAATTTGAAGGGTATGATTCCCTTAATATGTGGGAAGAATTGAGTATTAATTCTTATCCACTTAAGTGAAAAAAGAAGTATTTTTTGTTTGTTGTGTGAGATTTGAATGAATCTCTCAAAAATTTCTCTCTTTATTCAACTTGACTTTGATGTATAGTTAGTTGTTGTTATTGTTATTGAATGAAGGAGAAATATGAGATGAGAGCGGCGAATGGTGCGGGACTAGATGAGCATTCAACACCAAGAGAGAAAGGAGAGGGAGAGAAAATAAGGGTGTGAGGAGGGAGAGAGAGTATGTGTAAAATGTATTTGATACAAGTGTGAGAGAGATTGTGATACGTCAATATATATATATATCATGATCTTGGTGCATAATATGGGGTAGGGAATGGAATTTTAATATTCCTGATTAATTATTTGTAAAAACATATGGTGTGAGGCTAAGTGTGGTAAAAAGGTGTAGGAGCTATAACATGAGTGGGACTTTTGTCACTTGATTATAGAATTGTGTTAAATAAGTATTGATGTAGTACACTAAGATTATAAGACCATATTTCATATGTCTATGTTCCGTATTCTTTTTAATCCGATTTGATTGTATTTAATATGATTTTATTGGAATAATCTAATTTAATTTATTATTATACATGTACAAGTTAATAATTTAGAGGGCATTGAGTGCGTCGAGAGGTCAAGAAATGCACAGACAGAGTCCAATAATTGCAAAACTGTCACATTAAGAAATGCACATAGAGATTCCAATGTGTTGTAAAACTCTTACGTAATTGTAGGAGGCAAAAAATTCACAACCTATCAAAATGCGCCGCGTGGGGGTTGAAAAGTCTACGTTGACTAGTTGACCGGGCAATTATAAAAGGCCACGTGTCATTTTTATATTGAATGACTGGCGAATAAAATATCGCCACATGTCACCTACGACTCAAGGCCGGGAGGGAACTACAAGAATATTATTCCTAATTAAATTGGAATAAAATAAGGTTAAAAGATCAAGTTGATTGGAAGACAATGACTTCCACCTGTCAACTTCCTCTAAGATAGAGTCCTATTTCAATCTTAATTCAATCTCTTGGGTTATCCTACCTTCCATCAAACTCTCACCTCCTCCACTATAAATAGAGGATGACCCCCACCTCATAATTGTCTTCCAGATTCCTGGAGATCAAGTCTTCCATATTCCTGAAGTCCAAGTCTAGAAAATCCCTGAAGACCATCTTGGAGAAAGCTCTCAAGCACCAAGATCAAATCAGCCAACCCTCAAGATCCGGAGAAAGCTCACAAGCACCAGAAAGTCGCCGACAACAATCAACCTACAACAATCAACTCACAAGATCCGGAGAAAGCTTCCAAGCACCGGAGATCCACAGAAGTTAAACAATCATCCACAAAAGTTCAACAATCAAATCTAATTCAAGATCAAGCCTAGGCCCTTGAACGCGAAATTCGGAGTACCATCAAGGAGATTCTCAAATCAAGATTGTCAAAACCCTAAATTCAAATCCAAGTATAGTTCGAGATCAAGTCATCACGACCCTCGAATTGAAGATCAAAGTGGAGATTGAATCAGAGGATTTATTTCTATTTTAATAGAAATCACAGAGATTGTACACGAAATTCTGATAAATATTAAATTCATTTGAAACTCATATTTTGTTGTCTTATTCAGATCTATACAAAATTTGTGTTTACAAATTTTTGGTGAACCCGACGTGAAGATCTCTGCCTCTCATCTTTTTCTCCGAAAGATTGATCGTGCCCTTGATGAAGAAAATTGTTGCCAACAAGGAGTGTCCTCAAGGTGCACGACATCCTCCACACTCTTGTCGATCCATAACAGTAGCGGTTATGGTGATTGAAGCAGAGACCATGGAGGAACAAATTGCCAACATGGAAATTCTTCTCGAAGATCTCATTAAGCAGAGGCAAGAGATCGATACAGAAATCAAGCACCGTGACGAGCAAATAGCCATCCTCACAGAAGAATTGGAGAAAAGTTCAAGAAACAAGTCCTCCAAGAACAAATGCAAACAAAAGACAAAAGGAGGCGAAATTATCAAAGGATCTTCCTCCAACTCACTATCACGACAACAAATTCAAGACATGGTGGTGAATATGGTCAAGATGCAAGTGGACGAAGGTTTCAAGACCAATCAGCGATACGTCAAACCATACACCAGAAGGATTGACGAGCTCCGAATGCCCTTCGGCTACAAACCTCCAACATTTCAGCAAATTTGGTGGAAGAGGCGATCCAAGACAACACATTGCTCACTTCATCGAGACATGTAGCAGCGCTGGAACTAAAGGAGACCTCATGGTGAAGCAGTTCGTTCGCACCCTAAAAGAAGTGGCCTTTGACTGGTACACAGATTTGGCGCCTGACTCAATCGACAGTTGGAAACAAATGGAACAAGCTTTTCTTAATCGCTTTCACAGTACCCGTAGAGTCGTCAGCATGACCGAGTTGTCAAACACCAAACAACTTGATAAGGAACCAGTCATCGAATATATCAACCGTTGGCGAGCCTTAAGTCTTCAATGCAAAGATCACTTGTCTCAAGCCTCGGCCGTGGAGATGTGCATCAAGGGAATGCATGCAGAATTGTTCTACATACTCCATGGAATCAAGCCTAAAAATTTTCAAGATTTGGCAACAATGGCGTGCGACATGGAGCATACAATCTCCAATTGTAAAGATTTCAAATTTCCAAGCAAAGTGGAGGAAAAAGCTGCGTATGAGTTGCCGTCCAACAAATCTGGTACTGAAGATTCTGATGATAGCAGTACCACCACGTCTGATGATGGAAGTTCGAAGTCGACAACTTCAAAATCTTCGGAAGATGATGATCAATCAAATGATGATTCAGTTGTGCCCGATGACGAATCAGAACATAATGCAGAATCAAATTATACTGCAGTTTTGATGACGAACCGGTCATGAAGAAAGCGCCCCACAAATCGCGAATTGTAATCATCTCAAATCACGTACTGCAATTCGCCACCATCACTCGCAAAGTGCAATTCCCCTCCACGAATCGCAAATTGCAATTCGTCTCCTCAAAGGGGGCAACTCCAGAATGGTAGGGCACATAGGAGTTGCAAACTCCTCGTCTTCGACAAAGCAACGAAGTCGACATTCAAGCCAGTCGTAGACGATTGTTCAAATCCGGACCAAATGAAGGTATCCTGAACAAAAAATCAACAAAATCAAGTGCTCCTAAGCAAGAGCCTAAACTGCCAAGTTCAAGTCCAGATCAATCGCTCCTAAGCAAGAGCCTAAACTGTAAGTTCATCAATCACTCCTAAGCAAGAGTCTAAACTACAAGTTAATCAAGCACTCCTAAGAAAGAGCCTAAACTGCCAAGTTCAAATCCCAATTAAGCGCTCCTAAGAAAGAGCCTAAACTGCAAGTTCAAGTCCAAATCAATTGCTCCTAAGGAAGAGCCTAAACTACAAGTTCAAATCCAAATCAAGACCTCCCCCTCCTCTGTAAGAGATGAAACTGCAACAACAAATCAAAACCTCCTCAGGAAGAGATGAAATTGCACCAGCAAATCAAGATCTTCTCATCAAGAGACTAAACTACAACAACAAATCAAGACCTCCTTAGCAAGAGATTAAACTGCAACCAAACAAAAAAAATAAAACCCACAAAAATCCCCAAATAATTGAACTACGTCATGACTTGATCTCACTCAAATTGTCAAGTGAGTACGTAGGCAGCTTGAAAACCCCTCAAGTTCAGTCACACCACAAAAAAAAAAAAAAAAAAAAAAAAAAAAAAAAAAAAAACCTCAATCTACACTTCAAAAAATGAAGGAGGAACATTCATCTTTCGTTCGTCCTATGGTGATCATGCCGGCTGAAGACAAAAAAGAAAAAAGTGGAATTAAGAGAAAGCATAAAGCACTTGATCCACGTCAACCATCACATCACCAAGATGTGAACAAATCGCACTTGATCGAGAGAAAGCAAGAAGCCCTTGTTCAAGTAAATAACATACAAAGTGAATGACGATCGACAAAAGGTCTAATCAATTCAAGTCAAATTTTCAGAAAAACGGCGAGGATAGATATAAGGGGCCGTCAACTGCATGTTGGAAAGTCTCCAAGTTGATGTAGACAGAACAACTACTCCTATTGTTTACGCGATCCAATGCGCATCACAATAGAAGTAGTAATTCCACAACTCAAAGTTTAGGCAGTTCGTCAATTCACTTCTACAACGACTCGTCGATTCGTCTCTTTGCGGCTCGCGATTCGTGGCTTTGCGGTTCGTCGGCTCGTGAACTCGCCAACTCATCATTCGGCGATTCGTCAACTCGCCAACTCATCATTCGACGGTTCGTCGGCTCATCAACTCGCCAACTCATCATTCATCGATTCGTCAACTCAACATTTGACGGTTCGTCAACTCGTCAAATGACAAGTCGCCTCAAACAACAGCTCAAAGTATCGAGTATTCCAAGACAAACTCAAGTTCACATGCAAGGGCCGTCGAGTCAAAATCAAATTAAAGTGCAACGAGCGTCGAGTCAAATTTGAAAATCAAATAAATCATGACGACTTACAAGTCGGAAAAAAAAGTATTCAGCAACGGTGGTCACTCTCAGGTCGAAGTTTAACCTTCCACCGTAATTGAGGTGTCTCACAAGTTATAGTCCAACCTCAACCGCAATCGAGATGACTGTAAAATCGAAGTTCACCTCCGAGTTAGTTGAAGGACTCTCAAGTCAAGAAAATCGACCCATCCAGCTTCTTACAAGGTAAAAAAAATATATCATCAAAGTAGCCCAAGATTTTCAAGTCGAAAATGAAAATCAACTTCAATGACCTCCAAGTCAAACCAGAAACCAAGTTCAAATTCAACTGGTCAACGACAACGACTCTCAAGTTCAAATTACAGCCGAGCAATAAGTCTAAAGTGATAAAAAAGGGGTTCAAGTTTGACTTTCAAGTCAAAGCTCAAAATCAAATTCAAATGCAAAAATTCAATCGAGATGGCTTCCAAGCCGACAACAGTTCCACGTCATGAAGACTTTCAAGTCGAAGACAATAGAATTCATATGACTACCAAGTCGAAGTTAAAGTTCATCCAAGGTGATATCAAAGTTCACTCGAACAAAAATGACTTCCAAGTCGAAATCAAATCATTCAAGTGACTTCGAAGTCAAAATCAAGGTGACTCTCAAGTCGGGAAAAATTTCAAGTGATTCTCAAGTAGAAACGAGCAAACTCAAATGACTTTCAAGTCGAAATAAAGTTGTTCGAGACCTGCCTACGTCTACACACTCCAAGTCGTGCACGTAGCCTAGTCTCGAGGGGGCATTTGTAGGAGGCAAAAAATTCACAACCTATCAAAATGCGCCACGTGGGGGTTGAAAAGTCTACGTTGACTAGTTGACCGGGCAATTATAAAAGGCCACGTGTCATTTTTATATTGAATGACTGGCGAATAAAATATCGCCACATGTCACCTACGACTCAAGGCCGGGAGCGAACTACAAGAATATTATTCCTAATTAAATTGGAATAAAATAAGGTTAAAAGACCAAGTTGATTGGAAGACAATGACTTCCACCTGTCAACTTCCTCTAAGATAGAGTCCTATTTCAATCTTAATTCAATCTCTTGGGTTATCCTACCTTCCATCAAACTCTCACCTCCTCCACTATAAATAGAGGATGACCCCCACCTCATAATTGTCTTCCAGATTCCTGGAGATCAAGTCTTCCATATTCCTGAAGTCCAAGTCTAGAAAATCCCTGAAGACCATCTTGGAGAAAGCTCTCAAGCACCAAGATCAAATCAGCCAACCCTCAAGATCCGGAGAAAGTTCACAAGCACCAGAAAGTCGCCGACAACACTCAACCTACAACAATCAACTCACAAGATCCGGAGAAAGCTTCCAAGCACCGGAGATCCACAGAAGTTAAACAATCATCCACAAAAGTTCAACAATCAAATCTAATTCAAGATCAAGCCTAGGCCCTTGAACGCGAAATTCGGAGTACCATCAAGCAGATTCTCAAATCAAGATTGTCAAAACCCTAAATTCAAATCCAAGTATAGTTCGAGATCAAGTCATCACGACCCTCGAATTGAAGATCAAAGTGGAGATTGAATCAGAGGATTTATTTCTATTTTAATAGAAATCACAGAGATTGTACACGAAATTCTGATAAATATTAAATTCATTTGAAACTCATATTTTGTTGTCTTATTTAGATCTATACAAAATTTGTGTTTACAGTAATAAATTATCAACATGAAACATAATATAAACTATTATAATTTGGGCTACGTATATCAGAATATCACGATACGTGTATCATTGAGTTTATTTTGAAATGTACTTCAATATAAGTTCCATTTACACATACTTTTGAAAATTTAAGTATGATTTTGGTTGAAATATGTCGACAAGTTTTAATATTATGTGAAAATGCTTTAAAAAATAATAAAAAAAAGTTTTATTTAAAGATAAAGTAATACTCGATACTAATATATAGTTCGCAAGTGATTTAGTGAGATTAGGAGACATCTTAACTACCAACATATAATTCGTCATCATAATTTATTTATTTTGAAATTAACTAATTAATAAATAAATAAAGAATATGAGAAAGTGTTTCGTGCATCGCACGGGCTTTCCATCTAGTTTTATATGATTTGATATTATTTTGTTGAATGTTGAATTAGTAATAATAATGTATAAACTGCAAATGGGGGTGAACAACGTGGTGCTCGAATCCGATTCTTTACAGTTAATTTCTGCTCTTAGGAATAGCAATTTTGAATCGAATTACTTTGGTTTGACTGTTTTAGTTGTCTTCAATTTTTCCCGTAGATTTCTTTCTTGTAAGTTTATTTATATTACGCGTAATGGGAATAAGCTAAGGCGGCACAGGAGGCTGCACATCTAGGTCTTATAGATTATTGGGCTCGAGTTTGGGTGGATAGTGGCCCTTCTATTGTACTTGATGCTGCGGCCACGGATTTCGTGGCCGCTGTAACGTAATACCAAAAAAAAAAAAGTAAACCTACAAAAAAAAAAATCATTTACTGATTGGATTTGAATACACTGCTTATGAGTTGTATCAAACCGGGACTTCATCAATCTATCCTCATCTACAAAATTCACATACTTTGGTGTCGTTTGGATACCCTCAAAATCTATAAGAATTTTATTTTCCTAGGAATTGTATTATCATAAGTTGTTTGGTTACCATAAACTGTAGGAATTGGAAATTCCAGGCATTCTCAATTCCTCCAAGGTGTAGGAATTTAATTATCTTGGGGGGGGGGTTAGGTAAGTAGAAATTCCCATGGGAATTGAGTTCCCTTGTTCATCCAAACAAATTTCCCCAATTCCCATACTTTCTTAATTCCTTGGATTTGAAAGTTCATGGGAATTCCGACTTCCTAAGTGTATCCAAACGACACCTTTGACGAATCGAATGCTAATTGAGTCAATCGTCTCTATAACTTGTTAAAAACAAATTATATCCGTAGAGGTACAAAATTCATATATTTTGACTCATCGAATTACAATAGCATCATCACAACAAATTATTAAAATAAATTGTATTCCTATAATGAAGGTGCGCAATTATGTCGTGTATCACACATGTTTCAAAAATAGTAAACACACAAATAAGGCCTAAAAACAAGTAGTAGAATGATACTACCTCCATAAATTAATATAAGTCGTTCTCACATATCGAGTCACTCCATTCAAACTTCAATATCTATTAACATATACACGTGATGAAAATGATGAAAGTACGCTTTTCTGAAAGGATTTTTCGTTACAAATCTAATGTTATAAATTTCATAAATTTTTCCAAGTACTTTTTCGTTAAATTGAGAGTCAAACCATCGTTCCAATAAGTGAAAACGACTTACATTTATTTATGGAGGGTGTAACACCCCGTATTTTTGGGAAGTTAAATAATTAAGAGTGTTACGTTTTATAATGTAATTGAGGGTTTTATTAAGGTTTATTTGGAATTCGATTGAATTATTATGGGATTTCTGATTATAGAATTACACAAGAGGATTCGTTAGTCATTCGGATTTGGATCGGGTTTGTGGATCACGCAACCCATCAAATTAGCTAGGTCCAAACCCGAGTCTACCCTAATACCCATTTATAAAAAATTAAGAAACCCCTAGCACCCCTTTGACAGTCATTGGCCCCCCCTCTTCTCCATCTCTCTCATTCTCTTAGCCTCCACCCGCATAAGATTTCAGCACAACTGTGTCAACTTCAAACACACACAACTCTCACATACGACCTTTGATTAAGACGTGGTTTGTGGCGTTAGAACCATGTTTTCGATACGAATCCATCAACATGTAGATTGTTCAAATATTCCATTGGATGCTCTATGTAGAGGTGTTTTAGTGGAGCTGTTTCTATCTACCGAGAACTGTTCCGCCCTCTTGGTATTTTGATGATTCACGTTGACTCATAAGGTATTTTGGGACAATATTTTGTGGAGATGTTCCTAACTCTAGTTGTGACAACATATACAAATTTGGTAAGGCCTAGATTTGTGTATCAAAAGTTATATCAGAATTCGTGGGTAAACCCTAATTCATGTTTATGGTTCAGTGTGAGATTGATTCTCGTTGATCTCCTTGGAGGTTGTGGACGAAATTTGGAGGGGACGTTCCTGACATAACATTTTATGACATACTCAAATTTGGTGATCATCCGATGCCGGAGGTAGACGTTATTCATGTTTATTTACTACTGTCTCCTTTTGGATTCATTATAGATTAGTGTTAATTGTGAAAATTATGACTTATGGATACACCTTGTGAATTAGGAGATTATCGTTTGAGTTTGTGATTGATTGGGTACCTAAATTGTGGATTCAAGGAGGTGTAGTTCGTAATCTTGTCTGATAGCGTTGAAAGGTAAGAACGTTGATCATCCTAATTTTTAAGCATGATTCTCAATATCATTCCCTTGAGCTTTCGCTAATAATCTTCTATTGATTCATTGGTTTTCTTAACCATTATTGCTTCATAATCATGCGTTTATATGATACACACGTTGTTCCATAACTATGTTGCTCATTCTCATTGAGTTTATTATATATCGTTTCCGGCTACGGCCGTTTATAAATTGAAAGAGCGCGTGCACACTCGAGTCTTTAGGGTAGTTTTACAGTAAGTAACTCTAGATGTGGGATGGCTTGGGGTAGGACCCTTGTCCATACTAGGGACCTGACGAAGGCCCTACACGTTTACTACGAAAAGAATGCTCGGAAGCAAAATAATGAACATAGCAATAACGTGACCCATGGTCGTGGAATTCGGCCTCAGTGGTGGGCACGACTAGTGTCCAGCTGAGCACGTCACGTGCTCGGCGCCTCTTCGTTTTTTTGTTTCTCCGCGCGGTTGCGTTTCTTTGATTGACAGCTACGCGCCATCAAGGCGCGTATCTTATTTTATTTTGTTTTACTCATTCCTCCTTGCTTAAACTACTTACTCAGCCTGGGCTGACGTTCTTTGTTTTGGGTTGTATCCCTACCCTATTCTGGGGCCTGTGTCATTGTTGTAATGGCGCAATTGACAGGTCTTGATGGTGACTGATTGCCTGCATGAACGTCGTTGCATAGCATGAGATATTAGAATAATTCGTCAGACATTTGAGATTTTACGAACATTTGTAATCTATTTTATTTGGTTTGTTTTCGAATTGTAATCTTGGCTACAAGTCTTCCGCTGACACTTGTTATTTCTTTTCAGAAGTCTGTTTTAATAAGCCTTGTCGTTGACTTGATAGTCAATGGCGGCATAACAATCCTTTATATTCGCATTTTTAAGTTGTCAAAATTTAGGGTTGTTACAGTTGGTATCAGAGCCTTTGCTCTGGTTAGTTAAGTTTACAAAACGATTTCAAACCAAGATTTTCAATGTTTTAGAAACTTGGGGGTTTGGTTGGGTGCATTCATTCGCATGTTGTGTGCTAACTGCTATGTGTTCTAGAGGATCAGTTTACACAAATTGAGTTAACTTGTGGGTTATGCGATGTGAGTCGTTAATTTGGGTTACTAACGTGCTTGGAGATTCACTTTAATTTGTTATACTGGCAGAATGCCAGGCCCAAGTGCGTATATTTGGGAGTTCGGACCATCTAGAGTAAGATCAACTTCCAGTCCAAGGATGATACTTGATCATATAGCTATGGCATCTGAGACTTTACAGGATAGCATGAGAATTGACGAATCTGTGGGAAATTATGTCACCAGAATGAGAGCAAGGCTGAATGAGTCAACCGATAGGTTCCCATGGGCGGTTAGACCTGAGGTACAAGTCTTTGTGACTATAGTTAATCTAAGGAAACACCCCCGTTGGGAAGGGGTTCGAGCTAAACTAGAGAGGGATGCTTATAATGCATGTCTCACAGGAAATCCACCCTATTTGAGGAAAAGATCATGTGGAATGATAGACCTTGATAAGTTGGAAGTGATTCTAGAGTGGGAATTTGAGTTATCCTTTGGTCCTAATCAAATGTGTGAGGATCCACCAAATCACTTGTTGCATGTACCCTCTAACCCTGGCAACCCCATCCCGGATCCTTATGAAGCTTATAGGATGAAGGGAAAGAAGGTCCAACTACAAGAACATGGGACATCTAGTCCGTTGCATCAAAAGAAAGCTAAGGTTGAGGAACATCACCATTCACCTAACCCACCACCCTCACCCATGGGAGAGGATGCACCAGTAGACACAGAGGAAGACAATGATGAGAATGGAGCTATTAATGATGATACTATTAATATGAATGGTGAAGGAGGCTACAACTACAACGAGGGTAGTAGTGAGGATGAGGAACAACCAATAAGCCCAAAGGAAGAATAAGAAGAGGAGCCTATGGAGGTCCCTGCGAGTGAAGAAGAGAATGATGATAATGGGACTAGCGACACAGAGATAATTGTGATTAGCTCGGATGAGGAGGAGGAAGACTCAGACCCAGGCGATGGAGGAGAAGTTCCTAATGATGGAGATTATGATCCGAGTCATGATGCATGAAGGATCAAGTTAGAGATTAATAAACAAGGGGCATAAGGCCTAGTTATTATTTAGACCTTAGTCGTGTTTTGTTCATTTAATTCTAGTATTGAATGTTATATTACACTTTCGTTATGTTTTCATTCTTAAGAAACTTTAGATTGGGAACAAAATCTTAAAAGTACCTCTATTATATTAATAAAGTCTTATTATTAGGAAAAGTGCTATGTGTGTTGTTGATCTATGAACAAGTTGAATTACTTGCACTTGTGTCCTTTTTGCCTCTGCCGAGGACCCCCTGATTTGTGCACGAGTTGTGCACCATAGCACACGAGTCTGCACAACTCGTGCTCCGTACAGTAAAAAAAAAAAAAAAAAAAAAAAAGTCTCAAAACGTCAGAACTAAGCGAGACGAATAGCTTGCTGGAGTCTGTTTTAGTTATTTATTGTTCTTTATCTTATTAAAGCTCTATTGTTGCATCAAAAGGATGGAATGTCCTAAGATGTTGTTCTATACTACTAATTTGAGCTATTACTACCGCCAAGAACATGGCGTGCGGGAATAACTTTGTTACCCAAGGGAATAAGAAGTTTATAGGATTTTGAGCCCTGTTATATGAATTTCCGTTGGAAGTTATGTGATCGAACAAAGTGTTGGGACATTATTCGGTGTATAATGAGGAACGATGCTTGAATGTACCATGAGAAATTAAGCTTCCGGATATGGGTAAGATAATCCCAATTCAAGGATAGACTATTGGAGGAAAACTCCACTCTAAAAGATCAGACACACTTGATGTGCTTAAATTAGTGTGGTTTATACTGTGAATAAGAATAAAGGAAGATGAATTCAAGGATTTCTCGACAACGTCAGTGACCAAACAAGTTCACAAATACATGGATATGACTCGATTATATGATGAATGGTTATGATTGAGCGTGAACTATTGAGTTGGGATGTTATGTCAAGTATTTCCATACTGGTTGGATATCTACATGAGAAAATCGCGGTATGACTTGAACGTTGGGAAGACAAAAAAAATGATATGTTTTGGGATTCCTAGTACTGATGTAAAAATAAGAGGAAGAGGACAAAGTATTAGAGGTTACAATACCAATTATGAATAAACTGTTGGACATTGAAGCTATGCTTACTAGTTTCTTTTACAGCCACTAGACTTGGAGATTTCAAGATGAATTCATATATGAAGGACAAGTAATTTGGGTATATGCACATTAATATTGGTCGGTTCATGGGGATGGAATTCAAGTCACTTGTTGGCTACAAGAAAAAGATATGGAGAACATACTGAATTTAAAGTACCTTACAGGTATGCAATCTTGAACTTATAATTGTATTGAGGTAAATTATGGATTTGACATTGATCTGCATCTTCCGTGACCTATGAACTAAGGAGAATTATTTTGAGGACGATGATACCCTCACCGAATTTAGTTACCAAGAGTGCAATTTCTATGCTTCATACGAAATATGAGTAACTATGATTCGCTGACGGAGTTTATAGATTAAGCTCTTAGCATTGATCGTCTTATGGTATATATTTGTAAATTATAGTTGTGAGTGGATAAGTTGAGTTGGAGAATGGGATGGGATCTCAATAAACTGGTTGAATGGTGTTGAGTTGATTACACTTAGAGTGCGATGTACGAAATGCAAAGAGTGTGCTAATAGTGATAAAAGTTTATGATTTTCGAAATAATCTTCAGATGGTTTTGTACGTTGTATTGGTGAATTCTTAAACGACGTCTACTTTGATTGACAGATACGCGCGTTCAGATGGTTTTGTACGCCTTGATTGTAAATGATTTTGGGTCCAAAGTATTTATAAGCTCGAGTCGTGGATGGTTGTTGGTAGGTGCAAAGCCTTAAATCTGCTTTATTTTAAAGTGTGATTTTGGTCATGGTAAAGTTAAGGAAATTGATCTGGGTTGATAATGATCACTCAAGTGAGTAGGTTGGATGAATATAAGAGCCTCTCGTGGTAAAAATGTTGTTTTATTCATTAGAGCACCCGACATTTGTAGTATAATAACTTGGGATATGAATAGTATGACGTTGTGATTTTGCCAATGGGCTAAAGAATAGTTCTTGGAATGTAAAGAGGGTTGGCATGGAGACAACAAGGGAATACTAAGGATGTCTGGAAGACAATTAAGGGAACCAATCAAGACATAAAGTTAATATTAGTTCGCTTGACAAGATTAAATCGGGGTATACGTTTGTAATAATGGACTTCTTTGGATTAAAGAAAAGTAAAGGTTTCGCTCAATGGCTAAGGCAAGCGAGTTCGACTACATCCTGATGGCTGCTAAATGCGACTAAATGTCTTCGACATGACACTAAGGACTTCTTCTAGAGTAAGAAAACTTGTCGCCAACTACTTCAAATAAGAAAGGGACTAAGTTCACACGGATCGACAGGTGCGTAGAAGGATTCTGGTTACAAAGTTATTACAGATCAGATAAATAAGGTCGATCTTCAAGTAACCCAGTGAGTAAGAGGAAAATGCTCTATTAGAGATATTCCTGTTGATATTTATAGTCATCGACCGTGGAAACCACAAGTTTAGTACGAGTTCAATCGAGGGAATTGAATATAAGACATCCGATAGGATTTGTTAAATGCATTGATAATTATGTGATGACAAACGTTAAGATCAAAGGTTCATATAAGGAGTTTGATAGAAAGTTGTTACGGCAGACAAGATTAGCTCGCTAACATGGAAGTTTAGATGTTTGACGTTTATGTCTCTAGTTCGACGAAATAAGTATGGAACTCTACAAGGCCTTATGTCTGATAAAAGAAGTGGCCCTACTAATTGAGAAGTGGTGATTTACCGGTAATGACCAAGTCTTATTATGGTAAACTGTTAGTGGTGGTCAATTATTATGGAGATGAAAATGGAGGCTATAGGTTTGCGGAATATATGTATACTCGTAATAACACTAACGAGGATGATCACTTAGATGGTTGGGGGATCGTGGACAGGCTGACGAAGAGTGCTCACTTTATACCCATGAAGGACACATGGAAAAAAAAAAGCAGTTGGCTACCGCTTACATACATCACGTTTTGAGGTTTCATGGAGTCCCTGATGAAATAGTTTCTGATCGTGATGCACGGTTTGTGTCTAGGTTTTGGGCAAAGCTGCAAGAAGCTTTGGGCACAAAACTTCTAAAGAGCACTGCCTTTAACCCGACTGTTGATGGCCCTGAAAGAACAAATCAAACGATGGAAGACATGTTTCGAGCCTGTGCTTTACAGTTTCAAGGAGGTTGGAAAGACAAGTTGGACCTAATTGAGTTCTCTTATAACAATAGCTATCAAGCGATCAAGACGGCACCTTATGAAGCATTGTATGGGAGGAAATGTAGGAGTCCAATTTGTTGGAATGACAATAGTGAGACTGTAGTATTGGGTCTTGACTACATCCAGAAAATGATCGATCAAGTAAAATTGATTCTGGATAGACTCAAGGCAGCTCAGGATAGACAAAAGAGCTACGCCGACAAGACTCGAAGTCACATAGAGTTCGAGGAAGGTGACATGGTATTGCTACGAGTGTCGCCTACCAAAGGTGTTATGAGGTTTGGTAAGAATGGTAACTGAGTTCCAAAGTTTATTGGACCATACAACTTTTTGAAACGCATTGGTGAAGTGGCTTACGAGCTAGATCTACCTACAAGTTTAGAGCAAGTTCATAACGTGTTTCATGTGTCACAACTGAGAAAGTATGTTAGTGACCCGTCTCATGTGATTGACCTAGAAACGATCGAGCTAGATGAGACAATGACCTCTAAAGAGGCACCGTTAAAGATTCTAGACAGCAAAACGAGAAACACTCGACGCAACGAGACCAACATGGTCAAAGTGTTATAGTGTAACAACAACGTTGAAGAGGCAACTTGGGAGGTTGAGTCCACCATGCGCGAGAAATACCCCCACCCTTTTCAATTAAGGTACTTTCGGTTCGGGACGAACCTTTTCTTTAAGGGGGATGACAAGCTCGTGTGCTCTTCCTGCGCCCTAATTGATAAGAACTTATGTTTCTTTTGTTATTATTCGATAAAGGTTCTTCACCTAATTGATGCACTTCGGTGCACATGTACTTGTTTTGTGCATTGCAGTTGCACACTTAATTTTGTTTGTGCATTAATGTTGCACAAGTAATATTACTTGGCATCATTTCATGCCAATACTAAGCTATTGTAATTGCGCGCTGTTCCTTCCAGAAATGCATTAATGATGCATTTCTAGCTAAACACGACTCTCTCGTGAGGAGGTGCATTGATGATGCACTTTCTCATTCCCTTACTGCTATATATTTGAATCCTTACTCCCCATTTCTTTTCTTGCGTTACTTTTCGCCTGTGTTGGAAGTTATGGATGTCGGTTGCGAGAAATCAGTTGAAAAAAAAAAAATTTAAGTGTAAAGAGTTGTGAAATCTATTTACGGAGGAGATTAAATCTTCGGGACGAAGATTTGTTTTAAGGAGGGAAGCTTGTAACACCCCGTATTTTTGGGAAGTTAAATAATTAAGAGTGTTACGTTTTATAATGTAATTGAGGGTTTTATTAAGGTTTATTTGGAATTCGATTGAATTATTATGGGATTTCTGATTATAGAATTACACAAGAGGATTCGTTAGTCATTCGGATTTGGATCGGGTTTGTGGATCACGCAACCCATCAAATTAGCTAGGTCCAAACCCGAGTCTACCCTAATACCCATTTATAAAAAATTAAGAAAACCCTAGCACCCCTTTGACAGTCATTGGCCCCCCCTCTTCTCCATCTCTCTCATTCTCTTAGCCTCCACCCGCATAAGATTTCAGCACAACTGTGTCAACTTCAAACACACACAACTCTCACATACGACCTTTGATTAAGACGTGGTTTGTGGCGTTAGAACCATGTTTTCGATACGAATCCATAAACATGTAGATTGTTCAAATATTCCACTGGATGCTCTATGTAGAGGTGTTTTAGTGGAGCTGTTTCTATCTACCGAGAACTGTTCCGCCCTCTTGGTATTTTGATGATTCACGTTGACTCATAAGGTATTTTGGGACAATATTTTGTTGAGATATTCCTAACTCTAGTTGTGACAACATATACAAATTTGGTAAGGCCTAGATTTGTGTATCAAAAGTTATATCTGAATTCGTGGGTAAACCCTAATTCATGTTTATGGTTCAGTGTGAGATTGATTCCCGTTGATCCCCTTGGAGTTTGTGGACGAAATTTGGAGGGGACGTTCCTGACATAACATTTTATGACATACTCAAATTTGGTGGTCATCCGATGCCGGAGGTAGACGTTATTCATGTTTATTTACTACTGTCTCCTTTTGGATTCATTATAGATTAGTGTTAATTGTGAAAATTATGACTTATGGATACACCTTGTGAATTAGGAGATTATCGTTTGAGTTTGTGATTGATTGGGTACCTAAGTTGTGGATTCAAGTTGGTGTAGTTCGTAATCTTGTCTGATAGCGTTGAAAGGTAAGAACGTTGATCATCCTAATGTTTAAGCATGATTCTCAATATCATTCCCTTGAGCTTTCGCTAATAATCTTCTATTGATTCATTGGTTTTCTTAACCATTATTGCTTCATAATCATGCGTTTATATGATACACACGTTGTTCCATAACTATGTTGCTCATTCTCATTGAGTTTATTATATATCGTTTCCGGCTACGGCCGTTTATAAATTGAAAGAGCGCGTGCACACTCGAGTCTTTAGGGTAGTTTTACAGTAAGTAACTCTAGATGTGGGATGGCTTGGGGTAGGACCCTTGTCCATACTAGGGACCTGACGAAGGCCCTACACGTTTACTACGAAAAGAATGCTCGGAAGCAAAATAATGAATATAGCAATAACGTGACCCATGGTCGTGGAATTCGGCATCAGTGGTGGGCACGACTAATGTCCAGCTGAGCACGTCACGTGCTCGGCGCCTCTTCGTTTCTTTGTTTCTCCGCGCGGTTGCGTTTCTTTGATTGACAGCTACACGCCATCAAGGCGCGTATCTTATTTTATTTTGTTTTACTCATTCCTCCTTGCTTAAACTAGTTACTCAGCCTGGGCTGACGTTCTTTGTTTTGGGTTGTATCCCTACCCTATTCTGGGGCCTGTGTCATTGTTGTAATGGTGCAGTTGACAGGTCTTGAAGGTGACTGATTGCCTGCATGAACGTCGTTGCATAGCATGGGATATTAGAATAATTCGTCAGACATTTGAGATTTTACGAACATTTGTAATCTATTTTATTTGGTTTGTTTTCGAATTGTAATCTTGGCTACAAGTCTTCCGCTGACACTTGTTATTTCTTTTCAGAAGTCTGTTTTAATAAGCCTTGTCGTTGACTTGATAGTCAATGGCGGCATAACAATCCTTTATATTCGCATTTTTAAGTTGTCAAAATTTAGGGTTGTTACAGAGGGAGTATTAATAAATTGTTATATAGTATATTGAGATTATTTTTTCATTGTTGTTAATTAGTGTCATGTTAACCGACCCCAAATCATTTTGGGAATAAAGCTTGGATGTTGTTGTTGTTAGTGTCATGTTAAATTGTGTGACCTTACTCTCCTTTCTCGGCCTATATTATTCAGGGTCGTGTGGGAGCGATACGGGGGGGGGGGGGGGGGGGGCGACAATGTAGAGCGGAGCCCTTGCGAATACTAAACTTTACAATAAAATTAACTTCGATGAGCATTTTCATTATTATTTTATGATAAAATTAACAACATTCTGATTCAAATTGACATCATATTTTGGGAATCAATATTACGATTATCGCTAGAAACAAGCACGTCTTTTACAACAAACTTCTCCATCGCTCTGAATAAAATCCTCATCCAATCTCCTTTTCTTACGCTTATCATGATCAAAATCATATACTCTAGACAACGTACTCCGTACTTCATAGCCAAAACAAATGATAACATGGACAATCACTTATCAAATTCAACTCTTCAAAAGCTGCAAAACAAACATAAATTGCACATTTAGCCAAACCAAAATCGACAATACGTATAATGAAACTTGGATCTTATAAGAAGTTAATTCCTAAAATCAAGTTTAATGTCACATTAATTCTGAAAATTCCTAAAATATGGTTAACGTCTATTTAACCTGAAACAATGTGTTTTTATTTTATTGGTAGTTCTCAAAATTCGATTTTTTCAAATTTAAGTTAGAATTTTTTTTTTTCAATCAATTAAATTATAAAAGTCGAATTCATTTTGCAATTGGTTCATAAACTTGTTTTCTAATAAAAATAAAAATAATAATAACTCCACTAAAAATCAATAATAATTTACAAGAAGTTGGCGGGGAGCCGAGATACGATCTAAGCCCCCACACCCTTTGCTATGGAAAAACCAATGCTAGTAAAAATATGAACTGTAGCATGCGCACCGATATTCTGCGCCCCGGAGAACTGCTGGATCCGCTTAAGCAGAGCAACAACTAAGGGCTCCAACTCCCCCAAAGAGGAGAAAGAGAAGGGAAGGAAGCCATAACCCAAAGCAACGCACCTAGCCCCATACTTAGCACGCTTACGATTGGCCGCTTCCTCCACCACCTTACCTGGTTCAAAATCTATCATCAATCCCGTCTGAGTCAAGGAAACAACCCAGTCAAATCAACGCAAACGTCACGCCCTCTTTCCAGTCAAGTCAAGCAGCATGTCCGATGGGTGAAGAGACCGGCCATCAGCACCAATCATACCAATGTCAACCTCGTTTCCAGGTGAGTTCCCTGATCGATAACAAAAATTCGATTTTTGTATGATTAATTCTGAATTCATCAGTTAATCTGAAAATTCAATTTTTTATTTTATTATTAGTTCCCAAATTTGATTTTTTTTTCCAGATTAATTTAGAAATTCGGTTTTTAATCAAAATAATTTTGAAAGTTCGATTTTTTAAAATTACATCTGAATTTCATCAATTAATCATGAAATTTTGATTAATTAATTATGACATTTAGTACATACTAACAAATCAATACAAAGTATAAAATCGAAACTAAAGTTTTTGAAAAAACGGAGAGAAGATTATAGATTTAGCTCATGAAATTGAAGATAACAATTGTAGGCACACTTGTTGTTCTAATCAAGTTTTTTTTTGTTGTGTAAATTCGTTGATTAAATCGACTATATATCAGAAAGAGATCTTGTGTTGAATTCCTTGAACACCAAACGAAAAAATTCACGCTAAATCGCCCAATTTTCATTGAAAGGGGAAAAAGGATTGATTTGAGAGAAGGAAATTTGGGGTGTTACACCGTCCTCTAATGATTGTTAAAATTTTCTAAATCGTTTGTCCTAAAAAAATTGCTTATATTCTCTTCTAAACATAACTACTTATATTACTTTCTTATTTTTGGCATATTTCATTCACTTTTATCTTATTTTTGGTAAAAATTAATAATTTAGGCATTGCACAAGTAAATATGTAAAGTTCTTTAAAAATATCTGTTTTCATTTTTTAACAATCATTAGAGGACGGAGGGAGTAGAAATGCAAAAAATTATGGGGTGTTACAGCAAGTACTGGGAAACACACTGCAAACATGGCTGATAACTCAGGTTTTGATGATTCTGTGGGTGCTGATCCTTTATCTACTCAACAATTTTCTGGCAAGCCTTAGCAACAACCATCTGCAGTCTATATGGATCCACAACTCTTCCAGTTAATGATGCAGCAACTTCAGACTTATCAACACTCCACTGCAACAGCTTCTCAACCATCTATCTCAAAGTTTGGCGGCACTGAGATCACCTCTTTTACCAACTTAGCAGGTAAAACATGTCAGGATACTCAACCTATTTCTTGGATTATTGATACAGGTGCAACTGATCACATATGTCCCCATTTTGATCAATTCACCAGCATCACCAAACTAGTAAATCCTATTGTGGTGGGTTTACCTGATGGCCAGAAGAAATTTGTGCATTTCACTAGCACAATTCCATTCACCTCAAAAATATTATTGGAGAATGTCTTTTATATCCCTGACTTCAGGCACAGTCTATTATTCATCAGTCAACTAGCTATGAAAAATGGTATTTCCTGTATATTTGACACAGATGGGTGTCCTTCTTAGGACCATTAAGAAGATTCTTGCTATGTGAAAAAGGGAGACATGTCTCTACAAAGCACAAGGGATTTCTGCTTCTTCTTTGCTACATATTCCAAATAGCAAACTTGTAAGCAAAGCTTTATTTTATCCTTCAAACAAGGTCTGTCTTACATACTAGATTGGGCCATACATCTTTGTCTAAGCTCAATCATGTACCCCTATCTTACAATAATGGAATAAAACAGCTTTTTTGTGAGACCTGTAGTCTAGCCAAACAACACAAACTTCCTTTCCAGAGAAGTCAATCTATAGCTCCAACAATATTTGATCTGGTTCATATTGATTTGTGGGGAGCTTATAGTACACCGGAGCTATATATTTTTTTTACCATACTTTATGACAAGAGCAGAGCAGTATGGACTCATCTGCTTATCAATAAAACACAAGCATATGACACTGTTTCAGCATTTCTAGCCTATGTTCTTAATCCCTTCAGTGTGACCATTAAGAACATCAGGACAGACAATGGAACAGAAATAGTGCATCAGATGTGTGCAAAACTATTTGCTAGCAAAAGTATTATACACCATAAATATATTCCTGGTGTCCCTCAGCAAAATGGGAGAGTAGAAAGGAAGCGTAGGCACCTGATTGAGACAACTCGAGCTATTAGACTGCATGTTGGGTTTCCAAAAAAAATTTGGGTAAAATGCATGTGTATTAGCAGCAACCTACCTAATCAACCTGATGCCTGCTGAATTACTATGATGGAAGACTCCATATGAAGTACTATTTGGTAAAACACCATCATATGATCGTTTTAGAACCATTGGATGTCTATGTTATTCCTTGAATAATGTCTCTCACAGAGATAAATTTGCTGCCAAATCTCCTAGATGTGTCTTACTGGGATATCCTAATGCTCAAAAGGCTACAAGCTATATAATTTGACAACCAAGAAGGTGCTAGTCAGCATATTTCAACATAGTTTATTTCCCTTAAGAAATAGAATCGGCTTACCTCCCATTATCCATCTGCCTACATTACCTGTTGGCACAACAAATCCATCACCACCAAATCCAACAACTACTGAAACACCAACCTCACATGTCAGTTAATCCACTGATATACTCATCCAAATAACTCTCTCGATACTCCTACCAGCAGCCAAGATACTACCAATTCAACCAATACTCCAAATAACACTAGCCCCACAAATGCTCCTGAACCTGTCCATATTTCTGTAAGGAAATCCACCAGGCCAACAAAAATCCCTAGCTAGCAGATTACAAGATTTTGTTTTCGCTAGTGTTCCTGTAATACCCCAGATTTTAGAGGAGATTTCTAAGAGATTAAGAGCTCATATGAGATGCTTAAAAAGGATTCACAGTGCTACTCATACCAACAAAGTCGACTTTCCTTTTAAGAAGCCCATGTGATAAGAACTCCACAGTTAAGCGTGCTTGATTGGGAGTAATTTCAGGATGGGTAACCTCCTGGAAAGTTCGCAGGGTGCGCACGAGTGATGTCAAAGTTCGCCGAAGTTTCCCAGGGTGCGCACGAGTGAGGTCAAAGTGCGCCACAAGGACCCGTGTTGGTCTGTGAGGTCAGCCCACAACCTAGCAAGCTGCCATAGGTGACAACTTTCGGCTCAGGCGATGAGCCGGGGTGTTACAAATGGTATCAGAGCAACCCTGCAATTACGTGTTGAACTTGTGGTCAGGAGAGCCCAGGTCAGCAGCCTAGCTGGGGGAAGATCCTGGAGTTTGACTATGGTTGGCTGCCAAACGCGACGAGCGAGGAACTTGCTTTCTTAAGAGGGGGTGAATGTAATACCCCAGATTTCAGAGGAGATTTCTAAGAGATTAAATGCTCATATGAGATGCTTAAAAATGATTGATAGTGCTACTCATACCAACAAAGTCGACTTTTATTTTAGGAAGCCCATGTGATAAGAACTCCATAGTTAAGCGTGCTTGATTGGGAGTAATTTCAGGATAAGTGACCTCCTGGAAAGTTCACAGGGTGCGCATGAGTGAGGTCAAAATACGCCGAAAAGACCCATGTTGGTCTGTGAGGTCAGTCTACAGCCTGTCGAGTTGACATAGGTGACTACTTTCGACTCAGCAATGAGTCGGAGTGTTACAGTTCCTGCCAGGGTACAGGACATTACTCTAGATACATCACCAACAACTTCTACAGAGTCTAAAGTATTCCAAGCATCAGGGTATTGTTTAGATTACGTTGCTTCTTTGACGAAGGTCCTTTCAGAAAGTTAACCAAATAATTATACTCAAGCTGCTAAGGATTCAAGGTGGATTGATGCAATGAATGCAGAACTTGCAGAATTGGAGAAAAATCAGACCTGGATTCTCAGAGACCCACCTGGAAGCATAAAACCCATTGGTTGTAAATGGGTCTATAAGGTCAAGCATAGAGTTGATGGAACCATTGAGAGGTTCAAACCAAGGTTAGCAGCCAAGGGTTATAACCAGGAGTATGGGAAAAGCGATAAGCACACTTTTTCACCAGTAGCCAAGTTTGCAACTGTCAGAACAGTTTTGGTTGTAGCTGCAGCAAGAGTATGGCTTCTTTATCAACTTGATGTCAATAATGCCTTTCTGCATGGGCATTTGGATGAAGTGGTGTACATGTTACCACCCCAGGGTTATACAACAGCAAAATCAGGACAAGTTTGCAAGTTGCAAAGGAGTTTATATGGCCTAAAACAAGCTAGTAGACAATGGAATAAGGAGCTCACAAACTTCCTTATTACTAAGCTTGTTTTTTTTTTTTTTTTTTTTTTTTTTGACAATGTTTAAGAGCTTGGTTTCACTCAACCAAAGAATGATTACTCATTGTTTACGAAAGAAAATGGGGACCTGTTCACTGCAGTGCTAGTCTATGTGGATGACCTTCTCATCACAGGGTCTGATTAACCTACCATTAATATACTGGAGCAAAGGTTAGATGAGAAGTTTACCATTAAAGACTTTGGAAACCTCAGATTTTTCCCTAGATTGGAAGTTTCAAGAAATGCAAATGGGATACTACTTAATCAAAGGAAATACATTGCTGATTTGATAAAAGATACAGGTCTTACTGATGCCAAGCCCTACAGTTTCCCATTTCCTGTCAACACCAAATTATCTCACAATAAAGGAGACCACTGTTCAGACCCAGAACAATACAGGAGACTGGTGGGAAGATTACTGTATCTGAACCTTACCAAGCCTGACATTTCCTACAGTGTTCAACAATTAAGCCCAATTCTAAGCTGCCCAGAGTGTCTCATTTCAACACTGCTCTACATGTGGTAAGATATTTGAAGAGCACAGCTGACATTGGCTTGTTCTACTCAGCAAAGACTTCATTGGAGATTAAAGCTTATACTGATGCAGATTGGAGTAATTGCCCTTATAGTGGCAAATCTCTGACTGGGTATTGTGTGTTTTTGGGCACTTTTTTGGTGTCTTGGAAGACTAAGAAGCGGAATACGGTGTCCAAAAGTTTAGCAGAGAGTGAGTACAGGGCCATGTCAATGACAACAAGTGATTTAGAGGGAATCTATGGTCTGCTACATGACATACAAGTTCCTATGTCTCTACCTATGCCATTGTTTTGTGACAACAAAGATGCACAACAAATTGCAGCCAATCCAGTCTACAATGAAAGGACAAAGCACCAAACGATAGACTACCATTATGTCAGGGAGAAAATACAAGAGAACTTTCTAGAGACCAAGCATGTTCCAACTTCAATGCAGATTGCTGACATCCTAACTAAGGGCCTGGGAGAGCATTGTCATCAGACTTTCACTTCAAACTTGGATTGGTATTTCAACCACCAATTCCAGCTTGAGGGGGGAGTGTGAACTATGTATGAATGTACCAATTAAATGCCCCTGTAAGTAACAAAATTTTGTTATGATGAGCTGGCAGCAGTTAGTTAGCTCCTATGCTCCTATGATGATAATTCTCTCAAATCTCATGTTCATTTTCTTTAATCTTCTACTACAAGCTACATCTAGTTTCTCATCACCTTGTAATTGAGAATCTACTTCGATCCGTACTCTATAAGCGAGATGAGGATCATGATTTGAACTCGAAACTCCAACCAATGATTTTAAATCTTAACGACAAACCATAACTAATGAAAATACCAAACGTACAGTAAAATAGAATGACAAAGTATGGAATCTTGTGGGGAGAAAGGCAATTACTGTATGTAGTAATGAAAATCTAATTGTGTTCCACTAATTTGGGAGCTTACAAGAATCTTGATTTTATTTTAATTGTTTACACCTGCAAAAGCCTATAGCCCTATAGGTCTATAGTAAACACCTCCTTGGGAGTTGGCCACCAAAGTCCACACTTGAACTGACTTTACTTTGGAGTTTCTTTTTCATCTTTTTTGGAGTGTGAAGTGACTTTAATTAACTACTACTCGAATCATTCCTTAAAATCACAGAAACACATGTGCGCACTGTGCACATATCGTAGCCTTTTCTAGCTTGTATTTTTGCAGCCATATACTCCGTAGCCTTTACTATCGGTAATTAACGGGTTAAATTTTGGTACATACGTAATCGCAACACAGAAGTTTATAATAAAGTATAAGGGTATAATAATAACTTTATGTCCTTTATCTGCACACCGACCTCAGACGTCCGCCATAGCGATAGCCCCATACATAAGTCGACGCTATGATCGATTGTAGTTGGAACAAAGTCCAAGCTCCGATGGATCCCTAGAAATAATCAGAGTAATCTCTATCTCATTTACCATTGTATATTGCTTATATGTTTTGCGTGACCAATTGACAGTTTCTATATGCTACCTTGATGGTAGATATATCAATAGAAATAAGATCAGATGGTGAAATTGTGAAAAATAATAAGAAAAGATCCGATGTGTAAAGTCGTAAAAACAAGATGCTCAAAGACCCCATTTCTAAACTTAATTACTAAATGGGGTAGTTTTTACCACCCATCAAAACTCCACTAACTCCGAAAATAATAAACAAATCACCCATTATCTCCAAAAATAATTTAAAAAATCAATGAATCGCCTATTATCCTAAAAAATAATAAACAAACCACTTACTATCTCTAATAATAATGAATAAACCATTTACTATCTCAAACAATTATAAATAAATCACACTCACTCAATCCAAGTGAAATATGTAGTGAGGTGTTTAACGAAATATGGAGGGAGTATATAAGTATTTTTCCTGGGACTATAAGACTCGTTACATATGCTCGCGATATTCGGCAACTAATTATCAATTAACATATGTACTTTCTTTCTTTTCTTTGTTCTGTTTGTAATTCATAGATCGTACTATTGTGTTTGATGCTAATTGCTTTATCAAATAAACTAAAAGCTCCATTTTTGGTTATTTTAATTAGCCTTATCATTACAATAGTGGAAAGGGTTTGGGCAGGCAAACCACTTGGGATGGTGCATTGCACCCATTCAAATTAGCACTTTATAATCCCTATCTTCATTGGGTTATTATAAATTGGTATCAGTCCACATGAATCAAAATAATAATCACAATTTGTAGAATAAAGATGTATTAAGGTTTCTATCGTGAGTAATGACATATAGCTTAATTACATAGGAAAAACACATAGTAATCTTAAGTTTGTGAAATGGATCATGTGGTGTCACCTTTGCCATCTCCAATCTCAATCAACAAGGAAATGAATATGAATTACGTTTACATTTTATTTTCGATAATATAGAATCCATTATTTCCTATGAATTAAAAGATGTTTTAGGGCAACATTAATGATATGGCATTGCAGATTCACGCTTACACCAAATGTCTTTCGGAATTACGATTTCTCTCTTAAATCTTCAATATTTAGTGTTTTGTAAGTTTTTTTACTAGTTCTTTATTATTGTTCGGCAATAAGTTTGTTAAAAAAAAATAATTTTTTTCGTTTTTTTATACGTAGGAGCAGTTAATGCTCATAGGGGTGGGGATAAAATTATTTGAACCCGGAACAATCCCGGTTAGGTTGATTTTCTAATCACTAGGTTGACCTTGATCCCCTCTATTTAGTGATAACTATACAAGATTGCTAATTCGAGCTATGACTATGTTTGGTAAAACTAGCTGAAATAGTAGCTGAATGCTGAAATAGTAGTTGAAAGCTGAAATAGTAGCTGAAAGTTGAAATAATAGCTGCAAAGTTTTTAGCTGATAGTATTATGAGTATTTGGCAGAATTAGCTGATATAGGAGCTGGTATATATAAAATTACATAAAAATGCATTAGTTATTTTTGATCTCATTTTATTTTAGTAAATAATTGAGGGTAAATTAGGAATAAAATTATGATAAGCTTTATTTTAAATAAGTTACATGAGGTAACTTTTTAAATAAGCTAGCTTATTATTTAAGCTAGTGGTGTTACCAAACCAACTTATTTGGTCAACGAGCTTAAAAAACTAGTCAAATAAACTACTTTGGCCAAATAAGCTAGCTTATTGTGCATACCAAACAAACTTAAGCTAGTTTTATAAGTCATATTCCTAATTTACCTCACGTATGTATTTAGTTGTTTTTTTTTTTTCGCGAAGGAAATGTATTTAGTTGTTAATAGTAAAGAAAACTTGAAAAACATAGTATTCAGGAATTCAGTTATTTTATACCATGTGAAGATAAACCTTCTCGACCATAGCCTAAGCTGGTGACCAAAAATTGAAAAGTTACCATTTCGACTTTCAACTACTATGCCTATATCTACTTGTTCATATCATATCCAACCTAAATTATTAATCAAGGTAAACCCTTATTTAAAAGAAAAAATCCGTGAATCGAATTACCCCAGTAATAAGCTAGGCAAACTTTTAATCAAGTAGTAAATTTTGAAATATTTTTACACTAATGATTTCGCTCCGGCCTGCCAAAGTAAGAAAAGCAAAAGAACGAAACTTTTTAATACTGATGAAATTAGCATGATACCACTTAATTATAAGTCACTTACTAATACGGCCAGACGGCCAGTGGTCCTTCATTCTGTTATAATAATATGAGGATCATATATTCATATCACCCATATGATTAAGCATCGGGCCTAATTGCTAATCATTATTTGCTGGGCAGAATTATATCATAATCATGACAAGAAGAGAATTAGGGGAAGAAGATATCATTCTCCCCCACCTCACTGCTTTTCGTATATTCAATATGTATCATCATATTACTACTACTTACTTTTTCCATTAACGTACTCTAGAAGTGAAGTACATAAGTATATAGTCTATAAATAATTTCATTTTCTCAGCGAAAAACAAAGTACTCCGTATTATTTACTTCCCCTCCCCCGCCCTGATGATCATTTTCACAATAGAGAAGTAGAAACCGCACTAAAAATAATTTAAATTCCATTCAATTGTTGTCTTTACTCCTCAATTGTGAGAGGAACCACCATGCTCCTTGTGCTCCCGAGAGGATGGTATAATTTACCTTTGAAAACTACCAATGTCAAACATTGGATTTTTTGAACATCTATCTATCTATATCTATATCTTTTAATAAGGTCATGCCATAAAGTTGATGTGGCACGAGTTTGATAAACAATTGACATATCATCAACATGTCAGCAATCATTTAATACGTCAGTATACTCAGTGGTAGTCTGGTAGATCAACAAAAAATGTGTGAGCTAGGATTTTACCACTGACCTCTTACTAACTTATTCATCACATTATCAGTGTGCTAACTGCTACTTCATGCACATTTTTACAACTCATATTATAAAAAGGAAAAAACCAATCCAAATGAATGTACATGACCAAATCTTTTATTTTTGAAAATTTTGACGAATTATGGAATCAAATATGACATTAATGGAAGTATACATTAGCTTTTAATATATTGGACCTTCCATATTACATATGTGAGTATGAACATAAAATATATGCGGGTGTGAATTTAATTTAAAAAAAAAAATATAGGACATTCATAAGACCCATCTATCTATCTATCGATTCTATATCTTTTAATAAAGTCGTGTCATTAAGCTGATGTTGCACGACTTTAATAAACTATCGACATGTAAGCAAAAAAATAATTCACCCTCAAAGCTGACTGTGATCCATAATAAATCAAGACGGGAAATGATAATAATAATTGGCTTGTTATACGTGATTGTGTGAACACTCAATGTACCATGTCCTCTATTAACCTACATGTAGGCCACTAATAATGTAATATAGTATTAACTTATTAACATATTCTAACTTTCTTAAAAAAAATTAACATATGTTAATTTTTACACTATTCACGCTTTGTATTGTGAATATGATAACACATGGAGCAAATTAGAGAGGTAGGTAGTAGCAACACGACAACCATTTGCTCAATATTTGATCTCTCCCGTTACTTTTGCGTCCTCCACAGCTACTCAAATACAAATACAAATGTAAATAAGCTGCATGTTGTTCCCAAAAACATTAAATTGCAAATTTCGTTACTTTACCGAGTTCATAGCAAGATTAAAAATTCTACCGAAAATAACATTTTTGAATGTAAAAGCGTAATTATAATGTGAAAGCATAATATCGAAGTGTTTGGCACACATAAAAAGAATATTTCTTGCCTTCTGTAATAATTTTGGCTTATGTCGTTCGATGATCACTCGGAGATTTATGGTACATCAATTTTCGATCAGCTATCGTGATATCAACTTTGCTGGGTTTAAGTTGTTGTGAGTTTGTTGGTGGATTTGTGAATTGTGGTGTTGATGGAAGATGCCTAAGATGGTGTCCTGATTTTCATGGAAGAACCTGTTGATTCTTTTCCTTATTTTGTGAGAGATGGTTTATGGTTTTTTTTTTTTTTTTTTCGAAAGATTTTAGTTATGTGATTGTCTTTTGCCCTCACCTTGTTATTTGAGTATTACTTACTTTGTCATTAATCTCACTTACAAACATTATTAATATTACAAGCCTAATGTAAGACTACCTATTTTGCGATTTTCATACCTTATCACTTATAATTTCTTTTTTATATTGCTAACATTTACGAATCTAATAAGTTTATTTTGCCCCTTATGAAGCCAATTAGTTTTTTATTAAATAAAAAATAAAAAATACCTAAAAAAAATGTCACATATTCCTAGAATGAGGGAATATATACATAGCACTATTAGAACAATGTCACATAAACATTTAAGAATCTCGTGCATGGCATGAGTTCATAAGCTAGTTTAAGTTACTAAAATGAATTTATAAACCACTTTGGGGGCGTTTGGTTCAAATTTCGGAATGAAAACGGACTGAAAACAAGAATGAAAAGGTAGTGGAGACAAGTTTCATTCTTACGCATATTTGGGATATGTTGCGTCATTTTGAGTCGTGGTCTTTGAAGCATATTTTTAGAGAAGCTAATAGAGCTGCTGATTTCTTGGCAGGAACGGGGCACAATATCCTTAATTTTCAGGATGGTGTCCCGGCTTTAGAGATTAGGGATTCCTTGTTTCTTAGTATTACCAACGCTGATAAGGTAGGTGATTTCCTGGCGAGAAGGATCACCTAACCCTTTTTTCTGTAAGCTTATCATATATAAAAAAAAAAAAAAAGAAAAAAAAAAAGTTTCATTCTTACGCAAAAACTCTGTCAAAACGGTGCCAATTTGGGTGAAATTGATTGGATTAGAGCCAAAGTTTTGGACATAAAATTGCATTCAAAAAATCACTAGTATCATTGGGGCATATGTTAAGTGTGATAAAGCAACTGAAGAGAGGAGTCGCTTGGGGTATGCTAGGGTGATGTTAGAGGTAAACATTGATCAGAAGTTCCCTGATGTGATTCAGTTTGGAGATATGGAAAAGTAGTGAAACAATCGGTTAAATATGAATGGAAGCCTTCTAAATGAAATGTTGGTAAGAGAATTGGTCATACTGAAGATTGGTGTAGGAGGAATCCAGGAGTGAGGAGATAATGGAGACCTAGAGACAAAAATGCAGATAGGCAAGCACCACCTGCACGCACACGACCAATATGGAGAACGGTGCCAAATCAGCCTGCAACAAATTTTGCCTACATTACTCCACCAAACACAGTGATTATCCCAAGACCTGAATTTTCAATGATCACTAATGTAAGCATAAGGAATACCCAAAGACAATTGATTCTTACTCCGCAAATCGCATCTATGCCAAACCAGGGTACTTCTTTTACGGACATAGTCAGGGGAAGCAACATGGTTGGGATAGGAAATGTGTAATAACCCAGATTTCAAAAAAAAGTTCGTAAGAGATTAAGGGCTCATATGAGTGCTCAAAGGGATTAATAGTGCTACTCATACTAACAAAGTCAACTTTCCTTTTAGGAAGCTCATGTGATAAGAACTCCAAAGTTAAGCGTGCTTGGCAGGGAGTAATTTCAAGATGGGTGACCTCCTAAGAAGCTTCCCGGGGTGTGCACGAGTGAGGTCAAAATGCGTCGGAAGGACCCGTGTTGGTTTGTGAGGTCAGCCCACGGCCTGGCAAGCTGCCATAGGTGACTACTCTCGGCTCAGACGATGAGTCGGGGTGTTACAAATGGTATCAAAGCAACCCTGCGACCGCGTGTTGATTCTGTGGTCAGAAGAGCCCAGGTTAGCCCCCTAACGGGGGAAAGATCCTAGAGCTAGACTATAGTTGGCTGCCAGTCGCAACGAGGACGTTGCTTTCTTAAGAGGGGGTGAGTGTAATAACCCAGATTTCAGAGAAAGTTCGTAAGAGATTTAGGGCTCATATGAGTGCTTAAAGAGATTGATAGTGCTACTCATACTAACAAAGTCAACTTTCCTTTTAGGAAGCCCATGTGATAAGAACTCCAAAGTTAAGCGTGCTTGACAGGGAGTAATTTTAGGATGGGTAACCTCCTGGAAAGTTTCCCGGGGTGTGCACGAGTGAGGTCAAAATGCGTCGGAAGGACCCGTGTTGGTTTGTGAGGTCAGCCCACGGCCTGGCAAGCTGCCATAGGTGACTACTCTCGGCTCAGGCGATGAGTCGGGGTGTTACAAAATGGTAGTGATGTTGGAATGTTAGGGGCTTGAAGAGTATCAGCAAACAATTAGAGGTGAAAAGATTCATCACAAAACAGAATGCTGGTATGTTTGGGCTCCTAGAAACGAAAGTGAAATTTGGTAACGAGATTCACTCTAGTTTCTGTGAAAGGTGGTCCATTATAACAGATAATAGTATGCTTCAAGGAGGCAGGATTTGGGTTATTTGGGACCCTAGTAAGTTCAGTCTTCAAATAAAGAGTGTGACGAGTCAACTTATTCATGGACTACTAGCTACATAGTTAGATTCAAATAAGGAGTTTTATGTAACTTTTGTGTATGGAATGAATAAAGCTAGAGAAAGGGAAGAATTGTGGCATGATTTGATTAAGATGAAGATGAGTATAAAACAAGCTTGGATTCTATGTGGAGACTTTAACAATGTCCTATACTGCAATGAGAGAATTGGGGCACCTGTGAGTAATACTGAAATTAGGGATTTTCAGGATTGTGTAGATCAATGTGGGGTGAATGATTTAAAGGCTGAGGGCAATTTCTACACATGGAACAACAAACAGGAGAATGAGAAGAGAATCATTAGTAAAATAGACAGAGCACTGATTAATGATGATTGGATTCTTAGGTTCCCTGACAGTAAAGCCTACTTCCACCCAGAAGGCTTATATGATCATAGTCCATGTGTTATTAGTTTGCACAAAAAGAGGAAGACAAGAATCAGAAGTTTCAAATACTTCAACATGTGGAGTAATTGCCAAGACTTTGAAATAATAGTGAATGAGGGATGGAACACCAGTATTACAGGCTCACCAATGTTTAGAGTTGTTCAAAAACAGAAGGTGCTAAAACAGTCCCTAAAAGCTCTAAATAAAGGTAGATTCTCAAATGTGGAGAAAAAGGAGGCAAAAGTGTTGTTTGAATTGATAGAGTTATAAAAGCTGATGCAAAATGATCCAAATAATGAAGAAACAAAAACGAAAGAACATGAGAAAGCAGAGCAGTACAGATTCCTACATAAAGCAAAGGAAAGTTATCTCAGTCAGAAATGCAAAGCTAATTGGATCAAAGAGAAGGATGCAAAGACAACTTATTTCCACTGTGCCATCAAGGCTAGAAGAGTAAAACAAACTCAGTTAATTAGATCAAGGATATGCATGGGAATGAAAAGATGGATGGTAGAGGCATTCAAGATGCCTTTTTGGAATTTTACACTCAGCTCTTGGGCCAAGATACTGAATGCATTAGAGTTCATGTCCCTACAGTCTAGAAAAGGGGAAAATTTAAATGAAGAGATGGCTAAGAGAATGTTAAGGCCTGTATCTGATGCAAAAATTAAGAAAGTCATGTTCGAAATTCCAAGGAACAAAAGCCCTGGACCTGATGGCTATACTAGCTAATTCTACAAAGATGCATGGCGTATAATTAGTGAGGAGGTCTGTGAAGCAATAAAAGATTTCTTTAAGAATGGAAGGATGCTTAAACAGCTCAATAACACAGTCTTAACACTTATTCCAAAAGTAAGTCATCTTGTTTCAGTGATGGAATAATTCCGACCCATAGCTTGTTGCAACACCATATATAAATGCATTGTTAAGCTTCTTTGCAATAGAATTGGGGAATGCCTACCGAAATTGATTAGTGGAAACCAGGGAGCCTTTGTGAAGGCAAGAGATATAGTAGAAAACATTATGATCTGTTAGGATTTGGTAATGAAGTATAATAGGAAGGTTATTTCACCAAGATGCATGCTCAAAATAGACTTGAGGAAAGCCTACGACACAGTTGAGTGGGTTTTTGTTAAACAAATGATGGAAGCCCTCAAATTCCCATAGAAAAATTACAGATTTGATTATGGAATGCCTTAGCACACCCTCTTATACAATGGCTTTGAATGGAGATCACTTTGGTTTATTTAAAGGTAAAAGAGGGTTGAGACAAGAAGACACATTATCACCCTTACTCTTCACTATATGCATGGAATATCTTACAAGAGTTTTGGCAGTTGCAGTGGAGAAAAAGGAGTTTAGATTTCATTCTCAGTGCAGCAAGATGAGACTGTCTCATTTATGCTTTGCTGATGATCTTTTGTTATTTTGCAAAGGTGAAATGAAATCAGTGCTGTTGATTCTTAGGGCCTTCTCTACCTTCTCCAAAACCTCTAGCCTATGCATGAGGCCTACTAAATCTGATATTTATTTTGCTAGAGTAAATTGCCATGTTAGAAAGGAAATCCTAGACACGTCAGGATGCAAAGAAGGTGGATTACCTTTTAAATACTTGGGGATTAAGATAACTGTAGGTAGACTCTCAGTGATGGATTGCAATTAACGGAAAAAATTGTGAAAAGGATAAGGGCTATTGGGGCAAGGAAGTTATCTTATACTGGCAGGTTGACTCTTGTCAAAATTGTACTGATGAGCCTTCACTCATACTGGGCCAGAGTTTTTGTCCTACAAAAAACAGTCCTAAAGAAAATTGCAGCCATCTACAGAAATTTCTTATGGGATGGACATGACCAAATGGTAAGAGTGCCTCTAGTTGCCTGGCAGCAAGTTTGTCAACCAAAATCAGAAGGTGGACTGGGACTGATTGACATTTATGAATGGAATGTGGCTAGCATTGGGAAATATGTGTATTGGATCTACTCCCTCCGTCCCAGTTCAAACGCCCCATATTCCATTTTGGGACGTCCCACTTCAAACACCCCATCTATTTTGGTACATATTTCTCTCTCCTACTTTTATTAAATTATCACATAATCTCTCACACTATCTCTCCTACTTTTATTAATCCCCACATTCTCTCTCCTCATTTTACCTAATATTACCCCACTCAACTTATTATATCAATTTTTCTTATTCCACTACAAAAAACGCTCGGGGCGTTTGAATTGGGACGGAGGGAGTATATGAAAGCCGACTCTTTGTGGATCAAATGGATTCATAACATCTATTTAAAGGGTGAAGACTGGGGTAATTATTCCCCATCTATTGATACTTGCTGGTATTGGGGGAAGTTGTGTAAGGTGAAAGATAGAATTAAATTGTTTAGCACTGACTGGAAGAATGCAGAGTACATAGTTCCACAGGGTTACAAATGGCTAAAAGGTGAAGGAACTAAAGTGAACTGGGACAAGATAGTGTGGAGTAGACACATAATTACAAGATCAAGCTTCATAGTATGGCTCTCGATGAGAGACATGCTTCAAGTGAAAGAGAAACTAAAGAAGCTGGGCATAACTATGGATGACCAATGTTTACTGTGTCAGAATGGGTCTGAAACCCATCAACACCTATTCTTTTCATGTCCCTATAGCATGAAATGTTTGGAGCAGGTGAGGAATAGGCTTGGCATAATGATTCCAGAGGCGCACTCTATACAATGATGCTCGAGCAAGAGATTTGGAGCGAGGATGACAGGTTCTGGGAGCAATTATTTGTAACCTGGTGTATTGTATCTGGTTTTCTAGGAACCGAAGTAGGAATGAAATGTGCATTTGGATGCCAGAGGTATTAGTGCAGAAAATTTGGACTGAAGTTAGACAAAGATTAAGGAATTTAGTCCAAAATCTAAAAAGCAAGGACAAAGAATGTCTTGTTAATAAGGATCTAATAATGTAATTGTCCAAAGGACAATGTTAGAGGTTTACAGTGTAGACACTAAAGTGTCTACTATTAACAATAATTTTACTGCACTATCAAAATTTTACTACACACACAAATAATTTTACTACCAACACAGTTAATTTTACTACCTGAATTTTTCATAACAAATTAATTTTACTACTACATCAATCTCAATTTTACTACTGCTAACTCAATTTTACATTGTAAATAAATTAATTGTGTCTATACCGTAGACCTCTAGCAATTTGCTTGTCCAAAAGTGTAGCTAAGAGTAGCTTGTAAATCTGTGTTTGTTTGTTGATGGTTCTGGGAGTGCCCCTGTGCTCTTGTAATATTTTCTCTTCAATAATATATATCTTACCTTTCAACAAAAAAAAAAAAAAAAAAAAAAAAAAAAAAAAAAAAGTTTCATTCTTTATAAATGTTGTTTGGTTCTTGAGCAAGGTATGTAGCTAGCAAAACTAAAATTTACAAAAGTTCTCCAATGGTACAAGCTGCTGATGTAAGCGGTTTTGCCAAGCTAAACTACATCTCCATATTACCATTGGAGATGCTCTACATCAATTGGCTCAGCGCTGTCTCATATCGATCAAATTTCCATGCTTAAACTTAAAGTTCAAACAAGAATTTACTTTATTTTATTATTATTCATATAATTTTGAATTGATTTAACTTTGAAACCGTACTAGTTATATGCTCTTCCTAGATTTATTTGATAAAGACAAGATTGCTATGGACAAAATTAAAGCCAAATTAAAGAGGAATCATCACACAAAAACAATCTAAATGTGTTACTTCATAATTAATAATTAATAGTTACCATACATTAGACATTATGGCACACCACTTATACGTACGTCTCCCATGGAACTACGAAAAAAAATTAAAAATTAACCACAGAATCATGGGAATCATCAAGCTTAATTTTATAAGATTACTGTTGAGTCACCTAATTAATTAAATGATTAAATATTGAGTTCATCATCTAAAGCTTTGATTGGACTTTCGTGGAATCGCATCTTTACTACTTTAGCATATGAAAAAAAACCGTAATTTTTTTTTTTTTTTTGTTCTCTCTAATGTTGATAATTAACTACTCAAATTTTTTTTTTTTTCGCCGCCCAACAAAATGAGATTTCTTCTAGTTGTAGAAATACTTCCATGTATAGCAAAGTAACCATGCAAGTTTATTTTATAGTGCGATCAAACGCGCGAATCCCTTACAAAAGTATTGCATTAACATGATAACTACCTTAAACAATCTAAGTATTAACCTAGTGATAGTGGAATTAGAGCGGACTTTAATTTACTATGTATATGATTTTTCTTTTAATTTTGCACTATAAAGTTGATTTTGAATTCAATCCGAGTAGGGGATGCTATGGTCACTCTCTTTGGGAGAGTGTCCATAAACACTCAACATTTAATTGGTTGTAATGAAAAGTTTTGCAATTAATGTTTAGATTAAATCATTAATTTTTTGTTGATGACCAATAAAAGATGGAGTGTTCATGGACACTCTCCCAAAGTGAGTGACCATAGTATCCCTCATCCAAGTAATAAGATTGGCGATACATACTTGGCTTTCCCTAAACTTTAACAACTGCTTATATCTTTCCGGATTTTAAATATGAGAATCGATCATTACTCTATAACAGTAATTAATGTTACTCTATCAAACAAAATCATGATTATTCCATTAATATTTTCTATTTTCCATTAAAATTTAATGTCACTTTTAAGATGTGATTGTTATGCATATTCCTCACCGGAAAAGGGTTTAAGGTTGGCGTTTTCCGTTGCCGCGGTAGTAGCGCCGGGAAAGCCAACCCTAAACCCTTTTTCGACAACTTTAAATTGTTTTTGTTTTTTAATCAAAGCTCTAAAGGGTTTAGTAGTTGGATTTAGAGTGTATAGGTTTCGGCGGGTTTGCCGCCGGAAATGGGGAGTTGTGAGTGATTTTGTGGTTGGGATAGTTGTCGTTAGAAGGGGACTGTGTATGGTGGTAGGTGTCTAAGTAGTTATGGTGAAGGGGGTTTAGGTGCAGTGGTTGTAGTTGGAGAGGAGAGATGGAGATTAATAAAAAATTTTAGTTAATTAATTATGGACCATTAAATATTTGTTGAAAAGTTCTACAATTAATGATTCTTATAGAGTGCCCATGAACATTCTATAGAAAGACCCTAATTGAATTTCAGAAGGCATTTGCATACGGGAGCATAACAGAATGTAAAATCATTAATTGGCTATCATCATTCTTTATGCTCCTAGCTACCTTAGGCAACTCAATAGTGGCCAATTAAGATGAAGGGAACTGAATTTAAAAGTTTATTGAGGGATATCTAATTGATCATCATATGCTAGCTTGCTCTTTAAGTAATTGAGTTATGAACTCCTTTTCGTATTCTTTTGGTAGCTAATCGGCCATGAACTAGGATGTCCCAACTTTTTGTTCCTAGCTAGGTCATTTTTATATTGGCCTCGATCGAGCCTTAAAAGATTAATCTATCAATAAAATAACGTACTTAGTGTTATGCTTAGTGTATGTTAATCAGAATCGGACGCTACAGTACTATCACACTAATACAGTACACATCTCGTATCATTATGCATGGTTTATGTGTACTATTGTTTACGTTCACTACAAGGTGTTGTACTACAAAGTCCTCTACAAGGTGTTGATTTTGAAGGTTGGCTTAAGTGCAATCTGACACATGAAACTGATGCAACCTGGCCTTCCTTTTTCGCTGTAACGCTGGCTCCTTTGGAAGAGAAGGAATTCTTGGATTTTTGAGCAAAAGCATATTTCCGACACTACAATTGTACCTCAAGCAAGTCAACTACAAAATAAATACTCCCATCCCCCGCTGTTTTTCAACAGCAAACATTCACTCCTCTCAAAAATGAACAATTTAACGAAATAGTGCTTGGAAAAAAAATGTTAAACAAAATAGGTGGAAACAAAACTTGTTCAACAATATGGGATGCACGTCACCCATATGTAAAACCGCTGAGGTCCTTGACGGTTTTAGGAATAATTTTTTTTTTGTAAACAGTAAAACAGCCAAGCTCCTTGGCGGTTTTACAGATCACAAATTTTTTTTGGTTACTGTTCATAAGTCATGAAACCGCCATGGTCCTTGGCGGTTTTATATTTAGGTGACGTGCACCCCATTTTGTTGAACAAGTTTTTTTTCGACCCATTTTGTTTAACATTTTTTTTTTAGCATTATTTCGTTAAATTGTTCCTCAAAAATAGACTTCATTACTTTCCTTCACCTTCTATTTTAGTCTTTACTGATGCGTCTTTTGTGAAAGCTAAGAATTCTGTAGGACTAGCTGTTTGTGTTATAGATTGTGATGGTAGATGGGATGCAGGGACTGTCGCCCATACCTATGCGAATGATGCTACCTTAGCGGAAAGCATGGCAGTTCTCTTGGGTTTGCTTTGGATGAAGAGGCAGAGTCGACATCACTTCACTATTCTTTGTGACTGTGAACTGGTGGTTCATGGGATAATGGATATAAAGAATCCCGTGGATAGGCTAACTAATGTGTATTTTAAATGCAGAGAGCTCGTGACAGATCTACATGCGTGTAGAGGCTGTCAACCGACGACAACAAGGTGGCGGACCATATGGCGAGGGAAACGAGATCGATTATTCCGCAGACTATCTCAACAACTTTTGATGACATTGATCATGTTGAAGTGGGGAACTTAGATATATATCCTTGGTACCGCCTCTTTCTTTAATGAACACTTTGTGTTTTTGCCTCCGATGAAGGATGTAATAGACATTAGTTAGTTGTTTCGTTTTCCGTCTTTGTACCAAAAAAAAAAAAAAAAGAATGAAGCTAGCTTGTACTCTCAATTACAAGAGCATGCTGTCACAAAAGGGCGATCGATACTCATATTTCACCAATGGAATCATTTGGAATGCAAGATACTTGTTCGAAAGTCACACTATATATATACTTAATTCTCATCTAAGTAGTAATGTGCAATTGCTAGGATCCGATTCAACTATCCATTAATTTACTATGCAAACGTTCACACAATCAAATCACCCCACCTTTATACCCATAGGCCATATAGTTGACAAATAATGAGTAATGAATATGCAATTTTGTAATTTATAGCTAACCTGAAATGTACTTTTTCTTTTTATAATAGATGGAAAATTGAGCAATCTTCGTTTTGCAACCGGTCGAAATCAAGCCATGGATGAAGTTTTGAAGAAATTAAAGACGACATAGAGTGGAGGATTTGAACTACTGCAGTATATCATTCCGTCTCAAATTAAACTTCCAATGAAATTTGAAATTCTCTGACATATTCAGATACATGATAAATTTAATTATGGATGGAGTGGTAGGTACATAGAAAGAAATTAACTATTAATGACAGTATTTGCTTAGCTAATCAATCAGCCTACATATACTCCCTCCATAAATAAATATACGACGTTTTTGGTTTACGAGGTGAGACACTGACTTGCTATTTTAGAAAGAAATATATATCGATAAATTATGAAACATATATCGTTGGATTCGTATCAGAAAATTATTTCACGTAAGTATAGTTTCATAGTTTTTACTAATATACTTTATGAAATATTGACTGATAAAGGGGATGCCTCAAAACATGAGAAAGTCATATATAATTTTATGGATGGAGTATATAAGAGCCTTTTGAGAAATGCATACGACGTGTCTATAAATTAAGAAATTCACACAACGCACTTAAAATGAAGAAATGCACAGAGACAGTCCAATATTCGTAAAACTCTCACATAAAGTTATCTACATGAAACATATATAATTTGTTATAACTTGCGCTACGTAAATCTGTATATTACGATACATGTATCATTAAGTTTGTGTCGAAATGTACTTCAAAATAAGATCCATTCACACATATTTTTGAAAAGTTAAGTATGATTTTGGTTGAGATATATCGGCAAGTTTAAGCCTTTTGTTGAAAATGCTTAAATAAGACCACACATAATATGACCTTTTTTTTAGTTGGACTATAGTATATACCGCCCTTATTTCCGCCACATACCCACACAATGCCGCCTCTAGCAGTGGTAGCCAGAGTAGCTACGGGAGACACAAAAATAAAGATAATTTTTTTTATTTAAAAGACAAGTAAATAAATACTGCGTGCATCGTACAATATAATATTGTAACCGTGCAACACACGGGTGTAAAACTAGTAGATAATTATAACATGCGTAGTTTAAGTAGTAGTAAAACATGAACAACAGATGACAAGAGAATACTAGTGCGCTTAGCCCACCAAGTGTAAGATGATCAAACATACACAAACCAAAAGAAATGAGGAGAAGAAGAAGAAGAAGAAAAATTAGTTGATGCAATGTAACGCTTACATGGTCGGTTTGTAACCACTCTCACTTTGAAGAACTCTCATTTGAGCAATTAATATTGATGATCAAATCACCTTAATCTTTTGACATTTTCAGCATTGGCATGTAATAACTAATCCCAAATTGTAAAATATGGACCAAACATATAAGAGGAATAATGTGTGCGTTTTTTTTTTTTTATGGCAAAAGTATTCTACCATTATGTTTATAAATCAAACACAAAGGAGACTATTTAAGAGCAACTTCAAAAGCACATATACTTTGCCTTTGGGAGAACTAAAAGCTAAGTAATCCGTGCCTCTTTGTGGATTAAAACTGGTTGGAGTTTCATCACAAATCCTACTCGTTACGTTTTCTTCACAAGTAAATCTTTTTGCTTTTGGTTTGTATTTTGCTTTAATGGTTAACGTTGTCGTATACCTAAATCAGGGGCGAAATTAGAATAGAAAAGCAAAGGAGGCCACAACCATCAACCTAATTAAGCTAGGTTGCACGAGTACTGACACCGATACGGACATACATCAGGGCCCCTCAATTGCAAATTTTCAGGACATTGGGCACCGCTTAAATAATACTATAATAAAATATATTATCGGATCCAGGACATTCCTTCCCTTCTCTTTCTCCTCTTTGGGGGAGTTGGAGCCCACAATTGTTGCTCGGTTTAAGCGGATCCAGCAGTTCTCCAGGACGCAGGATATCGGTGCGCAGGCTGCACCTTTTATTTTTACTAGAATTGGTTTTTCCATAGCAAAGGGTGTGGGGGCTCAGATCGTATCTCGGCTCCCCACCAACTTCTTCTAATTTATAATTGATTTTTGAATATAATAATATTATTATTATTACTATAAAACATTAATAATATATAATTTGGTATTTTTTCCAAAAAAAACAAACTACGATTTCCAACTTAAGTAGGGATAATACAAAAAGTTTTGGGAACTACTTAAGTAATCTGATCTAATATATATATATATATATATTATATATATATATATATATATATTATATATATATATATAGAGAGAGAGAGAGAGAGTCCATCATTTGAGAAATACTCAAAGAGTTTAGTGTATGGTGAGAGAGCAAAAAAGAAGAGTTTAGTGTATGGTGAGCGAGCAAAAAAAAAAAAAAAAAAGTTTAGTGTATTGTGAAAGAGTAAAAACGTTTGAAGAGAATAGAGAGAGTCCATCATTGAAAAATACTCAAAGAGTTTAGTGTACGGTGAAAGAGCAAAAAAGAAGAGTCAATCATTCAAGAACTACTCAACGAGTTTAGTGTATGTTTAAAGAGCAAAAAGAAGAGTCCATCATTTAAGAATCATTACTAAAAGTGTTTAGTGTATGATGAGAGAGCAAAAATGAAGAGTTTAATGTATGGTGAAAGAGCAAAAAATGAGAGGATAAGTTACACAGTTAATTATTAACAATAGAAACACGGTTCAATTGATCATACAATTGGTTATGTGGATCAGAAATTTTTGAAACACATATCATTTTATTTGATTCGAAATGTATATCAATTTGAGAACCATTTACATTTTTCGATATGCAATGCTTAATATTTACAATCGACTTTATATACTATATTTATTAAAAAAAAGGGTTTTTTTTTAAGAGTATAGATAAGAAATGTTGTTGTATAATTTAAACATGAACAATCTAGACAGCTTTGTATTTTTTTAATTCTAAAATACATGTAAGCAACATCACAACAATTGCTATGAATTATTTTAATTGAAATGATAGCATAGTTGGTTATAAACATAAAAATCATTAAGAATTATATAATATTTGAACGATGCAACGCACGGGCTTAAAACTAGTATATATATATATATATATAAATATATATATATATAAAAGAGAGAGATTTTTGAAGAGCATATAGAGAGTCCATCATTTGAGAAATACTCAAAGAGTTTAGTGTATTGTGAAACAGCAAAAAAGAAGAGCCCATCATTGAGAACTACTCAAAGATTTCAGTGTATGGTGAGATAGCAAAAAAAGAAGAGTTTAGTGTATGATGAGATAACAAAAAGAAAGAGTTTAGTATATGGTGAAAGAGCAAAAAATGAGAGGATAAATTACATAGTTAATTAATAACAATTCACACTATATTATGGAAACACGGTACGATTGATATACAATTGGTTATGTGTATCAGAAACTTTTGAAACATATATCATTTTATTTGATTCGAAATGCATTTCAATTTGAGATGCATTTATACATTTTTCGATATGCGACTTTATATACTATGTTTATTAAAAAAAAGAGTTTTTTTAAGAGTATAGATAAGAAAGGTTGTTTTATAATTTAAACATGAACAATGTAGACAGCTTTGTATTTTTTTTTTTTTTTTGAATTGATCAAGATTTTAAAATACATGTAACAATGTAAGCAACATCACAGCAATTGCTATGAATTACTTTAATTGCAATGATAACATAGTTGGTTATAAACATAAAAATCATTAAGAATAGTATAATATTTGAACCGTTCAACGTACGGGTTTAGTAATAATAATAATAGAGTTGGCAATTTAGAGCACTCCCTTGGTGTCCACGAGGTGTCTGATTCATATTTATTCATTTTTGAGGTGTCCAGTATCCAAAATGCACAACACATAAAGGGACACCGACGACAAGTGTTCGGTACGTGTCATCTCGGTAGAGTCGACACCGGCACCCTCCTGGTGTCAGTGAAACCTAAGACTAGACCTGGCAAACAGGTTATTCGGGTCGGGTCTGGGTCGGGTCTATTCGGGTCGGGTCATCTTTCGGGTCATGTATTTCGGGTCTATATCGGTTTGGGTCGGGTCTAGTTCGGATGTGATAACTACGGGTCAATTTCGGGTCGGGTCAGTTTCGGGTCGGGTCAAATTTGGATCGGGTCATTTCAAATTGTTCAAATTTGATCATATTAATTTCAGATTTCTTAAAATTTTGTCTAATACTATCTTAATTTGAAGTTTTACTGGTAATTTGAGTGAATAAGGATGTGATATATCGAATCTAAGTCATTTCTTCTCGATCGAATCATTAAAACGTCTGGTTATTCGGATCAGGGTCATTTCAATTCGGGTCATGTTCGGGTCGGGTCAATAGCGGGTCAAGCAGGATTCGGGTCATTTTCGGTTCGGGTCAGGTCAATTCGGATTTCGGGTTGAATTCAAAATAGAAATTCGAGTCAAATTCGGATGTTCAGATCAAGTAATTCGGGTCGGATGTTTGGATCTGGGGGTCTACCTAAGACTAACTAACCGCAATAGATCTCACGGTTCTTTTAAGTACTCTTCGTAAACTAAGCCTTGTTGCCGTTGTAGCCTTATGGGTATCATTATTACGACCCGGAGGTTTAGTAAAACTGGCTCAAACCAAGCCAGCGCCAGTTTAGTAGAAAGTCTATGGTCACCCACTGGGCTCGAATATCACAACTTCGAGGTAATCTGAGATTGGACTTAACTTTAACAGGGCTACAATAAGTGTGTTTGTTAAGAGCGTATTCAGCCCATTTCATTTTGAGATCCAGCTCATTTGACATAAATGCACTAATTCCCCAACAATTCCATTATTAGTCCATCTGTTGTCTACTATACTCCCCGTTCCACTTCCATTGACACATTTTTACGTAAAATCCATCTACTAAGGAAGGTAGCATTACAGAAAAAGAGATTGTTGCCTTTCATATTGAACTCGTAAACCGGTTTTCCCAAATTTGTAGTTAGACGTATATGATGAGAGTCCCCCCCCCCATTGAAATTACATAATAAGAGTAGTCTCTAGAAGGGAGAAGGTCTCCCCAGTGAAAAACTGTATTTCTCCTTTCTGGAGGCCGTCTCAAGGGAGTGTCTAATTGCGAATATATTATCCATTTTTCAAATATAAAGAATTAGAAAATTTACGTAATATCCTTGAACTTTTGGGGTTCGATCATGTTACCCCTACACAATGATTGTCTACACATGATACTTCTAAATTCTAGTAATTGGGACACTCTGCCCTCTTTTGACCAATGAAAAGACGCGCAGAAATTATTATCGATTACTATTTTTCCAAATTAAAAATGACTTGTTTAAAAAAAATTTATCCACTTTAAGTCTAACAGATACTAAGGGTTTACTTTGGTCATTTGAGTACCTCATTCACTTTCATTTATGAAAAATAAAATGTTTTGTTGTTTACAAATCCATAATACACCTTGATTATTAGATAAGTTACTAAACAAGATCTTAGTGAGATGGGCCTGTAAGCAGCGGCGAAGCCAGCTGGTGGCGGCCGCCACCCCGGCCGGGGAAATTTTTTTTTGAAGTTTTTTGGGCAGAATCCCTTTATATATATTTTAGAGCACCTATTCAGCATAAGATGTTGTTAGTATAGTGGTTAGAGTGCTATCATTGTAACCTGGAGGTTGTGGGTTCAAATCTTCTTAATAGCAAGTCTCATTGTTTTTTTAAATTATTCCTATACTTTTTAAAAATAAGCATAACTTTAGTTAGTCGACGATGGGAGGATTTGAACTCTTGACTAAGGTCTGAGCAATTGTTCATACTAACCAGTAGGCTACAAACATTTCATGCTACCTAATGCATGTCTTTGATATATATTCTTATTTAGATTATTCATTTCTCTACTTATGTTTTGTTCGCATTTACAATATATTTTTTATTTCTTATTCCATAATTTGTTGAGCATGTACGTTTTATTCAAGATCGAATTTAAGGGGTAGCCTGAGGTGCATCGGCTACCACAAATTCCCCGAAAACACCTAATTATTGCCTTAAAAATTCCAAAAAATTAGGAAAAAAATCAAAAAAAAAAAAAAAAAAAAAAAAAACTTGTACTAAGATGGTTACCCCAAATTTTTGGGGTTAGGTTCGCCCCTGCCTCCGTTATGTTTCTTATTAAATAGGATCGTATAGTTTCAGTTTATATTAGAAACAATAAACGATTCCTATATTATCCGTTAGAGATACCGCGTATACAATTATAATCCGCCACCCCAAGTTTTTAATCCTGGCTTCGCCCCTGCCTGTAAGATATGACACATGACATATGATTTGCTCTGGTCTGGCTTAATTTAAGATTGAATACGATTTATGAACACATACAGAGTATATACATACAGATTGATTGAAGGGTAACTATATATCCAATAATATGTTCTAATTGTACAAAGATGAACTGAACGAGCTTACCTACTCCTTGCAATGCAAGTCTATATCAGGACATAGATTGATTACAAGCAACAACTAATTTGCCAACATATATTAGCTAGCTCATAAGTAACCTTTTCCTTTTCCTTTGAATTAAACAAGGTAGGCAAGTAAAGTGGCAACCATCCAATAATATGTCACTTTTTTTTCCAATTGTACTAAGATGATTAGATGAACTATACAAGTCTTTGACATATTGAAGGAAATAAAATTGATCGAACATGTTAATTAAGGGGTACTTAATTTATTGGGCCAACACTTAAATTTTTCTGATAGAAGACATTAATTATTCTTTACTCTCTTAGGCTTGATTTTGCAACTAAACTATATATGAGCTCTGATTGAGTTAACAAATTAAAATAGGCAGGTGATACAACGTCGATCAAGCAGGTGAGAGTTTGAAATCTCATTCCGAAATCGACATGCAATGAAAGAGAGGGTAACTCCGTCTCTTTAGTCTATAAACACGCAAATCTCTCTGATTTCTATATCCAAATTAATGTATCTTGTCAAGAAAGCTGCTCAACAGACGAATAAAAAAGTCCCCTACGTACGCAACTTCAATTGCCCAACCCGAATCGAGCTTGCCAGCTTGGTTGAAAATGAACTGAGCCCGAGTATCACCGAGCTCATTTTGTATGTTTATGCTTAGGAGCTCGCGTGGCCTCTATAACACGAATCAGTTTAAATAATTGTTGGACTATTTTTTTTTTTTATATACATATAAATGTAATGTACTGAGTCAATTAGAGGCGTATAGATGTTTTACATTACTTCAGATTTAGCAAATTTCATCAAATTCGTGTAAAATTTTTGCTTTCGGATCATACTCTCGATCGGTAAATAAGAAGTGTTGGTTGCCAAAAGACGTGCAATTGGTTAATAATATAGATCCAAATATGTCTCTACTAGGTTAAAATGTCAAAGAACTTTCATGTTAGTAATAGATTGGAAGTCCTTCGGAAACATAACATGACTGATTGGTTACACATTTTTAACTTAACAATCATTTTTATACAGGGAATTGTGTGATACGCTCTGCAAGTATATATGAGTAGTGTATGACTTTTAATTATATTAGATGGCAACGTAACAACGTTTGAGGACATCTATCAAATAGTGGTAACTATCGATTTTTGCTCGACGTAATTATCATGATCATTATATCTTCTTTACCAAATCCCTTACTCTTTCAGATACAAAGATTAATTACTTCCAAACAAAGATTTTCCTCGAAAGTTCTTTAAACATAAGTGATGTGACACATAATCACAAGATCATAATCACTTATAAAATGTAAATTAAAATATACTTTTCTTATGTTTGACAACTATGATAATAATCTCCTTTCCATTCAAAAAAAAAGAAAAAAGAAAACTACAATAAAGTTCTATAAATACTATAGTTCACATAGCTAACTCACATAATAATTAAGCTTACTTTCATCACTTATATCCCATCATAAACTTCAAGTAATAGCTAAGCTTTTAGCTACTAATTCCAATGGAATTCCGCTTTGATCACCTCGTACCGATACTTGCCTTCCTTCTTGTAAGCTCTTAGTGTCTATATTTCCACACTCCATCTAGTTATAATTAGTATTACCTAAATTGTATCGATCTCGATTTTTGCATGTCTAGCTTTTCATTAACTACTTTTAATCGTCGGAAGATTATATAGTATCACCGGATGATATTGATTTTTGTACTCCAACGATTCATTAATTAGTTTTTGTAGTTTGTTACTTTGGTATTCTATTTTCTACAAATTGTTAAAAACTCAAAAACAAAAAGGAAATAATTTGCATGTTTCTAACCATTGGTATGTTTTTACAGATTGCACTAGCATTTGAAAGCCATGCAGCTCCATCAACCGAAGAGTATTGGACAAAAATGATGCCTAAAACTCCCATGCCTAAGACTATTCATAATTTTTTGCAATCTGGTTAGTATATACATAATACATACATTATAGATTCGCTAATTTGTTCGTAATCACCATTCGACAATAATATCGAATCCGTTTAATTTTACTCATCTAAGAGTAATCGATTTTTAATTGGCTCACATAGCAGCTACGTCCATTACTAATGAAAACTGATGATCTTGTTTACTAGCTAGTGTAAGAGTTGCGAATTTACAAAATTATGTTATAGGAGCATAGTTTAATATATACTCGTATATAACTCTAAACACATAAGTTTTGATACAACAACACAGTGTACATACGTCAAAATGCGACTATAATGCGAAATATTGTTGCGATTTTCTCTTTTAATTGATTTTGTTAAATTCATATATAACTCATTCACGATCTCATGCACGTCGAATGTATTTATGTATATGTTGTACCATGGAAGATGACATAATGATGGCGGGTGTAGTCGGACCGATTTCAATGAGCATTAACATGACAATGCCAATGCCAATGGTTGATGTGCGCATGGGACCATCAGCAGGCGTAGGAGTAGGAATTTCTGTCGCCGATTTGCAGACAAATAAAGGAGCTGATGTAAGCGTTGCGAAATCAGGCAAAAGAGCTGATGTCAGCGTCCGGAAACCTGACAACGGAGTTAATGTGAGCGTTGGGAAACCAGGCAAAGGAGTTGATGTTAGTGTCGGGAAACCGGGCAAAGGTGTCGATGTCAGCGTCGGTAAACCAGGGAAAGGTGTTGATGTCAGCGTCGGGAAACCTGGTAAAGATGGCAAACCAGGCAAAGGTGTTGATGTCAGCGTCGGGAAACCAGGCAAAGGAGTTGATGTGAGTGTCGGGAAACCAGGCAAAGGTGTTGATGTCAGCGTCGGGAAACCAGGCAAAGGAGAAGCATCAGTGAGCAATAATCATGTCACCGTAAATGATAAACTAGACATTGCTCCAGTTTTCGTGGAAAAAGACCTAAAACATGGCACTCAAATCAACATGCATTTCACCAAGTCCAGCTATAGAGCTCCTATCTTGCCTAGGTCAGTTGCTGAGTCAATCCCATTCTCGTCCGAAAAAATGACCGAGGTTTACCATCGATTGGATGTAAAACCGAGCTCGAAAGAGGCCGAGATTATGGCCGAGACGGTCAAGGTGTGTGAGGCCAAGGGAATTGATGGGGAAGAGAAGTATTGTGCTACTTCATTAGAGTCTATGCTTGACTATGCTACTTCTAAACTTGGGAAAAAAGTTGACGTGGTAACAACTTTTGTTGAGAAAGAGACCAAATCCTCGCAAAAATATGTTTTTACGAGGGTTAGTAAGGTTCTAGGCACATCGACCATGGTATGCGACAAGATGAATTACGCGTATGGCGTGTTTTATTGTCACAAGATCGGTCCCGTTACCACGTACAATGTGTCCTTGGTGGGTGCCGATGGTACAAAGGTTAAGGCTGCCGTGCTATGTAACAACGTGAAGCAAGCTGGGACTACTCCAGTATGCCATTTCCTGCCTGAAGATCACATCGTTTGGGTGTCCAAATAAGTGATTACTTAGTTACCGTCTCATCAAATTTTTATTACGGAGTATGTTATCATTATTATATGATGATGCATATTTGGATAAGAGAGTATTGTATTATGATCGTTTGTTCGTGTGAGATTATATGTTGATTTGTGGTTTGATCTAGTGGTGTATGTGTTTGTATTGATTGGCATTGCTTAGTGTTGTATTTCGAGGAGCGAGATGATGTGTGAATTGATATCCAGCTATTGTAATAAGATCGTAGTGTTGGAGTGATTTATGATTAGTACGTTTGATACGTATTGGCTATTCCATTCTCATAGTATATGGCAGGGGCGAATCTAGCCCCCAAAACTTGGGTAACCCTTTTAGTACAAGTTAATGTTTTAAAAAAAAAAAATGAATTTTTTAGGCAATATTTCAACGTTTTTGGGGAACTTGGGATAGTCGATGCACCCTAGGCTCAGCTCCCCCCTAAATTTGCCCCTGGTATATGCTATCTATTTATGATTGAATACGAACGTGTTTTCAACATATATTGTTATGTTCAACCTTGTACGTTTATGATAGTATGTTGTGATATGCGCCATGTAGAATTGCTAGTGAACACAGAATGCGGTAGTCAGTAGATTTAATTTGCACTAGAAAACATCGCATATAGTGTATAGAAAACTTTTATGCCACGATGGTAAAATTGCATTGCAGAGTGTCTAATAACGAGCATAATAACATTCTATCTATCTAATATATATATGTAATCCTGAACCCGCTCAATTCCTACGCTGACACGTGGCATATAATTATATTATTAAATTGTAAATAAAATTTATCCAAATTAAAATAGGATATGGTAAGTATATAATATATGGGAATATTATTGTAATAAAATAACATTATTAATCACTTGATTTATGGATATAGTTATTTAATAAAGTACTTACTTGATTTATGTCAATTTGATCAAATATCCCACGGGTGTTTCAAAATGGGACTTTGCTTTTCAAAAGGTGATTTTTCCTCTAATTACATTACAAATATTCCACGAGTGTTCGAAATGAGATTTTAGGTTTTGAAATGTGATTTTTCGTGTAATTACATTACGAATATCTTACGGGTGTTCAAAATGATATTTTAGATTTTGAAAGGTAACTTTTGATCTAATTATATATTTATATTACAAATATCCCACGGGTGTTCGAAACGGGATTTTAGGTTTTACAAATATCCATCTATCTAATTACATTACAAATATCTCACGAGTGTTTGAAATTATGAGATTTTAGGTTTTAGATAAAAATTTCATTTACATAATTTTAACATTTAAATATAAGTAGCCCGGGCGTTGCACGGGCCATCAAACTAGTAATTAAAGAGTGGTAACCCTACACTCATGCATTTAATTTGCTCTATGTTTTTCCTTAAATCATTAATTTATATATGCATGGTGTACATTAGTTTTGAAAAAGTAAATTGAATCATTATCCACTAATATGAACTAATTGACTAAACTAAGCCAAATCATTTCTCCATGCGTAATCCCCAAACTTTCCGCATGTGAACTTATGGTGTAGGATCATTGAATACCTTCTATTTGAAAATCTATAAATAACCCATTCGTTCTTTGTTCATGTTAATAAATCAATTCCAAAAAAAAAAAAAAAAAAAAAAAAAAAAAAAAAAAAAAAACCTATACTAGTTCAAAAGGGGAATAAACCAAAAAAAAAAACAAAAAACGATAAGAAAAACATTAAAAAAATGGGAAGAAAAGAAAAAGTTCCTATGACATCATATATACTCCATGTCCTTACTTTTATCCATGTAAGAGTAATAATATACACTTTTTTGTGATCTTTAAAAAACAATACATTATAATTCTAAATGCGATAATATATGTCGATATACTTTAATTTGTTTAAGCATTTTACTTTTATTTTTCTGTATCTAGGTTGCAATTTCATCATGTGAAGCAACATTTATCCATCCAGTGGGCGGTGCAAAGGTAGCAGGGGAAGCCGGAAAAGCTATATTTGATGGAGCAGCTGCAGGGGCGGCTGCGGCTGTACAGAAAAAGAGTGAGTCAAAAACCTTGCACAAAGGCATACTATGAAAGGCATACCAATAATCTCATTGTCTAATTTTAACTTAATGTAGTTTACAAGGATAAGCGAATGAAAGTGAAAAGCATTTCCACAGTTTTCTTCAAATTCAAATCTAATATCTATTTTTTCACAAAGAAGATCTATTTACAATCATTCTAACTATCCTACCCCTACATCTACACATGCATTACATACACAAATGTCTAATCTATAAAGCAATTATATCGTAGATTCACTTGCCAATAAATAGTTATGTCTCATATTGATTTATGAATTAAGGTAATGTAAACGGGGAAGCCAATTTCCAAAAGGGTTTCAACGCTGGATTTAACATGAACAATCAACTGGGATTTGGCGGTAACTTTGGCTTCAATAAACAAGTTGAAGCATCTGGCGGACAAGAGAATAACGGTCAAGGTACGGTGGGAGGCAATGCAAATTTCCAAAAAGGATTTAATGCAGGCTTCAACATGAATAACCAAGCAAGCAGTAGTTTTAACTTCAACAAACAAACTGAAGCTTCGAGGGAAGGCTCAGGAGAAGGTAATGCATCTGGGCAATTCGGATTTTCTGGAGGAGCTAGTGGCTCAGCAAAAGCATCAGTAGAAGCATCGGGAAAAGGTGGTGGTTCTGGAGAAGCAGGTGGAGCGGGGCAAGCATCGGGTAATGCATCTGGACAATTTGGATTTTCAGGAGGAGCTAGTGGCTCAGCAAAAGCATCAGGAGATGCATCAGGAAAAGGTGGCGGTTCTGGAGAAGCAGGTGGAGCGGGGCAAGCATCGGGTAATGCATCTGGACAATTTGGATTTTCAGGAGGAGCCAGTGGCTCGGCAAAGGGATCAGGAGATGCTTCTGGAAAAGGTGGCAGTTCTGGAGAAGCAAGTGGAGCTGGGCAAGCATCAGGTAATGCATCCGGACAATTTGGATTTTCGGGAGGAGCAAGCGGCTCAGCAAAAGCATCTGGAGATGCATCGGGAAAAGGTGGCGTTTCTGGAGGAGCTAATGGAGCTAAGCAAGCATCAGGGAATGCATCAGGGCAATTTGGATTTTCAGGAGGCGCTAGTGGCTCAGCGAAAGCATCAGGGGATGCATCAGGGAAAGCTAGTGGTTCCGGGGGATCTAGTGGAGGAGCTAGCGGAGCAGGGCAAGGTTCAGGAAATGCATCAGGACAATTTGGATTTTCTGGTGGAGCTAGTGGCAGTGCAAAAGCATCAGGAGATGCATCTGGAAAAGCCGACGGTTCTGGAGAAGCTAATGGATCAGGGCAAGGATCAGGAAATGCGTCTGGACAATTTGGATTTTCTGGAGGAGCTAGTGGCTCAGCAAAAGCATCAGGAAATGCATCAGGTAAAGCTAGCGGTTCCGGAGGAGCTAGTGGAGCAGGGAAAGCTTCAGGAAATGCATCAGGACAATTTGGATTTTCTGGTGGAGCTAGTGGCAGTGCAAAAGCAGCAGGAGGCGCATCAGGAAAAGGTAGTGGTTCCGGAGGAGCTAATGGCTCGGGGCAAGCATCGGGAAATGCAACTGGACAATTTGGATTTTCTGGAGAAGCTAGTGGCGTTGTAAACGCATCAGGAAAAGCTAGCGGTTCTGAGGAAGCTAGTGGTGCTGGACATGCAGGAGCATCAGGAGGTGCGAAAAGCGAGGGAAAAGCATCAAACGAAACATCAATGTCAGGTCAAGCCTCAAGTCAGGCATCAAAATATGGGGATGTCTCAGGCCAAAACTCAAAATCTGACAGTGGTTCTGGAGGTTCATCAGGAGAGATTGGACCTTCTGGAGGAGCTAATGGTGCTGGACAAAAATCAAAACAAGGAGATACTTCTGGACAAGCTGGAGGTTCTGGTCAAGTTGGTGGTGCAGAACAAAAATCAAAGAAAGAAGATGGATCTAGCAAAGCTGGATCATCCGGAGGCGCTAGTGGTGCCGGACAAGCATCAGGGAAAGTTGGAGGCCAATCGTCTGGACGATCTTCAGGACAAGGGTCAAAATCTAGTGAAGTATCTGGACAGGCATCAAAATCTGGTCAATCATCAAAATCAAGTGAAGTGTCAAGCCAATCATCGAAATCCAGTCAGGCATCCGAAAATAAATCCGGACAAGTAGGAGCTAGTGGAGCAGGACAAGGGTCAAAAAAAGACAATGTTTCAGGACACTCTAGAGCATCTGGTGGTGCAGGACAGGCATCCGGAAATGCATCAGCAAAATACGGAGGCAAATCGTCTGGTGCAACTTCTGGCCAAGCTTCAAAATCTGGTCAAAGCTCGAGTCAATCAAAAACCGGCGAAGGGTCGAGCCAAACATCAAAATCAGGTCAAACCTCAAGTCAAACGTCAAAATCTAGCCAAACCTCAGGCCAGACATCAAAACAAGGAGATGTATCGGGACAAGTTAAAGCTAATGGTGCGGGACAAGCTTCGGAGAAAATCGGAGGCCAATGGTCTAGCACATCATCTGGGCAAGCATCAAAATCTGGCCAAGGCTCGAGCCAAACATCAAAATCTGGTCAAGCTTCAGCCCAAGCATCAAAATCTGGTGAAACATCGGGCCAAACATCAAAATCTAGTCAAACCTCCGGCCAAGCATCAAGTTCTAGTGCAACTTCAGGCCAATCATCAAAATTTGTTGGGGCCTCAAGCCAAGCATCAAGTGGCTCGTCTGACCAAGCCTCTAAATCCAGCAAAACCTCGGGACAAACATCACAATCCAATCAAGCTTCTGGCCAAGCATCAAAATCAAGTGGATCCACAGATAAGAAATCCGACAAATCTTCAGGGAAAGGATCAGGTGAAGAATCAAATTCTGGTAAATCCTCAAGTCAAGTTTCGGGTCACATGTCAGGATCAAGCCAAGCCTCAAGCTCAAAGTCCGGTCAATCTTCTGGAACATCTTCCGGAAAGTCTTCAAGTAGCCAAGGATCGGGTCAAGCATCCGGACAATCTTCTGGTAACAATGCCAACCAATCTTCGGGAACCTCTACTGGAAAATCTTCAGGTGTCGCATCTGGACAATCATCTCAAAAGTCTTCCGGTCAAGCATCCGGACAATCTTCTGGTAACAGTGCTGGACGAACTTCTGGTAACAGCTCTGGTCAATCTTCAAAATCGTCTTCTGGAAAAACTTCAGGAACCACATCCGGCCAATCCTCTCAAAAGTCTTCCGGGCAATCTTCTGGTAACAGTGATAGTCAATCTTCAGGAACGTCTTCCGGAAAATCTTCAGGAACCGCATCTGGCCAATCATCTCAAAAGTCTTCCGGGCAATCTTCTGGTAACAATGATAGTCAATCTTCGATAACGTCTTCTGGAAAATCTTCTGGATCCGCATCAGGCCAATCATCTCAAAAGTCTTCTGCCCAAGCATCTGGGCAATTTTCAGGAGCGTCGTCAAGTCAAGCATCGGGGCAATTTTCGCAACACTCTTCGGGCCAAAAGTCTGGACAATCTTCTAGAGTGTTTTCAAGCCAATCTTCATACCAATGCTCATGTCCATGCCAATGCAAAGAACCTATTGGCAAATCACCAAACGGGGGCAAGTCTAGGAAACTTTTGGCGGCGGATCAATAGGCAAAATTTTCCGAATTCATGATTTGCGTAGGTCCAATATATATTTGGTGACGTATACTTAGAATTTTTGTTTTCGGAAACATGCACTAGTAGTTAGTCCGCGCGCCCTACATGATGAGACGTCGTTTTAACGATGTTAATAACTGTAATAATGTGGCGATTTTTATAGTTTAGAGTTGTAAACTTGAACAACGGGAGTTTATCCATTATATAATAACTTTAGAAAAAATATTGTTAAGCTGTTTGTGTAGATGTACTTAATTCTGATTTCAAACTTATATACAAAGAATTATTTTTTTAACCACCAAAGGAGATGGAGTAATATTTAAAAAGACGCATTATTTGGTATTCATTAAACACTAAAGTGTGGCAAACAACTTTTTAATACATACACTAGTTGAATCCTTTTTTTAGTGTAAACGATCACTATTTTATTATGTCTTTGCGGCTATAAAATCCGATGCTGCAAGATGCAATAGATCCAACGGTCCACTATCAACCCGAACACGTGTAGAATAATCAACCGGACCTAAGTGAGCAGCCGTATGTGCAGCTTTGTTCCCGAACTACGAATGTGATTAAATGTATAAGAACAAAATCTAGAAGCTAAAATAGAAACATCAACAACTACAAAACCGAAATAACTCGCAGGAAAAGAACCCGTTTTAAGCGAACTAATAAGTTGCCGATTCCAGCACCACGTCTTCAAGTCCCTGTTGCCAGGCTTGTTGTAGCCCAAACTCAGCAGCCTTAGCCTCAATCACATCAGGCTGCCATCGGGTTTTCAGCTACTTACACCCACCCTCGTCACTTCACCTTCACCACCTAGAATCACAACACTCAGCCTTGAACCAGCATTACCAAAACCGCTCAATCTGTGTTAACTTTCACAGCACCTCGCGGTGGAGGACGCCACATCTCCACACTGCACCTGCATCACGCTTCACATCCTTTTTGGTCTCGTATATAGCAACTACGTATGCGGCCAGGTAACTCATAGCCTTATCTGATACACTGACCATACACGCATGGACTATCTCATTACGGCTGTTCCAAATCGCCCGGCCAGGCCACCACCCACCTTTTCGCAGTCACCTCTGCAACACCTTGATTTCTCCACATTTCTACAAGGTCAATGCTTCGCGTACAGCTCTATTCCTCAACGTCATCACCAATCTATTCCCACACTCTCCTACTATCCGGACACCAGACTATCGTATGTGCTTCGTCTCCACGCCCAACCTGCACCTTGGGCATGTGGGATCTGCACTCCCAATTTGCCTCTGGATATTTCCCTTAGTGGGCAATGCACTACGACATAACCGCCAAATGAACATCCTTACTTTTCACGGTAGTTAAGCCTTCAATATTTGCCTCTAAAGCCCCCGACTCCCTCCCAACTCGCTACTGCCCTCTCCACCCGCCGCAATATTTGAAACTATAATTACCATACTTGCTTTAATGCCAAACTAATTTATCAAACTCGCCTCCGTTGCTAACAGGATAGCCAGCACCTCTTCCGCCTCAAAGTCTCGTAGCTGACTCCGCACCGTGTCTCTTTTCCAGCACCGCAAATCAGGATCAATCCACTCAGAAACGTACCTGATCTAGTCCCCCACTCAGAGAGATTAAACGAAAAGATGATCCTCTTATCGTCCATTTATCTTGCCACTACGTCAAAAATGACGTTCAAGAACGGTTCCTTTAAAGCTAAGCAGACTAGACAACGGTACTTAAAAGGGTAAGAGAATGGTTGGAACCGTTCTTATAGCCTTTAAGAACGGTTATGATAAAAACCGTTCTAATAGGTCTTTAAGAACAGTTTTCAGGAAAACCGTTCTCAAAAGTGGAATTTTTTTAGAACGGTTTTACTCAAAACCGTTCTCTTATATACTCATACTAGTTTTAAGCCCGTGCGTTGCACGGTTCAAATATTATATCATTCTTAATAATTTTTTTGTTTATAACAAATTATGCTATCATTTCAATAAAAATAATAACAATTGTTGTGATGCTGCTTACATGTATTTAAAATCTTGATCAATTAAAAAAAAATACAAAGTTATCTAGATTGTTCATGTTTAAATTATACAAACAACATTTTTGATCTATACTCTTCAAAAACACCCTTTTTTAATAGATATAGTATATAAAGTCGATTGTAATCATTATGCATTGCTTATCGGAAAATGTATAAATGGATCTCAAATTGAAATTCATTTCAAATCAAATAAAATGATATATGTTTCAAAAGTTTCTGATACACTAACCAATTGTATGATCAATCATACCGTATTTCTATAATATAGTGTAAATGATTAATAATTAACTGTGTAATCTATCATCTCATGTTTTGCTCCTTCACCATACACTAAACTCTTTGAGTAATTCTTAAATGATGGACTCTTCATTTTGCTCTTTCACCGTACACTAAACTTTTTGATTAGTTCTTAAATGATTGACTCTTCTTTTGCGCTCTTTCACCATACACTAAACTCTTTGAGTATTTCTCAAATGATGGACTCTCTCTATACTCTTCAAAAATCCCTCTTTTATATAAAAACAGAACAGATGTTTAATTCGATCCATTTTAATCTTTCATGAGTGCGTTGCACGGTACACATATTATATTGTGTATGATAATTCTTATTATACAAAAGTTCCACGTTGAACATGTTTCTTCGATCGTCAGATGTAGTATTTATATTTTGTTTGTTGAGTTTAGTTTAGGAATAGCCACTATCATTTTTGCAATTTTCGCTACATGACTGCTGATTAATGCATTTCTATCAAACATATGTATAATGAAACTCATTTTAGATTAAATTTCAAAACAGGTTTAATGAGTTATATGTATTAATTTTTTGATATATAAAATGAAAGTCACGACTAATTATGACGCGTCACATTTAAATATCTTTCAAATTGCAATTTTATGAAAGTATGGAGTCTGGCTAATAAATGTTGGGAGAATCTTTCATTCTTTGGACACTCTCACCATTTCTCTTATTTTGGACTCTCTTTAAGCTTTTTTATTTTTTTTAAAAAACAAATCTCTACTAAATGTATACGGAGTAACTGAATTGTTTTGCATATCGTAAAAATGTGTAAAAGGATCTCAAATTGAGATACATTTCGAAACAAATCTAATGATATATGTTTTGAAATTTTCTGATACACGTAAGTAATGTTATAAGTGATTATGTCGTAATACATTTATTAGAGAGTCTCACGAAAATAAGGATTCTCTATGTGGATTTCCATTTGAGTTGTTAATAATAAAATGGGGGTGTTTCTCATTTTTTAAACTCTCTCAGTATTTATCTTTTGTTGGACTCTCTCTCGGCTCTTCAAAAATCTCTCTTTTATATGTATATATTGTTTACATGTATTTTAAAATCTTGATCAGTTAAAAAAAAATACAAAGATGTCTAGATTGTTCATGTTTTAATTATACAAACAACTACTAAATGTATACGGAGTAACTGAATTGTTTTGCATATCGTAAAAATGTGTAAAAGGATCTCAAATTGAGATACATTTCGAAACAAATCTAATGATATATGTTTTGAAATTTTCTGATACACGTAAGTAATGTTATAAGTAATTATGTCGCAATACATTTATTAGAGAGTCTCACGAAAATAAGGATTCTCTATGTGGATTTCCATTTGAGTTGTTAATAATAAAATGGGGGTGTTTCTCATTTTTTAAACTCTCTCAGTATTTATCTTTTGTTGGACTCTCTCTCGGCTCTTCAAAAATCTCTCTTTTATATATATATATATATATATATATATATATATATATATATATATATATATATATATATATATATATTAGATTTAAAAAAAAAAATTCAAGATTTTCAGTTTCCCAACCCAATACCACGATTCCCAACTCAGAACAGCAATGAACAACAACGAGAACTTACCAATCTTTTTCATAAAAAATTGGGCATATAACTCCCATCAAATCTTGTTCATATAGAATCACTGGAAAAATTACACTGCAAAATTTACAAAATATGCACAAAAAACATTAACCAAACATATAAACCTAACACTTTTTAATTTCTTGGAAATCTTGTCGCCATGGTCGTCTTCATCTTTTCTATACTTCAGATCTAAGGTTTCCTTCATCGACCTCTTTGCTATCCTAAACACGTGAAAAAAAAAAAAAAAACAAGTAATCGATGCAATGAAATAAATCTACTCAGAATTTAACAAAAAAAAAAAAAAAGAAAAAACCCACCTGAGGCACGGCTCAATTGAATCCCAAACAGAACCACAAAATTAAATCTGACATTTTTGTAGGATAAAGAGAGTAGATATGAAAAACGAAATCTGAAATTAGATTAAAAAAAAAAAAAAAAAAAAAGTAGATCTGAAACCCACAAATTAATTTACCCCAATCTTATATACCCTAAAGAATGATTTTCATACCAAATGAAACACTTATCCAACTATAAAATTACAAAAGACAAAAAAGTTGTTAGAAATTTATGATTTTAAACATTTTCTTACCAAAACGGAGACGGTGATGTTGTGGCCAGAAATTGGTCGTCGGAAAGCGGGAAAGAGAGCGAACGAAAGCGGTAGAAGTGGTCGACGACAAGGACAAAGTAGTGATGAAGTTGATGATATGGTGAGCCTTGAGCAAGAATAGAGAGAAAAGAAGGATATAATTAAGAGTGATAAAACTTCATGAGATGAGAAATAGAGAGGAGAGAGAGTTATAGGGGGCGGAAATGACGAGGCAACGTTGGGGAACGGTTATGGAATTTATTTTTTTTATTTATTTTCTTTTTAAAGGTATTAGAACGGTTATGGAATAAACCGTTTTCCAAAGGAAAACCTAAGAGAAGCATTTTCTTATTGTTGGTTTTATATGAACCACACATAAGAGAATGGTTTTTAGAAGAACCGTTCTCGTAAGACTTATTTTTTTTAAATCTTTTTGTCAAAAAATACATTTAAGAACAGTTTTTAACATAACGGTTCTCTTATACTTTAAGAGAACGGTTTCCCTAAAATACGTTCTCATATGGGTGTTCTCAAAACCTGTTTTTGACGTAATGTGCCAAATCTTAACGAAAGCTCTATCACTAATCAACCATCGGCATCCTTCCAACAATATACTCTTCGCCCCTTGTATGCTCCGCCATGCATAGCGCGGGTTTATCCTTGCTGGGAAAGCATAAAAAAAAAAAAACCAGAGATAGGAAAATAACGAGCCTTTAAGACTCTTGCACCCAACCTGTCAGGATTTGAGAAAATACGCCAGGCTTACTTTATCAACATCGCCTCATTGAACGCCTCGATATGACGAAAGGCCAGCCCCCCATCCTCCTTAGAACCACACAACTTCTCTCATGCTACAAAGTGCATTCTCCTATCTCCCTCTTTCGCACCCCACCAAAACCGAGCAATAATCAAATTTATTTCACTACAAAGACTAGACGGGATCTTGAATAAACCTATTTGAGGTGGGTATCGCTTGAGCCACTGCCATTATGAAGATTTTGAATAAACCCATTTGTCAAACACCAAACTTCCGTATAAAAAAGAAAAACTCAAATTGCCAAAAAAAAAAAAAAAAAGCACACTTATTTCCTATTATTAAAATTTTATGTTAAAAAAAGACAAGTAGAACATGTTGACATGCTCTACTGACAGAAGGAAGATATATTCTTATCCAATTAAATGCAGTCATCATGGTTACAAACTTACAATCATGCATAAAACCAATATCGAAAGTATTAGGCATAAGACATAATTTATGTAAGGGTATAAATCTATTTTCAAGCTAATTCTCAGCAGAGCCGGCTATTAGCCCGTGCGCCCGCATAGGGCCCCTCAATTTTAGGGCCCCTTAAATATTAATTTTGTTACTAGACAACAAGCTGAACTGGGTAACCCTCTATTAAAGTATGTGATTGTTGTCTTATGTATAAAACACTTGGGTTCGAATCCTGGCTGAGATATTTTTTATTTTTGTTTGTAAATAGCATGTATGGGCCCATCTAATTGAGCTTCAAAGTCCAATCATGTGGACATGTGGCTTTTTAATCTTAGCGCCTCCCTTCCATTTTTGTTTCGATTCCTCTTCTGTTTCTTTTGGGCTCATTTCTAAATTAAAAACCATTATATGTCTATATCCTCTAATTTCATTGTTTTTATTTTGGGCGTCTAAATTAAAGTCCTTAATATTCAAAGTACGAGTATTTAATTACAGGGCGTTCATCTCATTTTAATCCATAAAATGCTATTTTTTAAAACCCAAATTCCTATATACAGAGTACTCCTTATACCATAGGGGCCTCAGTTTGTTATATCGCGCAGGGCCCCCGAAATTTGTGAGACGGCCCTGATTCTCAGCAAATGTCTGACAAAATAAATCTCAAAGAGAAAACTAGCTCCTTAATATTAAACTTACAGTTAACTGGAATCAGTAAATTATAGTGTGCCCGTGTGGTCAATTTAAAGAGATATTCAATATATAGAAGTTCAGGGCATAAAAATATAACAAGTTAACAGCATAAAGAAAAAAAAAAAAAACAAGGTTATAGAATATAATCTAATTTGATTTTTTTTTTCTTGTTTGGGAAACTTCAGTTGTTGCTCTTGAGATATTGGCGGGTTTTTTTTTTTTTTTTTTTTTTTTTGTAAGAATTTGTGCTCATTTTATTCATCCATTTCGGGAAATAAAACAGAAATAGATCTTACAAAAATGGACACCACTAAGAAAATAAAAACCAAATCCAAAAACTAGGAATTTAGGCTCTCAATGACTTCAATATCATCACAGTTTTTCATCCAAGCATGAATTCTTATACTAACAATGAGTTTGATGTTGTTGATTATCCATTCTTCTGTGTGGTCTTTCCCTCCAAAAATTCTGGAATTTCTCTCGTGCCAAATCATGTAAACTGAAATGATGAGGCTACAAACTAACCGCTGGTATTTCCAATGCCTCTTGTGTTTCCTTTGGATTAACCACCTGATCTCACATTGCAAATTCCTTGATGGTCTCCTGATTTGCAGCCAGTTTAGGAAGTTTCCCTAGATTTTTGTAGCAAAAGAACAGTCAAAGAACAGGTGCTTGTGGGTTTCAGCTCCAGCTCTGTTAACAATCATCATCCCCCTTGCACAAATGTTATCTATTGTGGCCAAGGAATCCTGCATAGCCAAGGTAGCAATAAAAGTATGCTTAGGAAGATTTATACCCCTCCAAACCACCTTATGCCAGCTTTTTTTCTTGATAACATTTCCTGAATTGCTGATAGCTTGATGCTGTATGGTATTTACCAATTGTTTGCCATCCCTTAACTAGATCACAAGTTGTATTAGCATTTGAGACCATGGTTAAGATATCATCCCTGACAGTGAGAATGCCTCTCAAGGTTTCAGAATCGCCTGCCTTTTCCTTCACACTCCAAATACTATCATTTCTTAGTTTATAGTTTTTAATCCAACAGGTCCAAGCCCCTGCATTATCTGAGTGCAGCTGCCAAATCCATCTTGCAAGCATTGCTTTATTCCAAGATAACACTTCCTTTATATTGAGACCTCCTTCTTTCTTTGGAGAGCAGAGGCTATCCCAGCTTTTATATACCATTCTCCTTTTCCCTGCCTCCACATTCCATAAGAAATCTTTGCATAATTTTTTAATTTGCTTAATTATCCCTTTTGGCAAAAGAAGACTAGCACACTGATTCCAATTTGTACCCTTGAATTAATTCGTTTTGGTACAATAGAACCTTACTAAACTAATTCTATTAACGTGCTGTTAATTCATTAATTTTCCCCCAATTCTCCCTTTTTTTTCTGAATTCCATCAACACTCTCCATTTTTTCCGATCTAATGAACTAACGTCACATAAACGGAATTATTATAGTAAGGTCACATTGTACCAAAAATAATTAATTCAAGGGTACAAGCTGGAATTGGTAACTAAGAAAGGGTACAAGCTGAATATGCCAATACCTCAGGGGCACGAATTGAAATTTCCTTACTTTCTTATACAAAAAGAATCACTAAAATCTTTTTTTTTTTTTTTCAAGTGTTTACTCCAATAAATACCAAATTCAAGCAAAGCATTTTATAATATTATGTGACTTCTACTTTGGTCTTAAAAAATATTAGTCAGGTATTTTCTAGCTAACGCTTACTCACTTTAGTGACTATAAAACACCTATTTGGAACATATATACTCCATTTATTTCTTTAAGTTGGGTCGGATTTAGTGAGGAGAATCCAGACCCATTATAATGAAATGACGGTGCCGGTACTATACCAGAACTTATAATTATGGACTTGTCCTAGCGTGTAATCATGGAACTCATAGCTAGCAAAATGTTTGTTGATAAATACAAACCCGAGACCAAGATTACTAGTGTTCAATATTTTGGCCTTCTGTAGAGAGAAATAATTAAAAATTGCGCTTTTTTTAGTTTGGAGGGGAGGGAGGGAGGAAGACTAGAAGACCATGTCTTTTCCAAAACCTAATATTGGGAAAATAACACGTGGTTTTCAAGAGAGACAATAAAAAATTTATATCTTGGCCAATTTCTATGTGAAAAGTGGTTGGGTGGTCCAAATTCTGATTTTTATTACATTTTCATATGATTAAATATCGAGAAAAGAAGAATAGGACCTAGATCACCAATAATGTGTCTACATTGTAGTTGGCTTTCATTTCGGTCTTGGATGAAAGAGTTTGGGAAGATTAGGCCAAACAACCACATTGGTAAAAAAAGGTTGAGGGCAAATGTCAAATTGGTAAAAATAAAGTTACTCCGGTGACAAATTGGTAAAAAAAAAATGAGATCGACTTCACATCATATTAGCCAAAATTATTGGTTTCTCCCGAAAATTGCCTCGATATTACGTATTTATTTATTTTGATTAGTTTTGGTGATGTTATTATTATTATTATTATTATTATTATTAGTGTTAAACTTCATTTCATCACTTAATCCTCTCATATTAGACTTAAATACAAAAAAAAAAAAACGATCAAAAGTGTATTCATCAATCTTTAAATAGTTTTCTTGTTAGCTCCACATAAACAGGGTACAATATGTCTCGTTCAAGTGATTATCGTTTTGAAAATCTCTCTCACACTCTCCGTAACTTAGAAACGTTAAGCAATTTACTATGTCAAAATAGCAAAATTTTATACCACGACAAGAAATTACATTAAAAAAACCTTAACAAGTTTACGCCTCCATTTTTTTTGAGCGGAAACTTGAGCACTTAATGAGTACAAATGAACGACATAAATTAGATCAATGTGTTTATATAAACATTGTTGCGTTGTTTTTCAAGCTACCAAGAAATTTATACAATAACTAATGAACATCATATTTAAATTGTTAATTTTATTTTCTTCATTTTTTTGCATTTATAAAGTTATTAAAGTAAATGAATTAATAGAGTTGGAAAACATATCCTCGGGAAAACTAGATTTTTTTTTTTTTTTACTGATTCGGTGAGAAATCTCATTTTTCCTTTTTTGGAAAAATGGTTAGGAACCACCTTATAAAATGCCACTTTTTTTTTTTTTTTGTAAGAAGTTATAAGTGCTTTTAATCATCCCATTGAGGGGAAAAAAGACGAGACCTCTTACAAAATAAGAACCACTAGCAAGTTCTAGCAAACTAACTTATCTCAACAAACTATCTACTATTTCCGGACAATTCTCACTATTCTTCCAGTTATACATCCTGACACTCACAAGAAACTTGATTCTGTCTATAATCCATTGTTCAGTGTGCTCTTCCTCAGCAAACAGTCTTGTATTCCTCTCACTCCAAATCTGGTAGATGGCTGCATTCAAACAACATCTCCCCCATTTTGCCAGCCAGTGTTTTGACCTTTTCCTACTGGCAAACCAGTGATACTCTTGCCTGATATGCCATTTCCTTCTGCTAATGCCCAACCAGAGAAGTAAACTTTGCCAAACTGCTGCCGAGTAATCACAGTGGAAAAACAGGTGCCTATGACTCTCATTGGCCTTTTTACAGAGCACACACCTATTAATAATCATCATTCCCCTATTCCTGATGTTATCAATGGTAGGGAGTTTGTGCTGAACAGCTAGAGAGGATATAAAACTGTGCTTTGGCATTGTGGTGCTATCCCACACAACTTTACTCCATTTCACTTTGCTCTGCTTCTCTCTGAGCTGCTCATAAGCTGCTGCCACATTGAATTTATCTCCCTTTGTCCAAGAAAGGATCATAGCATTAGCCTTAGTCATGTCCCCTCCTGCTGCTAGCAGGTGATCCCTAACACTTAAGATACTTCTCCAACATTCTGGATCACTCTGCTTTTGTCTGACTTTCCAAATGCTTTCACCCTTCAGACAATAGGCTGTGCACCATTTACACCAGCTGCCCTGATCTTTTGTAATAATCCTATAAAGCCATCTAGACAACATAGCTCTATTCCAAGACAAAACTTCCTTAATATTAAATCCAGCTTCTTCCCTAGGCATACAAGAAGACTTCCAGCTCTTGAATGTCATCCTTCTTTCACCTTCCCCAATTCCCCACAAGAAATCTTTACAGAGTTTATTAATCCTCTTTAAGATACCTTTGGGAATGATCAAGCTAGCACACCAAAAATTCTCCAAACCAAATATGATAGAGTTAAGAAGCTGAATTTTCCCTGCATATGAAAGGAATTGAGAGCTCCAGTGATTGATTGAGTGTTGTATCTTACTCAGGATGCTAGAAAACATATCAGCTCTGAGTTTCTTGGAATGAAGAGGTAAACCCAGATATCTAAAGGGAAATTTCCCTTCAGTAAACCCTGTAACTTCTAGAATCTTCTCCCTAACTTCCCTGCTTACTCCACCAAAATAAACATCAGTTTTTGCAGGGTTAGCTTCTAAACCAGAAACTGCAGCAAACTTTTCCAGACAGTGTACCACAGCCCTAGCTGAAGGAACATCCCCCCTAATGAAAATCATTAAATCATCAGCAAAAGTGAGGTGGGTGAGCTTGATTTTCACACATTTTGGATGGTAAGAGAATTGGGGCTGGTTGTGAATGTTCCTCAGAAATCTAGACAAAATTTCCATGCTCATCACAAAAATATAAGGGGACATTGGGTCACCTTGTCTAATGCCACACTTCCATTCAAAAAACCCTTCATAAGTCCCATTTACCTTTAGAGAGTATGTTGTGGTAGACACACAGCTCATAAGCCATTTGATGAATAAAGCAGGAAAGTTGTAAGCCATCAGCATGCTTTCAATGAACTCCCAATTTAGGGAATCAAAAGCTTTCCTGATGTCCACTTTAATCAGGCATCTGGGAGAAACATTCTTTTGATTATAGCCCTTGACCAAGGCCTGAGAGACCATGATGTTATCGAAAATACTCCTATCCTTCACAAAAGCAGCTTGCTCAAAACCAATCAGGCTTGGAAGGACTTTTTGAATTCTATTTGCCATTATTTTGCTAATTGTCTTGTATATGGTTGAGCTACAAGAGATGGGTCTGAAGTCAGTTACCTGGCTAGCATTATCCTTTTTTGGGATTAATGTGACCATTGTAACATTAGCCTGCTTTGCCATTTTTCCTGATCTGAAGAATTCCAATACTGCAGCAATGTAATCCTTCTTTACTGTATCCCAAGAAGCCCTAAAAAACCCTGAAGCAAAACCATCCTGTCCCGGGCTTTTATTGGGGTTAATACTAAAAAGAGCCTCCTTTATTTCCTCCTCAGTCACTGGATTAGTAAGACAGTTTTGCTGATCACTGTTCAAGATAGCTCCCTCTGCTATAACAGCCTTATCCAGAGCCTGCACAGGTCTATTCTGCCCCAGAAGATTTTGATAAAATTCAATGTAGGCATTACTAATATCCTCAGCTTTAGTGTGGGTATTACCATGCCTATCAGTGATCTGACCTATATAGCTCTGGTGTTTTCTTTCTGCAATTTTTGAAAAGAAATACCTTGAGCTACAATCAGATTCCTTCATATGATGAATTTTTGCCCTCTGGCTAAGAATACTGATCTCAGCCTTCTTTAATCTCATGTATTTCTCCTTCAGAATGGTATTCTCTTCAATTAGAGCTGGGTCATTTTTACCTTGCATTCTTTCCTGGCTCTTAAGCAAGTCCAATTTGCTGAGTCTTACTCTCTCAGAGAGATTGGAGTAGTGAAGCCTGTTCAACTCAGTGAGATTGTGCTTAACATTCTTTAGTTTTTGGAAAAGAATGTGCATGGCACTTCCATGATGCTTGATACTCCAGGCATTTTTTACCATCTTTCCATAATCTTTATGTGCCTCCCAGCAGTTCATATATCTGAAAGTTTTCCTAATTTTCAGAGGATCTCTAACTCTCACAATGATAGGAGAGTGATCAGATAACCCTGCAGGAAGGAAATCAGCAAAAGTGTTTGGATAATTTACCATCCAGGCAGGGTTGATGAGAGCTCTGTCTAGTTTAATCCAACTTCTAGCTTCCCCATCCTGGTTATTGGTCCAGGTAAAGAAGCATCCCTGACTAACCATATCCTCCAACCCACAACCTCTGAGGCAGTCATTAAACTCCTCCATGTCTCTCCTAACAGGTGGGTTAATACCTTCCTTCTCTGCTTGGGACCTGATGACATTAAAGTCACCCATAACTACCCATGATTCATTCCCCATGTTAAGATTCATCAAAATTCCCCACAGCTCCCTTCTCTCAGCAGCATCATTGCTACCATAGACCATGGTAACATAGAACACACTGTTATCTGCTTTATCAGTAACCCTGCAGTGAATCAGTTGAGCATGAGTGTGAAAAATATCTACTCTAACAGTAGATCTCCATATTAACCAAATCCTCCCATTTCTATGGTAATCATAGTTGGTATGACTACTATAATTTCCAAACTTTCTTTTCAGGATTTTGCCAGCATTCTTCTCTTTGATCCTTGTTTCCATAATACCAAACACATCCACCTTATGTTGCAGCAAGAGGTCCTTCACCTCTTGCTGTTTGAGGGCCTCATTGAGCCCTCTCACATTCCAAGAAGCCACTAACATTGGGGAGGAGGAGTGTCAGGAGGCTCCTCTTCCCCTAGGAAACCAATCTTCTCTTGAACAATTGCAGCAAAACCCTTGTCCATTTGAATGTCTATTTTGCCCAGCTGCATAAATCTATTAGTTGTTCTTGTCATTGGGGAATGAGAATGGGTTTTGGTTCTAGATTTCATCTTTTTATTTACCATCCTAAATCCCAGCTCATCCACCTGCATGTTTGAAGGAGTGATTGCATCTGTATGAGTACTATCTTCCATTACAGTTGGCTGCTGAACAGCTGTGTCAGCAACCTTCTGGATTGGAATGTCATCTATCTTCTCAGCTACCTGATTACTCTTTGGCCTATACTCCATTTTCTGCTGCACCTTTGCCTCTTTTGTTGGCTTTTTCTGCTTGCAGCTGTACTCCTGGTGTCCCAATTTTTTGCAGCACTTGCAGAAATATGGGACCCATTCATATTCGACTCTTTGGCAAATTGGCTCAGAGAATGGTGTTTTGAGAATTAGATGATTAGGCAAGTTTTGTGAGACATCTATTTCAACCATTACTCGTGCAAAAGATAGCCTAGACTTCTGTGTAGTAGTATGATCTGCGCAAAGTGGTTTGCCCAATTTACTGGCTATTTTGCTCAGTGCATTTTCAGACCAAAACCAGGGGTCAAGTTCAGGCAGAAGCACCCAGACTGGTACACTAGAAATTTTGTCAAGTTCCTGAGACAGACCAGGGTTCCACCGCTTCAAAATTAAAGTGTTTCCACTCATCTTCCATGGCCCTCCTCTCAATATTTCAAGCATTTCCTCCTCAGATTGAAATCTGAATGTGAACCAACCTCGTTTGTAATACAAAATGTTCGGTTTATTCACTACAGGCCAATTTTTCTCCACATAGTCCTGAACTTCTTTCAGTTTCGGTTTTCCACCTATGATATTTCCTACCAGGGTGTTTTTCCAGTAATCCAATTCTGCACTTACATCCTCCTCCTCAATCACAACTTCATCCGAATTTGCACTTGAGTCACAGTAATGCAAGTTCATACCAATTTTTGTTCTACCCCCTGCCACTTTGCTCCATGATTTGGTTGTTTTGTTCTCAGCTCCACCCTTCCCAATTTCAGGTTCCAACCCTACATCCGGTTTACCCCCTTCCTCCTCTAAAACACCATTTCCAATCAATTCAGTTTCCACAATAGTCTCACAATTTCCAATCAGCTCAGTTTCAACAGTAATCACATTATTATCTATTATCCTCTCACTTGAAGCATTCTCGCTGCCTACTGCAATCAATTTCGAGATAGTTTTCATACCTGACTTCACCATCGCATTTCCGACAATTTCACTCAAGAACACCGGTGATCGAGGTGATTTGTGCAGCTGGGTTTCACTTTCCTCTTCCGATCCTTCTCCATTCCTTTGAATATCCCCCTCATCAGATTCGCCTCGAGGAGAGGAAGCTGACGGTCGAGTTATTTTCGGCGGTCTTCCCCTTGGTCGTGCCTGTTTTGCCTGTTTCGCCATGTTCGCAAGCTTTGATATTCTGTCCGTACAGTTTTCTTGAGGAGAAAGCTTCTCCTAATACATGACTTTTTTAATTATGTGTAACATCATATTTTCACAACGATAATAACTTCACGTATGTGTGTCATAAAATGCCACTTTTGTAAACACGTTTTTGTGAAGAACCATCTTATTTGTTAATTTCGCTTTACTGGTCATACCTTACTTCTTTCCTGGCCAATTAAGGGCATTAACTGTTGTTGACCGTGCTTAATTATTTAACTAGGTTTTAGCCCCGTGAATTCACGGGATCATTTTAAATTATATATAGAGTTGTTGTACTAACATGTTAACTATATCGAAAATGAAAATAAAGTGGTCAATCACAATATCGAAAATTAAAATGACCAAGATGATCATATCTTGAATAAAAATAAAAAAGTTGATGTACAATATAACTATTTGAATTACAATATCGATTCGCAATTTGCCATCATATTTTGATTATAAAACATAAAAAGTGTCTTTCTATGAAAAATACATAAAAATACGCTCTAAATATATATCTTTGACTTTCGCTACCTAAATTCTCTTTTTGATGAACTCACTGTATAGGAAATGATAGTTTTCTCACCAAAATCAAACAAAAGCTTTCGCTCTATCTATGAATTCGAATTAAGTTGTAACCGTCACAATAGGCAAATAAAGAGCCAAGAGACACCATATTTAATATCCTTATTAAGATGAATAATGATGAACTTGTGTAACTTTAAAGACATTTATGTATAAGAAGATGAAATGCTTCCTAAGGTCTAGATGAGCAGACCAAAAGATAAATATCTCTATCATATTGATAACGTTGTTGTGAAAACATCTCGCAGTGACACGTGTCTTTTCCATGCGGACAACCCCCTAAAACTTCTATAGAACGCGGCGTAGGACGAATGTTAGCCTGTTATTAGTTATGTATAGACATGGCAGCACAGAAAAGGCCTTCCAACTTCATAACCGCCACCTTTGACGTCGCCATTAAAACGAAAGAGTAGAAAAGTTACGAACGGAAGTGGAAGGATAAGAGCCTTATTGGTTTTTCATGACGCATGCGCACGAGGAGCTATTACTGTTAAGATAGTTTTTTTTGGGCCCACATAGATATTAAGCTAGCATACGTGGCGTGGAAGAGAGAGAAGAGACCCATGATAGGCCGACACCTCACATATGACGTGGCTTTTTTTTTGTAAGAACGTCTTCATGCACCGCCAAGTGGGCGTTAAAGTTAGCCTATTGAAGGTATAGTATAGATTATTTTGCTCCAATGACATCCAGGGGCGGATTTGGGGGGGTGCACGGGGGCACGTGCCCCCCCCCCCCCAATTAATTCTGTAATTGTTTGTATATATATTAATGGTTTACACTAATTATCACAAACATTAGGTTGCTGTATTGGAATTGTATGCACTTTTCCACCCAATTCACCTGGGTTCAAATCCTGGTATTGTCATTTCTTAACTATACTTTATATTTTTTAAGGGGTTATTATTTGAAATGTAAAAGAAAATAATTCTACCAAGTTTCAATCCCTTGACCTTACATTTGGATTTCCAGTTTCTCACCAATTGTGCTAACTAGTTTTTGTGTACCTATGGAAGTCATAATGAATAAAAATATAATACCGCAAAATCATTAAAGTTACCTCCAAATTAACAAAAATACATGTATAAGGGTTGTTTTTTCTTTGTGCATATCATATTAAAAAAATTATTTGATTTTGCACAATTACTCAGAACTTCACTATTTTTCATTTCATAAATACTATAAATGTGCGCTATACTTAACGATTTTGTGCCCCCCCCCCCTCCAAATCCTGGCTTCGCCACTGATGACATCAATTACCTATAATTTTTAATTTACCTGTAGAGTTGTACTAACAAGTTAATTATATGGAAAATAGAAATAAAGTTGGCAATCACAATATCGAATAAATATGACCAAGATGATCATATCTTGAAAAAAAAGATGTACAATATAAACTATTTGCAATTATAATATTGATTCGCAACTTCCCATTATACTTTGATAGTCAAATATAAACATTAGAAAGTCTTACTACGAAAAAATACATAAAAATAGGCTCTCTAAATATATACTCGTATATCTTCCCCTGGCTAAACATCTCTCTTTGTTGAACTAATTATATGCGAAATGATATTTATCTCACCAAAATCAAACAAAATCATAACATATATATATATATATATATATATATATATATATATATATATATATATATATATATATATATATATATATATATATATATATATATACTGATTCAAATTCAGATGTAACCGATACAATTGGCAAACGAAGAAACAAGAAACAACATATTTAATGTCGTTATTATGATGAATAATGGTGATGAATAATGAGTATTTTATGGAACTTTAGAGAGATGTAAGAAGTTGAAGTGACTCATAAGTCATAACGTCTATATGGGCAGCCCAAAAGAATAATAATAATAGTGTTGTGAATTAAAGTATCTCCTAGTGACATGTGGCTTTTCCACGCGGCCAAACCCCCAAAACTCGTGTGTGAACGTTAATGCTAGACAATTAAAAGTATAGTATATAGATAGATTGGAAATTGTTCTGGAATTAGCACTAATATGTAAGGAAAATTTAAAAGTCATTTGGTTGCTTCATGAATGATTAACATCTTGAGTACGATGTTAATATGATATGTTCCCCCATGATATCATCTATTATTTTCACTCCAAACCTAAAGTAATTCTTTACCATCGTGATAAACGCAACCACGGCGGTACGGTCGACTACATTATATTAGTGATAAGTGATAACCACCGTATTCAGTATCATCAATATCTTTAAGGGATTAACCATAACTAACATGCCCCTCTAAACTAATGGAATCCTTTCTCATAACGTATATATAAGGATGCATTATAAAATGTTAGAGTACAATATAGGCATTTGGTAAATTTGCGATATAATTTGGAGGTAACAATAATTTGGGAGTACAAACACATCCACAATATAAAATCTATCTACGATTAATACATAAAACTAATAAGAGATGCTAACATCCCCTTTAAATAGTTGTATGAAATACAATCCATATACACCACTATTTTAACATCTAATTATTTTCTAACCCAACTTTTCTCTTTCAACATGTAGTATGTGGGTATCATGCATATTTTCTCACTAAAATTAAACAAATAACCAAGGTATATATATTCCCTTAAACTAACATGTAACTGACAAATTGGTAAGCGAACAACCAAGAGAAACAAAGTTTAACATCATTATTAGGATGAATAATGATGATGAATTATGATTTGAATGATAAAATCTAATTTAGCAGAAGTTGAAATGTTTTCAAACGTTCGAGAAGGCAACTCAAAGGTCAAAATTAATCTAGAGTGACAAGTAGGTTGATAACGTGGAATTAAATTGATAGGAATCGCGCTCGACATGCCACGTGGATTTTTTTTGCTATGGATGGTTTCAAAGGCTGCCACATAGGCGTGGAAATTAGCCTATTAAAGGTATAGTATTGATTCCTCTAATTAAATTGAATTTATTTTAATTAAATTAATTTCTCCAGTTAACTAAAAATTATTCTTGTATAACGAAAACTTGAAAAAAACAATCATATTAGAATACCCGGCCACCCAACTTTCGCAATCTCATTATTATACTGCAACCCACCATCTTCCTCCATTGCCACATGTACATTGCAAACCAACTCGAATAACCTTCATCTTGACATAGACTTGGGTTAGCTTTGAAGATGAAACATGGGTTTTAGGAGAGAGAGAATCGGGGTTTTTTAGGGAACTTGGGGTATTAAGAAAACGAGTGAGGAGGGATGTAACTGAATTTTTTGTTTCGGCCAACTAATTACGTTTTCTGGTAATTTTAACCGGAGAAAATCATTTGTAGGTCTTGTGGGAGACCATGTCTCAATAATTTATTGATAGATCAACCATGTTATTTACATCCTGACCCCGATCATATAATTAATGATTATTATATTATTTTTAATAATAGTTTTAGTTAAGGACATTGATACTTAATCTAAGATTTGCGAAGGAGATACTTTATATATTTTAGCTAATTTTATATGATGAGATCCTCCAAAATCAAGGATAATATAATTTATAATAGTAAATTAATACAATCACTAAAAGTATTATCATGGTTACAAGTAATGTAAAAAGAGTCATTTTGTAACACAGTATAATGATCTTTTAATAAATTATTGAGAAACCTTCTTTTATGAGACTTTGTGTAAAATCATTTAGTGAATGTTTATACTTTACTTAATTATTTTACTTTACTTCTAAACTAGATTGTTTATACTCGTTTCTTAAAAATTTAAATGTATAATCTAATTAATAGGTGCCAAGTGTTCTCCTAGAATAGACTGGGTTTCAGGTTTAAATCTAATTAGTTTGAATGCCCAGCCCATGCCCGCACCCGGGTTGTATATCTATATTGTTATACTTATTTTATAAAATTTTCAGTTTATCTTTGTTATAATATTACTAGTTGACGTGCCTGACCCGTGTCCGGGCTGTATTTTTATATTGTTAGTCATTTTATGAAATTGTCAGTGTATCTTTGTTATAATTTTATTAGCAACACTATTATTTTCCATAAATTAGCTTATCACCATAATCACCATAAATTATATTATTTTCCATAACTTAGCTAATAATTTCCATATTATGTAATTACGTAGTGATATCCAATTGATGAATGTCAAGTGGTCCTTCTACGAAAGACCTGGTTTCAGGTTTTAATATATATGTGTGTATATATATATATATGTGTGTGTGTATATATATATATATATATATATATATATATATATATATATATATATATATATATACAGGCGAGATCAGGTGCGAACTCCTGCTCGCGTGAGAACTGTGCACCGCCATAGAGTGACACACATTGTCACATAGAATGACACTCACATACAATGACACAAAATATCCATAGAATGACACCTACATACAATGACACCGAAAAGTCTATACAATAACATGAAAATTTGGAGCTCATGTAGGAATTGAACCTACAACATTCGTGTATATACACAAATGTTTTACCAAATGAGCTATCAAATCAACCACACCACAACCATAAGCACAACCAATGACACTATTCTGTGCATATAATGACAAATAGTGTCCTAGAATGACACATCCACGATTTATACAATGACACCGTACAATAATACCGAGTGTCCATAGTGTCATTCTATAGACAAATATGTGTCATTCTATGGACAAACATGTGTCATTCTATGCACAACTGTATCTCATATGCACAACCGTAAATCATTCTATGCACAGCCGTGTCATTCTATGCACAAACGTGTGTCATTCTACGCACAATCGTGTGTCATTCTATGCACAAATCGTGTGTCATTCTATGGACAACTGTCTGTCATACTATGGACAACCACAACCAGTGGCCACAACCACCGCCACCACAAGTAGTGACCGCCGCCGCAGCCACAAATAACAACAATCGCAAAAACACACAAATAACAACCACCACCACCACAACGATTTCGCCGTCCTCGTTTACCACAATCGGATAAAATGATCGATCGCTGCAGTCGCAGGTCGCCGTCGCCACCACCCCTGTTCGAAAAATCATTCAATCAAATCATCAAATCTACAAATAAAAATCCACATAAATAAATTAGAAACCCTAGATTTTGATCTAAACAGAAAAGATTGGAGAATCAAAACGATTAGGACGAACAAAATCAAACGAATAGGACGAACAAAATCAAATCGATTCGAAAACAAAAGCTAAATGCAGAATCTCGCCGAAAAATCAAATTAATCAAATTGATTTAATTAAATTTATCAAATTGATCTCGCAACAGCTACAAAATTTAATCAAATGAGGTTTTAGTTTTAACAAAATAATAAAAACTGATAATCGATCAAAAAACATACCATAATCAAATGAGTAGGACAAATTTGTAGATTCGAAAAGTCGCCGCCGGTGAGAAGAGATCAACGGGAAGAGGAAATAGTGGTGACGACGACGGGAATGGTGTCGGAGTGCGCGACAGAGGAGAGAGAAACCAAAATCGGCGGCGATAGATTCTATTTGTATGCAGAAAAGATCGACGGAAGCGGCGAGAATCATATCTAAATTGAATGGATGACGGAGAGGCAGTGGCGAGAATCGATAAGACCGGCGGTGGTTGTGGCGGCGGCGACCGGTAGGGCGGTAGGAGAGCATGCGAGAGGAGAGAGAACATGTCTAGGTGAGGGAGTTTGAGGAGAGAGAAACGAGAAAATTGAGAATGATGGAAAATTGAGAAAAAATTAGAAACCAGTTTCTTTTTCTAGTGGAAGACAGGTGGCGTAATCTGGAGCATCGAAATTGTTAGATCGTACAGCTGAGATTTGGTGCGCAGTACTCACCTAAGGAGGGGTACTCTTATGATCCTCACTCTATATATATATATATATATATATATATATATATATATATATATATATATATATATATATATATATAGGTGAGTACTGCGCACCATATCATAGCCGTCCGATCTACTAGTTTTGACGCTCCCGATTAAGCCACGTATTCCTCATTTAAAAAGGAAAAGGGACTGGATCGGTTCCCTCATTCTCAGCATTTGCAATTTTTGTTTATCTCTCTTCAACCTTTTTCTCTCTTCGACATTTTCTCACTCCTCTCCTGCGTTCTGCCTGCTGATCTCATGTCGTCGCCGCCGTCGCGTCCTCTATCATTAACGTCGTCGCGTTCTCTCTGCCTCTCGCCGTCTCTCTCCTCCATTTTCGGTAAGATTTGCCTTGATAATGTTGTTATTTGTTCGGATTTTTTTGTATCTCATCGCCGTCGCCGACCTACTCGTCCGTCGTCGCTTCGCCGCTCATCGTCGTCGCCGACCTAATCGTCGTCGTCGCTCCGCTACTCATCGTCGTCGCCGACCTAATCGTCGTCGTCGCTCTTTCTTTCTGTGTTTTCTCATTTTCTCTCTCCTAGGTTTTCACAATTCTGTTATTCCTCAATTTTCATGTTTTGCAAATTTTTGATAACTTTTAATTTGATGAATAATGGATTTGTTTGCTAATATTTGTCATTCGATTCATATTTGATGAAATGCCTCAAAGAAGCGTCTTAGCGGAGAAGAAGAAGATGAGAAGGAAATAGCTGAAGTCTTTCCTGTCGGTGCCCGATGTCGGCGACAAAGGCGATGCCGGTGACAACGGCGGTGATAATATCAGCAGATATTAATTGAGAATTTTGATTCGTTTGTGAGTTCGTTTTGATTCGCTCATTTTGATTTTATTTTGTTTTGGATCTGATTGTATTTTTGAGGATTTTTATTTTTAGATCTGATTTTTCTTGAATGATTTTTCAAATTACAGGGAAGACGGTGACGGCGACAACGACGATCATTTTCTCCGCCTGTGGTGAGTGAGGACGGCAAAATCGTGTGACATTTGCGGACTTCGGCGCCCGTTCCGATAGAAGGTTGAATGATATGTTTGTCATTCTATGGATAATTGGTGTTATTGTATGGATAATCGGTATCATTGGATGGACACTAGGTATCGTTGTATAGACACTCTCGTGTCACTGTATGGACACTCTTGTGTCATTGTATGGGCAGTCGGTGTCATTGGATGGACACTCTTGTGTGGTTGTGCTTGTGGGTGTGGTGCCGGTGCCATAGAATGACACGGGTTTGTCGATAGAATGACATTATGGGCACTTCGGTGTTATTGGTGGTTTGCCCATAAAATGACACGGGTTTGTCAATAGAATGACATTGGTTTGTCCATAGAGTGACACTATGGACACACGGTGTTATTGTTCGGTGTCATTGTATGAATTGTGGTTTTGATAGCTCATTTGGTAAAACATTTGTGTACATACACGAATGTCGTAGGTTCGAAACCTACATGAGTTCTAAATTTTCATGTTATTGCATAGACCTTTCTATGTCATTGTATGCAGGTGTCATTCTATAGACATTTTGTGTCATTGTACGAGAGTGTCATTCTATAGACATTTTGTGTCATTGTACGCGAGTGTCACTCTATGTGACACTGTGTCACTGTATGGCGGTGCGCAGTTCTCACGCGAGCGGGAGTTCGCACCTGATCTCGCCTATATATATATATACTCCCTCTATCCCAACTCAAACACCTCATATTTCATTTTGGGACGTCCCACCTCAAACACCCCATCTATTTTGGGACATATTTCTATCTCCTACTTTTATTGAATTATTACACTTTCTCTTACATTACCTCTCATACTTTTATTAATCCTCACATTCTCTCTCCATCTTTTTCCTAATATTACCCCACTCAACTTATTATATCAATTTACTCATGGGGCGTTTGAGCTGGGACGGAGGGAGTAGGTTATAGAGAATCCAACAAAATAGAAATACTGGGAGAATCCAAAAATGAGAAATATCGACAGTTTATCATTAACAACTCACATGAACAGTTATTAATAATCGACATATAGAATCTTTATTATCGTGAGACTTTTTTCATAAAAGTATATAATAGATTTACGACATAATCACTCATAACATTGGTTACGTGTACCCGAAAATATCGAAACATATATCATTAGATTTGTTTCGAAATGTATCTTAATTTGAGATCCATTTTTTTTTTAAATTTTCGATATGTAAAACAATTTAGTTACTCTATGTACATTCAGTAGAGTTTTTAAAAATTTAAAAAAGTCCAAAAACTGAAAGATTCTCACAAAAGTTATTAGACAGAGTTCATACTTTCATAAAACTGTAATTTGAAAGTTATTTAAAAGTGACACGACATAATTGGTTCTAACTTTCATTTTGTATATCATAAATTTACAACATATATCTATTAAACCTGTTTTGAAATCTAATCTAAAATGAGTTCCATTTATTCATATGTTTGCTAGAAATACATTAGTCAGCAGTTACCGAAAGAAATTTGGAAAAAGAAGATTGTTTTTATTCTCAAACTAAACTCAACAAACAAAATATAAACACTGCATCTGGCTATCTAAGAAAAAAGTTCAACGTGGGACTTTTGTATAAAATCATTAAACACGATATAATATGTGTACCGTGCAACGTACAAGCTTAAAATTAGTATTAAATAAGCAAAGTCAATAGCAGTCAACATCCTTAATTGACTAAAAAACCAAGTATGGTGTGTAAATCAAAAGTAACAAATAAGGTGGTTCTTCACAAACAGATTTTTATAAGGTGGTTATTTACAAAAATGGTATTTTGTAAGGTGATTCTACACAAATTTTCATTTTTCTTTTACCAATTTGTCATCGGAGTAACTTTATTTTTACCAATGTAAATGTAGCATTTACCCTCAAACTTTTTTTTACCAATTTGGTAATTTGGCCGGGAAAATTATCTAAAATATGGTCTCCAATAAACATGTCCCGGCAAGACTCTTTTGTGCACGTTGGGATTATATTTGCCTCACTCTTTGTTTTTTTTTTCTTTGTCGTATGTAGTCGTTGCTCATTGGGTGCTACCCTGACTATTAGTGGCTATTTGCTTACCTTTCACTTCCTACCTCTGACACACACACACACACAAAAAAAAAAAAGCCCTTTTTTTTCCTTAAAAAAACAGAAAAAAAAAATTGACAATGAGACGTCTCATAAGTCATAAGATAAGACCATTTACTGATTTCCCAAGGTAACTTGGGCGTAGAGCTGCTGGTTAAATTTGATACGCCCCTTGAAAAGAAGAATTAACAACTGAAGTTATGTCTGTGATTGCAGAGTGATTCTACTGGTAATATCAATCCAACCTACATCAAGCCACTATCGATAGTCGAGTTCTGATATTGCTACAGATACCAGACATTCGCGATTCATATCTTCCTTCCGATTACAAACAGTCGAAGTTTATGTTGCTCGGACTTTCCAAACTTTCTCCAATACCATGTTGATGGAGGAGTGGAGACATACCTTAACACTTCATTCCGTTGGCCAACCACTACATAGGTCACTACTTGAAGTAATACAACAAAATGTTGAAATTCTAGGCATCCATCAAACTACGGTATGGCCAAACTATTAAAATGGTTTTCAACAACAACAGAAGAAACAATGAAAATATTACGATCGATCACAAAGGTTCAAGTCTTCCTCAACATGTCAGTATGTGATCAACTAATACTATATGGAGTAGTTCTATTGTACAAACTGTCTGCTACAAGCTCAGTCCATGTTTAATATTGTGTCACACACTTCAAGCTTCAACTAATGGGATGAACATCACAAACAGCTAAATGCCACAGGAATATGAAAGAGGACAAAATTTTACCAAACTTTTCGACTTCCACTGTAGTAGTAAAGGTGAAGGAAAACAACTCTAATGTTATTAAATCACGGACACAAGAAGAAAATAACAAAGCATAGGAGATCAAGGGGCTACTCAACTGTCAAAATTGGATATCAGACAGCCATTTGGTGTAATATACACAAGTAGCAGGAGAGATAATGCCATCAGGCGAACACTGGTTAATGTGAGGGCAAGGTCCACAGGGTATCGAAGCCAAAGCTCCAGTCTTTTTCGGTTTCAGCTTGAGCTTATAACACTCTGAATTCTGAGGAATGTAAGCAAATTCCCCCAAGCCATTGCTCCTGACTTTGAAAAGCTCGTTCTCCATACACAAGGTATCAAGTATTTGTTGAACATGTTCGATTTTCAGCTCAAACTTAAACCCTTGCGTCTCTTTAAGCTTATACAGAATGCTATCAGCAGTGGCCACCTTGTTTCGACGAATGACCGCTTTACAGCCCTTCCTCAGAGTCTCAATAATATCGTTGTCAAAATTTCCGTCTGTATACCACACCCCACCAGTCAGCAGAGTTGAAGGCTCAAACTCAATACCCATCCACCTCTTCCTTGCTTTGTTACTAACATTAGCCACCTCTTTGATCTTACCCTTCTGTTGAAGGGACTTTAGACAGGTATCAACCACTTTATTTTGCGAAATCTTCAACACTGTCCTAATGTCTCCCTTCCATATCCCCATATCCCCCTTACTCTTAATCAGAGCGTAGATTTCTTGCTCTTCCGGGATTACATCTTGTCGCTTACGCTTGCCACCCAACGTCGCTTCCCTTGAACTCATATTTACTCTCACAGAATGTTACCCAACACAACACAATAAACACGGCCGTCTCGTAGATTTTCAAGGACTTTGTATAAAACAACCCTAATTCTATCCCCCTGCAATGTCAAAAATTAAGAATTATATACCCAATTGATCATCAAAATTTACTCGAAAAAAATCCCCCAAATTTCACTACCAAACCCTAGCTTAAGAAAATTGCTTTAAATTCTCAAACCTCAATCACAAAAACACACATGTAAACCCTAAAATCAACCATTGAAATCGTCTGTTAAAAGCTCCTAAACAACAATCCAACAACAAAAACAAACCCAAACTCGAATTAATGGTTAACTCACTTTAATTCAAGCTTAAAAGATACGCTTTCAATCATGTAAATCATGCTACAGTCATCAAATTAATTACGGTGAGGTTAAATATGCAGTAAAACGAATTACAAAAAGGTAAGGTTTTCTATTAAAATCGGGGAAGAGAAGGAGAGGAACTCACGCGCTGATGGCTGGGTTGAATTGGGCTGCGTCGTGGGCGTTTTACGGCGAGAAACGGCGGCCGTCGGAGGTGGCTGCAAGTGTGGTGGGAGAGGGGTTATCGTGAGATGAGAACGAAGAAATTAATTTTGATTCAATTGAATTTTGTTAGACCTTCACTTCAATAAAATAAAAATGTTGCACCTTTTTTGGTTTTCCTATTGTGTGCGTAGGCTATGTTTGGTATGCGCAATAAGTTAGCTTATTTGGCCAAAATAGTTTATTTAACTAGTTTTTTAAGCTCTTTGACCAAATAAGTTGGTTTGGTAACACCACTAGCTTAAATAATAAGCTAGCTTATTTAATAAGTTACCCCATGTAACTTATTTAAAATAAGCTAGCTTATCATAATTTTATTCTTTATTTACCCTCAATTATTTACTAAAATAAAATGGATTAAAAATAAATAATGCATTTTTATGTAATTTTATATATATCAGCTCTTATATCAGCTAATCTGCCAAACACTCTTACCTAAAAACTTTAAGCTATTATTGAAACTATTATTTCAGCTTTCAGCTACTATTTCATCATTCAGCTACTATTTCAGCGTACAGCTATTATTTGAGCTAGTTTTACCAAACATAGCCTAGAACGCATCTTAAGAATAAGAACTTATTTATTGTCTTATTCCTTGTTTTGGGTGAGATTTTATGAGCATTTGTGCTTTTCTATTACGCGTTGGTTTGAAATTCCTTCTACTTTCCTTACCATGCTCATCCAAAAGGGTGGATTGGGTATTTGGATTGGTCCAACCAAGGCTTTATCAGGAAATTGTTTTTATTTTAAATTCCGTATTTTTTATAAAGTGATCTCGCCTGCATACGGTAGGAAACAAGTTTCCCCTAAAATAAACCATATGTCTTGTTGACGCAATATAAAAAAACCGTTACAGGGTCGTTTTTATATGCATTCTCGTTTAAATCATGCCACATAAGGGAAATGTGATTATTCCTCTCGGTCTATCTGGTACATCCAAAATTTTATGGATCAAGCTAGCTTTGTGTATATGTTATGAAAAACACATCATTTGGATATATATTTTCGTCGACGTCTTCTCCAGAGGATGGTCTAAGTTAAGTTAAGGAATGTTGCGTTGTAAGCAATTAAATATGGAGAGCTAACAAAGTGTAATCTGTTTTATAGAAGAGATCTCCATGCCAAGGAACTGATTCACATTGGATCAAAACCCTCTCTTTACTTCTTACTAATTTTAAGCCCGTACGTTGCACGTTTCAAATATTATATCATTCATAATGATTTTTATGTTTATAACAAACTATGCTATCATTTCAATAAAATAATTCATAGCAATTGTTAAAATGTTGCTTACATGTATTTTAAAATCTTGATCGATTAAAAAATAAATAAAAAATACAAAGTTGTCTAGATTGTTCATGTTTAAATTATACGAACAACATTTCTTATCTATACTCTTCAAAAACACCCTTTCTTTTTTACTAAATATAATATATAAAGTCGATTGTAATCATTAAGCATTGCTTATGGAAAATGTATAAATAGATCTCAAATTGAAATTCATTTTAAATCAAATAAAATGGTATATGTTTCAAAGATTTATGATACATTAACAAATTGTATGATCAATCATACTGTGTTGCTATAATATAGTGTGAATGGTTAATAATTAACAGTGTAATTTATCCTCTCATTTTTTGCTCTTTCACCATACACTAAACTCTTTAAGTAGTTCTTAAATGATTGACTATTCTTTTTTGCTCTTTTACCATTCACTAAACTCTTTGATTATTTCTCAAATGATGGACTCTCTTTATGTTATTCAAAAATGTTTCTTTTATATAAAAAAATGAACAGATATTTAAATTTCATTTCAAATCTTTCACGAGGGTGCTGCACGGTACACATATTGTATTGTGTATGATAATTCTTATTATACAAAAGTTCCACGTTGAACATGTTTCTTCGATAGTCAGATGTAGTGTTTATATTTTGTTTGTTGAGTTTAGTTTAGGAATAGCCACTATCATTTTTGCAATTTTCGTTAGATGACTGCTGATTGATGGATTTCTATCAAGCATATGCATAATGAAACTCATTTTAGATTAAATTTCAAAATAGGTTTAATGAGTTATATGTATTAATTTTCTGATATATAAAATGAAAGTTAGGACTAATTAGGTCGTGTCATATTTAAATAACTTTCAAATTGCAATTTTATGAAAGTATGGAGTCTGTCTAATAAATGTTGTGAGAATATTTCATTCTTTGGACTCTTTCACCATTTCTCTTATTTTGAACTCTCTTTAAGCTTTTTTTTTTTTTTTTAAAAAACAAATCTCTACTAAATGTATACGGAGTAATTGAATTATTTTGCATATTGTAAAAATGTGTATATGTTAATGATATATGTTTTCGATGACTACTGATTAATGCATTTCTATCAAACATATGTATAATGGAACTCATTTTAGATTAAAATTTTCAAAATAGGTTTAATGAGTTATATCATTATATGTATTGATTTTCTGATATACAAAATGAAAGTTCGAACTAATTATATCGTGTCACATTTAAATAACTTTCAAATGGCAATTTTATGAAAGTATGGACTCTGCCTAATAAATGTTGTGAGAATCTTTCATTCTTTGGACTCTCTCACCATTTCTCTTGTTTTGGACTCTCTTTAAGTTTTTTTTTTTTTTTTTAAAAAAAACAAATCTTTACTAAATGTATACGGAGTAACTAAATTGTTTTGCATATCATAAAAATGTGTAAATGGATCTCAAATTGAGATACATTTCGAAACAAATCTAATGATATATGTTTTGCAATTTTCTGATACACGTAACCAATGTTATAAGTGATTATGTCGCAAATCTATTAGATACATTTATTAAAGCGTCTCACGAAAATAATGATTCTCTATGTGGATTATTAATAATTGTCCATTTGAGTTGTTAATAATAAAATGTGGGTATTTCTCATTTTTAAAACTCTCTCAGTATCTATCTTTTGTTGGACTCTCTCTTGGCTCTTCAAAAATCTCTTATATATATATATAGGGGGCTTATCCAGTGAGAAGTGATAATTTGGTGAGAAATGAGAAGTAATCTCAGCCATTGATTTCGCATAACTGCAGTAACAAATCTACATAACTCCAGTCGTAAATCCAACAACTAAAATCAGTAACTCTGACCGCTAAACTCCACCCACTAAAACACGTAACTCCAGAAGCCTAACTCCAGTGATCCAATAATATCAGAATTCCACCAACTTCAATCTAACTCTCGTAACTGCAACATAACTTTACTAACTAAAATCCGTAACACCAATAACTCCAACTTAACTCCATCAAGTAAAATATGTAACTCCAACTTAACTCCACTAACTAAAAACTGTAACTCTAATAACTCCAACTTAACTCCTTCAAGTAAAATACGTAACTCCAGAAATTAAAACTCGTAACTCTAATAACTCCAACTTAACTTCGTCAACTAAAACCCGTAACTCTAATAACTCCAACTTAACTCCATCAAGCAAAATACGTAACTCCAAAATTAAAACTTGTAACTCTAATAACTCCAACTTAACTCCATCAACTAAAACACGTAACTCCAACTTAACTCTTCTAACTAAAATGCGTAACTCCAACTTAACTACACTAACTAAAACACGTAATTCCAACTTAACTCAACTAATTAAACACGTAATTCTAATAACTCCTCTAACTAAAACACATAACTCTGATAGCTCTACTAACTAAAATAAGTAACTCTTAATTAAACACGTAACTCCAATAAAAAATTAAAAAAAAAAATCAAATTTACCAGTTTCTCTCTCCTCCCACGCACACCAGCCAACCCCCTCCCCCGCCACTACCCCGACCACCCACGCATCCACCAACAACAGCCCCATCCACCACCTTCTCCGGCTCTACCACCACCACCACGTACTCCGTGCTCCGGCGAGCGGAACCCCTCCTCCTCCGCGGCGTCTCCTCCATCTCTTTCACGCGTTCTCTGTCCTCAAATTCCTCTTTTCCCGAAATACCCCCGCCCTAGCTCCGCCTTCAACTCCTGCTGAACCACCTCCTCAGTCGCAGCCAACGAGATCGGCCACATCTGGTGAAAGAAACCGCCGTCCAATCTCCGACACCACCATCACCGCCCCTAACATTTCAACTTCTCCTCATATTTCACTCGTTTCTCCTCCCAAAAGTACGAGGATACGACGAGAATAGGTGCATAAATGAGAGTGAATGTCGGCGAGGGTGTAGATAACGGTGAAGGTGAACGTCGGCAGCCAAATTTGACGAAAACGAGAGCGAAAAATCGGCATTGAGAAGGCGTTTTTCGCGATCAAATAGTGCTCGAAGTAGGCCGTTAATGCTCGACGAAGATTCGCCTGAGTCGGAGCTGTCGAACGGCGGCTTCACACTGGTCGTTGGTTGTTTCCGGTGTTCACCGGTGGCGGCGGTTGGCCGGCGCGGGGGTTAGGGGAGAGGAGAGAAGATGAGAGAGAAAATCTAACTGATTTTGGGTTTGGGTTTAATTTTATTGTATTTTTTTCTTTTATTATGATATTAAATATGGACCATTAGATATGGCTGAGATTACTTCTCACTTCTCACGAAATTAATACTTCTCATTTGATAGAAGTATTAATTTCGTGAGAAGTGAGAAGTGATCTGGTCCATCCATCTAACTTGATTTAATGACCCACATTAAAAACAAAAATAAAAGAAAAAGAAAAATAAAAATAAACACAAACCCCAAATCACTCACATTATTTTCTCTCTCCTCTCTTATTCCCCTTCACTCTCCTCGGCCCTAACCCCCCGCGCCACCACAACGCCGCCGTCGGTGTCCACCGGCGACCACCATTTCCAGCATCGTTTGGCCGCGAAAATCGTCTTCTCCCTCCCTCATTTTCGCGTCGTTTTTCCAGATTCGGCCGCCTTGATTGGCTCCCGACGTCGAGCTGCACCGTCCCCGATCTCCTCTCACCTTGCCGCATCTAATGCCCTCCCATCCTCGTGCTTTCAACGGAGTTTAGGGAAAGAATCGCATGAAACGTGAGGAAAGAGGGAAAATAACGGGGCGGAGATGGTGGTGTATGGTATTCGACGGCCGCGTTTCGTTCGAGTGAGGAGACCGGTCTGGTTAGATGTGACCGAGACGATTGAGGAGCAGGTGGGGCCGGGGGCAGGGCAGGGAGTGGCGGGGGGAGGGTGGAGGTTGTTGGTGTGGGAGGAGAGAGAAAATGGTGGAAGATTGGGGATTTTTGTTAATTTCGTTTTTAATTTTCTTTCATTTTCTGTTTTTTTTAGTTACGTAATTAATTGGCGAAATTAGTTTTAAAGTTACGTATTTTAGTTAGTAGAGTTATTGGGGTTACGTCTTTTAGTTATTGGAGTTACGTCTTTTAGTTATGAAGCTATCGGAGTTACGTGTCATAGTTATTGGACTTAAAGTTGGAGTTACGTGTTTTAGTTAGTAGAGTTAAGTTGGAGTTACGTATTTTGTTTAGTAGAGTTAAGTTAGAGTTACGTGTTTTGGTTAGTGGAATTAAGTTGGAGTTACGAGTTTTGGTTAATGGAGTTAAATTGGAGTTACATGTTTTAGTTAGTGGAGTTAAGTTGGAGTTATGCGATTTAGTTAGTGGAGTTAAGTCGGAGTTACGTGATTTAGGTAGTAGAGTTATTAGAGTTACGTGTTTTATTTAATGAAAGTAATTTGGAGTTATGTATTTTAGGCCATGGAGTTACGTTGGAGTTATACGGTTTAGGTTGTGGAGTTAAAATGGAGTGTTAGAGTTACGTGTTTTATTAGAGAAAATTGAGTTGGAGTTACGTGTTTTAGTTAGTGGAGTTACATTTGAGTTAATGAATTTTCGTTCAATTTGGTGGAGTTATTAATATACCGGAGTTAGACAATTTAGTTTATGGAGTTAACTCACTGGAGTTAGGCACATTAATTAGTACAGTTAAGTGACTGGAGTTATGTAGTTTAGTTACTGCAGTTATGCGAAATCAATGGCTGAGATTACTTCTCACTTCTCACCAAATTATCACTTCTCACTGGATAGGCCCCCTATATATATATATATATATATTAGATTACTCAAGTCCAAACCATATGGACCTCTAAGGAGTTCGAATTAAGGGAGCTTGCAATTCCCAAAAACGCATAATTTCTCTCCCAAAAATTACCTTCTTCTGAAAGGAAGTGGAATTATCCTGTAAACAAGCTACTAATCCTCTCTTTAATTTCCAGGATCTTTTTGATGGGTTTCGATCGCAAATTATATTGTGCACCCCGGACCACAACCAACAATATGGTTCAAAGGGCAAAAGTGTTATTCAATTGAATCCGTTTTGCCTCTTTTCCCACGCCATTTGTTTATCACGTGTTTCTATATTCTCTCCCTCCTCTATCTCCCTTTCTCTTCTCCCCCCCAACATAAACCAACTGGTCACCATTTCCTTCGCCGGCGCAATAGTTGCCACCACCTCTCGTCGGCGATCCCATCTCCACCACCAACTACCCGCGCTTCTCCTCCTTTACTCTCCATCTTCACCTCCTCACAACTCCGGCCACTATTGTTGATGAAACAACCATATCCATGATCAATGCTAGTAAGGTCCATCATTTACAAGGTAAAGATCCATAAAACTAACTTATAAAATCCATGACTATGTATCCCCCTACCACGTTGTCGGTGCCGACGTCGCCTGCATCCTGCTACGAAATTCGGGTCGATCCATCGGTACCATGAAACTAATTCATGGGGAGAAACACACGCAGCGGAATTCATTCAAAACGTTTCTCAGTTTCTTGTTTCTCAATCGTTCGTACATGTTTCTCAGTTGCTGGTTTCTCTTTCATCAATAATAAAATCTTATTTATACTAGGTACAACCACCATCTTAACCTACAAGTAATACAACTTTCCTAAATATAACATACCATAAATGTAGGTCGTACATATTCACAATATCCACGATATATTCACGATATATACGATATTACCATAATTTCGTATATGGTAATATATTGCTGACCATATTACTCCATAGTATATATCTCTCGATATTATCTCGTAATATCGTCACCTTCCGTTTTCCTATTACCTCCATTCATGGATTTTAACCAGGTAAGGCATGGATCTTAGTAGTTTGTCTCATGGATCTTTTTTAAACCAATGATTTTCGGTTTGTTGGTGTGCACTTTTGGTTCTACTAGTGGCTCATGGATGGGGTGTTGGCGGTCGAAGGAAAATAAGGTTCACTGGCGAGGTGTTAGTGTTGAATTTTGGGGAATTAATTTTTCTTTATCTATCAAATCCATGAACTATAATCAAAATATCCATATAACACTCTCATAGTATCCATGAATCATGGGCGTAGGATTCATGGAATTAACTACTCATATTCATTGCTAATCTTAGTTCAATTCATGAATTAGGAAAATCTTTTTTTTTTTTTTTCATTTCAAAAATGCAGTGAAGAGAGAATGAATGAGGAAAGAGAAAATAGAGGCAAGGGAGGCGTCGGGGATGGTAGTGGGAAACGTTAGCAGCTAATATGGTGGTTTGTCGGGGACTACTCGGAGTACTCTGTGATGGTGGTCGACCGCCGACGATGGATGTGCTATGGAGAAGGTGGGGTCGGGGAGGGGAGGAGAGAGAAATTGGAACTTTGGCTTGGAGTTGTTGTTTTTATACTTTCCGCGAATTACAAGGTGACACGTGGCCCGGTCCACATTACTGTTCATGGTCCGGGGACCACGTTATAAGCACTTGATTTCGATCTCCGCGGGGGTCTCATCTGGCCAATCAAACTAGTTCGACCGAAGAAGGTGGCCATGAAAGCCACAAGTGGATGTTGATATTCTTTAGAGGACATTTAGTGGAGACTTACTTCATGGTTGGTCTTCCCAACTTTTACCATTTTCTCTCACCTCCACCTTACAATTAAGACCTACTTCATTGTACTAGTTTATTGGAGACCATCTTTGAAGTTGGTCTTCCTACTTAAATATATTCCACTAATATAAGTTTAATTAAAATTTTGAGATTTTAAAATTGAGTAAAAAAACTTAACTTTGCTTGTTTATGAAAATATACCCAAATTTGATCTCTATTTAAAGAGAAAAAAATAATCTATCCGTTGGGATTTTTTTTTTTTTTTTGGGTGCTGCATTTTCTTGAAAAGTAGTCGTTAGCTAGTCGTTTGAAGAAAATTTCAGCAATAATAATGTCAAGTAAAGCAGTGGCACATGGCATATTCTAGTTGGTGCATGCAAGAAAAAAGGTAGGTCTTCAAACTCCTTTACCTGGCCTTCACCAAGACCGGTCTTCCCCACCCCTCTCCTCCTTTTTCTTTTTTTCCCTATTTTTTATTATTTTCACCCCTCCGAGACCTACTTCATCTTTTTCAATAAATGTCCTCTTAGGAGCTTAAGCGCTTAGGTGTATGGATAACCCGTGCCGGAGGCAACTTGAATATGCAGTTATGCACATGAACTCGAGAATAAATTAAACCAATACAACCGAGTCACAAAAAAAAAAAATCATAATACTCTAATTCAAAGATATTTTTCTTTTTCTTTTTGCATTTTTTGAGTTGCCATGTTAGGGACTACTTGTATATTAAATGAAAAAGTCGTTTGCCTTCAAATCTAGTAGAGTTGGTAGACGACAATGTATAATGAAATATTTACTAATTTTTGTATCAAGTGAAATATTTGGTGTATAGATAACTCCAACATGCCACCTCAACACTATAAAAGAAATAAGAAAATCTCTTTGCATTGGGTTGGAGGAGTATTCAGAAAAAAGATTGATTTTTACACTCCCTAGATTGACAATTCCACTTCTATTATGAGTCACGTTTAGGGATGGCAATGGGTAGGGTCCACTAGGGCCCAGACCCGGATCCGTGTCTTTATATATAAACACATATCCGATCCAAATTCATCGGGTCTAAAATTTATAGACCCAGACCCGGACCCGTTAAGACCTACCGGGCCTGGGTTCAAAGTGGGTCTTTCATCAAATATAGCCCAAAGATGGGTCTTTTATATAATAAAGCATTTTGGTTTAAATGAATGCCCAATGGAGAAACTTCTACAAATTTGTAGCAAATAAAATAGTAGAGATGTGCCCAGGTTATAATGGCGGAGAACTTCACTATGACTCTTTATGATTGTAACCAAATTAAGAAAAACATGTCAATAAAAATTCCAACTATCTACACCAAAACTACCATTAACCACAATAATGTTAATGATTTTACAAGGTTAATTGTGATAGTATTACATGAATAGAACTTAAGTTTGAACACTTTCTGAATAATAAGTGGCAAAGACGAAAGAATCGAGGAGCACAACGGTAAGTCGAGGAAGTGGCGGCGCATGAGGTTAGGGCTTGTGAGAAATATTAATTGAGATAAATTCTATGGTACACGACGAGTACCAAAAGGTACCGTAATCAAAGGGGAAAGCTCCTGGCATAGTGATAAATCAATTTTATTTTATTTTATTTTAATAAAATTTGTGGGTTTTCGGGTCTATGGGTCGAGTCTGGGTCTCAAATGTAGGACCCATATCCAACCCATACATTTATTTATTGGTCTGGGTCCGACCCATATCCGTCGGGTCTCAAAAAAACAGACCCAGATCCGACCCAGATGGTCGGGTCCGACCCAGATGGTCGGGTCCGACCCATATCCATCGGGTCTAAAAAAAAAGACCCAGATCCGACCCAGATGGGTCGAGTCCGACTGATCTGGGTCGGGTCCAATGGATCAGGGTCGGCTCTTGGATCCATTGCCATCCCTGGTCACATTTACAAATGTTGGGACGATACTCTCCTCACAAATAGAAGTGTAGACATCGATATGGGGAATGAAAAAATTCTCTAAATGTATAATTCGTATAGTTTCATTACAGAGTACTTAAGTATGTGATTAATGATATTATAAAAATGCGTACTCTAAATATGTAGTTCCGTATTCCCTTCTACTTAAAATGTTCACCCCCGTTTCATGAAAATGTTAAACTGATGATGTTAGTATGACCAAATGAATCATTCAGTTAATTGTGCAATCCGTCATTACACTTTACCAAAACATCTTTAGATAAGCGGCCCTTCATTCGCCCTCAACAACAGTCCATTCAGTTCCACGAAATAATTATATACTCCACCCCGAAAATGGGCGAAGTAAGCGTTCAGTCAAATCGGTCAAATTTTGTCATAACCGTCTACATCAAAACTCCTCAAGAAAGAACCCCACTAACACCAGTCATACTGTCACTGATAACTTCACCATGACGACATTTCCGCCGGAAGTTATCGCCGAAATCCTGATACGCTTACCGCCAAAACCCCTCACCCGCTTCAAAACCGTCTCAAAACCATGGAATTCCCTAATCTCCTCCCCCAATTTCATCAAACGCCACCTCAATCAAACCCTAATTTCCCACCTCATCATCTCCCACGCTTCTTTCTCCACCGCCGGATTTCCCGCCACCACCGACAACCCTCTCAACCTCCACTTCTCCGCCGTCGACCACCCTGTCAAACCCACCCGATTCAACTCCAACGTCCACCTCATCGGCTCCCGCAACGGCGTCGTTTGCATCACCGACCGTTACAAAACTACCTACTTTTTCTACAACCCCACCACCAAAACGCACCGTTTAATCCCACCACCACCCACCCGCATGCCGCCCCCCACCGCCGACCCGTTTGCCCAGTTTCCCTCAATGGCTACCCCGAACATTTACAAAATGATTTTCGGGTTTGGGTACGACCCGGTTGGAGACGATTATATGCTGTACCGGGCGATTGAGGGTTATAGTAAGGAGGTTACGTTGTATAGTATGAGGGATAATTCGTGGAAGTGTGTTGAAGAAGATAATGGGGTTTACCGTGATTTGGATATGGATGGGGTGGATGTTAATGGGGTTTTGCATTTTATGGTTGTGGGTAAAAATGGTGGGGACCATATGGTTAAGTGCTTTGATCTTAGGACTGAGACTTTCTCGTATTTCGAGATGTTCGAAATCGATAAGACATATGATCATTTCGAGCTTGTAATTAGGGAGCTAGGTGGGTGTTTTAGCGTGATGGTGAATTATCAGAATTATAACTATGATGTGGTGTATGGTTTGTGTTTGTCTCAAGCTGATTTTTGGGTGTTGAAGGAGCATCGAAATGCTGAGTCTTGGGTTAAGTTGTTTAGTGTGGAGGATTGGGGTGGTCGTTGCTTAGATGTCATTAGACCGATTATGTACTCGAAAGATGGGAGACGGGTTTTGCTCGAGTTTGAGGGTTCAAGGTTTGGTTGGTATGATTGGGTTAGTAGCAAGCTTGAGAGGATTAAGGCTAGTGGGTTGCCATCTAGGGAATCGCCTTTCGTTACACTTCCTTTGATGGCTAGCATTGTTTCGGCGGGGACAGATAACGAGGAGAAACCGAAAAGAAAACCTGTGCCTAAGAAGAACATTGCTAGCAAGTAAAATTTTTAGTTGGTTTCCCCTGTTTTTCGATGCAGCATTGTATTAGTATGTCCTGTGGTTTACTTGCATTTTAAGTTTTCGTGTAACCGTTTTTGTGTATTCTGCTTTGTTTGTGTAGTATTGTTGTTCATGTGACTTGGTTGGTGTAGCATTTTCGATTTAGCTAATGCATAATTATGTTCATGAGGACTTTCTTGTGTTACATGAATGAATTGTTGGTGGATTTTCGATTTGAAGATCAAGTCATGGAATTGTGTAGTTGATTCAATGCCATACTGCAAACTGTAAATTATGTAAGGATGTCCATGGTGTGCTGGTAAAAACTTTGTTAAATAAACAATGAATCATGTAGGATGATCATTGCTAGGTTTGATACTAGCAGTCGAGATTTATGTCCTGTTTTAAGATGCAGCATTGTATTATTATGTCCTGTGGTTTACTTAGCTTGCTTTTTAAGTTTACGTGTAGTCGTTCTTGTGTATTCTGCTTTGTTTATGTTGAATTGTTGTGTAGCATATTCGAATTAGCTAATGCATAATGATGTTAATTAGGACTTTCTTGTGTTACATGAATGAATTGTTGGTGTATTTTTTAGACTATAGGGGTATGATTTGAAAATCAAGTCATGGAATTGTGTATTTGGTTCAATGCCATACTGCAAAGTGTAGTTTAGGTAAGGATGTCCTTGGTGTGCTGGTAAACCAGGGTTTGGCTGTGTTGGATAAACAATGAATCATGTAGGATGAACATTGCTAGGTTTGATACTAGAATTCGGGATTTATGACATTGAACCGAGAGGGGCTGCAACTCACTTATAAGTTATAAGCTGGGTTAATCAACTCCATTTCGGCCCAACAGTGTTATTCTTACTTTAAGAACACTGATTTGAGATAACGTACTTGGTTTGTAGTTGCGACCTAGTAAAGTTTCTAGTTTGTTAATGCTAGCTGAAAGCATAATTCAGTTTTTATTTATGCCAGGTAGCTGTTATTGTTAAACATCTCTGAATTTCGAGATTGTTGGTACCTCAGCAATGTGCTAGTCTGTTTCACCTTTTGTTAGTTCGGAAGTAAATAGGTGTATCTACTTATTTGCTGATAGTTTGATTCTTTAGACTTGTGCTACCTGTGTTGCTTATAATGCGCATTTTGGCTATCTAGGCACTGAGCTGTTTGTCCTTCATTTTCCACAGGAAGAATGTGACTGGTTTTCTGTCTACTGGCTTCAAGCTGAAGCTGTAATATAGATCAAGAAGCTGCTTTAGGAGTAAAAAATCTACTGTGAAATGGTAAGAAATTTATTCTCCTGTCTTCTTATTTGCTTCCCTCTTGTTGCTCTGTTTAAATTGGCTAAGATACAATGTCACCACTCACCAGTAAGTTAGTATGATTGATTCTGTACCACCGTCTACTCCGAACATGGAGACCTATCATCTTCATTGTCTGTAGACTCATTTTTAGCAGAATGTAATGCTCTTCAGGCGTCGGATTGAATCTTAGACACCTTTCATCAGGTTACCGTTGTGTTATAGATGCATCAAAAATCTATACTCTCTGTTATTGGCCATGTTTTATTAGTGCTGCTAGTCGAACCTATTGTTGTGTCTTGAGATGTTAATTCCGGGTTTTTACCATTGTCCCTTTGGAGCTTTGATTATTCGGCATTTTATTTCTGGTGTCTATTTCTTGATTCCATAAGTTGCAACATCACCCGTCTGATCTACTTTCTTTTCTAGGAGTCACTCATGGTGGTGGATGCGTCTGTCACTCAGGAAAGAGGATCGATTTCACAGAGGCGTATGTAGTGTCAATATCTAATGACGTTGGTTTCTTCTTTTTGCAAGTACTAGTAGTAATAGTTGTTGGAATGCATTCAACTGGTTTGTCTAGATTAGCGACAATTTAGTTTCAAGTTTTAAGCATGATGGACGAATTGGTGGATCTCCATGGATTTTTTGGTATGTAATGCTTGTTTAAATCACTGTCCTCGTCCGTATCTCTATGTTTGGAAGGCATTCTGTCATTATTGCACAATCGATCGATTTAATCACTGTGCAGACTGCAGAGTAATTTCTCTCTCCCTCGACACACGTTCGCCTTTCTCCCAATGCCTTCCAAGATGGCTCTACTCACCGTTTTGGCCTTAGGATCAAAGGCTAAGCCATAGGATTACATTTTGTTTTACTGTTCGCTCCATCCGCTTTCAGCCCGAATGTGAGCTGTGTATGACCACATATCCGCGTGAGTTTAACGCTACTGCATTCCTCGGGTTCTTTACTCGAAATTGATCTACTCATATAGTCATATACTGATTGAGTACTGACGTTATGCTAGTTCTTTGCTTTGAAGACCCATAAGTCAATTGAAAATTTTGACCAAACACACTCTTAATACATCCAATTTAAATACGGTAATTTCTTGTAATATCAACCCAATTGAGTAAACAAATAAGAATCTTTAACAGCATGTTTGGTAGAGAGGAAATGGACGGAAAGGAAAAGAAAGGAAACATATTTTACAACTTTCCTACGTTTGGTTCATAAAGATACATGAGAATTGGAAGGAAAGGAAAGGAAATGGGAGGAAATGATCCTTCATTAAACTGTCATTTCCTTTCCCTCCCAAAACGGGCGGAATTAGACGGAAAGCCAATTTACAACATAAAATCACTCACTTTCCTTCAAATTCCTCCAAAATTTTAATAAGTGAACCAAACAAAGGAAAACGTAGTTCCCTTCCTTTCTCTTCTTTTCTTTTTCGTTCCTCTCTTTTCCATCTATTTCTTTCCGTTCAATTTCTCTCTACCAAACAAGCCGTAAAAAATAGAGTCACCGAGAATATTAGTCTTATTGGAGTTCCAAATTCGTCATATATTGAAAACTCTACATTAAAAACCTCATTGGCCGCCATTTTTGAGCGCACAAGCAGAAGCAGTTGTACTGTCACTAGACTCACTATGGCGACGCTTCCGTCGGATATAATCGTCGAAATCCTGCTACGCTTACCGCCAAAACTACTCCACCGCTTCAAAACCGTCGCAAAACCCTGGAATTCCTTAATCTCGTCCCCTAATTTCATCAAACGCCACCTCAAACAAACCCTAAATTCCAACCCATACCCCAACCTCGTCATTTCCCACGATTCTCTCTCCACCGCCGAAATCCCCGTCACCACCAAGACCCTCCGCTTCTCCGCCGTCGACCACCCTGTCAAACACCTCACCCACCAACCCATCGTCAGAGTCCTCGGCTCCTGCGATGGCATCCTCTGCATTTCCGACCGTTACAAACGAACCCTCTTCCTCTACAACCCCACCACCAAAACGCACCGTTTAATCCCACCACCACCGTCTAACATACCGGACACGGCCATCCCTGAACTGGCTCGGTACATCCCGAACGTGTACAAACCTGTTGAACACGTTGTTGTTTTCGGGTTCGGGTACGACCCGAAAAGCGGTGATTATAAGCTGTTGAGGGTGATTGAGTGTTATAATGACCGTGTTCAGAAAGTAGGGAAGTTAGGTTGTATAGTATGAGGAATAATACGTGGAAATGTATTAATGATGAGGTTTTTATTTACCCTAATTTTGATATGGATGGTGTGCATGTTAACGGGGTTTTGTACTTTATAGTTGAGAATGAGAATAGATATCAAATGGTCAAGTGTTTCGATCTTCGAACTGAGACTTTCTCACATTTCGAGATGTTCGCGAAAGAAATGATGTGTGATAATTTCTACCCTGTGTTGAAGGAGCTAGGTGAGTGTTTTTGTGTGATGGGAAATTATCAGAAATATGATTTTAATGACAACTTTGAGTTGAAATTGGCGCGGTGTGATTTGTGGGTTATGAAAGGAGTATGGAAAGGAGGAGTCTTGGGTTAGGTTGTTCAGTATAGTTGATCCGGGGAGAATTGGGAATGTTGGGAGCTTGGATGCTATTAGGCCGGTCGTGTACTCGAAAGATGGGGGACGGGTTTTGCTTGAGGTAAATGAGTCCATGTTTGGTTGGTATGATTGGGGTAGGAAAGAGTTCGAGAAGGTTGAAGCTAGTGGGTTGCCATACAGTAATTTCGGTTACGTTGCATATACTTTCGTGCCTAGCCTTGTTTTTGTGGAGAAAGATAAGGAGAAGCCGAAAGGAAAAGCTGTTTCTAAGAAGAACTCTAACAAGTAAAGTTTTTAGTTTGTTTTCATATGATTCTGTAGAGAGGAGCATAATAAGGCTCCTGCACCAGCAACCATTGAAGTCTAGCTCCTCCTTCTTGTAACAGAATTATAACAACATTCTGTTACATTTGCCAGCTAGGATTAGGTGGTTACATTTCTGTTATTGCTACAGCTATATAAGCATAATGTAACTGATTATAATCCATATAGAAAAATTGATTCTCTTAATTCTTCTCTTTCAATGTTCAATTTCTTTTACATTTCTCATAGCTAAATCAGGTTGGAAGCTTCACACTGAAGCTTTCTTCATGGTATCAGTTTAGGAAAATGATCCTTTTCAAACACACTTCCGCGCAAAATTACATAAAACACACCAAATTCTTCCATACATTTCCTCATTTTCTTCCTCTATAAGCTACATTTCTTCGATTTTTGCGGCAAAATCGAAGATTTTCAGCGAAATTTTTGATTGATTTACGGTAATCGATCAAAATTTCAACGATTGGATTCGCGTCATATTTTCTGACATATTTCTGCAAGTTTAATCAAAATTTGATTAAATTTGATAGTTTCCTGGAAATTTGGTCAATATTTTTGATCAAAGATTCATTATATTCTGGTTATATGATCTTTGTGATCATATTTGGTACTATTTTTGGTGAATTTAGATTTTTGGTTGGAGAAGTTCAGTGTTTAGCAAGTTTCTCTGAATTTGAGGTGTTCTCTGGAATAATCTTGTGGAATTTGGAATTTTCTGGTGAATTTGTGATCTTCCGAAGCATATCGGTGCATCACACGCTGGTCAGAGAGGTTGCCTGCTATTTCTTTTTGGTAAATTGGAATCTTCTGGTTGAAGTTTTACCTGGTCAACAATGGCGATTGACAGTAACAACTCTGGTTCTACCTCGGTCAACTATTATACTGATCCTTACTACCTAAATCCAGGTGATATCAATACTACTTTACCAATTGTTAATACACCTTTAACTTCTGCTGAGAATTATTTGCATTGGTATAGAACAATTAAGATGTCTCTCACTGCTAAGAACAAACTTGGTTTCGTAACTGGTACGCTAGCTAAGCCTGCACCTGATAGTCCTGATTATCAGAAATGGATATTTGTTGACTACATGGTAAAATGTTGGATTATGCATGCTATCTCTGCTGTCATATCTGGTACTTTGCAATATGCTCAGTCTTCTAAAGAATTATGGGATGATATAAAGGAAAGGTATGGACAGTTAGACAATTTGCAGCTATATGAGTTAGAATCTGAGTTACATGAACTCAAGCAAGATAACAAAACTTTGGCTGAGTACTATGGTCAATTTAAGCAGTTATGTGAGGATGTAGCTCTCTTGGATGAGATTCCTACATGTTCTTGTGGTGCAATGTCTAGTTGTTCTTGCTTAGTACTGAAGAGAATGGTGGATGCTGACAAAAGACGCAAGATTGTGAAGTTTTTGTTTGGCTTGAATGATGAATATGAGACTGTCAGAACCAACATTTTGACCACAGAACCACTCCTGCCATTAAACCTGATATTCAGCCAATTACTTCGAGTTGAAAGGCAAAAATCCATGTCTTCCCTCCATACCACCAGTCAGGAAGTTTCTGCTCTTGCCGCTAACAGAAAATTTCAGAAAAACAAGAAACCAGTTACTGAGCGCATTAAACCACACTCTCAGAAACTCATGCCTGAGTACAACAAACCACAGTCTCCGAAACCCTTCCCAATGGACCCTGAGGCATATCAGGAGTACAAAAGGATGAAAAAGGCCAGCATCTGTACTCATTGTAGCAAGAAAGGTCATACATATGATCAGTGCTTCAAAAGACTTGACAAAATACCTGAGTGGTACACCAGTCTACAGGAGCAGAGGAAGCAGCAGTCTATGGTTAATATGGTTGATACTGAGGTAACTTGTCAGGCTTCTCCACTGGATCAGATGATGGGTTTACCAAGAAATATGGACACCGCTACTCTAAGTCATGCATTTTCTCAATTTATCAACACCTACCAGCAAAATCAGGCATCTTCCTCAGCCTATACTCCTGAATGTGAGAGTATGGCAAACTATGCTCATTTTGCAGGTAATGCTTCTGTGAAACCTTCCTTTATTGATGATATTATGGTGTCCAGTATTACTTGGATTATTGATACAGGAGCTACAGATCATATGTGCCCCTATATTCAATTTTTTACAAGTATTAGACCTTTGAAGGCTCCTATATCTGTTGGTTTACCAGATGGGAAAGGAGTGTTGGTTACTCATATTGGACTGATATATCTTAATGATCATATTACACTAGAAGAAGTGTTTTATGTCCTTGGTTTTACTCACAGCCTGTTATCAGTAGGCAAACTAGTTCAGCAGCTTGGTTTTCCTGCCAAATTTGATAATCATGGCTGTCAATTTCAGGACCCGACTTCTAAGCAGATCATGCTTCATGGGGAAAAGATCACTGGATTGTACAGAGTTCAGAGTCATCTTCAGCTTTGTAGTCATAGAGGCAATAAAACTTCTGTTCATAATGCTTCTATTTCTAAGCTTGACTCAGGATTAGCTAATGCTACATTTAACAAATCTCTTAAGACAGACCTAAGTATACTTCATGCTAGACTAGGTCACTCTTCTATGTCTAAGATGATACATGTACCAGGCTTTTCGATCAATAAGAACTCTCCTTTTCTATGTGAATCTTGTGTTCTTGCAAAACAGCATAAACTCCCTTTTCCCATCAGTAACTCTCAAGCCTTACATTTATTTGATCTTGTTCATATGGATCTTTGGGGACCTTACAGAGTTAAGAATATATGAGGAGCTAGATATTTCTTGACTATACTTGATGATTGTAGTCGAGCAGTATGGACTTTTCTTATGCCTGATAAACTGCAAGCGCCTGGAAATATTCAAGCCTTCATTGCTTTTGTTGAAAATCACTTCTCTACAACTGTCAAGACCATCAGATCTGATAATGGGAAAGAATTCATCCAACAAAGTTGTGGAAAGTTCTTTGCTCAAAAAGGCATTTTTCATCAGAAAAGTATTCCTGGAGTCCCTCAGCAAAATGGTAGAGTGGAAAGGAAGCATAGGCATCTGGTTAAGACTGCAAGAGCACTGAAATTACATGCTGGTCTACCTGCAAAGTTTTGGGGTGAATGTATCCTAACAGCTACTCATCTTATCAATCTCATGCCTGCAAAAATCCTAAAATGGAAATCTCCTACTGAAGTTTTGACAGGCAAGTCTCCTAGTTTTGATCATCTCAGAGTAGTTGGATGTCTATGCTATGCCCTAATTAATAAAATAAGTCGGGATAAGTTTGCAGCCAAGTCTAGGAAATGCATACTCCTTGGTTATCCTAGTGGTCAAAAGGGATATAAACTTTTTGAGCTTGAAACTCAGAAGGTTATATACAGCAGAGATGTTGTTTTTAGAGAAGACATTTTTCCCTTCAGAGAGAATTCTTCATCTGTTCCAATTTCTCCTCCTGCTGTTATTCTGCCATCCCTGCCACTGGTATCTGATGCTTCCCAGCATGTTCCTGGTCAGTTGGAAGAGAATCCTGCAGATAATGATATTCAGACATCAGGATCTACAATCCCTGACATATCTCCTGATAATTCTCTGCCTATCTCTACTGAAAGTTCTGCATCTTCATCTTCAGAAACTGATTTAACCTCTACTCCAGTTCCAGAGCAAAGAAAATCTACCAGACCTACCAAGATTCCTGATAAGTTTCAAGACTTTCAGACTAGACTAATACCTACAAGAATTCCAAGAGTTGATTCTGATTCCAGTACATCACAAGCATTTCCTGCCATTCTTCTCAGAGATGATGTTCCATATTCTTCAGAATACATGGCATCTCTTGCCAAAGTAATTGCATAAGAAGAACCAACTACATATAAACAAGCTGTACAAGATGATCGATGGCTAGATGCCATGAATAAGGAACTAGCTGCACTGGAATTGAACAAGACTTGGTTTCTCACAGAATTACCACCTGGAGTAAAGCCTATAGGATCTAAATGGGTGTACAAGATCAAGCACAGAGCTGATGGGCCAGTAGAAAGATTCAAAGCTCGGTTGGTTGCCAAAGGATACAAGCAGATAGAGGGTAAGGATTATAAGCATACTTTTAGTCCTGTTGCTAAGTTTGCCACAGTCAGAATTGTTTTGGCAGTTGCAGCATCTAGAGAATGGCCACTACACCAACTTGACATCAACAATGCATTTCTCCATGGTTTTTTGGAGGAAGATGTGTATATGATGCCTCCTGAAGGTTATAATCTACCAGAAAAAGGTCAAGTCTGCAAGTTGGTGAAAAGCTTATATGGTCTGAAACAAGCTAGTCGACAATGGAATAAAAAGCTTAGTAAATTCTTGGTAAATAAGCTGCAATTCACTCAATCCAGACAAGATTACTCTCTTTTCACAAAGCAGAATGGGGAGCTTTTTACTGTGGTATTGGTCTATGTTGATGATCTTCTAATAACAGGGAGTGATTCAGCATTCATAGAAAGTCTGAAAAAGGAACTTGACAAGGAATTCACCATCAAAGACTTGGGTCTCATGAGATACTTCCTTGGGCTAGAAGTTTCTCAGACTTCTAAGGGTATTTTGCTGAATCAAAGAAAATATGTGGTTGATCTACTACAAGAGGCTGGTATGTCAGACTGCAATCCCTGTAAATTCCCTTTTCCCAGCAATTGCAAACTGGCACCTGATCAAGGAGAACTTCTTCTGGATCCTGAGAAGTATAGAAGAATAATTGGGAAGCTCTTGTATCTCAATCTCACCAGGCCTGACATTAGTTACAGTGTACAGCAACTAAGTCAGTTTCTGAGTGCCCCAAGGCAGCCACACTACCAGGCAGCTATGCATCTCTTGAGATACCTGAAGCATTCTGTTGATATGGGTTTATTCTATCCAGCACAGTCAAATCTGACTGTCCAAGCTTTTACTGATGCAGATTGGGGCAACTGTCCTTACAGTGGAAAGTCAATTACTGGTTTTTGTGTATTTCTTGGTCCATCATTGGTATCTTGGAAAACCAAGAAGCAGAAGACAGTGTCAAAGTCATCTGCAGAGAGTGAATACAGGGCAATGTCTGCCACTGCAAGTGAATTGGAATGGTTGTCTGGATTGCTGTATGATCTACAGGTGAATGTCACTCTCCCTCTCACCCTGAACTGTGACAACAAAGCTGCACAACAGATTGCTGCAAATCCAGTCTTCCACGAGAGGACTAAGCACCTCAAGATTGACTGTCACTACATCAGAGATAAGATCTACGAAGGATTTATCCAGACTTCTCATGTTGCTTCTGCTCTTTAGTTGGCTGATATTTTTACAAAAGGACTCACTGAGAATCAGCACAACAGTTTTCTGTTCAAGTTGGGTATGGTTAACATTTCCCCAAATCCAACTTGAGGGGGGTATGTAGAGAGGAGCATAATAAGGCTCCTGCACAAGCAACCATTGAAGTCTAGCTCCTCCTTCTTGTAACAGAATTATAACAACATTCTGTTACATTTGCCAGCTAGGATTAGGTGGTTACATTTCTGTTATTGCTACAGCTATATAAGCATAATGTAACTGATTATAATCCATATAGAAAAATTGATTCTCTTAATTCTTCTCTTTCAATGTTCAATTTCTTTTACATTTCTCATAGCTAAATCAGGTTGGAAGCTTCACACTGAAGCTTTCTTCAGATTCAATGCTTGTCTTCCCCTGTTTTCAGATGCAACGTCTTATGCTGAAGTTTTCTTGTAGTCGTTTTTGTGCATTGTGCTTTGTTTATGTTGTTCTTTTGAGTGAGCTGATGACATAGCATCTTATATTGTACTGCACACTGTAAATTATATGTAAGTATACCCGCGGTAGTGCTAGTGAATGAGGGTTTTGACCTGTTTGATAAACAATGAAACATGTAGGAAAAATATTGTTGGATTTGATACTAGCATTGAAACAGTAGAGAGAGTCATCTGGCTTTAATTTTGATTTTCATCGCATCTTTTTCCATGCCGTGTGATCCTTGTTACATTGTTGATAGAGAAAGTACTATAGTTCCCTGACTTTGAATAGGGATGATCGGAATAACTTATACTTGTTACAAGTCTTTGCTCCTGAGGTGGAAGCGATGCTGTTTGGCTGAGCCATATTTGGACTGTTGGGATTACACACACGGAATTTTCCATGTGTTCAAGAGGTGGGGCGGGTTTACAAGTGTGGTTATACCTCTACAAATTGGCCTAAGCTTTTTGGTGTGCAGAGTTTATAGTTGCCACTTAGTAGAGTCTCTAGTCCTCTGTGTTACTTGAAAGCGCATTGAGGCCACAGTGAAGCTGTTATTGTTGAAACAACTCTAATTTTTAAAATTGTCGAGATCTCAACATGTCCTAGCCTAGTGTTTTTTTACCTTTTGTTATCTGGCAGTAAAAGGGTGTATTTAGTGATAGTTTGATTCTTTAGACTTGTGCTTCCTGTGTTGCTTGTAATGCACATTTTGGCTATATCTGAGGAGTTTGGCTTTCCTTTCTCCAGGAATGGCTTTCTGTCTGCGGGATTCAAGTTGAAGCTGTGATTGATATCAAGAAGCTGCTATAGGACCAAAGTCCCTTTGAAATGGTATGAAGCTTGTTCGCGATGTCTGCTTCCCTTCCGTTGCTGTATAAACTATAAAGTGGCTAAGATATCTTGTAACATTTACTTAGCTCGCTCTGATTGATTCTTTTGTATTTACTACCCTTAACATTGAGACCAATCATCTTCGTTGTTTGCAGACTCGATTTTTGGCCAGATTAGATTAGATTAGGTTGACTATACCTCTTTTTTCACTCTGTAGCTTTTCTTGATAATTATTGGACCTTAGCTACATTTCAGGTTTTAGGTTACCATTATGTTATAAAATCATGAAGAATTTGTACTCTTTGTTATTGGCCCTGTTGTGTGACTACATGTAAGCTGATCAATCAGAATTTCAGTCTTTCTTGATGTGTAAAATGGTATATTCTGTTGCCTAATATAGCTGTGTGCCATCGTATTGCTGAAGCAGAATCTCAAAATAGATAGTTTTAAGACCATGATGTCAAACTTCACGAATTCATTATGGAGAAAGGCCAATAATTGACTAAGCTAGGATGATTATTTGTTCATCATGTTGCTTTGTACTCGTATGTTCTAATCCAACCGATTGTTGTGCCTTGCGATATTAGCTCAGGATTACGCCCTTTCGGTTTGGAGCTTTGATAGTTCTGCATTATACTCCCAACATTACCTGTCTACTTTCTGTTTCAGGAATCACTGAAGAAATTGAATTATCGATTCTACAGAGGCGTAGCGTTTTTGCAGTATGTGTGGTGTCATGAATTCAACTGTTTCACCACATTAGCGTCGATAAAGTGTCAACTTTTTGTCGCAACCGATGAATGGATGATTGCCATGGCCTTTTTTTTTTTTTTTTTTTTTTTTTGAAGGCAATGCTTGTTGGTTGTCAAGAGAAACTTTTTATGATGAATAATTACTCCTTTTACAGTGACAATATTTACCTTCATTACCAATGACCTGAAAATATGAGGTCGACCAATTGTCCACTTTCATCTGCTTTTGGAAGACATTTCGCCGCCGTTTGATAGGATTGCATCTTTCTAAACTGATCTGAGCTGATCTGAATGATTTTGATCTGATATGAACTGATTTGAATTACTCTCAACTGATTTGATCTGATCTGAATTTGTTGAAATATTGATTAAATTTCAACGAATTAGTATCAATTATAGATCAAATACATTGACAGAAATTTGAACTTTTCTAATCTGATCTGATTTGAATGACTCTGATCTAAATGTATCTAAACTGAACTGAATATTATTTTCACTAAGTTCTATCAAACAGGACATTCGTCAAAGAAATCATTATGCAAAGTGATATTTCTCTCTCACCACACGAAAAAGGGATTTCGCCTTTGATCACCGTTATTGGCCTAGGAGATAAGGCTAAAACATGCATTCTTGTATTTTTTGTCCGAAACCATCCAGTTTCAGCCCGAATTTGAGTCGGATATAACTATATAAGACTGCAAAACTGTCTTTGAGAGTTTAACGCTACTGTGTTCCTCGGGTTCTTACTTACTTATTCTTATCAATTTGCATGTAGCCCGTTTTTGGATTCGTGGAGCCATAAGTCAGTCAATGAACTTTCATCGAGTGAGGATCATTTATCCGTTTTATGTCCCTCTCCATATACTCCTCCAATCACAAGATTACTAAATCATGGTAGAAGATTAGAAATTCATATTTTTTTTTTTTTTTTACTTTTTAAAATATGACAATCTTACGATAATTTATCATAACAAAATTAAATAAACAATTTAAATCAAATAGTATTCAAAAAATAAATTATATGTATTCTATACTTGTCTCAAATAAGTTAGTGCGAAATCATTTCACATAAAGACGTGACATTAGGTAATGTGAAACACGAGAATATCACAGTAATAAAATTTTCTACGTGTGAACATATAGTATCGAGCCTAGCGTTGTTTTTGTAGAGAAAGGAAAATTCTAAATATCACAGTAACAAAATCTTTTACATGTGAACACGAGAATATCACAGTAACAAACTCATATATAATCTCAGATTACGAGTCAATTATTTTCTAAATTATCGAAAACGATTGTTCGTCATATATATTCAGTATTCTCATAATAATAACCCTCACATCAAACTCTTCAATATCTTTCCCAAACAAAAATTGTAAACCCTTCAAGAAGAAGCCGCCATTCTCGGGCGCACAAAGCAGAACCACTTTGCACTGTCACTAAATCTCACAATGGCGACGCTTCCGTCTGAAATGATCGTCGAAATTCTGCTACGCTTACCGCCAAAACCACTCAACCGCTTCAAAATCGTCGCAAAACCCTGGAATTCCGTAATCTCCTCCCCCAAATTCATGCAAAACTACCTCAAACAAACCCTAATTATTTCCAACAAAACACTCAACCTCATCATCTCCCACGATTCTCTCTCCACCGCGGAATTTCCCGCCACCACCGAAAACCTCCGCTTCTCCGCCGTCGACCACCTTGTCACCTACCCCTCACACCACCCCTTCGTGAAAATCCTCGGCTCCTGCGACGGCGTCGTCTGCATTTCCGACCGTTTCAAACGAACCCTCTTCCTCTACAACCCCACCACCAAAACGCACCGTTTAACCCCACCACCGCCTTCTAACATACTGGACACGGAAATCCCTGAACTGGCTCGGTGCATCCCGAACGTGTACAAACGGGTCGATCACATTGTCGTTTTCGGGTTAGGGTACGACCCGAAAAGCGATGATTATAAGCTGTTGACTGTTGAGGGTGATTGAGTGTTATAATGACCGTGTTCAGACGAGTAGGGAAGTTAGGTTGTATAGTATGAGGAATAATACGTGGAAATGTATTAATGATGAAGTTTTTATTTACCCTAATTTTGATATGGATGGTGTGCATGGTAATGGAGTTTTGTACTTTATAGTTGAGGATGAGGATAAAAAACAAATGGTCAAGTGTTTCAATCTTCGAACTGAGACTTTCTCACATTTCGAGATGTTCACAAGAGAAATGATGTGTGATATATAATTTCGAGCCTAGCCATGTTTCTGTGGAGAAAGGGAAACTTGTGCCTAAGAAGAGTATTAACAAGTAAAGTTTTTAGTTGGTTTCTCATGTGGTTCAATGCTTGCTTGTTTATGCATTGTATGCTTTCTTGTAGTTTTTGTGTTTTCTGCTTTGCTTATGTTGTTTATGTAGCTTATTAGCTGGTGACATAAGCATTTTTCGATATAGCTAATGCATGATTATGTTGGTTGCTCTTGTTTTGGTATACGAACTTTGGTTAGTTTGTGTTATATGATTGAATTCGTGGGGTTGTTCTTAAGAGTATGGTTATAAGATAGATTCATAGAATTGTGTAATCATGTAAGAAGAACATTATTAACAGGTTTGATCCGAGGAGTAAGTATATATATATTCAGCTTGAATATGATGATGAAGTACCGAAAATGAAGTCGTTCTTGAGGCTTATTGTCTGCTTGGAATTTGTGTGCTTAATATCGGTAACTTATTGTTGAAGTTGCTCTCTATAGTGCCATGTGTTGCACCCATCTGAAGAAAGAATTACGGAGTATGTCATAATCTTATCTGTTCTACACTGGCTTTTCGTTTTATGGGTACTCATGATCTCCAGTGGCTTTAAGAATCTTGTTGCTTAATATTGACTGATGATCTGTGCAATGTCCTAGTGTATTGTTTTTTTTTTTTTTTTTTTTTTGTTAGTTTGGAAGTAAACGGGTGTACTATCTAGTGCTAGTTTGATTCTTTAGGCTTGTGCTTCCTTTGTTGCTTGTAATGCTTAATTATTGTGGCTATATCTGAGGACTTTGTTCTTTTCTTTGCCCAGGAAGAATGTGGATGGCTTTCTGTCTACTGGCTTCAAGTTGAAGCTGTGATTGATATCAAGAAACTGCTTTAGGAGTGAAGTTCCTTTGAAATGGTATGAAACTTTTCGTGATTTCCTTAAGTGCTTTCCTTTTGTTGTTTAAATTCTTTTTCTTGTTGTTGTTTAAATTGGCTAAGATACAATGTACTCCGTAACTAGTCACATGTAGACCTATTATCTTCATTGTTCATGGATTGGAGTTTAGGGGGCTATAATGTCTTATCTAATACTATATATTAAAACCTGAAACAGTCTTTCCTAAAAGGACACTTAACATTCGTTAATTGGATAACACTAAGTAGTTACATAATATGGAAATTATTAGCAAGTCTGTGGAGAATAATATAATGTATGGTGATTTTGGTGGTAAGCTAATTTATGGAAAATAATAGTGTTGCTAATAATATTATAACAAAGATAAACTGACAATTTCATAAAATGATCGAGTATAACAATATAGATATACAGTCCGGACACGAGTTGGACACGCAAACTAATCTTTGCTAAAAAGGATACGGCAGACCACTTGTAACTTGGTCAATCGGTCATTCCGTACGTCTGCCTTGATGTGTAGAGTGGTTCATTATGTTGCCCAGTTCTGCTGTGTTACAACTCTATGCTGAAGCACAATCTCAAAACAATTAGGGTTGTGTTCTAAAAATTAGCTGAAATAGTAGATAAATGATTAAATAGTAGATGAAAGTTAAAATAATAGCTGCGATAATATAATCAGGCCCTAATGAAAACACCCAACATTAAGATTTTGTTTGAACGTGTGATGAGCACTTAAGAGGAAGCAGCTGAGGCATTATAGGCTTTTATGCCAAGGATGTAATGTCCGCTCTCAAGTCAGACGACGAATTCTTTCATGGTTGTAGCATTTTCTACTTCACGAAGATTGTTAATGGTTATGCCTTTTAATTTACTCGAATTTTAGTAATGCAAGCCTAACGTACTTGCTGCAACTCTTTTCAGGGAAGATAATAGGTACATCAATCAGGAAAAAGTCTCTTGTGATAGTAATTCGAGGTTTTTAAACGGGACAATTTTTTTATCAGTTGCACTTACATAAATGATGGCTTGTACATAGTTGAAAGTTGCAGGATAGAAAATGGGCCTTGTGGAAAATTAGGTTACAAGTTTGAGTTGCGTAGGATAGTTAACCAGAAATTCGGTATATGGAATTGAATTACGGTGTCATCATTGAGTCCAGACCGTGTTTTAGCTGATGTAACATATCTTAATTACAAGCTAAAACACGGTCTGAACTCATCCACGGTTCATTAATTTCTTTCCAAATACGGGCTTTGTGGTTCGGCATACTACTCAAATCAAACTTGTACACTAATTTTTCCGCGACGCTCATTTTCTGTCCAGTAACGTTCAACTGTGTACAGGCCATCATATATGTAAGTGGTACTGCTAAAAAATCTTATCATGTTTAAAACCCCGAATTACTCTCTTTTTACCTGGTTGATGTACATGTCATCGTCTCTGAAAAGATTTGAAGCACATGCATCACGCTTGATTTACTAATATTCGAATAGACTAAAAGAGTTGATCTAGTATCACTCTTGTTTAAGTAGGAAATGCTACGACAATGAAACATCAACCATTAACTCCTCTGATTTGATAGTGGACATACATTGAATCCTTGGCACAGAAACCTTGTAATAGAAGCTGCTTCCTCTTCACTAGCTGATCACACATAGAAACAATATCCTAAATTTGGCGTTTTCGTTAGAGCTTGATTTTATTAGGGATGTTTTCATTGCCGTAGCATTTCCTACTCCAATAAGATTAATAATGGTTCTGCCTTTTAGTTTACTCGAATCTTAGTAATGCAAGCCTGATTTACTTGCTGCAAATCTTCTCAGGGAAGATAATAGGTACATCAATCAGGAAAAAGTCTCCTATGATAATAATTTGAGATTTCAAACAAAACAAAAATTTTATCAGTACCACTTACATAAATGATGGTCTGTACATGGTTGAAAGTTGCAGGATAGAAAATGGCCTAAGGAAATTTAGGTTACAAGTTTGAGTTACGTAGAGATGCTGAACCAGAATTCCGGTATATGGAAATAAATTTTTGTTTCGTCAATGAGTCCAAAATGTTTTTTAGCTAATGTAACATATCTTAATTAAAAGCTAAAACACAATCTGAACTTATCGACTGCTCACTGATTTCTTTCCAAATACGGGTTTTTTGGTTCGACATACTATTCAAATCAAACTTGTACACTAATTTTTCCACGAGGCCCATTTTCTGTCCAGTAACGTTCAACTGTGTACAGGCCATCATATATGTAAGTGGTACAGCTAAAAAAATCTTATCATGTTTGAAACCCCGAATTAGTTTCACAAGAGACTTTCACCCGCCTCCGCTTAATTCTGACCCTAGTCAACCCGGCCCATTTACACATGGGTCAGGCTTGACCCATTAACCCGTGACCTGGGCCTGACCCGTTTGGAACTTACCCAGGCCCGACCCGACCTGTTGGACAGGAGAGTATATATCAACTAAGAAGATGTTTACTTCTCCTGATCACGTAAATTACAGCTTCACACAGATGATGTGTACAAATAGACCCGAATTTGTGTTGTTGATTTATTCATTTCGTCGCTTTGTATGTGTGCTAATCCAACCTATTGCAGTGCCTTGCAGTGTTAATACTAGGGTTCTACCCTTTGAGTTTGCAGCCTTGATAGTGTCAAGTTTTAGTCATAACTGATAAAAAAAATCAATCTCCCCGGCTTTTTTTTTTTTTTTTTTTTGGCAATGCTTGTTCGTTGTCAAGCGAAACCTTTTATCAGGAAATAAGGACTCCTTTCACAGTGACAAATCGTATATTGCAAGGTAGGAATACGTAGGGGAGTGTAATTAACTCTCGCTATGAGTTTGGCACTGCTGCATTCTTCGGGTTCTAGCTATATCATAGCAGGCCTTCTGCGATCTGATGTGAATGTATTGTTCACTGTTGGAGAATATGAGACTGAGTCATAAAGTAATACGAGCGAGTAATATAATCCTTATCAAATTAGACTTTCAAAGTCCTTAAACATGACTTACCAACTGTAGTCTGTAACACAATGACTTATTCTTAGATTTGGAGTTTACTAAATCAATCATTATTAATATTTGCTTGTGTCTACTGATGTTATAAGTAATAAGCCATAAGAAGAATGATCAGCAACTGGTCATACACTCGTACGACCACTTCAATGGCAGGAAACTTCAGCAGCTTCATCTATAAGTAGGCCATTTTCTACCATGCCAATAATCATCACCAGCTACTCCAAAACTTGAAAGAGATAAGCACAACCCGAGGCCGAAAAATATACTGAATACATTAAAAGATGGCATATCTTAACACCCTCGCCTTCCTCGCTCTTCTGATGGCTGTCATTTCGTTCGTTGCTCAGGCTACTGATCCAACCCAGCTGCAGGATTTCTGTGTTGCGGAAAGAGACCCTAACAATGCTTGTACGTGAATATTTACTCTGTTTTCACATTTGTTTGTCTTTTGCGTTCAAATAAGGGGCCAAGGCTATTACGTGAAACGTGATATATAATTTGACGTATACAATACATGTGTGTATATTTATAATTTGTGTTCGACTTTCTTTTTTCGTGTAATCTAATGTAAGTGACATTTTCTTTTTTTTGCAGTGTTCGTGAATGGCATGTTTTGTAAGAATCCAATGGACGTTACACCTGAAGATTTCTTATTAACGGGACTAGACACACCAAGGAACACTAATAACAGACTAGGTTCAAATGTCACACTTCTTACAGCAACTCAGTTACCAGGACTCAACACCCTCGGCATAGCAATGGCTAGGGTCGACTATGCACCTTACGGCCTCAACCCGCCCCACACGCACCCTCGTGCCACCGAGCTCTTTACTGTCATGGAAGGAACACTCTATGTTGGATTCGTGACCTCTAACATGCCTAATGGTGGAAATAAATTCTTTACTAAGCTACTTAATAAAGGAGATGTTTTTGCGTTTCCACAAGGTCTTATACACTTTCAATTTAACATTGGTAACACCCCTGCCGTGGCCATGAGTGCATTAAGCAGCCAAAATCCGGGTCTGAATACGATTGCTAACGCGGTGTTTGGAGCCGAACCACCTATCTCCGTCGATGTTCTAAGCAAGGCCTTCCAATTGGATGGTAATGTGGTTAAGTACCTTCAATCGCGATTCGGGATGAGTGTATAATGAAGGCATTTTGGAGTACTAAATTCTCCCAAATAATTACACAAATTAAATTTGTTATTTTCATGTATTAATAATGGACCATTAATTAAAGATACCCATATATTTTTTTTTTATCATCGTATACTAATTTGTGGTTTTAGATTTACAAGATAATTTTTTGCATTTTTGCTATTATTTTAATTAGAAATAATAAATTACAAGAAGTTGGTTGGGAGGTGCGAAACAATGTGGGCCCACACACCTTTGGCTATTGAAAATATGTGTCGCAGCCTGCACACCAATGTACTGCGTCAGTACACCTGACTCCAATTCTCCTAATGAGGAGAATAAGAAAGGGAGGAAGTAGTCATAACCCAAAGAAGAGCATAGAGCATCATACTTAGTACGCTTTTGATGAGCCGCAGCACGTACAACCCCGCCCGGCTCAAAACCGACCAAGCCTGACTGAGTTAAGGGCGATGAACCAGTCAAATCGACACACACGTCACACCCACCATCCCACGAATATAAATGCACATCCGCGAAAAGAAGAGGTCTGCCATCAGTGCCGACCAGCCCAACATCCACCTCCTTTATAACTTGTTTTCCTTTTGGTTTGATATTCAAAAGAGAATTACTTTGTGCAAAGAAAAGTTATCACTAAGTTATACTCTTAAATCTTAATTACACTTTATTGTGATGGTATCAATATGTGTAGGACTACATATGTGATTTGTCTACATACATATATAGATTCCTAGATCTCTAAAGAATGAAACCTGCTTAGTATTAGACTGATTAATACTGAATGTCATTTTCTTACCAATTTGCTACTACGGCCCTCTTTTGTGTCTAATCAAATCTGACATCATGATCATTACTCTAGGCTATGGTCTAATAGACACACTACTTAATGGATAGGGACACACCACACCCCCTCTAGTTACTTGGGTGAAGCTCGCTAGGGCGAAAGACTTTTCTACACGGGTTTCGAAAAGATATACTTGCTCTATTCTAGTTTAAACATCTCATACCTAAAATGACTCTATGTTGAGGAGAATATACATGTTAATCGGTAATCAATGTTCTAAAACAATTATATAGCAAATTAGATAAGAGGCTTAACAAAAATTCCATATAATTTTTTGGAACTTTGATTAATCGTTTAGTATATACTCCCTCCATTCGCCTATAAAACGCGTAGGGGCGGAACACAATTGTTAAAATTAATAGAATAAAGAATAAGTTTTACGGTCCACTTGGTGTAAAATTACACATAAGGGTATGCCTCACTTGTATTTCTAATAAACAAGTAGGGTGTTTTGGTCTTTTTATATACAAATAGGAAATATTCTAAATAGAAAGTTTAAATATGAACGCCCCTAAATAGAAAGTACGAAGTTTTTATGCAAACGGAGGGAGTACAACCTCTTTCCGTCTTTCGTGAGGTTTCATTTTCGATATAGGGTATTTAACTCGTACAGAAAGATCAAACTTTTTAAACTAGATTCTTGAGTCTTTTTATTTCCTAACTTTCGTGTCTCTTAGGGCCTGTTTGGTATCGTTTTCTGTTTTTAGTTTTCTGTTTTTTTTTAAACCAAAGTCCCGTTTTTTAAAACCAGAAAAAGTGGTTTTCAGTTTTTAGTTGCCAGTTTTCATTTTATGTATGACTATTATAAAAACATACAGTTTAAATTAATTTTTGCAACTTATTTAGCTAAACTTTTTACACAAAAAAAAACCAAAAACTGAAAACGGCAGTGATACCGAACGGGCCCTTAATTATTTGTTTTGTTATATGCAAATTGCACTCAATACAAAAAAATAAAATACTCCCCTCCTTCTCAAAATATATGTCTTTCTTACATTTCGAAACACTTATTTGACCTTCGATATCTCTCAAAATATAAGGGCAAAAATTATGAAATTATAATCTAGTGATAGTATATTTCACAACGAATTCAATGGTATAACTTTTATAATTTTTAACAAAATACTTTTTTATGAAATTAAAAGTCAAAACTTGGCTCGTACAGTTTACTCCAAATAAAGTATTATCGGCCGTTAAATTGCACAAAATCTAAGGCTAGCTCCCTGAAAATTCGTATAGTGTAGAAAATCCACATATATACAAGAAATCCACAATAAATTAAAGTAGTTGTTGGTTAAATTTATGTGTCCCCAACTTCCTAACTTGACAATGTAGTAAGTTAGAAAACAATTGCATACCAGCAGACGGTTGCGAATGATGTATGCCATCTGCGCCCACTGAAGTTAATGGCCGTTCACTTAGACCGTCGTGAACTACTAACCATATAATTTATCACAAACATCGTCATATCAATATGTTAAGGCATGAACCCGTTGTCTAAATTTTTAGAATTACTCAAAATAATAACATCAATAATGATAAATTTTAATTATTGATTGTTGACTTATCGTACTGCTAAAAATGACAAGTTCTTTTATTGTTTTAATAGAAAAACACTAGTTTTGTCCTGAAATCCAACGAGGACATAGATCAGACGAAGACATAATTAATATTAAATTTGACTAGTAATTAATTCGTTCATTTTAGTTAGCTATTAATTTTGATTGCGGTGACTAATAAGTTAACATGTAATACATTTTTATTTGATTTTTTTCAATTCTTCCTATGCTAATGGTGTGATTATGACTTGTGAGTTATACGTACTTTGGGTATAAAAAAATGCGGTGTGATTTTGCCATAGGCTCTATAGCAATCAAAGTTTTAACAAGGACCGGACGTCCGGACACTTCTAACTATAATTTCGTGGAGACTTTAGTCGTCAATTGTGACATATGGACATCTTCCCAATCAAGCCTTGGAGTAACTACTTCAGTATAATACTAGAAGTTGGTTGCTCAAACTTCAAAATACTAGTGAGCTATACTAATTGTTAATGATTAAGCATTTAAGGTTGTCTAATTGATCTTAATTAAATTAAGACGAATTGTACAATTGCAACTCATTTTCGATACTTAGATCATTTTACTATGGCAGTTTTATTTGTTATCAACGGGATTGATTATATATATTGTACTACACATCTCAATTCTATTGCCCACTATTTCCAATCATAATTAACTTTACATATCTTAATCTTATATTATGTTCTAGATGTGGACCGATTCATATCAAAGATAGATAAAAAAAAATTATAAGATTCTAGTAATCTATACATTAGACATCTATTTGCGTCCTTCTAATCAATAATGCAAACAAGCTTCCCCAAAATACGTTATCATTGAATCTCCATGAGTCATGATAAAGTTGGCATTACGTCTTCGTGAAGGTTTTATTTGAAACAAAAACAAAGTGCACAATGCGCGAACCGCTCCAACCTCCGGCATAAAACACCAACAATGCAATAATATATTAGTTCTAATACGATTTAAAGAAGGCCTAATAATAAGAATACTTCAACGCTCGTGCGATATACATTTAATTTTCACATATTACTCGTGATATATGCATGTAAAGCAAAACAACTATTAGCCTAGCATCCTTTTTAACTCCCATCTGTTTGGTTCCATCATAAGTATATATATTATTCATTAGTCCTACACGACACTATAGTACTAGGCTACTAGCAACGTAGGTAGTTGGGAAAATATTAAATTATCACTTATGATGTGTCATTTCCATATGCAACAATAAACCGTCCTCTCTTTAAAAGACCATATAAATACACAATTATCTTCCACTACATTTCATCCAAATTATCATATTTCTAGCTTCAATTATATAGTTCTGTAAAACATTACATTACTAAGATATACTATTACAATATATAGGATTATATTTCGAGAGAACTTATGGAGCTCCATATTGTACCAATTGTTACTTTTCTTTGTGTAAGTCCTCAAATCGACTATCTTTTGTAATAATTTGTGAATGTATTTGTAAATTCGATTGGCGATATGTTCTATAATGGTTTGGACCATCTGGTTTAGTTCTATTATCCTAGTCTCGTAGAATTATACAGCGGTAACAAAACTATATTGGAGAATTTTGTTTTATTCCTAGAGCTCGAAATCAACCACCTTAAGTTATTTAATTAAATCTCGTATTAACTCAACCAAATATAATGATTAATTAGTTAGTTTAAGTATATATTGTTACTGGCAATGAACTAATGCATGATAAATTGCTTTCTCAGGTTGCTCTAGTGGGTAGCCATGCAGCTATAACACCTGAACTTTATTGGAAGGAAGCTTTGCCAAATACAGCCATGCCTAAATCTCTCAGAAATTCATTGCCAAGTGATCCAGGTATGGAAATCTAAGATACTCCCTGTGATTCAGTGGCATTATCATGATTGGCCAAGCATATCTCCATTCACCAGTATCCAGTACTAGATTAGCTTTTCCATTATTTTCAGCTTTTCTTTGAAATGGTACGGCTGTTTAGTTGACATAATAGAATCTTGAAATTTCGTTAAAAAAAGTAAAATATTAAGTAGTTTAGTTAAAGTACGGTTATACGGTTCCCAGCTGGTGCCTGGAACCGGACTTGCTAACACTGATGTTCTTAATAAAATACTAATGTGGTTTTACTTATTCCTTTTGCAATTACATAGTCTTCTCTATTACTATTATGGGATTTATGTTGTAGCACATCGATTGTAATATTTATAATTTATTTATCATCGAAATGTCCTATTACTCGCATTTTGCAAATCTTCCTTGCAATTAGCAGGTACCCCTCGTTCTTGGGCCCACCGGGTTCAATCCCTGTCTGGTTTCTAGCTAGTTTAACTTACCCTAACTGGTTTAATTCATTGGAATTTGGAACCAACAATAATGGGTCTGGGTCCAAGTCCAAAGTTTTAGGATTCGTTTCTAGCGGTCCCATGTCCGGTTCCGGGATCTCGAAATGGATACCAAATCATGCTCAACATTTAGAACATTTGCTTAACATCTTTTAAGTGTGTGAACCGTAAAAGAGATTGAAATGCTATTTAAGGTGTGAAAATGGCTATTTTCCAATCCAATAACATATTGCAAATAACTAATCTAATCAGTAGGTCTTGAGGGAGATTGTCTCTCAATCATTTATTAACCAATTATGTTATTTACATCGTGACTCCGTTTATATAATTAACTTTAGTTAAAAACCTTGACACTTAATCTTAGATTTTCAATGGGGTTACTTTATAAAATTTTAGCTAATTTTATATGATGAGATCCTCCAAAATCTAGATAATGTGAATTATAGTAGTAAGTTGGATCCCTAAAAATATTATCATTATTACAAGTAATGTAAAAAGAGTCACTTTGTAACACAATGTCTTCTATGACACTTTGTGATAAGTAAAAAGGAGATGTTACGACTCCGGCCAACCTAAGCCTTTACTCCCAAAAAGAATTAAAAAGAAAAAAAAAATCATTGTACAATGTATGTTCAAGAACATCTACGTACGAAACTATTACGGTAAAACTATTGTTAGATTCTATAATATATCATGGTACGTAAAGCTTTAATATCAAGTTCAAATTGAAAAGTTAGGGCCTGTTTGGTATCGTTTTTCGTTTCCAGCTTTCTGTTTTTTTTTTTTAAACCAAAGTCTCGGTTTTGAAAACTAGAAAAAGTGGTTTTCAATTTTCAGTTGTCAGTTTTAATTTTCTAAATGATTATTATAGAACCAAACAATTTAAAGTTAATTTTGTAACTTATTTAACTAAATTTTTTACTCAAAAAAACCAAAAACTGAAAACGACAGTGATACCGAACGAGCCTAATTTCAAATTACTATCTTATTAATCATTTTAAGCAAATCATTTACAACTTTACAACGTCGTCAAGCAAAAGCTATTAACACGTAATTTAGATCTTGTAGAGAACACAAGTATTAGATAAAGTTTGATTCATAGTAATTAAATTAATAAGCTTCAGGAATCCTAGCTAGCTAGCTAGTGGATGGTATATTACTAATAACCGGCTAAATAAATGTGTCAAACTTTCGACATGCAACTGATGCAAGTGCTTCTAGCATCTCTATGTTTCTAAATTTCTTCATTGTCAATTGTATATTGTAGAATGGATGGACAACAAAGGCACTTCAGTAGACGTTCACAAAGGTGGCGTTGTCGTCAACAACAAGAAACCGGGTGGTGGCGGTACAGACGTCAACGTAGGCCCGAAAGGCGGTGTCGGAGTATCGACCGGAAAGCCCGGCGGGGGCCACACCGACGTGAATGTGGGCCCTAAAGGTGGAGTTAGGGTAAACACCGGAAAGCCCAACAAAGGTGGAGCTAATGTAGGAGTTGGAAAAGGAGGAGTCATAGTACATGCAGGCCCAAAAAAGAAGCCCGTTTATGTTGGAGTACATCCCGGGTCCAACCCATTTAACTACGATTACAAAGCTTCTGCGACACAACTCCATGATGACCCAACAAAAGCACTATTTTTCCTTGAGAAAGACATGAAACTTGGTCAACAAATGTCAATGCAATTCACACAAAGCACCAATGCAGCCACCTTCTTGCCTAGAGAAGAGGCTCAATCTCTCCCTTTCTCGTCCGATAAAATGTCAGAAATTTTACACGAGTTCTCGGTACAACCCGGGTCCGAGGAAGCTCAAACGATAGAACAAACGATCAAGGGGTGCGAGAGCAAAGGTGTCCAAGGGGAACAAAAGTATTGTGCAACGTCCCTCGAATCTATGGTAGATTACGCAAAATCCACCCTAGGAAAGAATGTTAGGGCTCTATCGACCGAGGGTAGAGATGTGTATAATAACAGGAAGGGTCAAAAGTACACAATCACCGCGGTTAAAAAAGTGGCTACAAATGGTGGGACCGCAGTGTGTCACAAGCAAAACTATGCCTATGCTGTGTTTTATTGTCACAAAGCTAAGGGTACATCCCCTTACGTAGTGTCCTTCATTGGTGAGGATGGTTTGAAATCCAAGGCCGTTGCGGTTTGCCACAAGGACACAAGTGCTTGGAACCCAAAACACTTGGCTTTCCAAGTTCTTAAGGTTAGACCAGGAAGTGTCCCAATTTGCCACTTTTTGCCCGAGGATCATATCGTTTGGGTCCGTAACTAGACCAGGTTTACTTTTGAGAAAACTTAAACCGGCCATATATCTTTCTAAAGTTTAGTTTTGTATTTGGCTTCATATATAGGTTCATATATGTGTCTTAATAGGTACAATAATATATATACTTTCATGCAGAATATCTACTATACATCCGAGTGTATGTAATATATATGTACCTTTTGTAACAAAATAACAAAAATTATATATGTATCTTTTTACCGGTAGAAATTGTATCCCAATCCTACAATCGCATTTCTACGCATACTGTATGGTGAAGGATGCAATAATGGTGTTTTAAATTTAAATACTTTGTTCGTTATCATGCCGTTACCCGAGTTCCCGACTACGCATGATACTTTTTTAGATTTGAATCATTCGTTATTATTGTGTTTAAAACTCTCAATAATTTCTACACACACTTTTGATGAGATTTTTTTTTTCTAGTTTCTATCATCGGTGCTAGTTAATAAAAGTATATATTGAGTTGCGTTTAAAAATTGGATTGAAAGTTGTGGGAGACATATATCTCTTTGTGATTGGTCACTTGAATGTATTATTAGGTCAACTTAAAGACCCTATAACGATATTGTTGTGATTTCGACAACTTCTAAATAATCGTGTAACTATTATGTTAGAAAGTTATCTCTAGAACTTTAAATAATGTCCTTAACTAAGGTTATATTTTCAATTTCAAGGAAAATAATGTTATAAAAGTCAATATATATCTCGATCCCTTTCGATCCTTAATATATAAAAGATTCAAAGTAGTAGTTGGGAGCTCAAGCCTCATATTCTTCAGCATTAAATCTTCATCCACAAATTAAGTATAACCAGTCACAAATTTAAGTCCTTATTAATCACTATCACTATTTGTAGGTAATTTTTATTGGTTTATAATGGTACATTATATATAGATTTGAAAAGAAGAGATAAAAATCACTATATATACATTAAGAGAACTACTTGGAATTGCAAAAAAAATTACAAAGATATTTGATACAATATAATCTGAATCTAATGGAACTAATTCACATTAAATCAGTCTTCGTTTTTCTCTGCGTAAGGTTTCAATTTGGTTACCTTTTGTGAATTGTTATCATGAGTTTACTTATCTTGATGATTAAACTAATTAATGCATAAAACTTGATTTCTCAGGTTGCTCTAATTACATTGGGTAGCCATGCAGCTGTTGTAGGTACTTAATTAATCCTGCCAAAGAAAGCTTATACATTTTTCTCCATTTTGTGCCAGTATGTCACGTGTCGGTTGCAACTCTATTCGTTCTATTGAATAGCTAATAATTCACGTGAACACATGGAGTATTTTTCTTTCGCTTTTTTTGGGTTTTTACATTTGGTTTGAGTATATGAGAAGATTTCAAACCAAACGTAAAGAATCAAAAGAAATGGAGGGAGTAATATTTTTGTTTCTTCTCTTTAAAAATATCTATTTTGTTTCTATAATGAGAAAGAGCTCAAACATCAAAACCATGAGAAAGCTAGTACACCGATTTACGAGCAACATCTTTATATTTGCAATATAAAATTGCACTTGTGTACGTCTGACCTCCCTAACACTTAAATACTTTATAAAGCCGGGATTTTTGTTGCAGTAGACTGTAGACTATAGAGTAATGTTGTTGTTTGCCATTATTTACATTCTTAATACTCCGTATTACAATTGCTTTGTAGAACGAAACAGGAAATTGAGTGGCGGTCACGCTGATGTAAAAGTGAACCACAGAGATGGAGTACATGTTGATGCAGGAAAGCGTAACAAAGGAGGTGCTAAAGTGGACGTAAATAAAGGAGGAGTTACCGTAAATGCGGGTACAAAAGAAAAACCCGTTTACGTCGGAGTCAAACCCGGGTTAAACCCGTTTCAATATGATTATGCACCTTCAAAGAAACAGGCCCAAGGCCACCCAGCAAGATCGCTATTCTTCCTTGAGAAGGATATGAAGGCTGGCCACCAAATGAACATGAACTTCACACAAAGCACCAATGGAGCCATCTTCCTACCTAGAGAGCAAGCCCAATCCATTCCGTTCTCGACCGATAAAATGCCGGAAATTTTACATGAGTTCTCGGTCCAACCTGGATCGGAGGAGGCCCAGATTATAGAACAGACGATTAAGGGGTGCGAAACTAAGGGTATCCCCGGGGAACAAAAGTATTGTGCAACATGTCTAGAAGATATGGTCGACTATGCAAAATCGACCCTTGGGAAGAATGCTAGGCCGATATCGACCGAGGTCGAGTCTAACAAGGGCCAAAAGTACACATTTAGCAAAATTAGAAAAGTGGCTAGAGATGATGGTGCCTTGGTTTGTCACAAGCAAAACTATGCATATGCAGTGTTCTATTGCCACAAAATGAAGGGCACATCCCCTTATGTTGTGTCCCTTATAAATGAGGAAGGTTCGAAGGCTAAGCCTGTTGCTATTTGCCATAAGGACACCAGTAATTGGAACCCAAAACACTTGGCTTTCCAAATACTCAATGTGAAACCGGGAAGTGCCCCGATTTGCCACTTCTTGCCTGAGGATCACATAGTCTGGGTGAACAACGCCGGAGCTACTCCATAAGCCACAGTGTCGTAAGGATCCACAGGTCAGGGTGCAACACCGTGAAGATGTTGATGTTGCTCCAGTAAATATAAATTTTAGGCTTCTGTTGTAGGACTTCAATGCGCCACCAGATTTAGTAAGTAGGCTCTCTGTTGTCTGGAAAACTAGCCATGATAACACTGGTGTGCTGAATAAGTAGGTATAGTTTTGCACTTGCCTGCGAATGTCTTAGGGTACAATTTAGACATCTAGACGAGAACAAAAATCGTCTACAGATATGTTAAGCATGTCTTGTAAAACTTTGTTGATAAGAACTAATAAAAATTTAACTTATGTCAGGTAAATTTTCCATTTTGAGGAATAATGCAAGAGAGTCGAGTTATATACAAGCCAAGTTACAAGGGTTACTATACAACTTACAGTATCTTCTGAGATTTACATAGCGCCACCAGTTCTTCTCTTCTTAAATTCCATGTCTAATGCTTGCCTGTACGAAAGAACCTGAATGGCTAAATGCGTCCCTGAGTACAAAAACTAGCTCTTCAAACAAACTTGAAGTCGCTTCAGCAGAGCACATTTGAGATCCTGTAAAATCGGATGTCTTACAATGCGTCATCAGCAACACGGTCACCACTAACAACCAAACTGAAGAACACAGGGCTGAAATAAACTACCCATTGCAGTTGTTCGAGCACAGGTGGTGTTTTGACAATTGACATGTGTATCACCAGTTCACCACTATGTCAGTGGATGGCAAAAAGCCAGCATTTCTCAGAGCAAAGCCGATGGTTCACCGGAATGTAATATTAGGCAAGACAACTCCTGATGTGATCGATTCAGAACCAAATTGCCAGATATAAAAACTCCTGAGCAGGTACGGAGCAATATAAGAGCTGCATAGCTCAACATCCCTCGTCTATGATTGAGTTGTTCCAAAACTTCCAACAAAGAAACTGAAGAACAGCCAGATTTTGAGTTCCATAGCTTTGGAAATACTGAACCCATCTCGAAAATGTGCAAAACCCTTGGCATGCCTCTCATATATAGTTTCATCAGTCAGAGGAGAGTTTACATAACTCTCGACCACGCAACCCTATCCATAGCAGCAACGCAGAATGCATACTTGAGATTTGTGGCAGCGGCAAAAAGAGAGCTCATCCATCCTTTCGTTCGTTATTCAGGCTGCATCTGCCCTAACATATTTCCCCAATGAATCAGAGCCTTCAACAAGGATAGTCAAAACACTTCAGCCACCAAAGTCTTCGGCTTTAAAAAGCTCCAGTGATCCCCAAGTCTTGCCAACTTTGACTTTCACTTGTAGGGGAACTAAAACACCAGTAACAATATAATTATAATATCTTGACCAGAAATAATTAACCTAAAAATCAAAGACATACAATGATGCTTCAATAGGCAAACAGTCAAACACAAACCTAGTAGAGAAGCAGCAGTCTCCATGCACATCTTCAGCAATGATGCAGCTTCCCTTAGAACACAAGGATCAACTTCCAAAACCAATTCGTCATGCACCTGGATAATTTTACAGGCAGATCGACAGCAAAGTATTGTTAGATACATCCAGCAACTCGAAGTAATGGCACATAAATTGCATAATGTAAAGGCAAATTAATTGACAACCATATTTTGACAGCAGCTATGGTTAATCATTGTAGCCCTCAAAGTCTAAAAACAAATAAACTTTGAAGGGAAAATAAGACATGACAAGATTCTTAAGTAAATGAAAACAAATAAATTGAAAGTTAAAGAGAGAAATGAAACTTATATGCTACCCCATATTTTTGCAGAAATGATGGGTTGGGAGATCTGGGGGGGAGGGGGGGTATTGGAGAGTGTGAGAGACTGGAAACAGATCATAGGCCAGACCTGTAGGAGGATACGGCAATGACCCTTGAGATTGGAAATTTTTGTTGTTAGTGAGTCCCCAAAACTATGTGCCCGACCTCCAGCAAGGACAGAGTAGATGTTGATCATTGCAATTTTAATTATATCTGCAGCAGAACCCTATAAAAAGAAGATTACAAGATTTAAGTTTCTAGTTCATATAGAGATAATGCCGTAGAAAGTGAAAGAATAACAAGATGTTACCTGACATATTGAATTCACTGCTTGTCTCTGGGCTTTCGCTTTCTCCTTGCTATTGCCAATTTTTATCTTAGACAAGAAGCGCTTTCTACCCTTTAAAGTTTGCACATATCTGCATCACAGATATATACAAAAAGGCTTTTCAGTGGTATGCCTAAGCACCTGGGAAGATGTAAAATAACATAAAACAGAGTCCTGTTTCTGATCCTTTAGTACCCTTCTCCGACATCCACCCCATCTATGCCCGCACCATCACTCGCTGAAACCTACTCTTCCTCTCCTTCTCCCTCAACTATAAAAAACAACACCAAAAAAAAGGATAAAAAAAAGATGTAGAGTTTCAGTTGAATGAGACTGGCGAAGTGCTGTTGGAGGTGGCAGACCAGTGTGAAGGATGCCATGGGAGAAGGCGGTGATTGATGGTGGTAAAGCAGGGAGAGTACATGAAGGTAGGGGGTGGTTATGAATTTGATTCCCGCGGTATCTAATCAACTATTTGGAAGAGAATTCCCTGACTTCAAATTCTGTAGTTGGAATCATGACTTGAATCAATTCCAAATTACAAGCACTACCTTAACGAAATGTAACAAAGAGTTGGACATACCCTCTTTGACGACAAAACTCAACAGCTTCCTGAAGCCAAGACGCAACACCAGGGAATGAAGCTTTGAAACTTTGAATTTTACTTTTAGCTTCATCAGAACTGCAGTTCAACTGCTCAGCTAGAGTGTTAGGGCCCATACCATAGAGTATCCCGTAGACCAGTCTTTTGGTTTGATCTCGCTCTTGGGAGCTCACATCGTTTTCTGGCTTGCCCGTCCATCTAGATGCTATCATGGTAAAGGCATCACCTTGCGGATCACTGAGTAGTTCAATTAGAGATGAATCCTTTGAGAAATGAGCCATCAACCTTAGTTCTATCTGAGAGTAATCTGCGGTTAAAAGTAGCCAATTCTCCTGTAATAATATAAATAAATAAGAAACTGCGTTACTTTAAGCCCAAATCAAACTGCAGCAGCAACTTCTCAGTTCTAGACTTCTAGTGGTAAACACATCAGTCACCTGACAGTCTGACACACATCAACTGAAATAACAAGGGAGTGGGATTATATCAGAGCGTGCCCTCACCTCTGTTGGAATGAAAAAGTCACGAGCATTGATCTTAACATCAGTGATATCAGATTCACACAGAACTTCAGTATTTTGATACATTCTGAACTCAACCAAATGTTCCACACACTGCAAAATTGCCATACAACGCCAAGTTTTAAGCCCGGCCTCTTCTATGTCTTAAAGTTAGTACGAGGAGAAGGAAACTACAATATCAACGAGAAGAATTGTACAAAACCTGTAGATTTGGTTCCTCCATGGAAAGCCTCCCTGTTGATGTGGATGTCTGCAGCCAATGACCATGAACTGTATACTTCTGGGTCTTCATAGACAATTTGGCCAAAGAACACAATGATCCTAATGTACAATTCAGTAGCTTTGCTAAAGTTCGGTGCTCCTTAATTACTGGAACTATGGGATGTTCAAGTCTGCAAATTGTAACATGTGGCAAATCAAAATTTCAAGAATAAGCATGTTTAACTAGACTGAAGATGTTGCTCCAGTGCCAGCAACTCAGCAATAAGAAGTTCCAACATGAAAAACGTCTCAAAATACAAACTGTGGAAGTACTTGAGGTACAATTCAGTTCATTAACACTCAAGCTGCAGCACAGTTGTAACTTAAGTATATACGAAACAGTTAGGTCACTATCAAACACCATAAACTTTTACCAATTAGCCGCTCTAATTTCACAAGAGTGCCTACTTATCACCATGAATACCAGCAAGTGTTAAGCTTAAACTACCAATTACTAAATGTTAACTTTTCTTGCAACAATGTACTAATAAGAGTATAAGACAATTAAGTAACAATTATGGAGCAATAGATAGACAACATGAAGTGACGGCATGTGCAAATTCATTATAAAACAAGACAATATCTTGTATATGGTCTAAAGATCCCGTATTATACCTTAGCAAGTCCAAGCAATGCCTGTCAGTACTAATGTGCTGTTTTCCTTTGTTGTGTCCCTCAGGAATTGGGAGCTTCAAATGTTCAAAGAGCACATTGGCTATATCGGCCGGCATATGCAGCGAAAAAGTCATGCCGGCCAGCTTATAAGCTTCTTTTTCCAGAATTTTAAGCTTTTTACTTAACACATGTCGTGCTTTCAGACAGCCTTCCATATCAACACCTATTCCTCTAACCTCCATGTCTGCAAGAACATGAACCTGCAGAAAGAAGCAGGAGAAAAATGAGAAACTGGTTCAAGTTGAAACTGTAAAAGCCCAATATGAAACCTGAAACATGATTTGGCCAAATGTCCCAATGGCCGAAGTCACAACACACAACCACAATATTATATCCTCCCTACTGATAAGTACATAGCTGAGAGAAACATTTGGGGAGCATACAAAAAATGTGACTTCTATATGGCGTTCAAGTGAAAGAAACTAGGGAGGGATTGTATGGCAGAGAATGGCAATTTATATGTAAAAACGATGTCGACACATTTCAGTGCACCTTTCACGACCTTTTTTTAGTGCAATACAAGCCCAACAAAGCAAAATCTCATAATATTACAGAAAATTAAGGCAGATACTGTCGCATAGTATCAAATCCACTTGCATGAAGAAACTAACTCGGGATACTGGAATAGGACAAACTTTGAAAGCACATGCACCAGATAAGAAGCGACAATCAAGAATATGTCTATTTTTGTAGTAGATTCTATAACAAAACACAAAGAATTAGCTTTCATATAAATCCTACCAAAGGAATTTCAATGCTCAAAAGTGCTTCGACTAGTTCTTCGGAAACAAGCAGCTTCCAAAAAACACCATGTAGGGCCCTCGTTTGAGCAACACGGCGGCAGCAACCATTGTGAGCTGCTCTTCGCATTTGATTTTTCCACCTCCCACTTTGATTGGCAGATGCTGCAGCCTCACTTGACAAACGCTTTTTAACTTCCTGTTTAGCAAATGACATAAACTGAGAGCAAGCACAGCTTTACAGACCAAATCACCATAGACATTGACCCTGAGATTACAACCTTCCAGATCTAACTGTGTGGCAGATAGCATAATAACAGTGGTGAAGGTTTTATACAGTCAAAATGCTCCTCAGAATGATGATTTTCTTATCACAGGGAACCATATTCGTGTTATTAGCAAAATGTTTTATAGTCTCGAAAACAACTGGTGATAACAGTGTGTTCTTTTTTTGTATCCAATTAGTTAATAATCACAAAACCTCCATAATTTCAACCATCGCTAAGTCTGAGTAACAAAAAGTGCGTAATATGGATTTTAGTACTGCACCAACTGCCAGATCAATGTAGCAATAATTCCACTGGCTGCTTGTAAAAAGTGCTACTATCACATTCATGAATATGCGAGGACCAATTACCTTATCCAGACTTGGATTGGAGCTTCTCTCCTCATCAGGCCAAAGAATCCAAGACACAATGCACATGTCAATTCCTTCTTGCACTTTAAGATTAGGCAGTCTATACAATGAGCCGTCAACAAGTTTAATGTCTGCATTCTTAAACACCTGACTCAAACCAACTCTATGGATCGGAAGAACAGCATTACTCAATACTTGAACTTGAATTTTCAAATTCCATGTAAATTTTCGAACACTAATGCTGCCCAATATCATACCAACCCTATTCCATCGGAAGTTTGCCATAGATATCAAGGTATTTGGATCAACTGAGTTGGTCTGCCGAGAAGACTCATTATCACATGAGTCAGCAATGCTGTTCTGCTCAGTAAATAACAAAGTCTTTGGAAGATTAAGATAGTATACGGGTGAATTCTCCCAACAAATGGCAATGCCATGTACTTCATATGCAGTATTAGAATTCACTTCAGATCGTTTGTTGAAGTGAAGATCAAAATGGAACACTCTGACAGATTCCCAGAGACTCAAGAAAGCATCAAAATCAGAAGCACTGGCTATATGAATAGGACCCTTATCATTTGCATATTGCCTACCGCCGCTAGACGAAGCATCAGTCCTTTCCCATCTCTGTTCTTCTTCATTCAAAATTTCAACAGCGGTCATGCTTTCATGCTGATCTGAACAGGGACGCTGTGTATCTTTTACTGGCACAGAAGTTTGAACATTAGAAACCCCAGGCAAGGCATTAACTTCCTTTCCCATTGTAGGCATTCTCAAGCCAGTATCTGAAACTTTTTCTACCAGCCTCTCACCTAACGTTCCCAAGCTAATAGCTAATTTTTTATCTGGTGGTCTAGCATCAGTATTTGACGGGCCCTCATTCCCTTGTCTTTTAGCAAGCTCGGCATGAATTTGACTTGCCTGCCTAAGATTATTAGGAATGCTGATATCATTTCCTCTTTGTAAGGGAGGTGAAATTTTCTCCTTCACGGAGCCATCGGTGGTGGAAGATAAAAAGGGATGAGAGAGGTCGGGGACATTCATTCCAAGAGATTGGAAAGCTGAGAATGCTGCAGCTCTTGCCTCTTCAGCTTTATCAAGGACTATCTTTCTTGCACCATTCTTAATTTTCTTAGATATTCCCAAATGCACACGTCGTTGTGCTACATCTGAAACATTGTCAACTTTTAGAAACGATAAAAAATATGTACACCACTCAGATACGAAAAGAAGGATCCCAAAAACAGTCTCCTAAATTAAAAAGGAGAAAAAAAAACTATTTACTGGTGTCTGTTGAAGCGTTTCAATTTATAGAACCATATGCTATGGGAGTTATGCAAACAGAAGACAAACGAAGGCCTCCTCCCAACTACACTTGCAACAAATAATAATAATAATAATAACTAAAAAAAAATCGGAATAACCACAGGCCCACAGCACATTATTGTTCATAAGATGTTTGAGTAACTAGAGATTATCATCACTATATGCAAAAATGCAACCACCAAGTAGCAAATAAACTTTCATATGACTTTAATGAAAGTGTTCATATGTTTATGAGAGGCCGGTATATGTAAGCACTGAGCATGTCAATAAATAACAACACAGACCTGGATCTAGTTCCAAATCATTTTAAAAGAAAAGATAGATAAAAGGTAACAAAACAGATTGAAAGGGTGGGAAGACTGAAAAACAATGAGAGCAACAAAGGGATAAATAAGAGTAGATATAGCGAAGCGAACAGAAATAGAACCAAAATGAAAGCAAAGGCATATAAAGAAAAAGGAAAAGCAGTATTAAACAAAAAGCAAAACGAAAAATTTGAGAAAATAATCCAATGAAACACCAGACACTAAGCATTTCTGTACATCGAAAATATATTTATATCTCCTCTAATACCACTAAGTGAGCGATGAAGGATAAAGACCTCGATCAGATCACAGTCTTTAGCCTAACAACTCAGTAGAGCTTTACCTTGAGTAGTCCATGATGAAGATTCAAACAGAGCCTTAGATATTTCATTAACAGACGCCTCAGCAATTGCCAGCGGGGTACGCAAGCCAGCCTTGTATAATGCTCTTGCCCGGGAACCCTGAAAGCAACAATTCATGTAATTATTGGAGACTAAGAAATTAGCAGAATTATATTAATGATGTTAAAGACATGGCAGAAAGCTTGTTCAAAATGCAGACCAAAGCACTAATCTATAGGTGGACAGCACAAACTAATTGCCAGATCAATGTCAAAATCCACACCTTAACATAAGGAATAGTGGTCAGCTCTACTATCTCTGCTCTTACTCCAAACGAAACACGATTTTGGAATTTCGCAACCAAACCCTCAAGATCATGCCAACCAAGTCTCTCACAAAATAGAGAAACCATAGATGCAAATCTACCAGCATTCTCTTGTAAAGCCTGTACCATTCCTCGAGCCACCTTAAATGCTTCACACACTTGACCAACAGGCAGTTCCTGCAATCAACAAGAGAAAAGAAAACTCGTTTTCTTTAGTAAGCCCCTCGTGATAAGCCTGCAAACCAAGCGATTGAAAGTATAGTATGCGAAAAGTGGTAACAAGGTAAATTTCATACATACCATTTCGGCAACTTTCATTTAATAACTTCTATCGCAAAGAAGAGTACTAATTCAAAGCTATACACATAATGTCCGATGACAAATAATTAGCAGTACTATACGCAACACAAGCGATATGTGTTCAGGAAGCACCACAGAAAATACCAGAGAAAGACCATGTTAGCACAAACAGAATTATGACGAGCGAAAAGAGTTGTCAGAGAAAACAGAATGCAAATATACAATAATATACAATACCTGCACTAAACGCGACAAAATAAGGGCAACATAAAATCGCCGACATACACGGAGACTTTGATCATCAGATAGTGTACTGCATCTTGAGACCCCAAGTTGGCTATCAATTCGGCTATGTAATCCTTTCACAACATTTTTCGACCGACTTGCAACACGTAGAGGCGCACCATGGGCCATCCGCATCAAAAAAGGTTCAACAACTCCTACGCGATTGCCCACTGACTATACAACGAAAAGAACAGAACATGTAACACGGTTTACAATAGGCACGAAAAGGAAATAGAACCAAAATGGAATGTGACAATTGACCCAGGCCCATAACAATTAAAGTTACCTGATCTATGGAGGGCAACTGCATAAATCTTTCATAAAACAATTCCCAGTCTGGTTCAACTTCAACATTTATGGGTGTTGCTAGATAAACCAAGTGCAAATCAGATGCTAGCACAAACCCTTCCCTTGCACGTGAAAGATCATCCAGAACAATCTGCAAGAGAAAATATGAGCTCCTAAAAATTATAGCCCGGATGTGACTACGATTTGAAGAATATACAAATACACCGACAATGAAAAGAGAAGATAAACCGGTGTCCCAACTCCAGCCTCAATTTTTTAGAGTACCTCTGGAATTTACCCTGAACCGTAAATTACTAAATGTCCCTAGATCAAATTAATTATTGAAGCATACGAAGTACTAACAAGTGATTCTTCTGGAGAAAGAGAACTTCCAAAAGATGCTCGTCCCAACGGAGTGGTACTGTACAATTTGGTATCTTCATTCCACTCCAAGAACTTTCTGTGGCATAACCACCTGAGAGAATCTTGTGCTGATTTTACTACCTCTTCAAATGGTTTTGTAGAATTGAGGAGAGTACACCTCACATATCGATGAATATCATTAGCAGTCTGAACAATCCCACTAGCCACAACTTCCAAGATGGCATGAGTCATTCCATTTTTGTCTTCAGAAAGACAAGATTGCAATGGAGGGCAACAGTCATTCAGGAGAGCCTTTATTCGTTTGACCTCTTCAGGTCTGCAAATAAGTACCTGCCTCATAATCAAATGACTCGTCAGATGAAGTTCAGTCATAAACTACAAGGAGACCATCAAGTATCCATACTCAAGAATTCGACCTTTGGATAGTACAATATCACTAGACACTCCCTGTCCTCCAGAAATCCGAATTAAGCAGCTCTTGAACAACATAATAATGACTCACCAAATTAGTCCCTCTCTAATGGATCTAGACTCGTCAAATACAGCGCAACAAACAAAATATTTTACCCTAAAGTAGAGAAGACAAAAGAAAAGAAATGGAACATGTAACATACACTTTCTCCTTTTTCATCTATTCCGGTACGACCAGCCCTACCAGCCATCTGTCTGTACCTAGTTCCATCAAGAAAGTCACGGCCAATCTTGGGTTGTCGAAAGATGACTCTCCTAGCAGGCAGGTTAACACCAGCAGCCAAAGTAGATGTAGCTGTTAGGACACGAACTAATCCTTTACGATAACAAGTTTCAACGATTTCCCTCTCCTCCACCTGCATAGAGAAATACACACCTCTTTCAGAAACACGCCCACCTCAAAAGTAAGGATTTGGGGGGGGGGGGGGAGGCAACAATCAACATATCAAAGTTCATTTGGTTGACGCGGTAAAATGACTACCAAGGAGGAAATTTAAAATAAACAGGACCACAGTAACAAGAATATGCAAACATAACCAGCAGCCACACTTATAAACAGATGACTCTTCTAAGCAGCTTAGAGTATACCGTAAGGCCAGCATGATGATAGGCAACACCAGAAGGGAGAGTGTCCTCAAGCACAGGATCTAAGCCCACAGGACACCTACGTAAGGCATCAATGGCTGAGAAAACATCAGTAAATTCACTTTGCTCATCTTGGATTTTGGCTGAGAATTTCTTTAGATACATTGAGATATGCCTCGCAGTAGATTCACATCCTTTCCGACTTGAACAGAAAATGAGAACAGAATGACCATCTTGAACAACCTACAAACAAAGCAACCATATACAAGTTTCAATTGAATGCCAAAGAAAATAAAAGAGAGAGAGAAGGCCAAACAAGAATTAGATACCTCATTGCATAACTGAACGACATGATCTGGATCTTTTCCACCAAGATCTGCCAATTTAGGGATTGTTCTAATAACTTCCATCCTTTTGTCATATATAGTGTTACCCACTTTAACATATTCCTCCAACGGAACTGGTCGAAATTCGGTCTGGTATAATGCTGCCTACACAAAACCGTAGGGTTCAACAGGAAAGCAAGTAGATGTGAGAAAAGTACCAACAACATCCAGTAAAATGCCAAGGACAGGGGTATGAAGTGTGTTCTAGAGCCCTAAGATGGTGCATACTACTGAGTAGCACAAGTATTCAATGATGTTTTGGTAGTACTAATTGCTTCTGTCACAGCTGCAGGACAACAAGAGTTTCTGTTGCCAGTGTCAATAGCAGGGACAAATAAAGATGCATATAAGTTATAACTTACATGTAGCCAATCAGCAACTGCTCCGACATTTGGCATCGTAGCACTCATCCCAACAATTTGCAGACCATGAGCTACATCACCCTTGCCACTGCTTGAAGATGAACTTTCTCCGCCAGATGATTCACCATTACCTTCTCCAGCTGCATAACGAAGCTTTGTCAACAGAAGCTCTAAAAGATAGCCTCTATTGGGATCAGCAACCTAACAGCAAAAGGAGAAGTCTTCAGCGTTATGGGATAGAAAACAAACTTGTGTCATGTAGATCAGAGTTCAGAGTCAATGAGATGCTTACCATGTGTAACTCATCAATCACAATTATTCCAACCTCTGACAGTCTGTCTTCCTCGAGCAATCTGTTAACCAAGGAGTTCGCCTTCTCTATCGTACAGACAGCTACAGATGTATTTTTTGGGAGTGTCCCACCACCTTGGTTTCCGTAGTAGCTACGAACATGCTTGCCAAGAGGTTCCAAAATGCCCTCCAAATGTTCTGCCTGCAGACAACATCATCATTCACACCAAAAAGACACAAGGATAGGACACCTGGTGCTGTCAGAGAACTAGACAAAAAGCTAGATAGAAGAGGTGAGAATTTACCTTTTCAACACAGATTGAAACATAAGGGAGCACTAGTAAGGCCATTTTTCCAGATTCAATAACTCGTCGCAGCATCAGGATCTCAGCAACAAAACTCTTGCCAGCACTGTCACAGGGGGTTAATTATATTAAAAATGCACAAATGAATGACGCTAATAAGGAACCCAAAATATATAGCACGGTTATAAGACGTAGTGATCAAAATTGCAATAACTTAGATACTAGCAAAATAAACAGAAGGCCAAAAGCTGAGCAACAGGAAATGTAACTTCTATATATCTTCCAACAAAATAGAAGTTAACACATACAACAAAGAAAACATGTCTGGCACTCTGACAGAGCAAATAGAAGATCAAAGAGCTTCACTATGCAAGCAAACAGGAAACCACCTAAGGTAATTTGAGAAGAAGTAGCTAAGTAAGTATGTTATCACAGGACCAAGGACGAAGATCCCTAGTAGGGGGACTTTCTGGGAGTTGAGCAGAGTTATATTGACAGAGAAGAACCCCAAAACCATGTTGAGTGTTTTCCAAATCATATCTAAAGAATCTTCTTGCAAAGGGAAGGTAATTTCCATCTTTTCTTTTGATAATACCACTGGGACTTCTTTCGTGCTCACTCATGAAAGATGCGTTCAATTAGCAATGATGAATTGCTCCATCAGTTTCACGATATTAACTTCATCTGATAAGTCAATTGTTGCTTTGTCTAGGTCAATAAATCTGCTTATCCAAGTCATTCTTATGGATCCACTGGACCTGAAGCTTCTCAAGCCCCCAAGCATTTATTTTATTAGTCAGCAACGCATTTTTCTCGAATTAATGAGCATATATACCTTGTAGATGCACAGTATACCAGATTTCTCTTCTGCAGAACGCCATCAACTTGGAGACAATCAACCTGAAAAATGCAGCAGGTGAGACCGGATGATCATGCGATCTGTCAGAAATTTAATAAAAAGGACCAATTTCTACGGGATCACGAAACGACCAGCCACCCCGACCTAATTCATGATTACTATCTATGAATTATCAATTACAATGGGATTTTAAAAAACTAATAGCAATTTCACAAAACCAATTGTCATAAACAGAAGCATGACAGAGAGAATGGTAAATGGTGCATATAAAGCCAAGGTCTTGACTCAATTAAGCAACAATTTCAACATTAATTATGTCTTTTTAATGTCTTTTCTTATAGACTCCAAATCAACATATGTTCCTAACATTTCGAGATTTACATAAGATATAAAGGTAAAAGCAAAAGACAATTTTCCCAAGTCATCTATTCTGCAAAAGTATAGAAGTAAACAAAGAAACCATAAGAAACCTACCTGCCAAGGATAAAGTTTTGCAATTCCTCGGTGTTTATAGATGTTACAAATAGAAGGGGGAAGCCAATTGTTGAGGTCTAACCGATCTTCCAACGGCATGGAACTTGAAGGGGTACATGCTCCTTCAGAGATACGAGAAGCTACAATGCTCATATTTTCCTTATTTGGTGAATCATATGTCATTCTGCCATTATACTGACTAATTAAATTGTGTTTCCTATCTGCTGTTCCGGAGACAGAAGCGATTCCCTGTAGATTATCCTCCACTGTATGAACCAGAGCTCCAATGGCATGTGGGACAGCGCTTCTAATTAGTAGCCCCTTTTCATCCGAACAGCTGAACTTTGAGCTTTCAGTACCAGTTTTACGGTCTTCATTGTTAACTGAACAAAAACGACGTGCCTCATAGCTTTTAGCTTCACACGAAAAATCAAAATGTTTGACAGGCATTGGTGATGCTTTTTTATCCAAAGTACTTTTTTCTTGCGATGGACGATTTAATTCAGTCTGCCTAAGAAAGCTAGCACCTTTATCGACAACTCCATTCAAATTCTCATTAAAGCTTCCTTTACTAAAATTGTGGGAGCTTCCTCCATCTGGTATCAGGACAACTCCTGCAACTTCCTTACCCTTTTGAGCAGACAATCCTTCAGCAAATTGAATCGCCTCGTTCCAGAAATCTTCTCCTGGTGAAAATATAGAACTTCCACGAGTCGATACAGGAGTTTCACGAGCAGCATTTCTACACGATGGAGCAGGTGTGGAACACTCAGAAGCCGATGCTTTTGAGTTAACTGTGCTACTGCATTTTCTTAAGCCCACTAGCTGCTTAGAGAAATAGTCGCAGTCAGGTCACCAGAGAAAGAACACAATGACCAGGTTATCTGTTAACAATTGCATCCACACAAACTTACTTCTTTAGAAGAGCTGGTAACTTTCTCTGTGTCTTCAGCAACAGAGTTACATGGCGCAATATTACAAGTCTGCTTATCACAGCTAGGCGTCTTAGATTCCGGCTGTGAGTTTTGTTGGTCACCAGTACAGTGTCTTTTCCTAGTACCTTCAGCAACGAGTACCGAGGGACTCCCATGTCTTTTCTGTCCACTTGTTTTTTGCTCCACGACAGAACTTGAATTATTCCCTCTGTACATGATGCACATCAGCAAATGATAAAACTAGACCACGGATACTAGCTATCTGTACCCTTCATTATGATACAATTGTCTAATCTCCATAGGCATATGATTAACACTTTCTTAACTTACAACAAACATACAGCAAGAAAGCAAGGCATAAAAGCCTCCAACACGAAAGAATCTCAGGCAATCAAATCCACAAAGAAAAACCATCAAAAGGCAATACAGATGAGCAAACAGTAGACTAAGTATTTGCATTCAAATTACGAAATTTCTCAGCAACAGAGATCAATAAAATATGAAAAATAACTTTAGTTTCTAACCAGCTACGCAAGAGTGGAGCATGATTTAATTACCCGCAATACATGTACACGAAATCCATGGCAGACTGCTTGACCTCCAGTATCTTACGGTCCAAAACCGCGTCTGGATCATCCCTCCCATCCGCCTCAACATCACCACTTCCGGCCTCAACCCCAACTCCTGGGACTGCTCCTGATATATCTAAACCCCGAAAATCCTCGTTATTCGACAAAGCGGGTTCCTTAAATTCATTCTTGGCAGGCAAATCAATAGCCATTGACAGGCTCCTTCTAACAGTTGAAGACCCATCATTCTGTGAATTCACTAAGAAGCTATCCAACGACCCTTTCGCACTGGGTGACGATTTCTTGGCACTCTTTGGCGACAAAACCCTCTTCTTCTTCGACGCAAAGAACTATACAATCAAACCCAATTCATCAAAATTCAAAAAATTGGGCATCATCCAATTTAATCAAATTACTATAAAAAAATAAAATAAAAAATCCAATCTTGATAAATTACAATACCACAAAAAAAATAACCCCATTTCCGCATTGAGACTATATTCCTCCTTACGCAACATAAACTTACACAATTCGATTGAATAACAAGATTACGAATTAAATTCAAAATACCCAGATTGATAAAACTACTAAAAAGTTCAAAATTTCATCATATAATAACTAAATTAACGATTAATTACATTCCTAACGATAAGAATTGTGAGATTTGAAGTAATTGGAAGTGAAGAGAATCATATTGGAGGAGAGAGAAAGAGAAACCTGGTCAATGCGGGCGCGGGGAATGCCGGAATCCATTGAATTGACGGGAACTTCAGGTTTAATCGGAACCCTAATTGAAGCGCGGAAATTTTCTGGAAAATGTTGGGGGAAAGAGTGATGAAGAAGTTGTTTGAACTTCAAAATGGTGGAAAGACCGCCATGCTAAACAAACACTGAAAGATGCCTTTGTGAAGGAGTCAACTAGACTTTGAAACAACAGCTAGATACTCTTACCATGGTTACATACTTACATCGGTCTTTAAGAGAGTTATCGAGTTCGAACCTTTGGTTGTCTCGTCGTTGTAATAATCGTAGGTGAGATGACCGGATATTGACTATTGAGTCACGGCCTGACTCATCAGATTTGATCGAAGAGCAGATTCGGACTAGTTGGCTGCAACACTGAATAAGATATAACAAATGAACGGTGCATAGAAATCCAATTAAAACAACAAAACAAAACGAGGAGATCTCTTTAGGCGTGACTTGTTTTTTTTTTTTTTGGTACAAAGGACCAGCATTAGCTGCGGGGGTGGGGGTATGAGGATTTAAACACGAGATAACCCAGACAGGTTGATTTTTTAACCAATAGACCAACATTAATCCTCTTTCCACAATGGTGTGGCAAAACCTCCAAGGGCAAGGGCATGAGCAATTAAAAAAAGGGAAAATAAAAAAATTTGAGGCAATTGGGGCAAGCAAGAGGCGTTTCTTGCCTTTGGGATTAACCTAGGGCATTGGGTGGGAAGGGAGGGAGAGAAAAAAAAAAATCATACTTTGGTACACATTGAAACGGTTATTTCTATATCATAAAATTTTCAAAAAATATAAAAAAACACACCAACGTCTATGTTTTTTCGTCCTCTATAAATAGAGACCACATTTGATATACTTTGGTATACATTTTCATTTTGTCTATTTCTCATACATACCTCATATTAATAAAAATGTGCTAATACCTTAGGGTAAGGTAGGGCACCAATGTGACCTACCATGGCATTGCCCTAGGGCAAAGTAATAAAAAATCGGTTTTTGGTGTGTTGCCCTAGGGCGGGCAAGGGCACCATTGCGGGTAGCCTTAGGTGTGACTTGTGAGGTTAGTATATTTCTAAACAAAATGGTCTTCTATCGATATAGAGTATAATTGTATAAACAAAGTATGTGTATGCTAATATACTAAAAGAAAATTCTTTTGTAATAAGTATAACTTGTAAGAATTTTCAACATTGAGTGATTTTTGTGGAATGTGAGATTTAATGGTTTTAGCAATGACACATGACGACACAACGAATCTATACTCGTTATTTATAAAAGGTCAATTTCTTGGTTTGACTTTCATGTCCTGAGAATGGAGGTTGAAACATATGCCATGAAGATTTGAAGACAATTTAACTACTACGTGATCTTGATTAGTCTAACTGCATGATCTTAATTAATCTAGCTAATGTATACTTCATTGACAAGGACATGCACCAACAAGCAAGGAACTCCGAACTATTATGCCAAAAGGTTGTTAATCTATCTTTGAAAACACCCAAAAGGTGTAAATGATTAATTCGCACATATTAAAGATGGTATAGTTTAGGTACAAGAATGAAATTTGACAATCGAAGTCTATCAAAACCGCATTAAGATTTCAGGTTTAATCTCATACATATAACTATGTAAGTTTGATCATTCATTACAATATTAAAGATAATAATGCTCGTATTCATCAATCATATTAAGTCCAAATCTCCCCCCCCCCCCAAAAAAAAAAAAGTGATTATGAGTCCGATCAATGTGGTTATAGGCTTATAGCATCGGGTTTGTTGTTTGCATTAGCCTTCTGTATCACGTGACCATGTCAACTTCGTATGTATTCATGCTCCAATGGCTACGAGACACATCTTATCTCTATACTCTTCTTTCATGTTGATCAGGAGTATCTCACGTCGATAGTATGAACAATCTCTCTTTCTTGAGGTACAAATGTTCGATTCAATAAAAGTTACTCCCTATGTCTTAGTTCTATACTTTTCTTTCTAGTATTGATCAGGAGTATCTCACGTCGACAGTATGAGCAATTTCTCTCGAGTTACTAAAGTCTAATTCAATACAGTTTACTTAAACCTTTTGCTCAATTCGCAAACGTAAAGTTTCAAATTCATGAAACCCACATCCTTATCAGAACCCCCTACAACACACTCGTACACACATATTGCCAAAATGCCAACATTAGTGGTGTGCCCTGTGTGACAATGTCCCTCTGAAAACAAACACCCATCATTTCATCCCCTTTTTCCACAGTAACAAATTATATTTTCGGTCAAAAGATCAGACCCCCAAACATCATTAACCTTACTTAATTACTCCAAAACTCCATTATTATAATACAACCAAGATCTCTCATGTTAATAGACCCTCTTACGACATCGTATTACATCAAAAAATGTGTACGTTAGCAATTTAAATCTCTTCCTGAAAAGGACACTTATTAGCCTAATAAATGCGACTCGAAAAAAAAAAAACCTTGATTTTGTCACATTTTCAGCGCGTGTCTTTCCTCACAGAGTTTCTCAAAACCAATCACAGTAATTGGGTAAATAGTGTCAATCACAGACTGAAAATAAATCTCAGCCACACATCTCCTTTTGTTTTTTTTTTTCCCAGATTTCCAAGTCCTAAATTGCAACTACCCGACCCCCTTTCCCTCTCATCTCACCCTCTCACCGTGACCTTACCCCCATGTCCACGGCGCCGGGAAGTGGGACCCTAATCCCGTTTTCCGGCTACTTAAGGGAGTCTCACCCCATAGGGGTTGACCACACCCACTCAAATACCCCACTCTCATAGGGTGTCCTTTTGTCCTCACCGGCGAAGCCGGTGGTGCGTCACCGGAGTAAAGGTAGTCGCCGGCCGTGGGAGCTGGGTTGGGTGGGAGTCCGGTGATGTGCGAGTGATTGTGGGCTGTGCACGGTTGTCGGGTGTGGGCTTGTTTTGTTTTGGGTGGAAAATGGACGATTTTGCCCCTGTGATTGGGTCCATACACCCAATCACGGTGATTGGTTTATCAGCACTCTTTCCTCACACACTCTGCACCGCTTTCCCAACTCTCACCATTTTCAGAGCTCTTTGTCAGTGTACTCTGCCCCCACCCTCTCTCTCTCTCCTCTTAAATCTTCATCTTCAAGCTTCAACACTTGAACAAGCTGTTATTTATTTACCCCTTTGTTTATTTATGGCAGTAAAAATTGAGTGAGTAAATATTAAGTTAAGTTTGAAGTGAAGTATTTTCTATTTCTATTTTTCTGGGTTTTCACTCAATTTCTGTATTTTTTTTTCTGTACAATTTGTTTGTTTACCTCTCTACAAAATCTCAGTGAACCTCAAATAACCGTTTTCTCCCCCAAAAATCTGCTCTTTTTACCCCAGAAATTCATCGATTTTTTATTGGGTTTTTACTCAAATCTGCTCAAAAATTTCCAACTTTTTACCAGTTTTCAGTGATTATGCGTAAAAACCCATCAGTAAGTAGTCTAATTACAACATTTTCTTATCTGGGTATCATCTCAATCTCTCAAAAAATTCCTAATTATTTTTAAAAGAAGGGTTTTTTTTTTTTCACCCAAAATTTCCAAAATTTCACCTGGTGTATGTTAGTCAAAAAGTTGCCACCTTTTTGCAAAGATTTAACTCCCATTTGCAAGAAAGTACTCAACTTTCTCAGTAATGTCACTCCAAACTCTCATTTTTTCACCCCAAAAACCCTCTAATTTAACCTAAATTAGCAAAAAATTTCTGCTTAGAACCCTCACATTTCAGCCAAATTAGCTAAAAAATCTCAATTGGGTCACTCCAGAATCTCATCTTTTGAGCTTAGTACCTCACATTGTTGAGTAAACACCAATTTTCCTCATCTGGGTCACTGTAATAGCCTCACATTTTACCCAAAGAGGAAACTTGTTCATCAATCTACAAAATGGGGTGCGCACAATCAAGGATAGATAACGAAGAGTCCGTGTCGAGGTGCAAAGATCGCAGAATCTTAATGAAAGAAGCGTTATTAGCACGGAGCGCATTTGCGGTCGGACACTCGGCGTACGCCATTGCCTTGAAGAACGCCGGGTCCGCCCTGAGTGACTACGGACACGGCGAGGCTCCTATTGATCCTGACACGGTTCCCGTGTCCGCACCTCCTCCCGTGTCCGTGCCTGAACCCCCGCCACCCCCTCCTCCTCAGGACCCCCTTCCTCCACCTCCACCTCCTCTGCCTAGCTTTTCGCCTTCGCCGCTTCAGCCTCTCCAGCGTTCCGTGACAATGCCGGAGTTTGCGGTGTCGAAACGGGGCGTTTCGAGAATGGAATCGTTGAATGAGCCTGAGGAGGAGGAGGAGGAGGAAGGGAGGGAGGGTGGGAGGAGGGAGAATGAGGGGAGTGGGGATGGTGGCGTGAATGAGAAGTTTGAGACGAGGGAGGAGGATAGTAGTGTAAAAGGTATGGCTTGGGATTATTTCTTCATGTCTGAAAATATGCAAAGTTCAGGGTTAGGTGAGATTGATGAGGAATATGATGAAGAAGAAGATGAGGATGATGATGAAGATGAGGATGATCATGATCATTTGGGGCATAGTGAGTTGCGTAATGAGGAAGTTGAGTTTAAGACACCGGAAAAGGTGGCCCCGGTGGAGGGTATGATGGGGATGGAGACTCCTTCTCCACCGCCCGATGTCGGGTTTAGGCACTTTGTGCATTCTAATACTGCCCCTCCTGATATGGGGAGGGTTAGTGTTAGTAATAATAAGGTGGAGAGTGGTAATGTGAGTAGTAATAAGGTTAATGTGATGAAAGTGTTGGAAGAGATTGATGATTATTTTCTTAAGGCTTCAGAGTGTGCTCAAGAAGTTACCAAGGTGTTGGAGGCTCATAAATTCCAGTATCATTCAACTTATGCTGATAATAGAGGTTTGATTCTTCTCCTTTTTGTTCAGAATCTTTTGTTGTTTTTAAATTTTAATGCTGTTGTTTATATCAATTTGGAGAATGTGGTTGTTTATGCTGTGGACCCCTCACCCCTGTTATGGCTTTTTTTATGTCATGCTTTTTGAGTAATATATTGTGTAGATGAATGTCAAATGGTGACTCTTGACTCATGCTGTGAGAGTGCAATCGTGATGTTTTCAGTAGTGATTTATGGAGTTACTGCATTCTCTAGATCATTGCTGTTGAATGTATGTTGCGCGCATATAAACAGGCAACATTACATGAAGTACTGATGACATGTGACCATAACAGACCAAGCTCCCATCGAAGATATCCATATTGCATGATAGATAGTATACACCTAGCTCTGAGACATGAACGCATGAAATCAGAATGAAAGAACAGACAGTAAGATCATTACACCAGAATGAAGGCTTTTGCTAGCATATATACATACATAATTTCCATTACCGTCAAACCAATACCCAATATAATCTTTCCAAGATTTTTCTTCACTTCAAACTTACCCTTCTTTGCTTGAGTAGCTTGTCCTCTGAAAGAATGCAGGTCATTATAGTCACCTACGCTGGCCAATTTTCCATTGATGTACAACCCCAAGAATCTATTCTTGAGATCAAGCAAAAGATCTCAAACACACTAGGCATTCCAGTTGTTTCACAAACACTCGATGTGCTTGGCTTAGAATTATTTGATGGCTTAGACTTGGGTGATTATCCTATAGTTTCTGAAGGCACGGAAATAGATCTCTTTATCAACTCTGCTTACTGTGATACGCCTTCTATGGAACTTCAGCAGGGTCACAACAATAAGGTCCTTGTCACCATTAAATTTTCTTCACGGCAAATTAATGTGGAGGTGGATGTCACAGAAACTGTGAAAAGCTTGAAAGAAAAGATCCACATTGTTGATGGTACTCCTATCAAGAGGATGTCTCTATACACTTCAGGTGTAGAAATGGATGAAGAGTTTCGCTTTCTGAGGGAGTATGGTATACAGGAGTTTTCAGAGATCTCAGTGTTCCTCAAGAGTATGAACAGAGTTAAGGCAGAACCTCCCACTAGGAGGCTAAGCATGGTGATACAAACTTCAACAAGTCTGCTTAACGCGGCGAGCATACCATTGGAGATGAAGGACTCCTGCACTGTGAATGAAATGAGACAACTGTTGCTAAACAGAAAAGTTCTACCTGTGGATGAGTATATCTTCATTCATAAGCAAAGGATTATGCGTGACAATTGTAGTCTACGCTGGCATGGTGTTGAGAATGGGGACTGTCTTTTTGTTTTTAAAGGAACAGTGAGTAAAGATGGACGTTAATTAAGAGTGTCTGACATTCATGTCTGGTCTAGAACTATAGTAGTATTGTGCAAGAGTGGGGGTGCTTAGGTTGTTTCGTTTCCTATATGAAGTGCTAGCCAGGATTTTTCATTTGGATGATGTTAAGATTTTCTTTTTGGTGATTTGAATAAATACCATATATGCTTTGGCCAATGAGATATTATAATAGATTGGGATATTTTTTATTATATTAATCTACGTTAGTCGGTGGCATTTTGCCACTCTAGGAAATAGAATTCTGTGATTCTTTGCAGTTATTTTATGGTTAGCTAGGGGTGTTATTATTATGATTATGTGTAGACAGTTTTTTTTTTTAATTTTATTATTATTAGCAATTGAAGATGAGGTTCGGGGTTTTCGGTAAAAAAGAAGAAGTTAGGGAGTGTTATGTTTGATCCTCCGTGTCAAACGATTATCAAAGCAGCTGACGTCATCATGAGGATGCTGTGCACATTACATGCAAATTCACTGTTACATTTTCTGCCCCAAGTAAATTGATGAAAGGGCCACCCTTATGATAAATATCGAAAGTGATCGTATGTTCTGCCTTTAACCTAAACTGTACCATTTTTAGTTGATGCGATGCCATGTTCATGCGCTTTTATATTCTGTAGGTGCGACATGCACAGAGTTGATATCTGTAGAGTAGTGGTAACTAGCATGTGTCTCATATTTTCTACATGGCATTTTGGAGACAGAATGAGGTAAGTTTTATGTAGTATATTTGGCCCAGTAAACCCTCAGAAGTCTTAATACTTATGCTTATGTGTAATCGAAAAGAAATAATAAATAGCTGCGACCTGGAACGTGCGATGTTATAGTGTTCTGCCTCTGTTGCTACTCCTATGGATGAGTGCCAATTACTGCACTATTGGAAGTCTTAAGATTCCTGGAGCTCTCTCTCTCCCTTTTCTTTTGGGTGAAGTGTCCTAGTTTATGGAAGTTGTATTTGCCAATTTAGGACTGAGTACTGACAGCTTGTGAACTCCACAAGCTTTACCTTTACTGGCAACCCTGTTCACCCCCCCTCCCTCTCTCCCCCCTGGCACTGAAGATTTGATGGTGGATTTGTTAGCGTAAAGGACAAAAATTGTCTTTTTTCCTGATAGCAGCATTCTGAGATAACCTGGTGCACATGAAGATATCTCCTAGACTTCAGCAATAGTAAAGTTTCTTGATTTGGTGTTAAAATATACCATGCCTTGTTGTTATTGAACATAACTTCAATGCCTGAACCAGGTTTGTTGTCTCATTAGGTACATTATTCTGTTAAAATTTGAAGCAACTCATGTTTGATGAGAATTTTCTACTTTATACTGGACCTACTTACCCTTTGAGGCGTTGGGGTAATAATGATGTAGACCTACTGATTTACTCTCTCTCTCTTTTTTTATTTTTTATTTTTATTTTTATTTTTTTGTGATTACAAGTCTTACAACTGATCAACTTATTGTTGTGATAATGAATCGAATTGGATTTGTCAATTGTAGTGCCTGTTGATCATGCTGCTAGAGTTATGCGTGTCATTACATGGAATAAGGCGTTAAGTAGCATGCCTGAGGGCGGGAAAGATGACTCTGAAGACACCGAGACACTTGCTACTGTACTTGATAAATTGATGGCGTGGGAGAAAAAGCTTTACGAAGAAGTTAAGGTATGTTATGTCAATTTAATTTGCGGACTTGTTTAATCTTACCTATCATGTCATAATTCATGCAAAGTGGTTAGAGACTAGTAGTACACTAGCACCTTTCTCTTCCAGAAGATATATTGGACTTTATTGCTGACATGTCTATAAAGCAACCAAGAACTGATTGATGTTGACATAAATTATGCTGGTAGCTATAGTAATAGTAACGAATCTCTACCAACTGAAATTTGAAGCTGGCTATCTACTACTGGACTATGTCCTCTTTTAATTAGGTTGGAAAATAGGAATAAAGTCGAAGAAAACTTAAAAAGAATTGAAAAGATGCTTTGATTCTGAAGGTGTGTACCTTACTTTGTCGTAGAGTTTGTTATGACTTGGGGTGATCGGGGAAAAAAAATGCTTAAAAGTTGCTAAAAGGCTATGCGGCGCTTTTTATGAGATTTATAGTTGAACAAATATATCGATGATTCAGAGCTTGCTGTATAAACTTCTAGATTTTTCTGCAAAGGAAACTTTAGGTGGGTGAGTTGATGACGAGAAAAATGTTTTCAAGGGTCTATGATGCTTCTTATATCACAATCCATGTCTGGAATGCTTCTAGGTCTGCCGGTGATTGAATTTACTTACCATACAAGATAGATATGTTAAACCTTAATAAATTGGGGAATCATCATGCTATGTAAGCCTTGGAAGGTTGTTTCCGAATTCAATGGTGATACGTGATAACACCGTCTGGACAACATTGACTGGTTGATATATTCATGTGTTGGATTGATTGCTACTCTAAGAGCATTGTGAGAAGCTCTCATGAGATATGAAGCTAGTTTTAACTAAATTTTACCTTCCTAATCATACTGGGAAATTTCACTAGAGCTATAGGAGGAAGTAGTAAACACTAAACAGATGCTTCAAAACTATTATTCAATCTATTGCATGTATAATGTAGCTCCATACCTACAGTAACAAGGCTACTCCAAGTTAGCGAATTAGAAATTGACAATCAGATTTTCTGTCCTTTCGACAACACATAGTTTGAAGTAGTCTACTGAGATCAGGACTGTGCTGCACTAAGTCGAAGTTTCTACTGTCCCGAAAAATGCAAGGTAGGTGACCTGAAAAATAATTCTGTGGAAGTTTTTTACTTCACCGGAATAACAAATTTCGTCAACCATCCACGATGAATTGAATCAAGTGAATAGGCATGTGGTTTATGCGACTTTTGGGAGTTCGCTTCAAATTTCAGCAATGGTGATGTGATCTGAGTATTTGTGTTTTTTTTTTTTTTTTTTTGTAATTGTAGGCTGGTGAGCTGATGAAGCAGGAGTACCAGAGGAAGGTTGGATTGCTTAATAAACAGAAGAAACGTGGTGCGAGTGCTGAGTCACTGGAGAAGACTAAGGCAGCCGTTAGTCATCTACACACCCGATACATAGTTGACATGCAGTCTATGGACTCAACTGTAGCAGAAGTTAATGATTTGCGAGATAAGCAGTTGTACCCTAAACTTGTCGAATTAATTAATGGGTAAGTTTCTACTTGCCATTTCGTAGGGTATTTTCTGTCTTAGTCTTAAACAATGCATGAGGCCATGAATTTGCTGCCCCTGTTTCAACCTTTCCTATAGCCCAAATTCATAACTCTTTGATGGTTCGTCGATATTAGTTTCGTCTTCCTTTCCTTTTATAGGCCACACAACTGGTGCCAATTTCATATGCATAACAAATTTGAGATGTTCTATCGAATCAGTTTTTTTACCGATGTTCTATTGAATCTAAGCATATTAAGGAATTATAAAAGCTGGTCCCTTTTTTATCTGAGTAGTCTTTTAGACTGTTTCCCCCCTCCCTCCCTGGTGCCTCCAGCTTAGATGCCTACAACGAATCTCTGATTTGGTTAAATAATCTCCAGATGCATAATATATTTTACATCTCCTTACCATAAGTATCTTGTAGTGTACCTGGTAGCTATGTTACTCCGACACTTCATTTTACCTCACGTACCCGTGTCGGACACTCGACACTCAAAAATGGGTATGACACTTGGATCCTTCATTTTAGGCAAAAAAACAAGCGGTTATTTCATAAAATAGCCGAGTCCGACACTTGGATCCATACCCGTACACGACACTCGTACCCGAGTCTGAGTAACATAGCCTGGTAGTCCTCAAAATTTGTTTCCTTTCCTATCTGAGCATGGAATTGTTGTCTACACGAATTTGCTTATCTCTCCTCACTCCAAATCAGAGCATCTATTATCTTATGAAACTTGATGGATTATATCAACGTGGTGTAGATGAAGTTCCTTTAATTTGTCACACCATTATATGAAGTGCCTTTGTAGGCCATGGTTTTTTTTTTTTTGCCCCCCTGTGTGTGTTGACCTCATGCTTGCCCATTCTAGCAATCAAATGTATTGAAATGTAGACAATGCGTGCTGCAAATTTCGTTTTCTGTAATCTATCTACTATCACAGGGAACTGTACCCAACTAGATATAACTAATGTTCATTACGTAGGGCCAATGATTACCGATCCCAGCACTTGGCATTTCTCTAAGCTAATTCATACCTAATGTTCTGAAATGCCGACTAAACTTTCTGGGATGTTGATTTGATTTCACATGGCTTGTTCTTCCTGTATGGGAACTCAAGGAGTGATTGGGTTGGGTTGGTACATTGTGAATCGCCTTGGGCATGGTTTACACCAATTAGGATTAAAAACAAAAGAGCTCTGCTCCCTTGCAAATATTCTGTGGACCTGTTTCACTCGATAATGAGCTGATATGAGTTCTGATCGTGTTTGATGCAGAATGGCAAAGATGTGGGAGAACATCAGTGTGCACCACGACACTCAGTTTCAGGTTTCTACAGAACTCAAGTCACTTGAGGTGATGCTCGCTCCCAGAGAAACAACAAGGCCCCATCACCAATGCACAATCCAACTCGCAAATGTTATTCAACAATGGCTTGAACAATTTGAGAATATGGTGAACCAGCAGAAACTGTATGTTCGATGTCTCCACAGCTGGTTGAAGCTGAACCTCATCCCAATAGAAAGTAGCCTTAAGGAGAAAGTTTCTTCTCCACCCCGTGCCAAGAACCCTCCAATACAATCCCTCATCCAGGCATGGCATGATTCCCTAGAGAAGCTCCCAGACGAGGTGACTAAAACCGCCATTTCGTCCTTTGGTGCTGTGATCAAGACCATCATATTGCACCAAGACGAGGAGATGAAGTCAAAGCAAACATGCGAGGAGACAAGGAGGGAATTTCTAAGGAAGAATCAGGCTTTTGACGACTGGTACCAGAAGTACATCCAGCGGAAGGGACCAGAGGCTTTGGATCCTGATAGAGGAGAAGACGGGGCTGGTAAGGATCCCATATCAGAGAGACAGTTTGTGGTGAACAGCTTAAAGAAGAGGTTGGACGAGGAGGTGGAGAAGCATCAACGGCAATGTGTTCAAGTGAGAGAGAAGTCTCTTGGGACCCTTAAAACTCGACTCCCTGAGCTTTTCCGGGCCTTGTCAGAATATTCTCATGCCTGCTGCGACTCTTACAATAAACTGAGGGCAATTGTGTCATCACAAAGTTCCAATGGGGTTCCTTCGTGAAAATTGAACCTTTTGTAAGATGTATAATCTGTGCTCATGTAAGTCGAGTTAAGCTGCTAGTTTGAGCTTCGTTCATGATACGGTTTGGCTCCAACAAGTTAATCTATGCTGCCTAAGTTTATTATTCAGTACAAGTCTTGCTTAAACCTTACGCAAAATCACTAAATTCTGAATATTTTTGCACCTGAAACTTATCGCCCTGCCATCTTACTAAAATACCCTTAGCTACCATGACGTCTGGTCACCCCTGCCCAGTGCCCACCCAAAGATCCCCCTCGGCCATTGACTGACCTTGCCATGTCTACTACTGCAGTGCGACACAAGCACCGTATGTGATTCCATATTTCCATGCGTAGAGGACTAGAGGTGTTAATATTGTGGGAGATTGATGCCAAATTCATGAAGACCGTCGGAAAATCTGCCGTTATTTAACTGTTCTGCTACATCATTGTCAGGGGCCATATCCCGCCGATCTCTTTATTACACTAAGACTTGCCAGAGCAGCTGCATATCCTCCTCTGTTCTCCTGGGGTTGCTTAAGCTGCAGATCGAGATCGTCGACTCTTCTATCTCTACGAGATTAGTTGTATGTGCTTGACCCTGACCCGTTCTGTTGGTCAGGTATAGTGTTAACGTGGAGTTGAGTATTTATTGTTACCTCTGAATCATAAATTCCTCAATGTTAATGAGTACCTGATCTGCATAAACTCGTCAAGGTTCGGATAAATAGAAAAGTGTCATAATCGTAAAACTTTTCTGCTCTTTCTGTTATCTGCCTTTTTCGGAGTTCATTTGATGGCTTGGAATACATACAACTATAGAAGGCAGTACAATATCAGCGGCAGTAACTCTGACAGAAAGTCTTTCTTCGCTGGAGTTGATTTCTTTGAAAACACAATATCAGTTTGTATTTAACTGAGATAAGAGTTTACAAAGGATGAAATCAGAGATAGGCAAAAGATTGACAGAAACGCATCTTCACAGTAAACTTCCGCTATTCCTATAAACAACAATTCCGAACATGTGCACCAACTATACAATTTTCACAGAATAGCACTTGGGGACAACATTTTTGTCCACGTGTTGCTTGACAGGGGACGACGTGTGCCTAATCCGATTGTATGAGTCAATGCCTCGTACAAGTCCAAGTACGCATACGGGAAAACACGCAACAACATTCCTTCGACGTCACTTTGATCCATAATCTGCAATAAAAGAAGCTAACATTGTAACTTGTAGGTTTAAAATTCAGATTAGAAGCTAACATTGTAACTGGTAAAAAGGATAATAATTCTGGGAACAGGCAACAATTCTGGAGATATGAGGGACAATTCTGGAAAGTGGATGGGGAATACTAGCCCTGATCCAATTGTTGAGAACAATGTACCCACTAATCCTAAGAAGCCTGGAACAAAGTAGCTAAATCTCAACCTGGTATGAGTCTTTACTTTTGTGAAGAGAGTACGCTTAGAGGGGAGATTGTTAATGTCGATGAAGACATTCAGGATGAACTACTGCTCTGGCGCTTCACACTAGTCAAAAATGTCATAGGAGCCAAACCAAAACTCAAGCAGATGCAGGAATTCACAGACAAATATTGGAACCATGTCAGGTTATCAGTACGGTACTATAAGAAAGGATGGTTCGCCTTCAGGTTTGGTTGCAAGGAGGATATGGATGAGGTTCTAAAAGGCAGACCATGGTTGATAGGAGGAGTCTTTGATACTGAAACAATGGGATCCCAAATGCTCGCAGGAGCTAGACAGAGTATGAAAAATCCCTGTCTAGGATTTGTTCCCTGAGTTGGACCCTTACTTTTGGACGGAATCTGCAATAAGTAAAATTGCTAGTAAGGTTGGAGAACCCCTTTTTGCAGACCAGATCACTACACAGAAGCAGAGACTATCTTTTGCAAGAGTAATGATTGAAGTAGACATTTCCACTCATCTACCACAATCAATTTCTCTTAATACCCCTTACGGTCAGTTTGAGCAAAGGGTAGACTACGTATGGGTGCCTCATTACTGCAAAGGATGCCTTAAAATGGGCCATGTTATCTCTACTTGTAAGTATAACAAGCCTAAGCCAGCAGCACAGCCTGTACTGAAGCAAGTTTACCAACAAGCTCATCATTGGTACTTTCAAGCATCTTGGGCATGCTAATAACTACAACTCTCACCCTAGTGGGAGAATCTTAGTATTTTGGAATACTCAAACTATCACTTTTGACATCCTCCAAGAGACAGACCAGTTATTCATGGAAAGGTTAGTCATCTTGTTACTCATCAAAATTTTCTCCTCACCATCATCTATGCAAACAATAGTGGTACTCAAAGGCAGCAATTGTGGGACTCTCTTATCAACCTAGCCACGAATGGTATTAATCATCCTTGGTTAGTCACTGGTGATTTCAATATAGTTCGGAGAGATATCGAAATGGCAGAAATCCCTCTAGTCTAATGGATATGGTGGATTTCAATGATTGCTTGAAGAGTTGCTCATTAGATGATATTATTGGCCATGGCTGTGAATTCACATGGACAAACAAGCAAAGTGGTATTGATAGGATTTGGGAAAAGCTGGACAGGGCTCTAATAAATTCCACCTGGATTTCCCATTTCCCCTCATCTTATGCCGATTTCCTAGTATCTGGAGTCTCAGATCACAGCCCTGTTGTGACTACCATCACTCGAGTAAAAGGTATAGCCAGAGTTTTCAAATTTCTGAATTGCTAGACTGATCATCCATCATATTCAGATTTGATCACTCAGGCCTGGTCTACCTATGTTAATGGCTCTCCTATACATAGAATATTTTTAAAGCTCAAAGCTGTGAGAACTTCACTGTCAAAGCTAAATAAACAATTATATACCAACTTACCAGCTAGAGTTGAGGAGAGTAGATCAGTACTAGAGGCTTGTCAGGCTAAGCTGCAGCTAGCTACGCAGGACTGTAGTCTCATGGAGGAGGAAAAAAAGCTCCAAGAAGCATTTTGCAAAATAAAAAAGGCAGAACATAGCATGCTTCAGCAAAGAGCCAAGATTTTGGACATCAAATATGCACTGCAGCTCCAGTTATTTCTATTCTAAAATTGCTGCTAGAAAGCATCACAGCATGATTGGTAAAGTAACTGGAGTGGATGGCAATGTATATACCTATCACAAAGGCCAGGTAATGTAAAGGCCTTTGTGTTTTTATTTGCTTTTTATGGAAGAATAAAAACTACATTCTTACCAAAAAAAAAAAAAAAAATATATATATATATATATATATATATATATATATATATATATATATATATATATTCAGAAATTCAGCTAACATTGTAACTTGTAGGTTTAAAATTCAGAAATTCAGAAACTCGAGGGGAGGGGGGGGAATAGTACCTGTCTTCCTGTGTAAGTGTATTCCACGCCGTTATGGTGGGTGATCACTGCAACCATGAACCGGCTAAGGTCACATTCGCTGGTGTAAGGAGCAATATGATAGCCTGTGGTTGGGGCATTGGCTGGGATTATCGCTTTGCCGAAGATGGCTTTCAGCACACCATCTGGTATGGTATCTTGCCATCGAGGAGCTTGTCTCTTCGTTCTGATTGCGAACAATTTGCGTTCTACCTGAAATCGGTCGATCAAATTACACTCGAACAATTGCCTGAATTTCTTAAGAAATGCAAATCGTTCCCCAGAGTTCCAAACCAATGGGTGTACTACAGCCCACGAGGCCTTAACCTGAGTCCTGCAAAATTTTGACAAAAGATAACGATATCATTATGCTGATGAAATACAAGATAGTTGCCTCTCAATGCCTCCTAACAAACCTCCTGCAATCTTGCCTCCTTTTACAAAAGTCTCTCCCCATTAATTGGACTGGTTAGATAGCAAAAACAAAGACGACTTGGACCAAAAACTTACAGGTTTATAGTGGGACAAAACCGTATGTAATGTCGTACTTCTGGGGGAAATTCTGATAGAGAGACCTCTGAATCTGGGAAAGGCAGCTTTAAAACATTTCTCATTGTGTTAGATAAATTCAGTATATCATCTTTTGAAGAAGTCACTCCCATAGAAGGCAGATAAGCTTTCATGGACGGAAGAATTTTGCCTCTGCCAAACTCGGTAACAAATAAGGAGAAACTCAAATCTCCACATGCCTTCTTATCTTCAAACAAGAACAGCAACCCTTGAATAATGTCACTGTAAATCATTCGAAGTACAAAGTGAGGAACTACAAAATTTCATTCAAGTGGAAGTAGAAAGAGAAATATTACAAAAAGAAAATGTACCTAAAGATTTTGATGAAATCCACGGAGATGTGACTCCACCAAGACATTATTACCACATTAACATCACCCACAGATCTATTCCAGGTTTCTTGTTTCTCATAAAACCACTTCTCTACTGTCAAAACTGGTTCGACGACCATTCTATTGTTCCCACTGGAGGTACTTAACACTGTCTCAGGGTATAGGAGATATATAGAGCGGCGTGTTAACCTTTTCAATTCATTGAAAAACTGAAGTTGTATGCTCGAGCAAGGGACGACACAAACTTGATCGGCTGGTGTCACACGATCATCTTGAACAACTTCAGCAGAGTAAACCTGGTAGCCAAGCTCATTTTTGATATTGTATGTTGAAACCTCAACGATAGAGCTAAGACTAGGAGGATGTTCTTGCTGCCTTTTCTTGCTGTTTTCTCCAGGTAGGCCAGAGCTTCCAGAATCAAAAAAAATTAAGGTCATGTACAAGCCAAAATCATATAGGGGAAAGCAGATCACATTAGTATTACTAAGACAGAACCAAAAACTTTTGAACAGTTGAAAGTTGAGAAGTTAAGATGATCTTAACAGATAATTACTCTTTGCTATTATTCATCATAACTTGTAACCTATAATCAAGTATCTTCGCATCAGGTAATTTTACAATAGAGAAGGAAACATGTCAAAACTATCCTCCTATCACTGCTTCAGTGATGCAGATTTTTCTAGACAAATAACTCCTTCCCTCAACCTCCTCTTCCCACTCTATTTTCATAGTCTCGAAAACAAAGAAACAAACAGAGGAACCAGAAAAGCAGTCAGTGATCATACTGACATGTGCCGCTCTCCTACCTTAACAGGTAACAGTACAATTGACAAATACTAGAGTACTAGACCAGTAAGAGAGAAACCTGACAAACAGAGACACATTCTAGAAGAGTAGAAGTGATTGATAAAATTTTAGCATGGTTATTCTACATGAAATGAAACCAAAATAAGACCAACAAAAACATCAAGAACTTAAATAACCTGTTATTGGGCTTGATATGCCTTTGTTCCTGCCTTCTCTTTTCTGACCTCTTCTTGTTCTTCTCTTTTCGATTTAGCTCAGATTGAATTTCTGATTTAACCAAAACCAAACCATGAGACACAAATAAGGAAATTCATGCAGTGAACATTTAAATAAACTGTGGTGGCTTACGATGTGATTGCCCCTCTAATGCAGCTTTAAGCTTCCCATTTATCAGTTCTGGGGGACATTCCTTGTAAAACTTCACAGACATTTTGAACTGATGTTTACCGAAATAGAAATCACTGCAAAGCGAATGAAAAGATGTTCAATAGATAGATAGATAGATAGATAGATAGATAGATAGATAGATAGATAGATAAATAGATAGATAGATAAAAACCCGAATGTTACCCCAAGTCAAGCAGTAATTGGTTGTCAAGTTTGTATCCAAATGTGTAGGCTTTTTTCGCTGCTACATATGCCTCTGTCCAGAGTATACAGAATCGTTAGAAAGCTAAACAAAGTATTATATTTGAACTTTCAAAAGTCCTACCTTTCTTTAAATGAAACTGTAGCAAAATATTAGCCCTCACAGACCAAAGCCTTCCAGCACTGGAATTAACATCTAAGCCTTTGTCGATGCTTATCAGTTTAGTAAGTGCAGAATCAGAACCAGAACTACACATACCAATCCCACTACGTTAGTAATCCAAATATATTTGTCTTTATATTCAGTGGTTCAAGACAATAATATGCAACAAAAGAAACTATATCCTCTACCTTTCAAGCTTTCCATGGAAAGAGTTCATGGTGTCAAGAAGGCTTCCAGTAAACCACGCACAGGTTTCTTGCTCAACTTGAGAAGAAATGTTCAATGCATCTTGTGCAGAAACAGGAAGAAACTTAACATTATCTCCTTCACGGAGGTTACAATATGACTCCATTTCAGCAACTAATTTTTTATACCTGCAAAAACATGAAGCAAATATCAAATAAATGTCAATCACCTAAACCATACAATCTCCACAAAATGGCGAGTTATCAAATTCAAACATAGTAAATTCATACCTTCCTTGTGACCAATCGATCGTATCCATCTTATTGATGCATACAATTAGTTTGGTAATCCCCAAGCTTTTGGCCAACTGAACCATCTTTTTGTTTCATCATTCTTTTTCGTTGGTTTTATGTCTCCTTTCTCTTGGGCTGAAATGACCTATCATAGTAATGGAAAGTTAAGAGAGAGAAAGGGAGGGGGAGGAAGGGGTAAATATTTGTCTTTATATTCAGTGGTTCAAGACAATAATATGCAACAAAAGAAACTATATCCTCTACCTTTCAAGCTTTCCATGGAAAGAGTTCATGGTGTCAAGAAGGCTTCCAGTAAACCACGCACAGGTTTCTTGCTCAACTTGAGAAGAAATGTTCAATGCATCTTGTGCAGAAACAGGAAGAAACTTAACATTATCTCCTTCACGGAGGTTACAATATGACTCCATTTCAGCAACTAATTTTTTATACCTGCAAAAACATGAAGCAAATATCAAATAAATGTCAATCACCTAAACCATACAATCTCCACAAAATGGCGAGTTATCAAATTCAAACATAGTAAATTCATACCTTCCTTGTGACCAATCGATCGTATCCATCTTATTGATGCATACAATTAGTTTGGTAATCCCCAAGCTTTTGGCCAACTGAACCATCTTTTTTGTTTCATCATTCTTTTTCGTTGGTTTTATGTCTCCTTTCTCTTGGGCTGAAATGACCTATCATAGTAATGGAAAGTTAAGAGAGAGAAAGGGAGGGGGAGGAAGGGGTAAATATTGCATTTATGGACTTACCAATATTCCCCTTTGTGCTTTGCATGCATTAGTCACAAGGTGGGGAATATATTGATGTTGAACCTGCATAAGTAAAGAGAAAAACATAATTCATACCATGTCTCTCATATACATCTTTCTCACATTCATAAAATCTGTATTTTATTAACATGGGCATGTGCGAAATCAACTTTGGATATAGAATAACATCAATGAGCCACATGGATTGCTTACAACATGACACTTTTAACTAAACACATCCAAGCATATCTAACTTGAAATCGAACAACTTACCGGCATTTCGAGAAGGTTATTTTTATCAGCAACTCCCATGATCCTCTGCACGAAATAGCACCCATTCAACAGGTTACTGTTGTTCGTGTTCCACGTTTACAAGTACAAAACAAAGAATATTACCAAATACAGCCTCAAGTTCAGCTTCAAGGTGCATAACACATACAAGAAGGGTTAACAAATGCATCTGATCAAAAAAATCATTCAGAACATGTTACTCTTCCTTTATATCATCTACCTCTCTGTCATCATTCAGACCTACCAACTGGCCTCTATGACTCCAGTTTGCCTTTTCTCTTTGTCGTGTCTTTAGACAAAAATACTACCAGATTCGTTATTTTCTTATGAGAAGCTCTGGCTTGTGGCCACTAGGGCAAAAAATAAAAGCCATGGCCACATATCATCTCAAACCAAGAAACAAGTTGCTGCAATGATAGCATGAGTCTATGAAGAAAATTCATACATCTGCTGATCTGCAAATGTTTCCTAATACATGAACCCATAGTTTTATACTTCTGGCTACAAAAGATATAGCAACCAAATCCACCTGGGACAATAATTTGCTCTTCCTATGGGCAATCACGGGAATATACAAGATTTATCAACTAACTGTATGCAGGATGAACTAGTTGAATCTAGTTTACTGTACCCTTCTAGCTTTTAATATATTCTACCCATACCCTAGGCATATAAATTCACTGTATGTATAGCCTTTCAAATGAAACAGAAACAATTGGATGTCAAAAGGGTGTGAGCATCTGTATTAAAAGGAAAGCAGTTTCACATTGAATATTTTCAGCGAACAAGTGAAAGGAGGACCAGAATGAGGTACGCTCTGAGGATGATCTTAGCTCTTTTCATTCAATCAGTGAGGACTCCTAGTGAAGAACCCTAGGAAAATTGATAAGATAGTTTAAAATTTGGTAACGGAGTCCCTAGCTAATGCAGAATCTGCCTTTGATTTACTAAACTACAAGTACCCAACACTTCCCACAAACAAGAGCTATCAAAGGAGACCTTCAGTGCTACTTTGAAGTGCGCATGAACTTATTAAGAAAATGAAAGAGGATAGGTCAAAGTCAGATAAAAAAAAATTCTATGGAACTGAGGGTGATACCTAGAATCTATACCACGAGTGATGAATGAGACCTCCAACACAAAAATTCATGAGCAATTAAACATTTCAAGAAAATTCGTAAATCACCCCATCCTCCTTGGCTTATTGTGATTCATAACATTCAGAGGAAAGACATGATACATTCGAATAGGTCGTAATTGATTTCTCTGAAGTATTATATTCCTATAACCTAAAGACGAGCTCAAACATTTGAGAGACTGCTAACATTATACAGAGTAACTGGTGAAAGCTATCTTGGAAGATGCATACCTTATTAGGATTCAGATCATGCGACACATAACTACAAAAAAGCATTTGAGTGATTGAGTCAGAAATTTCACATTCTATTAACTACGACGAGAGAAAGCACGATGTAATTCTACTCACCAGCTGGTTTCAGCCAGTTTACTGCATAACTTCGACTTCCCAGCCTCTGCAAGAAATACAATCCGTTGAGTTCATCCAGAATCCCAAATTATAAATCTGAGTATATTCTTCTACATCACATTAACTTACTATGGTGACCAAGAACCACGGTCCACTGAATGGCTTTGGCTACATCTGCTTTGTCAGGTACCTTGGCCTCTGTTGGTATAGTTATCTGCTTTGGGGAGAAGTGCGAATCGTGGTGAGGAAAACATATCCAAGCATAGCAAGATTTCCTTACAGTTGAGTGAATATATCAAGACTATTAGCTAAGAAAGAAAGTGTTTACAGCTATCTCCAAATGTTATGGGATCATCAAACAGCTGGAACTAACCAAAGTGTGGTCATATTTGCCTATAACTTAACAGTAGAAACTAGCAATGTTCTAAGACATTAATGTATCTAGAACTGATTACAATAATTAATTGCACATCAAAGTAACAAAACTAAAGAATCTCAGCAAAAGACGCTCAGTGCAAACATTTCCAGTGAAAATCTCTATGTATACCAATGAGAGTTCGCATATAAGCATAGCTCATTGAAGTTTAAAAGCCAAATGTGATGACCGTAAACAGCTTAGACTATAGAATGTGCACTTTCAAATAATCCAGTTTTGAAAGGACATCAGCATGTACTATGATCTTGAGATTTCAAAATTCAACTCAAATCAGCAATAAATCCACAAATTTAGGCGCAAATGTGGACAGAACGGATCATTGCAACCAAAAACAATCACAATGTTTAAATTATCACGGATAACATAATCAAGCGTATGATTACACTAACTTCGCCAATACTGTAAAATCAACAGAAAATAACACCAACAAATCCCAAACTCCCGCGCAAATGTCGACGGAATTGTCAATCTCAAGTACTAACGCCGGCGACAACAAAACACACGAAGTTCATAATTAGCGAAAACAATTCACGACAACCTAGAATTTGACGAACGATCACTCATCCAATTTTTAGGTCACAAAATACCGCGATTTATACTAAAGAATGTGCTTGAATAGGCAAAATTTCTCGAAATCCTAATGCAATTTTTGAAATTAAATCTCACAATATCACAATTCAATCAAAATTTAAGCTATGAAACAAATTGAAAACAGAATTAAAAACAAGTAATTTTATCGGCGAAATGTTATACCTGCGAATCGTCCAAGTTCTCGAGAACGGCCTGAAACATCAAAGCAAAAATCAGTAAAATCAAATGCTACAATTAGCGGAGGAAGAGAGAGAAAAGAAGGAGAAGAAGAAGAAGTTCACCATTAATGCAGCAGGAAGCAAGCTCCTGTGCGCGCAGTGTACGAACCGAAATGAGAGAGAGAGATGACGGGGAGTTGTGTGTAAGAAGCTACCAAAGTAATTCTTTTTCTTTTTATTCTTTGTTTTTTCAGAGGAAGAGTAATTAGAGTGGGGGAGGGCCGGATGGGGGAGGGAGTTTTTATTAAGAGGCACCAATTTGATTGGTACATACTCCGTACTAGATTCACAAGAGTATGAGGCTTTTTGAGAAGGATCGTCAACAAAACTCAAAGTAAAAAGTATCACGATTGCTTAGGAATAGAACAGTCATTTTTCGCGTAGAGACTCGATACTTTCATGAACAGTTATAATAATAATAATAAAGAGTATAATACCGTCACTTGGTAAGTCGGTATGACATGATGATATATTTATGAGATGTAGGCTATTTGACGTGGTGGTTGTATTTTTAGGACTATTTCTTGGATTCTCTTTCTATTTCAAGTTTGCAACATTAATTAAAGTAGCGATTCTGTTCCTCACCAATTTACGAGCTTATCGTGTACCCGATTTGTTGTGATTCTCCTTTTCAAGTTACCTGTGCAGTTGTGCATGTCTGAGTGCAAGTTACAATACTTCCAAATCTGTCTTGAAGGAAGAAATTTTGGGCATAACCATTTGAAACATGCACAATTTTCTATTTACATGTATTATTGACTAAAATTAACCCACTCTTTTGACGATAATCGTGAAAATTATCCAAGCTCACACTTTATGAGATTTTGATATCCTAATAATTTTTCAAAAAACATAAAAATTGACCATGTCTAATCGTTTTCAAATTGATCTTACTCAAATAATTAGCTTTCCACTCTGCTTCATCATACCAATGCTTGAGAAAATTGAATAAATTTCACACTCCAATGTAGTATTGCTCAAATATGGAGTACATATGTATATATATAGTATGTTTTTGCGAAAGGAAAATTTACCCAAAATAAGCCCAATTAGTTCACCCGTCTTCTCAAAATAGATCCAAACTTTAATCTTCAAAAAATAAACCAAAGTTTGGGTTGTGTTTTCTCATTTTGCACCCTCTTAATTGGAAAATGATATTTCATTGCTTTTTTTTTTTGTTTGAGATTTTACAATTGTGTTTGTCTGGAATTTCTTTAGTTGTAGATGCCACTTACAAATTTTCCCAAACCGAATCCATAAACCCAATTAAGACTAACGAATTCCTTTCTAATCTTTAAATTTGCCCCAACCAAATAAGAAAGTGACATAAGAAAAAAAAATAGCAAAAGAAAAGTAATATGTATCGAAAAGTGTTTATATATTATGTCGGTATTGGCTGAATTAGCATAAAGCCAAGTTGGATAAAAAAACACCGGACAAAACGAAAATCATTTGAGATTTGATTGTTTATTATTACATAACTCAAACTTGGAATTATTTGAAACTTGTGATTGTTTTGAGAATATATGAAATTTGAGATTATTTTTGGCAAAAATTACTTTGCGACAAGAGGCGCCAAAATTCAAATTTCCCCCAAAATTTCAAACGTCCGGGTAATATTGAAACAGATTGCATTTCAAATTAGGGTTCCGCTCCTTCATTGAATTGCTCTCGAATTCTATGAATAAAACTTCTCCATTACTCTACTCAGCTCCAAATTTCGCCTTCCTCAAAATTCTATTGAATCTTATGCAATATTTTTGTTTTGTTTTGTTTTTCGTGGGCTTGGAAGGTATGGAGGCCATCGTTGCGACGGTTCCGAACGATTGAAGCTCATAATATGAATTAGCGCCGGCTTAATTACCGCGGCCGGCGCTAATTGCGTCGGTAAAATGACCAAATCTACCAAGCATTTGGTGAGTACTATTCTTTCAGTTTGTTTAATTAGGGCTCTTAATTAGGGTTTTCAGCTGGGAATTTGGGGCTTTTCATTGATTTCGCATTTTTTTTTAGAATTGGACTCAATTTATGATTACCTCCTCTTATATGTATCTTTAATTGATAGAAAATGTCTTGGAAAGGGAGAAAAATCAACAATTGTGGTTTATAATTTGCAGTATGAAATAGAGAAGAGAGATGTTCAATGATTTTTAGTTAAAATTTCTGTCGACCGAGTGCGAAACGATAATCGCAGCTCATCTTTACTGCTTTTTTTTATTGTGTGGGGGGGGGGGGGAGGGAGTGGATATGTTGATGCTTATGATGCCACACAGAATCACTCAGGTAATGCTGTAATGCCGGTATGCCACAGTCATTCACTCATTTATGGATGTCGATTTTTGTTTCGTTGGATGCGCTGTAGAGTACTTGTTAGATTGACTGAAATGGGGGTTATGGGTTTGTTAATGGAAATTTGGGAGAAGATTAAATAGTCGTTGCCACTTTGCAAGTCGAAGTCACTCGTGGTTGTGGAGTTCTTGCTTTCGTTTTTATTGCCTTCCTTAATTTACTTTGTTCTGCCCTTAAGGAGATGTGTGTTATTGAAATAACAGGCTAAGAGCTGCGGACAGTTGTGTGACGGCAGAATTGTTGGGAGTTCAAAGGGGAAAAGTATGAACTGGCCAAGAATTTTGGACCTATTATTGTCAATCATCGGTGGCTTGAAGATTATCAATTCCATAATATCGTTATTCTCTGATAAGGTGAGGAAAAGCGTCAAATGTTTTTACTTAATTCAATTGGTGGCCTTGATCTTTGATCAAAGGGTTTTTATTCAAATATTACACCAAAGATTAGGATGAGCCCTCAATTCTTGTTCATATAGGTTAGGCTCCATACTGTTGAACGGTTGTCTTCCAGAACCGGTCTTAAGCATCTAACCGATCAAGTTACTTACTGTGGGAAGAACGATGTTGTTTATGACCATGTAGGACTGCCCACCAAAAATATTGGTGAAGGCGACTCTAAGACCAACTATGTGATCTCCATCAGTTTTGAAGAACTCATAATGATTAGGGTCAACACTTTTTCCTCTAGCAGATTCGACATTTCAGTTCCATGAGATCTTATCGTACTCTTAACTTGTATGCATCTTGATCAGACTATGATTCCATTAGTTTGTCACGTCTGTCATTTTTTACTTGGTGCTTCCATCATAATATTTTAAGTAATATGTTTCCCTTTTGCCATTTACAGCAGGCAAGAAGCAGGTTTCATAGAGTTTGACCCCTCAGCTGTCAAAGAGCAAGTCCGTCCCCTACAAAGAACAAGCTGCTTCTGTGTAAATAAGACCGTAATCACCTGAAAAATGTGATTGATCTGGATTCAGATAAAATCGAAAATGACAATTTTAATGATATTTGGCTATTGGATGAGGTGATTGAATAATTAGTTACCTGTGTTTTCACATTGTTTTGATGGCTTTGAAGTTTGAATGTCAATGTCTTTGTTCAATTGAATTCATAGGCTACATACATACTCATCTGCTTATGCTATTGGTTTCTTGCCCAATTTTGATGAGTTCAATCATATTCTCCAGAATTTGTTTACGAAACCAGAAAGAGTACCAACTGGCAGACGAAGATCTAGGAGAAAAGTGGTCAAAGAAAAATCCTTAATCCAAATAAGGGGATTGGCGAGCTAAGACAGACAACATAAGGTACAGATATGACACTGAGGTACATATACTCAACATGTTTCAGTTGAACTGCAAGACAAGTATAGCTTGAATCCTTAATCCAAATAAGAACAACCAATGTAAATAGATCCACGATTATTTCCTGTTGTATCTTTCGATTAGAACTCTTCCAAGCTTTGTTACTTCCTAGTCCTTTCATGGATCAAAGACCCTTACCTTTTTATCTTGTCCCCCTTTCTTTAGTAAAGCGAGGAATCAGATCTCTTGTCGAATTTTTCAAACAAGCTGACAAGAATATATTATTGCTATAGGCACTGAGCAAAATTAGGTGAATGTTCGTGTAGAAGTCGGAGGCTTGTCAAAAAGAAAGCTAAAAATGACACACTAACTTAGCTACCAATGAACTACAGAGCAGACTGGCAAATAGCAACGAGGATCTCGATGTTGCAAGCCTATCCAATGATTCAAATGAGTTGAGAGAGGAGGTTGAAGCAAGCAGTCAGCAGGCATGTGACTTCCAGTGCCCATGGCAAATGTAGAACTATATTGAAGATGTTAATACTCCTGAAGGCACTAGTGTACAATGAGATGATGTGAAGGACTTAGTTGAGATTAGTTCGGATTATGAAAAATTGGAAGGGAACCATGGAAACAAGGATCCAGCTGACGATTCTGATGGACTGCAGAAATCAGTTGAGTTTTCATGTGTAATATGCTGGACAAAATTTAGTTCCACATGAGGTTATTTGCCATGTGGACATCGCTTTGCTTCTCATGCATCCAGAAGACCGGAACTGGTCTGATGACTCTGATCACACGGTATGCTCATTTTGTTGGTCTTATGCTGGTTTGTTAACTATATTTTGGACTTTGCGTACCGGCGTACTGCATATTGTTTTCGTGAAGATCAGCGAGAACCTTTTGTTTTTTGGAAACTGTGGCAAATGCATAAATAAAAATTCTGCTGACTTTATGTGTGATTGACAATTTAGCTAATTTTTTTTGCTTAAAAAACTGATCATTTTAGTCTCACAGTTCCTGTTATGCATTGCGTGGACACATTTTGGTCTCACTTTCCTCTTTTGAGAAATCATATTTTCTTTTTGCAGCAGATATACTATTTTTCCAGAATCATTGACCTCTAATGTGACCAGCATCGTTGACAGTTTAGCTTGAATATGATCATGTCGAACTTATGTCTGATTGATTACCACCATATATCCTAATGAGGCACCAAATCTTTTTTATAGGCCTCAAATATAAAGGAATTGACATGCCCCTTATGCAAGGAAAGTTTTGACAGCATTGTAAGAGTAGATGAAGCTGTTTCTCTAGATCAGAACTTCAGAAGCTTTGCTCTCAAACATTTTCTGTGCATCATCAGCTCAGGACATATTTATTGTCCCCGAGGCTGGCGCAATTCTTTCTATCTCGCAGGTAATTCTCAGTTCTTTACTAACCTAACTGGAACCTTTTTTTTTTTAGTAATGGGGTCATGGGGACATATGGTCTTATCTTCTTCTCCTCTAGCTCTCTTAGATATTCCACAACAGCATATAATTGTTGTGCACTTGAGTTTCTGTTCTCCTTGTTCCGATATTGAGATTTAAAGAGAAGCTTACAGTCCGAGTGTGAGTCTCTCTGTGTGTGTATAAGTTCGGGGGGGGGGGGGGGGTTAGAAGATAGGAAGTGTACAAGGTATGAGTTCTTGTCATTAATACATAAATTTTGTATTTTTTTCTTTGGCTAGAAATGGCTTAAATTTTTTAGTGTAACAGTTCTGCTACATCATGAGAAAGAACCCGGTCCCTTCAGTGTGTTGTCATTGCCAGCCGATCTCCTTATGTACTGTCAGACTTGGCAGAGCAGCTGCATCCATTCCTATTGTCTTGATCCTTCTCTGTTTCCTTGGACTTGCATCGGCTGCAGAGATCATCGATTCTTCTACCTGTACAGCTATACTAGATTACTTGTATGTGCTTGATACTTCTATGATTTCTATGCACTGTCTGTAACAAGCACAGCTGAGAAAAATGATTTGCTGGTAACAGCGTCTAGAAAAGATCAGTTTTGATCTTCCTAAGCTGGTCGGGAGTGGAGTGTTCTGATCCGTTTGTTCTAGCAGCTGTGATAATCTGGCAGTCTAACACTATTAACTTGTATGCAGCTTGATCAGACTATGTTTCAATTAGTTTGCCATGTTAGTTAACATTGTTCTCATGGTGCTTCCATCAGATCAAAATCTTTTGAGTAATGTGTATCCCTTTTGTCATTTGCACTTTGCAGTGGCCAGGACACAGGTTTCTTGTAGTCTGACCCCTCAGTTGTCATAGAGCAAGTCCGCTTCTGAAGGAAAACAAGCTGCGTTTGAATAGACAAGATATGTGTGACCGCCTAAAATATGTGATTGATCTGGATTTGGGTAAAATTGAAAATTTTGGTGAGGTGATACCGTGATAGTTACCAGTATGCACATTATTTTGACTGCAGAAATCTCTTGAGCTTTCATGCGTAATATGCTGTACAGAATATAGTATAGTTCCACAAGAGGTTATTTGCCATGTGGACATCACGTTTGCTTCTCATCCATCCAGAACTGGTCTGTTCACATGGTATGCTCCTTTTGCTGGTCTTGTGCTGATTTATCAATTTTATTTTGGACTTGCAATATCTCATGTTGTTTTTGATGAAATTCAGTGACGATCAGAAAATGGTCATGCACTTCAAACTTATGCTGACATTCTGCGTGATTTTGGCTTCTGTAAAATAAACATTTTAGTGTCAGAGAACCTGTTACGCATTGCGTGGACCCATTTTAGTCTCACCATCTCCTTCTTTGAAAAGTCTTAGTTTCATTTTGCAGCAAAAATACTAAATACATCAGAACCACTGACCTCTATTGTGACCGGACCTCTACTGTAATCGACTGTCTAGCTTGCATCTTGATCATGTTGAACATATGTTTTATTATGAAGCACCAAATCTTTTATGTAGGCCTCAAATAAAAGGATTCGACATGCCCCTTAAGCAAGGCAAGTTTTGACAGCATTATAAGAGTGTAGATGAAGCTGCTTCTCTAGACCAGAAAATTTACTCTCAAAAAGTTCTTTGTGCATCATCATCTCAGGACATATTTATTTTCCCCGAGGCTGGTGCACTTCGTTCTATCTCAGATAATTCTTAGTTCTTTACTAATTCTAAGTGGAACTTCTTTTAGTAATGGGGATATGTGGTTTCATCTTCTTCTCATTATATAAATAGTCTGCACAGCATATAATTGGTGTGCACTTGATTTCTCATTTCATGTTACAGAATCCGCTCCCTTCAGCGTGTTGTCATTGTCAGAACGATAGAGCCCATATCCCGCCGATCTCCTTATATACTGTCAGACTTGCCCGAGCAGCTGCATCCGTTCTTTACTGTCTTGATCCTCCTGTGTTTCCTCTGGACTTGCATTGGCTGCAGAGATCGTTGACTCTTCTACCAGGACTAGATTAGCTATAATGTGTTGAATCTGTGTTATATGCATTGTCTGTAATATCACAGCTGATCTTAGAAAATCAATTTGCTGGTAGCAGTGTCTTAAAAAGATCAGTTTCATTCTTCCTGCAGCTGGTCGTGAGTGGAGAGTTCCGATCCATTTGTTTTTGCGTCTTATAATCTGGTTATCTAATTTCAGAGAAGTTTATAGTTCAGGCGTCTTTTCTCATGCTTTCATGTTTCTGTGAATATCATGTTCCGAGGTCTGCTTTCAGCGGGAGACATGTATGACTTTTAGAACGGATGAATGTTATGTGTATCTTCATAACCACGAGTAACGTCATGAGTCATGACCAACCCAACCCTAAACCCGAGATAAGAAGTGCACATCTCAACAATGAATCCTTGGCGTGGTACAATGCTTAATTAGTTATCTCCCTTCATTCTTGTTTTGATTTGTATGTATTTTGTTTTGTCAGAAACATCATGGGTCAATATTAGCGTAATCCACAAACTCTTCTATATCGCCAATATGCGATACTTTCCACATCTCATATATGGGTCATTGTTTACTCCAACACGTTCCAGAAGTTTGACTCAAAACTTCACCCAAATTCTAACCCGGAATTGAATTCCTCTCATTTACAACAATTCTTTGTCAAGGCAACAGTGGAGTTTTGAATGTTATTGGGAAAAACTAATACGAACCCATATAGAAATTTTAATTCCAAAAGCTACCGTACTACCAAACTTCCAAGTTATTCCAAATAAACCTTTTACTTGGCAGAGAACAGACATAAAATGCGACACCACATGAGCTTAATGACCTTATTCATGGCAAAATTTCAGATGTAATTCACTCATTTGAGTAGGCTGAATCTTTCCATTGTTAGAGACTGTCAAGAATCAAGAACCGCAAACTCAATCTGAGGAAATACCGTCTACAAGTCTACAAGTCTTCAACATTCTTCTTTAGCAAGATTCATTGTACAAAAAGTAATCAGCTAAAGATATGGTCGTTAGGAGTTATTAAGGGGTAGAGGCGTCAAACGGAATAATCAGCTAGATTATAAAAGAATCTTTAAAACTAGATGAGCTGATGAACATGTAATCTTTATTAAACACATCACAAAGTAGATTGTTACAGCCAAAATAATAGCAACATTCGCTTACAAACGGTAACTAAACTAGTATCTGAGCTTTTGCCAATGGGGTTGATCTCTCGTGATATGGACTCGATCCTCATCATTATTCACCCTCCAATCATTTGACGCAATTTCACAATGAACTGCTAATTTCAGCACTCACCTGAAAAAACAAGCACATGAACCCGTTAAGAGAGTTGCATTACACTCTCCCACTCCTCTACATGAGAGACAACAGTAGTCTACCATTAGAATCAGGGACTCAGGGAGAGAAGTGAGTAAACCAATATAGGAAGTGTAGAAATCATGAAAAATGAATAATACCTGATGACATCTAGATAAGTTGAAAAGAATCTGGGGTGGTGCCAGTATCAAGAAAGAAAACCTTGAGAGAAATTGGGTTAAGGAGCAGGTGTTGAGGGGAAGTGCGGACAATTTTTAGACTGATAACATCAATCTTAGGCTTGCAGATGTTGGTAACATCATCAGGGTAATATAGACACCAACGAACCACGCAAAGGATGTCATCCGCCATATAAAACATCGCGTGAGTCTCACCCTCACTGATACTCTGAGTAATTCCAGATGTATCAATTATCCCAGTCTCATCGTAGTCGCCTCCTATGATGGTATAGGGAATGCTTGAACTCGAACACTGCCAACCAACCGATAACCATGTTTTGGAAGACAGATCTAGTGCAGAGATACCAACAGAATCATCAAAGCTTACTCTATGCATGAAGAGTATACTGTTGTCGTCGTCCAGGGTGACAGCGGGATTAGTATCAGGCCACCTATAGGACACATCTTCAATTAAACATTTCCATGTATTGCTACTCGGATAGTAGGCGTATAGGGAAATCTTGGTATGCGGATAGTAGGTATCTGGACACGAGGCGTCATCCTTCATGACCAGAGGTACAATAAGGCGATTATTTTTCTCGTCGCTTGTCACGGGACGAGAAATCCCATCGATATAATTTAAGGGTAGCTGCTGCGTAGGCAGGATATTGTTCCAGCTATTCATCTTTGGGTTATACACCTCTCCAAGAAACCCTTTCTTCTTCGCGGTAAAACCAGACCCACCCATTGCATATACCTTTCAAGAGAAAGAACAATATAAAAAAAATCAATATTGGTCACAAGAGTGAGATGAACGTGAAAAGGCTTCATGATGAAGAGACCTATGAATCTATAATAAGCTTGTAAGAAAACGTGAGCTTTTAAGTGTATGCTCGCTGCACACGACTTTATTATGACAAGTGAGCTTTTAAGTAAGCTTTATTACGACTATATATAGGCTGCTGGTGACATGCTATGGATACAATACACTCCTGCTCACTAATAGATGGTAATTCATTACATACAAATAATTGTGTGAAACGCTAGCACCCAGACCCTTTTTGATTATAAAAAATACTTCTTGTTCACTTGTGTATAAGTTATACATGTCCACTCGTATATGATACATTTGTGATTAGTTGGGGTTGAAGAGGATGGCAGATACCATGAATTTGTTAAAAAAAACATATATAATTAACAGGAAAATATTAACACAATTGATCATATAGTAGAGAAGGGTAACACCAAAACAACCATGAAACGAACAAGACGTACCTTACCGCGAAGGGTGACACAGGAAGGGAGCAAGCGCGGCATGTACTTCATACAAGGGCCGCAAGTCCAGTTTTTGTTTCTCGGGTTTGATAAATCTAGATACGACATCCCGCCGTCATGGAGGTGATCCTTATCTGGGTTTATGGTTAAATATTTACACTCATTGCGGAGTTCGTCGTCAAGAATTTCGCCACCAACCACATATATGGTTGGTCCCACCACAGCCGTACCGCAACCAAACTCACCGTTGTGAAGAGTACTTTCCGATCGACAAGTGGTGCCGTTTTTCAAGTCCACTATGTAGTATACGCAGTCCCTTCCAACACCCCTCATGCATACTAAGATTTTGTCCTTCTTCATCTCCCACCTTCTATTATTTCTATCTTCTCTTATATAAAGTTTCTCGACGATAATACTGCCGGTAACTCCAATTCCTTAACTGTACAATAGCATATAAATATATACAAATAAGGAAACTTGTGTGCAAGAATGTGTTTTCTAAAGGCACACAAGACAGATAATAGCTTTTTTAACATATGACCTTTGGCACACAGTAGAAAAACCGTTAAAGAAATAGCTTCAGAATTACCATAAAAATTTGGTAAATTATTGGAAGATAGGGGATATAAGAAATTAACACCTTAAAAGAAAAAATAGGGATAAAAAATGGTAATTCAAAGCACTTCTTTCTGTCTTCCACAAATTAGTTACTCAATAGCCCAACACGACACAAAAAGGTGAATTGGTGACAAACTATCCAAACAATCAAAAGTTTTTATTCACAATACAAACCCAAATTAAAACAAGCATAGAAGTCTCACAAACCCAAACTTCCACAATGGATAATTATCATCGGAACCACCCATTATACCATCACCACTAGTAAATTATACCATGGTCCAATCATCCAATGTCTATGAGTGTAGCGCGGTGCTCCTCCACACTCACAATAGTAGAGTCTTTTTCAAGCCCTACACCTATATTGCGAAAGGACTAGCATGCCAATTTTTATACTGTAACCCCCCCCCCCCGGGTTATATGTACTTTTAGTACGGCATGTTGATGAGGATTTGAGAAGGATGATATGCGAGAGGAATTCAAATGAAACGTAAAGAATCTAAAAGAACAGGAGGAGTATAAGCATAGCCACATCCATAATTCATTTACCCCAAATGAAACCCTGAAAGTTTTATGAATAAAATCAGAAAAATTGAACTCAATAGATATCAAATCAAACAATTTACGACATTGCAATTTATTGTAATAAGAACATAAAAGAAGAAAAATGCACTAATGGCTAATTAAAAAAAAAAAAAAAAAAAAAAGAGACCAGAAGAACCTTGTGCGAAGACGCGAGTGTAAACTGCGTCAGGCTGACGCTGCCTCTGGTAAGGGTGGGACTTTGGTGCCGGCGATTTGCGTCAGGTAGAGAGAGACACAGAGAGAGTAGGGATGAGAGGGGGAATCGGGATTCTTTTTTTGGTTAGGTTAGAATGAAAATTTATTTATTGTTTCGTAAGACGGTCTCACGAAAGAGTTTTAGAAAGTCTAGACGTTTCATGGGCTATATAATAAAAGAAGTTAGACTAGGTCAGGCCCAAAACCTTGTGGGTAAGGGATTTTTAAAGGTAAGGGAACCGTATAAAAACAGTCAAATCTTGAGGGTATTTGGTACACCACTAGGTACCATGTGCAAATCAGAAAAAAAATAAGGGTACCACATGAATTCAAAAAAATACCCTCATGTTTTTTCTGATATGCACGTGGTACCCATTGGTGTACCAAATACCCTCAAAATTTGACTGTTTTTAAATGGTACCCTTAACTTTAAAATTCCATTAACGACATTAATTGGGAAAAACCCCTTGATTTTCTCCTTCATCACCATGTCTATCTTCCCCTCACCACCTTTATCAACACCATATTCATTTTTCCTCACCCCCTTCATCAACACCATATTCATTTTTCCTCACCCCCTTAATCAACATATTCATGTTTTTCCACCACCACCATCATTTCCACCCATAAAAAACTCCATAACCATCATTTTTTCCATCTCTATTGAAACCAACTTTTAAACGGTGTTAATGGAATTCTAAAGGTAAATGTATCATGTAAAAACAGTCAAATCTTGAGGGTATTTGGTACAAATTTGCAAAACGTTGGGTACCACATGCAAATCGGCTAAACACGAGGGTATCACGTGAATTAACCATTTTTTAAAAAAGAAAAATTTGACGGTGTTAAACAAAGGGTTAAGTTTAGGATACCATGTGCAAACGGTCAACTCAAGGGTATTTTGTACAAATTTGCAAAACATTGGGCACCACGTCCAAATCGGCAAACACGAGGGTACCACGTGAATTAACCAAAAAAAGATTGACGGTGTTAAACGAAGGGTTAAATTTAGCCGTTTAGGGTAACGTGTGCAAACAGTCAAATCTCGAGGATATTTTGTAAAAATTTGCAAAACACTGGATACCACTTGTAAATCAGCAAAATACGAGGATACCACGTGAATTTCTTCAACAATGGTGATGTTATATTGTTATGTATCACGTCCCCTCCCCTTCCCTCCTATTCATTAGCTATCCAAACAAAGGAAACTAGATTTTGGTCCCGTGAAATCACGGGATCATTTTTAGTTTATTCTCAAAGTTATTGTACCATGTTAATCATATTAAAATTCATTTACTAAAACTTTCGTTTAAGCCGTTCTCACACTCCCCCCTTGCTTACTCCCCCCTCCCCCGATTTCTTCTATGATTTCCAATTTTGTCTTATGTTTCCTCTCCCACGTTGTCATCATTCTCATTATAAACAATTTATCCGAACCTAAAAATTGTCACGTAACCCCATGAACCCGAAAATCAGCCCCTGGCAACCTCAACAGCACTTTTATGAACTTTTATTCGGACCATGAAGTGATTCACGTTCCCAACATTTTGAAAATTGGTCCCCCTTACCCCCACCCCCCCAGATTACTCTTATATTCTGCATAGATATACAATTGTTTGACTATATGCAATATCCAATATTAGTCAAAATGACTCGAATCTGATCAATAGTATTAAGCGACAAAGTAAAAGAAAAGAGAATAATAAATTCCTTGATGACAATATATAATACAATGTAACTACTTAAAATTACAATATCAATTTAGAACTCATGATAATAATTTGGGTGTACAAAAATACACTATACAAAGCCTACATATGAATAAATAAATAAAGTACTAAACGATGTCATCTTTGTTTGAGAAACCTCTTTACACCAATTTCTCTATATATAGCTCTTCTCCAAGGTTTTTTTTGGTATTAAAAAAGTTGTACATGTGAAAAATGAAGATTTTTCTCCCAAAATCAAACAAAGGACAAAGGTATATATATTAACATAACTAATGTGTTACCTACAATTTTGGCATACAGATAGCCAAGAGACTCGATGTTTTAATATCATCAGTAATATAAAATAATGGTGATAATAATGAAATTTTAAAGATATTTATTTATAAGAATTCGATGTGATTTATAACGTCGTTGGCAGCTCAAAAGATTGATAACTCCATCTTTCCTTTCAATATAAGTGGTTGTGCTCTAATGAACAGTTTTTCTCACAAAAAAATAATAAATAAATGCAGCAGCTAACTTGAGGATGACACATAAGGAATGACGTGACTTTTCCACATGGACAATGTCTAAGTCCTCGCCACGTAAGCTGAAATGTTAGGCTATTAAAGTATTAGTATAGATATATACGGAGTATTTTTTCTTTTCCCTCACCTCCCTTCCCTTCCCCTCCCAAAATTGTATCCAAACAGACTCTTAAAGGGGTATTGCAAGCTAGACATTCACTTCAATCCCTTGGTTTACTCTCTCATACTACTTGAAATTACTTAGCTCAACCTAATTATTTCCCCCAAAATAACTAAGGGTTTGTTCGTTATCAGTGCCGTTTTAACTTCCGATTGTTGCGTTATCTAGTTAAACTATTGTCACGCCCCAAAATCATTATTGGAACATAACAGACGGCAACCTACGAAAAGTAGGCTAAGCCATTCTTATTCCTCAAAAGTTGAAGGTACACAACATATATTACACAATATTATACATACGAATACTATAGTACAAACGATTACTAAGGCCATTATTTATGCTACAAGACGACTTGAGTAGCTCACTCAGATTCCCACCTCCAGCTAGTACTGATTTCCTGAAAAGAATTTAGTATTGAAAGGGTGAGCTCGACAGCCCAGTAAAAGACAGTTTCCGACTCAACCGGATCAAGCAGTTGCTAAAATAGTAAAACAATAATAGTTCGTATAAGTATCAATAACTCCCGTAGTGGGTAGTGTAGTTCTGGTTAGTTCAGAAGTTATCAGTCAGTGCCAGTTTACTCCCTTGGCAGAGCCAGACGGATATCCTCGTTTCAAAGTTAGCCAGAACATAAAACAAACCCACAAAACCAAAGTACTTCAGAAAATAATCAGAGTTTGCAGTACTCGATCCTCTTTAAAAATAAGCATTAAAGTATACAAAATATAATATTATAAGCTAAATCATAAATAGTCCCTTACTAGAATTCCAAACCACCGCGATACTACTCCGTGCGTTCTCTCGTTATAAGTAAATAAAGTCGCGTAAGTTATTTATTTAAGGTTATATTGGCAAAGTAATCATGTTGTCATTTATTTGATAATTAACTGTCCAAGGGTCCAACGACGTCCGAATTCTAAAAGTGGCGATTATTCAGTCAAATTGTTAATTTACTATTTATCGTCCTTTAGTGAAAATCATTCACTCTAAGATTATTTTCACCACTTGTAACACCCCATATTTTTGGGACGTCTAAAGTATTAAAGTCGTCGTGAGATATTCATTTTTGAGTTACGAGTTTCCATTTTGTGAAATTTAGAGTCACTTTCCTTTTTGGGTCGTTTTCCTAATTGGGTAAGTAACTGGCAAAATGACGTAAATACCCTTACTAAACCCTCCCTCACCACAATATAAAAACAAAAGCAAAAAAAAAAAAAAAACACACACACACACACATCACTCACCTCACGAACGCAGCAGAGGAAGAAAAGGAGAAAGGAAAAGAGAAGAAGAAAAGAGAAAAGAAGAGGAGAAGAAAGGGCCGCGCGATTCTCCCCGCAAACCACCACCGTATGTCGCTGCCGCCACCAGCGCCCAGCCGCCCTCGCCGCCTATCTTCCTACCCTTCCTTTCTCTTGATTTTATATTAAGAGTAGTAAGTCCTACACTTTTTTCTCACAAGTTGTATAATTGGGATTTTCGAGTTTTTGTGTTCAATTGATGATTAGAACACGATTGGTTTGATTAGCTTGTTGTTTTAGAATTATAATCGTATTTTTGGTGATTGTGGTTCATGGGTTGTGATTTTCGAATTGGGGGTTTTGCTAATTAGGGTTCATGCTAATTGGGTTTGATTTTGTGTATGGAATTACTTGAATTTTGGTGGAGGGGTTTGTTGTGAGTTGAGAATATGGTGGTATTGTTTTGGGAGCAATTGATAATGATTTGAGTGAAGAGTGTACCTTCTGCCCGATTCTGAATTTTGGGTTATTTGGGTGTTGTTGTTGTTATTTTGATGATTAATTGATGGAATTGTGTAATTAGTAAGATGGGAAGGATGTGATATTAATTTGGTGTGATTGTTGGAAGGATTGGTTGTCGAATTCATGATTGTTGTGACCTTGTTGTAGTTAGTTGATTGTTTTTGTGTTGGGTTTGTGATGGTGATCGTGTGGTAATTCGATCTTATTATTTTGTGATTAGGGTGTGTGTTTGAGGAGGTTTCGTTCTAGTCTTGGAACAGTCCAGTGTTTCGTTCAGAGTAAGGTAAGAACGTTGATCAAACGCTTGAACTCCACCTTCTATTATCGCACCAATGGTGATTCGATTCTTACACCCTTGTTACCATGTTTATTGTATTTGATTTCTCTACTTACCATTATTCGTCGGACATAACACACTTGCTTGACCTTGCCTCCCCTAAGGCCCTTCGGCCCTGTTGTTACTCGGCCACTCGGCTTCTCGATCGAGTGGTGTGTTTCCTTGATAATCTTGAATCGTTATTCGTTTGTATTGAATCGTTGACTCCGGCTACGGCCGTTTATAAATTGTATCATCGAATAATGTACCATCGAATAATGAATATAAAACGGATGAAAGAAGAGAACGATATGATTACCACCTAGAGTGAATGTGATGCGGCACGGACCGATCACTGTTTATACCTCTGATCAAGGTACTGTTTCGGTCGGAGTAGCTACCGACTGCCTATTAGGCTTTCCTCCTAGAGGTACGCATCCTACTGGATCTCTAGCGAGGGGTGTGCACATTTTAAGTCTTTAGGAATCGTTTAAATGTACTCTAGCTCGCGCCGGTTCGAGATTGTGGTGGCTGCGGGGTAGGAGCCCAGCCGTGTATGTTTGGCAAGACCGTTTGTCTCGTCAGCGATACGTGACTATCGCACTGCCGTGTCCTGATGGTACTCTGTATTCATTACTATATCCAATGCTTATTATTTGTTAGCTACGCGCCTCAAGGCGCGTATCTTTGTTTCTCTGCTTTATGTTTCTTACTCAGCCTGTGCTGACGTTCTGTTTTCTGGTTTGTTCCCTACCGTGTTCTGGGGCCTATGTCATTCTTCGATGGCATAGTTGACAGGTCTTGATGATGTGGATGCTTGCTAGAGGAATTCATTTGCATGCCGGGAACTTTTCATAAACATTATTTACACATGGATTATATTTGGTTTTGTAATTTAAATTTCAGTTTTGAGAACTGTAGTTCGACATTCTAAGTCTTCCGCTGTCGCCTTTTTCGTTTGTTCGAATTTATTAAGTTGTAATTGAATTTCAAGCCTAGTAGTTGACTCGGTAGTCAACTGCGGCGTAACAATTCTATAATATTTCCTCATTTATCATGGCGAAAATTTAGGGTTGTTACAGTTGGTATCAGAGCCATAGGTTCTGATTCGTCGTGTCTACAAAAGTTTTCAAAACTTGTTTGGAAGAAATTGGTAAACTGGGAACGGGATGGGTGCATTCATACGCATGCTGATTGCTAAGTGCTATGTGTTTCCCCTTCATTTACTACGGAGTTTTAGAGCCGACTTTTGAGACTTTTGATTTGAGACCGAATGTCATTATTGGGAAGCATCTCATTGTAGGTTTTCTTTGATATTAATAGAAATTATGATTCTTTGAGTTATAACTCCAAGGGTAATTAGTTCAACATATTGTGGTTATTTATTACGTGGAGTGTAATGTGAAAGTACTAAGGGCGACTAGAGGTTATGTTAGAAGGACTTGAAGCTATTTTAAGATATATAAGGACGTGAAAGGTATTTGGGATATATTGAGGATAAGTGTGAGGATGGTTTAGGCCTTGCTTATGTAATGTCGCCGTTGTCAAATTCTTCGTCCTTGAAGATGAGTTACGATTTGGAACATGATGTTAGATTGGTTTAAGTGAGATGGTGTTAAACCACAAATTTCAAAACACTTATTGGGTTTTTCTTTTCTAACCACGATACCCTATTCATGTTAATGAGAAAATTGGGAGAAATCAATTGACAAAACTTATGCTTATCCCTTTTAAAATACCCCATGCTACTCCATCTAACTTGATCACACGCCCATAGGTGAGAAACCTTGATTACTTTAGGTGAAATGTGGAAAGTTGAAGAAGGGACTAGTAAGAGTGAGTATATATATGAGGGAGTTGAGCATGAGGAATGTGAGAGTTTCGTGTATATTGTTCAATTTATTATTTGGGTTAGATGAAAAGGACTATGTGCATGCAAGTACACTACTGTGAATTTTGAAATTTAGGAATGAGTTCGAGGGATCGATTTATTAAAGTGTCAATGAAGTATTTGTATGAATGATGGGGTTGGTAGCGAATGAAACTCTATATAAACTTGATCATAGTATCGTTTGTTGAAATATTGAGGATCGCTCTTCTAGTGGAAGATTATTGAGGGAGTGATTGGTTTATTGTCCTTATAATTGTGTGAACATATGGTACCGATAAGTCGGATTTGAAGATTGTATGTTTTATCAATTTATAATTTTAGTCGGAGTCTTGCCAGTGCATATGTCTAAGTGGGTACAATACCCCAACACTATTACGATATTATGATTATTCACTGATATTGATTCGATTGTTTGCTATTTGAATGTCATTATTGATTGAGTATTGTTTTTGTCAATTGAAATTACGTTGTAGAGCTCAATCGAGAGCTGCACGACTCGTGCCCATAAGGACACGACCCGTCCCCGAAATTTTGTTCGTCTGTTGCTGCTGATCCGGACATGACTCGTGCAACTGTGGACACGAGTCGTGGTTCCCAAAAAAAAAAAAAAAAAAAGAAAAAAATCGAAAATTTCGAAAAGTTAAACTCGGACGAGACGTATAGACGAAAAACGTTTCTCTTGTATTTGTATCCCTGAGTCGGATTCCTAACATGACTTATTCGTTAGGTGAATAATTATTCGTTTATTGATTGATTTGTGCTAATTCATGCTTACATATGTCAAGATCTAGTATGGAATCTAATCGAATTGGTTGCAACTGATTCCAAACGATATTGCTTTATAGACAATGGTGCGAAATAACGGTCCCGATTTGACAGCTACCCTGGCTCAAATGGCACAACATCAGGAGGTAATGGTGCAGGCTGTGACCCGGATGGCCAACGCAGCGCAGAACAACGCTGGTAATAATGGGGGTAATGGAAACAACAATGGCCTGTGAAATAATAATGTTGGTAATGGAGAAAATGACGGGCTTTTGGACCTTGCTACATGATCTTGTTTTGGGGGTCACATGATCAAAGTGTTGGACGTCTGATAGACGAGGAGGAGCGATGATTGAATACATCTTGAGTAATTATATGTATGGAGAATTTAATCCCAAAGGAACGGCAGACTGACTAGAGGAAGATCTAGCTCTAGGAGATAACATGTATCTTCTTGTAAGTACTTGACCTGGTTTATAGTGTGAAGAAGGTGAAAGAAAAATGCATTAAGGATTTCTCGGCCATATAAATTGTTAAGGAAACTTACTCACTCATGGTTATGACTCGGTATATAGTATAATAAATGGTTATAACTTTGGCATCAACTATAGGATTAGATCGATATGTCGATTGTTTCTACACTAGTTGGGTGTCCATATGATGAAATTTTGGTACAATTTAAATAATTGGAGATCGAAATAATAATTGTTTTGGGACTCATAGCACAAATGTGCAAGTGTAAGAAGAAAACAACTATCCACTATGCTGCAACAATGAAATTTTGAGTTTGAAAGACTATTATACCATTTATGGGTAAACTGTTGGACATGAGAGTTATGCGTAAAAAGATTTCCTACCATCTTTGGATTTGATATCCTGAGTTGAATTAATAGGTCATAAGCTCGAGTAAAGGAAAATCGTTACATATCAAGGTATGGGATCAAGTGAGGTGTCATCAGAGGATAAAGTTGTAAACCCATTAGAGATGTGGTAAGTGGTATGTGCGCATAAGGAAATGCTTTACGAATCGGGAAGTTGAGCTACATTCCGTGGTGTATGCCTATGAAATTTGAGTATGGAGAACGACTTGATCTTGAGGTAATTTATAAGATTTTGAAGTTTAACTTTGCAAGTTAAGGAAGCGAAGAGAATTATGGATTTGACATTGTGACGTGTCTATTGCGTGAATAAAGTGGGATAATTTATAAACAGAGGCCCTAATTCTGAATACAACCAGTTGGATAATTTATGGACAGTTGGACGTAATTTGACGCCTTACGTGATTATGAGACGCTACAAATCGTTAATGAAGCTTATATATTATGCTCAGGTGACACCCCCCCCCCCAAGGTAATTGTTAATCATAGTTGATTATGGATGAGCTAATGTGGAAATAGGGTGACATTAGCAACCATCGTTTTGTATAGTATTGGGTTGATAACGACAAAAGATGTGCAATGAACAAAGCGAAAGGGTTGTGTATTCATGGAGAATGAAAGACTAAGTTTTCTAATCAAGTTGCTAATGCCCTCTCGACTGTAGTGGCGGATCTTTATGAGGAAACCTTAAGTAACATCTATTCCGGTAGCAAATACTTTTGGGTTAAAGTTGTTAAGAATCTTAAATTATAGAGGTCTGGTCATTTGGTAAGTGGCTTCATACGAACGCACTGGAAAGGTGGCTTGGGTTGATAAAGTTTATTTTGTGAGAAGATGGTCGAATGTAAACGCATCGTGATATGTAGTAGCTCTGTGTGCCTCTTTTGAGACTCCAATACTAGTAGTACGTGTCGTATCTTGAAATTTTAATAGTTGGAGAATTTAACTTTACCATCAATTTAAGATATGGTTCTTGTAACGATCTCGCTTAAATGTGTATGAAGTGAATGAGGCCAAAATTTGTTTAAAGGTGCAGAATCGTAGGTCGAAGCTGTCGTGAAGGAATTCGACAATGTTGGACAATCAAACACAGAACATGTAGATAAGTGGAACTGGGATTAAGATCATACTAGTTAAATTAAAAGGCAAGGGGACACTACTTATTTGAGGTTGCGTTCGAAATCTTTTCCGACTATGAGAATCTAAAGTATAATATTCACACAAAGGGAGCTATAAATGTGCCAGAGGAGATGGTTGGAGTTGATCAAAGACTACGACATGGAAATACAGTATCATGAAGGAAAATCCAATGTCGTAGCTGGCGCACTGAGCAGAAAGTCTCTACATCCGGCCCAGTTAGTTGATCAAAGGGAGAAACTAAGAGACGAATTCTTAATGTCGGAGTCCAAATGACTAAACCAGGAGTGATTTCAGGAACAACAACAATTGAGGATTATATCTTGGGTGAAATAAAGGGGTTGACTGATAAAACAACTTTGAACAAACTGGCAAAGGAGCCTGAAGTATTCAAAAGTGTGAAGATTGTATTGTTTGATTCCAGGGCCGAGTCTGCATAGCTGATGACACTACGCTAAGGAACAAAACTCTAACCGAAGCCTACGCCAACAAATATTCGGTACAACCAGGAGGAGATAAGATGTACCGAGATTGGAGAAAGGTGTTTTGTTGGCCTGGAGTAAAAAAAAAAAAGGATATGGCTTACTTTGTGTATAGGTGTTTGGTTATCGAATGTTAAGAGTGAACACAAGAGACCTCAAGTCAATTACAACTCCTACCAGTGTCGGAATGGAAATGGAGTTCCATATCCATGGATTTCTGCAAGGTTACCTAGGACACCCAAGGGGAACATTATGATTTGGGTGATTTTGGACGGACTGACAAAGTACGCACATTTTGTATCTATGAAAGACACGTGGAAGAAGAAGCCAATCAGCCGATGCCTACACACACCATGTGTTGAGCCACGGTACACCAAAAGAAACTGTTATTTGATTGCGATGCGCGTTTCGTTTGGAAGAAGTTACAAGAAACCTTAGGAACGAAACTTCTCATGAGTACCGCATTTCACCCGGCCACTGACGGCCAAACTGAGAGGACAAATCAGACTTTGGAGGATTTGTTGAGAGCTTGCACCTTACAGTATCAAGGCGGATGGGAGGATAAGTTGGATTTGATCGAGTTTTCCTACAACAACAGCCATCAAGTCTCAATAAAGATGGCACCATACGAGGCTTTATATGCCAGAAAGTGCAGGAGTCCAATCTGTTGGAATGATATAGGTGAAATAATGGTCTTGGGTCTAGACTATATTCAGGAAATGACAGATCAGGTCAAGCTAATTCAGGAAAGGCTCAAGGCTGCACAAGACAGACAAAAGAGCTATGCTGGCAAGACACGCAGCCACATTGAGTTCAACATGGGTGATATGGTTCTCTTACGCGTGTCACCTACCAGAGGCGTGATGCGGTTCGGGAAGAAAGGAAAACTGAGTCCCAAATTCATTGGACCCTATAAGGTGACTAAACGGGTTGGGGAAGTAGCTTACGAGTTAGACCTGCCTGCGAACCTTGGTAAGGTCCACAATGTGTTTCACGTGTCACAACTCAGACGCTATGTCAGCGACCCGTCCCATGTATTGGACCCAGAAACCATCAAGTTGGATGAAACTATGACATATGAAGAGGCACCGTTGAAAACTAGGCGTACTGAGATTAACGTGGTCAAAGTTCTGTGGTGCAATAACAACGTTGAGGAAGAAACATGGGAAGTGGAATCAGTTATGCGTGAGAAGTACCCTCATCTTTTTGATTAAGGTACCCTCGGTTTGGGACGAACCTTTGTTTTAAGGGGGACGAGAGCCCGCGCGCCTCGTTTTCCCTCTTCCTGACGCAATGTCCTATGTTATTACTTGCTATTTAATCTTGATCTGTGCTGAATGTGTTGTGTGTTTGTTGTTCTTCGTTTCAACTTTCACTCAAAAAAAAAAAAAAAAAATCCTCTTACCTCGTGATACTTACTCTACGTTTTGATCAACGTTGCTGGTTGAGGGTGAAATCTTGAGGAGTGGGTTTAAAGATTCGGGACGAATCTTTGTTTTAAGGGGGGAAGACTGTAACACCCCATATTTTTGGGACGTCTAAAGTATTAAAGTCGTCGTGAGATATTCATTTTTGAGTTACGAGTTTCCATTTTGTGAAATTTAGAGTCACTTTCCTTTTTGGGTCGTTTTCCTAATTGGGTAATTAACTGGCAAAATGACGTAAATACCCTTACTAAACCCTCCCTCACCACAATATAAAAACAAAAGCAAAAAAAAAAAAAAAAAAAAAAAAACACACACACACACATCACTCACCTCACGAACGCAGCAGAGGAAGAAAAGGAGAAAGGAAAAGAGAAGAAGAAAAGAGAAAAGAAGAGGAGAAGAAAGGGCCGCGCGATTCTCCCCGCAAACCACCACCGTATGTCGCTGCCGCCACCAGCGCCCAGCCGCCCTCGCCGCCTATCTTCCTACCCTTCCTTTCTCTTGATTTTATATTAAGAGTAGTAAGTCCTACACTTTTTTCTCACAAGTTGTATAATTGGGATTTTCGAGTTTTTGTGTTCAATTGATGATTAGAACACGATTGGTTTGATTAGCTTGTTGTTTTAGAATTATAATCGTATTTTTGGTGATTGTGGTTCATGGGTTGTGATTTTCGAATTGGGGGTTTTGCTAATTAGGGTTCATGCTAATTGGGTTTGATTTTGTGTATGGAATTACTTGAATTTTGGTGGAGGGGTTTGTTGTGAGTTGAGAATATGGTGGTATTGTTTTGGGAGCAATTGATAATGATTTGAGTGAAGAGTGTACCTTCTGCCCGATTCTGAATTTTGGGTTATTTGGGTGTTGTTGTTGTTATTTTGATGATTAATTGATGGAATTGTGTAATTAGTAAGATGGGAAGGATGTGATATTAATTTGGTGTGATTGTTGGAAGGATTGGTTGTCGAATTCATGATTGTTGTGACCTTGTTGTAGTTAGTTGATTGTTTTTGTGTTGGGTTTGTGATGGTGATCGTGTGGTAATTCGATCTTATTATTTTGTGATTAGGGTGTGTGTTTGAGGAGGTTTCGTTCTAGTCTTGGAACAGTCCAGTGTTTCGTTCAGAGTAAGGTAAGAACGTTGATCAAACGCTTGAACTCCACCTTCTATTATCGCACCAATGGTGATTCGATTCTTACACCCTTGTTACCATGTTTATTGTATTTGATTTCTCTACTTACCATTATTCGTCGGACATAACACACTTGCTTGACCTTGCCTCCCCTAAGGCCCTTCGGCCCTGTTGTTACTCGGCCACTCGGCTTCTCGATCGAGTGGTGTGTTTCCTTGATAATCTTGAATCGTTATTCGTTTGTATTGAATCGTTGACTCCGGCTACGGCCGTTTATAAATTGTATCATCGAATAATGTACCATCGAATAATGAATATAAAACGGATGAAAGAAGAGAACGATATGATTACCACCTAGAGTGAATGTGATGCGGCACGGACCGATCACTGTTTATACCTCTGATCAAGGTACTGTTTCGGTCGGAGTAGCTACCGACTGCCTATTAGGCTTTCCTCCTAGAGGTACGCATCCTACTGGATCTCTAGCGAGGGGTGTGCACATTTTAAGTCTTTAGGAATCGTTTAAATGTACTCTAGCTCGCGCCGGTTCGAGATTGTGGTGGCTGCGGGGTAGGAGCCCAGCCGTGTATGTTTGGCAAGACCGTTTGTCTCGTCAGCGATACGTGACTATCGCACTGCCGTGTCCTGATGGTACTCTGTATTCATTACTATATCCAATGCTTATTATTTGTTAGCTACGCGCCTCAAGGCGCGTATCTTTGTTTCTCTGCTTTATGTTTCTTACTCAGCCTGTGCTGACGTTCTGTTTTCTGGTTTGTTCCCTACCGTGTTCTGGGGCCTATGTCATTCTTCGATGGCATAGTTGACAGGTCTTGATGATGTGGATGCTTGCTAGAGGAATTCATTTGCATGCCGGGAACTTTTCATAAACATTATTTACACATGGATTATATTTGGTTTTGTAATTTAAATTTCAGTTTTGAGAACTGTAGTTCGACATTCTAAGTCTTCCGCTGTCGCCTTTTTCGTTTGTTCGAATTTATTAAGTTGTAATTGAATTTCAAGCCTAGTAGTTGACTCGTTAGTCAACTGCGGCGTAACAATTCTATAATATTTCCTCATTTATCATGGCGAAAATTTAGGGTTGTTACACCACTGGGGGAATTCCGCCGGGTTACTTTATAATCATGGAGCTACTATTTACTACCAACACATTTTATTCTTGAGTTAGTTGTTAATACGGTGACGTTCACAAACTGGGGTAATTCCACCGAGTTACTTGCACCGTAATAACTATTCGCCACAAGGTTAATCAATTATCGAAAACGTGTACGAAAATATTAACGGCGTTGTCTAACGATAATAATTTCATAACAGTTTAAGAGTTATACCTTGGCTACGTTAAGTGACGATGACTATTTCGACAGAGCCTCGCTAAGAAGATGTCACTTTTCGCACGTACGTAACAACTGCTTATTTCGTAAATTATTTTTACGAAATCTTATAATACTCAGAACTTACTTTATATGTGGTGTGCTTATGGTCTGAAACACTTCAGTTTAATTCACTCAGTACAACATTTGTGTGTTGATTTGCGTCGAACAACTGAGTAGAGATGAAGCTATTTATAGGCGGAAAAAAAAACCAGTTTTCTCCCGAGGGTACACCAATTTACCAAAGGTAACTTGGTTTCCCCCTGCAAAAAGGACAATTATCAACCTTCTAGGCATTAAATGCCCTACAATTCCCACGACAACTTTTTTTTTTTTTTTTTGTTATTATTATTATTATTATTATTATTATTATTATTAAAAAGTGGATTATTACAACTATAATACGGTCCGGGTAACCTCCAAAATGACATTAAGTACTACCTTTATACACGACTACTTATCATATTCAAAATCTGAGTCATTTCTAGTGTATATTTTGTATCAATATACCCTTTTCTTTAAAAAAAAAAAAACATACATATTGAGATAAATATAAATTCCAAGTAAATTTGAGAATAATAGAATGCCGTATCGAGAAATTACAAAATGAATATCAAATTGGTCCGCACTTGCGATTTTAACCCTTCCATGGGCTGTCGAACAAAAAAAAAAAAAAAAGGTTAGTTAAAGCACAGGCCCGAAACCTTGTTATGGTTTCGTCGGATGTTCATCTGCTAAACTGTCCCAAGTTTTACTGAGTGAAAGAAAGTCAGGGGTTTTGCAGCGGCGTAACGAAGAAGAAAGCCTGAGAAAGATTGAAACTTGTCGAGGAGAGAGAGATGCAGAGATTTAAAGGGGTTTTGCAAGCTAGACATTCACTTCAATCCCTTGGTTTACTCTCTCATACTACTCGAACTTACTTAGCTCAACCTAATTATTTCCCCCAAAATGACACTGCCCAAGATCAGGTATTTTTCTTTACAAATGTTGGTTTTAATTGGGGTTTTTTTGTATGTTAATTGATGTTTCTGATTAGTTTTAGTGATGCCCATTTGCATTAAAAATGTGGGTTTGTCTGGGGTTTAGTCGGGGTTTAGGTATGTTTGCTTGGTGTGTTTAATACGTTTTGTTGAAGCCCATTTTTCCATGCAATTGTGGATTTTTCTGGGTTTTAGTTGCTGTAGTTTGTATGCTAATTGATGATTTTGCATTAAAATGTGGGTTTCTTTTGGGTTTTAGCCGGGGTTTTGGTATGTATGAGAAGTTTTGGTAATGCCAATTTGTCTATACAATTGTGGAGTTTTCTGGGCCTTAGTTGGGGTTTTGGTATGTTAATTGGTGTTTTTGGTTAGTTTAGGTGATGCCCATTTGCCCATTTTGTTTGAAATTTTCAGGTTTGGGTTGAAGGAAGAGCAAATTCAAGGGCAGCTATTCTCAACAGACCATCTTCTCTCAATGCAATTACTACTCCCATGGTGTGTAATTTGTCAACCCATGTGAAATATGCTGTTTTCGGGTGATATTTGTGTGATTTTGATTAAAGTTTTAGTTTTATGGGTCTACTTTTGTGTTTTTATGGTAGGTAAGTAGACTTAAGAGGTTGTATGAATCATGGGAAGAGAACTCTGATCTTGGGTTCCTTATAATGAAGGTATTATTATCAAGCTTGTATTTTTGGGAAAAAAAATTCAGTGTTTTGAGCTGTGTTTGTTAATCTTGGGGAATGATTTTGAAAGTTGAATTTTTGAAGGGGAATGGAAGAGCGTTCTGTTCCGGAACTGATGTTGTAAATCTCTATCAGTTGATCAATGATGGTGGGTAAGCTTTAAATTGGTAATTGTCGTCAAATTTGGGATGGTGATAGATCAAGTCAGTGGTGTTGGTGATGCATTGTTGCTATCTTGAATTTGTGCAGGCAAAGTTGAAGAGTGTAAGAACTTTCTCGACACGCTGTATAAATTCGTATACCTCATGGGAACATATGTAAAGCCACATGTAAGTGCTGCATTGTCTTTAATGAGTTCTTCCGTTCTTGTGGAATAGTTTGATGTGCTTTACATCCTTTAGAAGTACACTTGAATGTTAGAATGATCAATTATTTTTGTTTTGAAAAAGTAGCTGTTTTACTTTACTCTTTTTCGGAAACAAGGATAAGCTTCTACTGTGTCCTGATAGTTGCTGAATATTCCCTGAAGATGGAGAGTTTAGAATCTCATGGTTCAGATGTAAATTTGGTAATGTTTTTTGTGTTTCATGCTAAATAGGCTGTGTTGAAAATGTAGGTAGCTATCATGGATGGCATCACTATGGGAGCTGGTGGTGGTATTTCTCTTCCAGGAATGTTCAAAGTAGTGACTGATAAAACGGTATGTTCCCTCTGCTTGGGCACATAATTTTCTGATATTGTGTCTTTTCATTACAGAGTCTTCTTGTTATCGCTAAGTAGCTTACTTGCATGTGGCACAATTTATCCTCTGTGGCTAATTGTGTTTCTGGTTTAAAAATGAAACTTAATGTATGATTTCAGATTTGTCTTATTATAAGATGACCTGATGATGTATATTGGCTTGTTATATTTAGCTTCCATATGATACCTAATCTTATTTCCTATCAAGAATGAGTGCTGATTCCCTCTGGCATATCATCCTAAAATTTCACCATCAGATATTATCATTTTTATATAAATCAAGTTCGGTAATAGACTAATATCACAGTATTTAAACCCAAACTGTGTCCTCAAACTGGTCGAGGCTGGTTATTCTTCAGATTGTTGTCTCACACTCTCACATTATCTTAAGATAGATATAAGTCGCAATTCGCAAATTATAATTGAAATGGTGTTCAGTCATTCCTAAGTTCTGTTCAAACTTTAAGCTCTTCTCGCTTTTCATTAGTTACTTTTGAATGATGGATTGACACATATTGAGAAAAAGGAAAGTAATGACATCTCTCCCTTGGGATTTTTACATACGCCTTGATTTGTTCTGTAAGGCTAGTTCTCCTACGCGTCTGAGTTTTTGATACTGCAGCTTAAGCCAAAGCTAACACGAATTGCCATATGCTTGTATAAATCCAACTATGTGAAGTGGGAAAACAATGAAAAACTGGAAAGAAAGGAAAACTAGATAGTAAGATCAAGCAAGCATGGGAAAACTTAAAATAGTACTGTATAAAATTGAGAAGAAAAAAACCCCCCTTTGAATGAGAGTTTAAGAAATTTTTTGAATCAACCAAAAAAAGTAGGAAGTATATACGGTGACGTATAAACTATAAAGTCCAACTATATCACTCACCTATACTTTGCCCTCATTGCGTACCATATTTTCTTCAATTATATGTAGATCTATATCACTTTCAGCCACGCTAATGCACATTTCCTAAGGTTTTCCCTTGGCCATCACCTCACATTTTGTTGTTCAACTCCTCTTACCGGTGCATCACTTGGTCCATGCCTCACTTAGTCACTTGGCTAAACTCCTTGCGCATTTCTTCCTCATGTTTTTTTTTTTATTTTTATCTTTTGGAAATGAATTTCTCCCTCATGTGACCGTGGAGCTTAAGCTATAAAATAGCTAATTCTCATTCGCCATTTTGAAAAATCACTACATAAGTTACAGATAATGTGTACATCTAGTTGATCCATTTTTCCCCTGTGGAAAGGCAAATGTGGGTTTAAGTTTCATCTGGGTACTGGGTAGGGGTAGTGATAAGTGAAAGTGGGCCACAATGATGAAATATCCCAGAAGTAGACGATGATGGTTAGATTTACTTGCATGAGAAATGAATAGTTGTGCACTGTTTTGTTTAATATAATGTCATATTTCTGGATTTTGGTAAAGCACTGTATTAAACTTGAAAGCAATTCAGATATTTTCCCATCCAGAGACACAGCTGGGTTTCCATCCTGATGCAGGGGCCTCTTTCTATCTTTCGCGCCTACCTGGTTATATAGGTAAACTTATTAATGTCTCGCGACAATAATTCTCTTTTCTTATCTACATTCTGCAATATCTCTTTTCTATATCTCTATTCTACATGAACATATATCACTGTAATTTAACATTTTGATTAGAATGTAAACTGAGTAACGGCCTTTGATAGAAACTCCAACGCACGTTGTTTGACTCAGAGAGGTGGAGGAATCCCTTTGTAGCCCTTATCACAATAAACTTAATTAAAAACTTGACCACCTAGCGGTGCGAAGAAGTTAAGATGGCCTAAAATACTGCACCAAGGAAATGAATTTAAAGTAGTATAGTACCTAGGCAAGCACTTGAAGCTTTGTATAAGATACTGTTGTTTTGCAGCTCCCCCTCTTTCCCTCATTCAAGTTATCTGTGCTTTGGTGATAATTTTACTCCAGATGCAATTAAACTGTGGAGCTCCTATATATATCTTTCATCAATTTGAAGGGTCTGTGGTGTAGCCTTTTCCTTTTTAGTTTAGACGTGGTACGGTGGGGCTTGGCTCACTTTCATTAATTCAGTTGTACTTATTCTACAAATTCAATGTGCAGGAGAGTACCTGGCATTAACTGGAGAGAAACTTAACGGTGTTGATATGATTGCCTGTGGGCTTGCTACTCACTATTGCCTGAGTGCTGTTAGTTGTCTCTTCTTTGTCGTCAAGTGTTTGTTTTCTGCTAGTTTTCTGCAAATGTTCATACTTTGTGATAAATTAATCTGACAGAGACTTCCACTGATTGAAGAGCGCCTTGGCAAACTGATAACAGACCATCCTTCAGTGATAGAGAGTTCACTCGCCCAGTATGGTGACCTTGTCTACCCAGATAAGACAAGTGTTATTAGCAAGTAAGTTTTTCTCCTTTGATCTCATTGAATCTGAATCTAAACACCTGTCTGACCTTTCTAATCTCTATCATATTGGTGTACAAGCTAGTGAAATAATTTTTCAGGCCTTTCAGCCTTTTAACTATATTATATTATTGTCTTAGCATATATTTCCTCTGTCGTGGTTTTCTTTTGGTATAAAATAGTCTTCGCAACAACATTTTTACCCCAGAGCCTTTCTTTTAGTATACAATAGTCTTCGCAACATCTTCACCCCAGTGCCTTAAAGACTCCTTCCATAAGGCGGGGTAAGGGGGGTCGGGTGCACGCAAGCCTTACCCTATTGAAACATAGAGAGGCTGTGCACGGATGACCCAAAATGAAAATTGCTTCGAGGATAGCAACAACTGACTGCTACTTCACAAAATAAGAAGCACAGACAGTTTTATGAGCCATATTGCCTTATTCCATTATATCGCAAAAACCAAAGAATAATTAGTCTTTGGCTCCATTAGAAATGGAATAAGGTATACAACAGTCTTTTGATAAATAAATAAAGGAAAAGAAAAACGAAAAGAGAAAAGAAAAGAAAAGAAAAAAAAAGATGCGATAGTTTGACTGTCATGCATTGGTTAGCTCTCTTATTTGCGCCATGGTTATTTATGTGATTATCCAGAGTAAGGGTACTCTAGAGCTAGCATTTTCGGACACATTTAATGCTATGATTGACGACACTAATCAGCAACTGTTAATAGGAAGCAGTCTGGAAATACCCTTAACATACGTAAATCTTTTACAACATTTATAGTATACTTTCTGTGAATGGACTACTCTAGATGTTTATGAAGTAAGGTGTGGCATATGTAAGTTTTGATTGGAAAGATGAAGTGCTAGTCTAATAACCTAATATAAGGGGTCATAGCCTCATAGGCTATTATTGCAAACAGTTGTACTAGGATCTCTCCAGGAGTTCCTTGGTAGCAATTTGGGTGATAATGGTGCGATCTTCTTGATCTGAAAATGGGGATTGTTTGAAACTGTATTCTTAAAGGTTATGATTCTAGCATAAATATTTGATCTTTTGGGCACTTATATCTGGACTTCCTAAAAAGCATCGTGAGTGATATAGTGTTTTAGTACTTATTGGGGGCTTGGAGATGTTTAGAGGAGGTAGAATGTGACTCTTGATGTAATGGCAGTTATTCTGGTTTTCGTAGATTGTTATTTTTGGACACGTACTTGTAAAGAGAAAGATACAAGTGAAACGAAATATTGCGAAAACAAGATTTTGGTCTTTTTTTTTGGGTGAAAAATGCAATCGTCTTGATGACTCGATTTTGATCGTTTTAGTTATATGTTATGGTAGAACTTTGCTCTCCCTTCTTAATTCGTTCTTTGTACTAATAACACTTCAATGCAGAATCGCAACAATCGACAAGTGCTTTAGCCATGATACAATTGAAGAAATTTTTTACGCTTTGGTATGCATCGACTCTTATTTTTAAACTCATCAGATAGGTTCATTTTTGTATTCCTGTTTGTTTTATGAAGGGGATGATGGACTGGAGTGGTGAATTGATGGGTCATGTTGAAAAAAGTAAAAATAAAATAAAAATAAACGATGAAGTGAGCACTTTATATACTTGAAACTATCACGGTTGTGCAACAAACTTACATAAATCTATGTCAACAATGGTGTGATTTGTGTAGTTATGATTAACATTCTGGTGGGTTTGTGTACTCTTTGAGACACACTGAGATAGTGAGAGGTATAGAACGGTAATCAGATCTCCTTACATGATGTCTGGGGGACTCATGTGGGCACCACCTGATAGTTGCTCTCATGAAAGCCTTTTCTTACCATTTTGAATATATCTTGTAACAAGCAATGCCCATTCCTCATATTCACATCAGCAGTCCTTAGCTTAATGCCTTTATATTTGCAAAACTCACTCTTCCCAATATTTTTTCGTGGAGCAAATATATGACCTACCTTCTTCCCAACTGACGATCTAGTGTTCCTTATTCTCCCCCGAGGCATTATGTCTAGGCCCTAACGTGTAGTGGTTTTTAGCTGTTGGCACCTTTTGCTATGATATGCCTGCTGACGGAGACTGTAGCGTTGGATTACCACCACTTTTTTAGAAACTTTTACCCTGCAGCTCCAGGAACTCGGTTAAGTCAGTGTTCTGTATCAATCCAATATCTGCAGCCGTTTAAAGTCTCAATCACTTCATGCTTATCTTTGTTTTGCATCTAAAACAACAATCCTGTGCCAGATTAGACGAGCATCATTTTTGGCAGCACAATTTATTGCTGTCGAGATTCTCAGGGTATCATCTTTTGAGATATCCAGGGCTCTGTCCTGGTTTGTGGTGCTTCCTCCCCCCCCCCCCTCTCCTCCCCCCTTCTTTAAGGCTAAAACTCTTTCTGGGGGAAGGGGGGTGGTTAGTTTTTGGGCTTGCTGCCGGTTGCTGTAAAAGTAACAACAATCCTGTGCCAGATTAGACGAGCATCATTTTTGGCAGCACAATTTATTGCTGTCGAGATTCTCAGGGTATCATCTTTTGAGATATCCAGGGCTCTGTCCTGGTTTGTGGTGCTTCCTCCCCCCCCCCCCCCCCCTTCTCCTCCCCCCTTCTTTAAGGCTAAAACTCTTTCTGGGGGAAGGGGGGTGGTTAGTTTTTGGGCTTGCTGCCGGTTGCTGTAAAAGTACTTGCATTTGTTACGGATTATTACATTGTCTGAGTGCCAAAGTTCTGATTCTTCTGAAGTTATAGAAAACTGATCTCTCACATTTTGTATATTTTTGCAGGAAAAGGAGGCAGTTGATTCATCCGACGAATGGTGCATAGCTACCCTGAAAAAGCTCAAAGAAGCCTCTCCATTAAGCCTAAAAGTTACTTTGCGTTCTGTAAGTTCTTGACTACTAGTATGTCTCAAAGACAAGCTTCTTTGTACTATTTATGCTCCTAATGTTGCCATCTTTGTGCATATAGATTCGTGATGGGAGATTTCAACCTCTTGACCAATGTTTAGCACGGGAATATAGAATTTCATCTAATTGCATATCACAAAGAGTTTCCAATGACTTCTGTGAGGTAATTCGTCTGTCATGTCAATTGTAGTATCGAAGTTGTGTCTGGATTTTTTGTTTTCTGAAACTCTGTTATGTTACTTTGCTGTATAGGGTGTTAGGGCACGGTTGGTCGACAAGGACTTTGTTCCAAAGGTAAGGCCAGACATAACTGCATCATGCACATTGGAAGTGGATCCTAATCTCTGCATTACTTCGAACCATTGTGAAAATGTTGACCCCTTTTTTTTCAAATTCGAATGGCAGTGGGATCCTCCTACGTTAGCTGATGTAAGCAAGGATATGGTTGATACCATTTTCTCTCCCCTTGGTGAATTCGAATCTGAGCTTGATCTGCCGACAACATTACGAGAACCTGATGTGTGATTTCAGATTACCCCTCCCGAAATCTGAAGTTTTGTAGCAATGGTGTACGTAGGATAGAGTGCTTTACTAGATGATTCATCTTCTTATTTCCTTTTGGTCCTTTGTATTGTACCACAAATTGTCCTTAGTCTGCTGGTCAACTAATTAAACTGATTTGCCCTATACTTAGCTAGGATGATCATGTATTTGTTGATCAGTCTGCTGTCTTTGTTATCAGAAGCGTGACATGCTGAATAATGTACGAGAAAGTCTGAAACTTTTGTAGAGGAAATTTAAGGAAGCGACAGTTTCATAATTACGAAGTTGTTTTCTTCCAGGTTTCAATGTTTATAATGATACAATTTGATCTTACAAACTGAATTTGACGCTTACACGAGCTTAGTCATGCACAGCAAAGTCAGCCAGTGTTGCGTTAAAGAAGCCGACTTCCCGGTGACACTTACAGGCTTCACAGACAACACTATCCTCAACCTGTTCATCATAGTAGTGAGTTCTATTCCACTTGCTATCGATATTGTGTTGCAGTCGCAGGGTGCATGTAATCGCTGGTTCTTGGACTGGGTATGGCACCTCCGACTTGCTTTCCCTATCGAGGCAGTAAGATTTCATCCACTGTAATGTATGCATCAAGTCGCGCAGTTTCCTCCTGCGTTCTATGATCCCTTTCCCTTTAATCACCTTCATCAAGTTTACAAGTAGTTTGACCCCCCTCTTCACAGACTCGTTCTCTCCATTGCAGAGTAAAGTCAGGCTCAACGCGTAAATCGCATCCTTGTGTCCTTGGGACGCTGCTTTCTCCAGGTTCTTCAACCCTTCTTCCTTTATCAACTGGCTAAAGTATTGTACCTAGTTTATACCAAGCATTTTGTCAAATGTCGTAAACATTTAAAAGTTGTCTAATGTTGACGCCAATTTTCATTTACCGACTTATTTTGACCATTGTCACAATGAATTTTACTACCGCAACTAGATTTGGAGTTATGAATAGTACCATCCCAAGCCGATACAGAGCTTCCGGGTTGTCGCTCTCTTGGCACTTCTTGAAGAAGTACTGAGCCTTGTCTGCGTTACGCCATGTACATGAATACAAGCCTTCTATAGCAACTTGTTGTAGCACTTGCTTCTCAGCAGCAATCATTTGCAGGGCCTTGCAACTTCACCAACATCATCATAAAATAATACACGTCAAAGCACGGGCAAATTTGACCGTATAAGATCGACTCAATTTTAAAACTTATAAAGCAATATTCACATACTTTTTCGGGAAAGTCGTGAGTAGTCTTGTAATCAAGACCACCTCTAAATTCGCTTCACGTATAAGATTCAATTTCACCACACAAACAGGAGTACAAGACAGAAGTTTACCAAACTAAACGACTACTATATAAGTTACTATCTGTCAAAAAAAAAAAAAAAAAAAAACAAAAAAAAAAAAAAACGACTACTATATATGATGCGCAAGAAAATACATGTGAATCAGCTTCGAGCCTTTGTCATCAGTGTATCTCAAATCTCAATGATGAATACAGGTCAAAGATTTTCCTGAGCTGTTTCCTTACAAGTAACATTTAATTGGACTTATCCAGCCAAAAAGAAAAACATTTAATTGGACTTGTGTAAAATTTGCTAGCTGACTAATGTGGAAATGCATTACTTGTGAACATTTGTTGCAAAATACGGACTTGCACATGAAATCACACATCCTCTGTTTCTGTAGACTGTAACGCTCAATCCAATTAACAGAGTGAGTATGACATGTATACTAACGTGAAAATGCATTATAAGTAAACATTTGTTACATATGCATGATTTTGACTTGCACATGAAATCACACATCATCTGTTTCTGTAGACTGTAACGCTCAGTCCAATTAACAGAGTGAGTATGACATGTATACTAACGTGGAAAAGCATTACTAATAAACATTTGTTACATGATATTGACTTGTACATGAAATCACACATCCTCTGTTTCGGTAGACTGTAACGCTCTGTCCAATTAACAGAGTGAGTATGACGCGTATACTAACATGGAAATGCAGTATAAGTAAACATTTGTTACATGATTTTGACTTGCACATGAAATCACACATCCAGTATTTCTGTAGACTGTAACGCTCTGTCCAATTAACAGAGCGAGTATGACACGTATTATAAAGTGAAAGTACATTATTAGCAAACATTTGTTACATGATTTTGACTTGCACATGAAATCACACATTCTCTATTTCTGATATTGTAACGTTTGGTCCAATTAACAGAGTGAGTATGACATGTATATTAACGTGGAAATGCATTACTAATAAACATTTGTTACATGATATTGACTTGCACACGAAATTACACATTCTCTATTTCTGTATATTGTAACATTAGCTTGGTCAATGAACAGAGCAAGTCTAACACATACAAAATGAAAGAGATTATGATGATTTAATAGAAGAGATGTAATAACTTTATAAACTACAACTTCGTAAATCTAACCCCATAAATTTGACTTAATTTTAAAACTTATAAAGCAATATTCACATACTTTTTCGGAAAAGTCGGAGTAGTCTTGTAATCTGGACAACGTCTAAATGTGCTTCACGTATAAGATTCAGTTTCACCATCGCCACACAAACAAGAGTACAAGACAGAAGTTGCAACTTACAACAACTAGACAACTAGTAGTGTCACATGTGACATGACCTAACTGATGCTACGCTTATTACTAAGTCAATTTTCTGTATTATCATTGCATCATTGTCGACCATTCATGATATCATTTCTACATTTACATACGTAGAATTGGAATATACTCTCGATCACATATTTACATCAAACGTATGACATTTAATGACTCGAAGTGAGTAAGACATTAGTTGAAATCATGAAGACAAACAGAATAAGTAAGAAGAGTAAAATTGGCTTGGAATGAAAAATAAAGATGATGGTGATCAAACCTCTGTTCGCAACGAAATAAATCTACAGCAGAGGCAGCCGCGACACGAGCAACGATTTCCGTGATCATCTCTGTCGGAAGACACTCCATGGTGGCGTGAAATTGATCGAAATCGAGCTCTCAGACTTTGCGACTCTTCTTGTTGTTCTTCCACTTATGCTTCTAATGACAGTTTTTCTTACCTTAGCTTAAACAGAAGTATAGAGCCTACAAGTTGCTCTTAATGATCTCATGCAAACTGAATGTCCTTCACTCGTTGTTTGGTCCAAATATTAGCACTACTTTCCTCAAAAAAGTGGCTTGTGTATTACAACAAACAAGGAACCATTGTTGTCGCACTGTGAATATCTGATTCCGCGACAGGTCTCTTATATTGTTAGAGAAAAAGATATTAGGATGTGAGAATAGTCGTTTTCCTATATATGATGAGCAAGAAAATACATGTGAATCAGCTTCGTGCCTTTGTCATCAGTGTATCTCAAATCTCAATGATGAATACAGGTCAAAGATTTTCCACATTTAATTGTTTCCTTACAAGTAACATTTAATTGGACTTGTGTAAAATTTACCAGTTGACTAATGTGGAAATGCATTACTTGTAAACATTTGTTGCATGATACTGACTTAGCACATGAAATCACACGTACTCTGTTTCTGTAGACTGTAACGCTCAGAGTGAGTGTGACACATATACTAACGTGGAAAGGCATTATAAGTAAACATTTGTTACATGATTTTGACTTGCACATGAAATCACACACCTCTGTTTCTGTAGACTGTAACGCTCAGTCCAATTAACAGAGTGAGTATGACATGTATACTAACGTGGAAAAGCATTACTAATAAACATTTGTTACATGATATTGACTTGCACATGAAATCACACATCCTCTGTTTCTGTAGACTGTAACGCTCTAATGCAGTATGAGTAAACATTTGTTACATGATTTTGACTTGCACATAAAAGCACACAACCTCTGTTTCTGCAGACTGTAACGCTTAGTCAAATTAACAGAGTGAGTATGACACATATATTAAAATGAAAGTACATTATTTGTAAACATTTGTTACATGATTTTGACTTGCGCATACATGAAATCACACATCATCTGTTTCTGTAAACTGTAACGCTTAGTCTAATTAACAGAGTGAGTATGACATGTATACTAACGTGGAAATGCATGACTAGTAAACATTTGTTACATGATATTGACCTGCGCACGAAATCACACATTCTCTATTTCTATATATTGTAACGTTTGGTCAAAGAACAAAGCAAGTCTAACACATACTAATTAAAACGAAAGAGATTATGATGATTTAATGAAGGAGATGTAATAACTTCATGAACTACAACTTCTCAGTTCCGTCATTCATAAGTCATAACATCCCCTGAAATTAATTTCTACAATGACATGCAAACTCGATCTATCTAGACAACCTTAACGATACATTAAGACGTGGTGAGAATTTAAGGTTCGACATATGGCCACGCACGACCACTACGAGTATCTCTGAGCAATTTACAGAAGATAGCAGCCTCTCGGCAACACTTACAAGCTTTACAAACAATACTATCCTCAACTTTTCCGTCTAAGTCAAGTCCGAATTCCAGTCCCCTTTCCCAGGGGCTTTCGATCTTGTGTAACTCTCGCATGGCACACCTAATCGTCGGCTCTAGGACAACATCAGAAACGTCTTCTGCAAGCTCCTTGCTGCATAGTTCTAAGCTACGTCTGTAGGGTAATGCGTACATTAAATCCTTAAGTTTTCGCCTACGCTCCACTATCCCTTCCCCTTTGATTGATTTCATCAAGTTGAAGAGTAGCTTAACTCCTACGTTTATACACGGATTATCTCCACTGCATAGTAGAATTAATCCTAATGCATAGATTGCTCCCTTATGTTCCTGTTTCGCGGCTTGTTCTATATTCTTCAACCCTTCTTTCATATTCGTTTGTCTGAAATATCGTACCTATAATTACCAAAAACACGTACAGCATTGTTACTTTGTTAGGTACATTTCTCGTTATTGCATGCAGTCTTATTCTTATGTCGAAAACATATAATTAAAGACGACTTAAATTTTCGTTATGAGGGGAGAATAATACCATTCCGAGCTCATAAAGAGCTTCGGGATTGTTGCTTTTCTGGCACTTGTCGAAGAAGGATTGAACTTTGTCCGGATTACGCCATTGACAAGAATGTAAGCCCTCTAATTCTGCTTGTTGAAGTACCCTCTTTTCATCTGCAATCTCATGAAGTATCTTGCAGCTATAAATTAACATTATTAGTGAAAGGTCAATCAAAACAAAATAGTACTATCTCGGGTACAAAGATTTGCGCGAATTTGAATGTTAAAAAGTTTCTGCTCCAAAACTGAGAACGACTTACACTCGTGGAGTGATAGAACATGATATCGATAAGGAAATAAAATTAATTAAAACATTTAAGGCCCCTACAACTAACATAAAGTATGACCTAACAAGTTTTTACTGAATTAATGATCTTTTGTTGAAATTTATGAGGTTTCAAAATTTTGTGTTGCTTATTTTCCAACAACATTGCACTTACGTCTAAATTTTCTTCTTGATTAGCACACACCATAAATTAAACACATATCCCAACAATAACAATACACTTAACAATGCACACAATATCGTGTCGGAACAAAGTATATTGTAAAACGGTCTTATCCAAAACTGATCGGAGAAAATTAAAAAATAAACTCGGAGGAAATTAAAAGGAAAGAAAAAGTGAAAAACAGAGTTTTAACAAACCTTTGCTTGCAACGGAACAAATCAGCTGCAGAAGCAGCAGCAACCCGAGCAACAATTTCGGTAATCATCTCGGTAGGAAGATACTCAATAATGATACGTGGTCGAACGCGAGCCTTTTGAACACGGGGTTTAACGTTACGTCCATCCGACCTTCCCTTCTTTCGACGAGAGCCTTTGAGGCACTGAGACGATGTTGTTATTGATTTCGGCCTCGTTCTTCCTTGGCCGGTGGCATATTTTGTCACGTTACGGGGAGCCGTGATTGCCGGTCGATTTACCTCTAGGGAAGCCATGCACGATCAAACAAAGAAGAGACAGATATACAGAACGTCTTACAGTGTGTTTTTTTAGCAAGTTTTGTGTGGGTTCTCAAATACTCCCCCTATATACATTGGCTTCTAATAAAAGCCTCCCTATTATTTTAATGATGTGCTCTTAATTGGTAATTTCTAGGCATTCATATTTGTACTCGGAAAAGGAATAGCTATTTATAATAAAGTTTACCCAAAGTTTATGTCTTCTTTTTGTTGGTGTTATTTTGCATGTCTGAAAATTATTCCTTATCAGGTACCACAACTTTCCATATATATAAGTACTTGGAAGGGAATTTCATGTATGGTCGGGTTCTTTTTTCTGAATTTTGGCAGGAAAAGGGAATTTCTTCGAGTCCAACACAAAATACCGTGTAGGGCGTGTACTCTAGTTGTAAGCGATTATACGTAAGATTACTAGTTGGCATGCCCGTGCCACGCCCGGGCTACAAATATTAAATGCACTATTTTTAATAGGTTTATTTTACTTGTAACAAAGTTTTCGTGATTTTTTAAAATGATTTCGAATAAGAGAAAATGATTTTGTGACACTTTTTAATAGTGGAAAATTACTCTACCTCAGCTGTTAACATGCATAACAATTAATAGGTAGAACACTTTCATTATTCTACCTCAGCTATTATTTGGAAATACTTGTAGTTCGTAAGTGTGACCAGTAAGAGTTTTCCTAACCTTATTATTTTTGGATAATTTTCGAGATTACTACCATAAATTGTTTGGAAATATCTACTGCTGCAGGTTTGGGAATTTCTACTGCGTTTTATTTGAGTTAGGGCTAAGTTTGACGGAGTCTCTTCCTTTTCATGCTGCTGAGCTTGCTTCTTCAGCTGCTAAATTTGCTTGCAGAGGTAAGATCCATCTTTTTACCTAATTTGAGATCTTTGATGATCTCATTCCATTGTGGTATATGATAAATGCTTGTTTGGTTGAATCTTTTCGGTTGTCAAGTTATACTCGTGTTGTTGTATTTTATACGAATGTATGTTTTAGATTCTGTGATTTTCAAATACCTCTTGCTATACCTCTTGTTAACCGATGATCATCCTGATTAATTGTGGTGAAGTGTATGTGAGATAAGTTTAATATTTTTGTTGTCTTTGTTTTATGATATACATGCAAGATTTGTGTAGTTCCTGTTGCAGTTTATATGGTGGGTTTGCCAAGTGAATAATAGTTGGTGGATAAGTTCCAGTTTTTACCTCCTCCGCATCTTAGTCAGGTTTTCTGGTACCAATTATTCTGAAGATATAGACTATGAGCTCTTGATTTCTTTATTATGCATTTCGAAAGAAAAATTATGTTGCAAAAATAGCTAAAGGTAATATGGTATCCAAGCAACGTTTCAATTTAGATGTATTTCTTTTGTTTTGGATTTTTGCAGTGATTTATTACACGTGATTTTTAATTTAGTTATTGTTGTATTATCTTCCACTCAAATACCTTTATTTTCCTATTGTTAGATGTTTCCTTATCTTTTTTTTTTTCTTCCTAATATTAGATGTTTCCTTGTCTTTTTTTTTTCTATTAGATAATATAATAAGATAGTTTTAGGTAATTTATTAAGATATTCTAAACAAAAAACTGAGTTTAATACTTTTTTTTTGTGCTATCCAATTAGTTTTAGGTAATTTATTACCATATTCTAAACAAAAAAAAGTAAATTTAGTACTATTTTTTTGTGCTATCCAATTAATGGTTGCCAAGTGTCGTCTTGGGAAAGATTTGGTTTCAGGTTTTAATATATAGTATTAGATTGTTAATTTTCGATGTCGATAAGATTTATCCTACAAGATACATTTAACGTAATGTTATATGAACCCTGAAGGTTGAATAGAATAATGAATCTCGGAGTGTTGAAGTCATTTCAACGGGTATAGTTAACCTAACTTTCGTCAATTATTTATTTCCCAATAGTCAATTGTTGTTATTCAGATGACGAGATAATAAATTGTACAAAAATATTAGGAGTCTATATATAGACAAGTGAAAAAAGTGTCTATGACTAATTTATAGTAAAAATAATTAAAGGTGCAGTAAATTTTGTTGTATACTTTGGCAAATGATGGATGATAAGGAAAGATAAACAATTAAGGGTCCTTGATTTTGTAACTAAAGCAATTCAAATTTCTTTTCTATTGATAGATCCGTAATAATGTTGATTTTACTACCAATGTAATAAATTTACTGCAAATACTTTGAATTCACTACACAACCATATTTTTTACCGCATGTCATCTTTAATTTACCACACTTGATTATGTTGTAACAATTTTGCTATTGTCTACATATAGACTCCTAGGATTGAGTGAGAAAGCTTTTTACTTCAAGGGTAGGCTCAAAATGTAATCCTGGTGCCTCATGCTCGACAATCCTCAACAACCTGAGTTGATAAAAAAACACGACTCGAAAAAAGTTCTAATAAAATGTATTTTGCATATTTATAATTACTAGAAAAAGGAGTTGCTATTTTTAAAAATTTACTAGTGGTTGAGTGCAGCATCTGAGGTTTTGCATGCCTAAAAATTATTCTTTACCAAGTACCACTACTTTAATTAATATCCTTTAGAAGTACATGATCGAGCGGGAGGGAGTGATGTCCTTCCCTTTTTCTTTTCAAATTTTACGTAAATTTGTATACTAGTATGTATTTCAGACCACAAAAAATGACGAACAAATAATAATCAATCTCATCGGACCATTTTAATACTACTGCATTCCAAAATTACGAAATTCCATGTGCCTCTCGTTAATTTAAAAAAAAAAAAAAATAACGCACAGCCTAAACAGGTTTATTTTACTTTATTTCGCTCACGTACTACTTGTGTTTATTGTTAATTCCTCGATCAGAAAGAGTAAGAATGCAGTCTATATATCAACACTGTTTACCTTTTACTCTCAGAGTAATGCATTTACCCCTGATTTTCTAAATACTGAAATATAACAGTACAGTAACAGTGGTAAAAACTAAAAACAGAGCAAAATCACTGACACTTAGATTGGAGATCGTACAATTGTAAATTGTTACGTACCCTTATACTCTATTAGATTTTACTGTAATACATGTGTAGATTGTAGCATAAGAAACTTGGTAACTAACAGTAACTCTTCTAATCTGCTCCTCGCGATTTCTTCTCGTTCTCGATCCTCTCCAACTCTTTTCTTGACTTAGAGATGATGCCAGCGTACCGCGCTCTCAACATTGCTCCGCGACTCGTCTGTGGTTCATCCAATATCACTGGTGATGATGATGCTTGTTGTTCGGAAGTAACACAACCCTCGTATTCCAAGCTGCTCGATTCCTCGCTAGACGACGACCGTGAATTTGATGGCCCCTTACACGTCGATTGCGTTACAACAACTTCAGCTTCCACTTCACGATTCTTTGAAACAATTGGCTGCAACATTGCACCACTATTATCGACAACTTTACTAGCATTATTAATCTTCCTTTGCAACTTCTTATAATGACATCTTCCGGTCCCTATATTCGCAAGCTTTGTTGTGGGATTCTTTCGTACAGTTACCTTCGACAACTTATTATTGACCGAGACAGAGGGAGTACTAGTACTTTTGCGAGGCCTTGCATTACTATTATTATTATTATTATTATTATTATTAACAACTTTAGTGGTGGGTCGTTGATAATTTTCACCTTGCTTATACAAATTCATACTAGTCTCGTAATCCAACATCATACACTTTTTCTTCTTCATCATCGTACTCCCTTGTTTCTCGTAACCTGTATTATTGTCACGACATCGTTTAGTTCCGAGAATCGTTGTCGTTGTCATCGTCTTCTTCTTTTCGACATCGTTGCTGTCATTAGGTAGCAGCTTTGGTAAGGTGATGTTTGAAATAATAGGAGGTTTTGTTGATAGATTTCGTACCTTGATTCCCTCCAATATATTGTTAATCCCATTTGCTGAAAAATCCATGAGATTTGGTTTCGTTGTTAACACCATGATTATAACTAACGTAGGTGTATTTGTTAGTAGAGTGTAACTAAATCGATATTATTATAGACTAGGATAAGAATATTGCAACCTTAAATCGCATATATATATATATAGACGTGTGATCTAATTGTGTTGTCGGTTTTGTTGACGCGGTTAGAGTTTCCTTGTTGATCAATCTACCAAACTTTCCTAAATTGAGTTTTCCTTTATTGTTTTTTGGTAGTAGGAAAAGTAGAATAATATTATCGCGAGTTCAACTAAGCTAAGGAAGGATGGTTTATGGTAAGACTAGGATTTGTGTCCTTGGGGCTATTTGGGCCGTCGCTTGGTATCAAATGGCAAGGCTTTTGTATTGATTTTCAGGTTTGTGTTACATGTGTGAGACTCATAGCCTCTAAGGTACATAGGCGGAGCTAATGTGGGTTCTAGACGTATAAATGAACCTCATTAACTCTGATCGAGATAAAAGAGTATTGTAAACTTAATTCATGACTGATGAGAGACACAAGTCTAAGTGTCTAAGTAATCAAATCACGAGTTCGAAATTGCCTGTGTCACTTAGTACAGTATCAGGCTGTTGTCTTGATTTTCAGGTTTGTAGGTTTGCGTATTGCCTGTATGATGTGTGTGCGAGTGCAAGTACACTTGTGGCACAGTGGAAAAACAGACATGAAAAGAATTGCGCAGTCGAAAAACAGCCATATATATGTAAAGGAGCAGACTGAAAAGAAATTTCAGAGTGAACAATGCAAAAAATAGCCGAAAACATCGTATGAAACCAATCTTGAGTCAATAAGTTGCAGCTAGCTCCAAGAGAAATATTATCCAAGTCGCGTAATGTTCACAATCCGCTAGATCAAATGTCAAGACCGAATTTAGAGCATCCTCTAAAATATTCGTTTGGAAATCAGATCAATAGAACCAGTACAGACTACAGAGTACTGGAGCAAAGCTAAACTTGATATAAAAGCTACGGAAAGCCTAACATTGAAAAGCCTAATTAAAATTGAAACACAAACCAAACTTAAAAGCAAATTAAAGTTGTCTCCATACGAATCGTCACACATAAGGCATTGGATCAGTAGTGGCAAAAAGGCATGCCAATGACTCTTTGTAAACCAGTAGGAGCAATCATTGTGACGTTGCTAGCAATTCAGAGACGAACTAAGCTTTCGATATAAGGGCCAATGTACAACAGATTCTTGTCAGAGACGTGTTTTGCCGCCTTCGTTTTGGGATCGACAGAGACACAACCTTGGTCATCCATTTGCAGAATCAGTTCCCCATTCCATCTTGGGTTCACCAATCGGCGATAACGGTTATCAAATGTCCCAAAAGAGAGAGCCTTCTTCCAGCAATCCATATCCTCCATCACCCAGTACTTGAGAAACCCGGAACTATAATCTAACACATTCGCAACACCATTCTCACTACTCCCCTCAACCAACCTCCAGTGGTCTTCATAATCGTCCAATTCTTCATCTTTGATTTTGGGTAGACGAATCTGGGTAAACTTCTCTGTCACAAGGCTAAACTTAAGGATTGAGTCTAGATGATCATCACCATTTTTGTATCTTCTCTTAACCAACCAATAGATCGCACCATTCAAATGCGCAAACTCTCTTGAAACTAAGCACGTACCATCTCCTAGCTTATAATTTAAGCTAACACGCTTCCAAGTACCTCCATTAATCGAATACACGAAAACATCTACTACCATTGTCGTCTTCTCTAATTTATAAACACCCAAGATAACCTTATACTCACACGCAACCGAATCAAACCCAACCCCACAAAAATAATGTTCTTCATCTAATATTTGACGAGGCGAGAAAAGGTTCAAATGTTTCCCAAGCGACGGATTCCACAAAACTAACTCATCGGGTTCACCATTATAATCGGCATAACAAAAAATGCCATCACAACAACCCACAATTGAAAAACCTTTCTTGGGAGAAAAATTAAACTCTTTGTGCAAATCAAAGTCATTGTTGTCAATGAGCACGACGTATTTCTCCGTAATTATATCATTAGTAACATCATTATACAACAAATGTCGTGGACCGTTAGGGGTACACGCCTTTATCATTTGCTGATTTATATGCGACGCAACAAATTTGCGGGTTTTGATTCGAAAATACCATGACTTGCACACGGACGTACACTTAAGCACGGATTTTAAAGGCAATCGAATCAGAATTTCGACGACTAATTCCTCAATTAGGCTAAGAGAATGACATTCGTAGTCCGACATCTCAACAAAATTATTGGAACAACAAAAAAAAAAAAAAAAACAGAAAGAAAACACACTATTGAAATAGTAATTTCCAAGAAAAAAAAAAAAGAGAGAGAAAACCTTTGATTTGGTGGTATCACGCCGAAAGGATGAGCAGATTCGTCTTTTTTTTTTTTTTTTTTTTTGATTTTTGAAAAGATTGTAACTTGTGAAGTGTAACAGTGTGAGAATGAAACCCTTAAATGCGAAATATCCGGAGCTGTGATTTGCCCTAAGTAGGTAACGGGCCCTAATTGTATAATGATATTGCGTCAACAGGTGAAACCCAAAAAACTCCTATGCCAAATCGTCCATATTATTTTCTTGTGACGATCCGATACGGTCCAAATGGTGCATTATTAAGAGTCTAACCAGCCTAGTATGCGATCTTAGACTTTGAGAAAAGCATTGGGTTGGATTTAGTACGCATCTTCTTCAGGACTTTTTGTTCCGTTGCACTTGATACTTGATAGTATCGACACTTGTTAAGGTCGCATTGCTATTTAAAACCGGGTCAAGGCCAGGTTAATTTTCGTCAGTCCACTTTTTGAATCGCGCCTGCAGCATACTAGTGGACTCTTGACAAGAATTGGATTTACTGAATAAAGCGATTTGGCACGCACATAAATATTAAAAAGTGCAAGGGACGATTGGCGCGTGCATGATATGCGCAGCTGCTCCAAAGCAAACATGGTTTTCGCATTGGTAGCATGATACACATTTGCCAAAACACAAAACCGGGTGTGTTAGAGTTGGCTACAGCCTAAATGAAAAGAACTCTTAAAATCCGGGCATTTTGCAATGAGAATATTGTAAATGTATGAGTGAGATTTCAACATGGATGAATAAAATAATAATGATAATGAAGGTCAAAGCCAAGCTAAGAATCTTGTGAACTAAGGGTTCGTCATCTTTCAAATGAACCAGATTAGTACATATTTACAATGGCCGTCCCTAATGAACCAATGTTCTCAACAAGACTTGAGTTCGATTCCGAGGCTTGCCCGTGCCTGAGCAGCCTCTGGTACTTTCTCCGCTCCTGGTTTTGGTGCGGTGTTTTGTTCATCAGAATCGTTGTTATTCTGCCCTTCACACTGTTGAGCTGGAGGTGCTACTCGGACAGGTGATGGGGACTTTTCTTCTGAATCAATAAGAGGGACATTGTTGATAGTGTTAGTTTGAGGGTTAACAGGGAGGGGAGACTTGGCCCAGCTGTGTTGCTTCTTTGGGACAGGCTTGTCATGGTCGTGTTCACCTTCATACATGGCCACGATAGAGGACGAGCCATCGGTAGCCCTCTCAACATGTTTGCGAACAGGGCACCTAGCAGTTGAGCACCTATAATAGCTCCTGTAAACGACCAAACCTGATCAAATGGTGAAGGCGGACAAATAGGCCATGTATTTATAAAACATTTCCACTCATACTTCACCATTGTTGCCAGGGCAAATGCATATTGTTCGGGTTAAGGGGAAAAAGTTGCAAAAACTTCAGAGAAAGAAAGACGCAACAACTGCCAATAGAAGGCCTCAGACCCCCTAGTCCTCCACCAACAAGACCGAATTACAGTCCGAAATTTCTGTAAGAGGAAGTACTTGTATTGAAACAAGGAACTGGGGAAGTATGAAACGCCCCTGAATGTGGTTTGTAGAAGTCAAGACTGAGAGGTCTTCACTCTTTGTCACAATGGGTCTTAGACTTAGACTTATAACAAAAGCACTATATTTACTTCAAAAAAAAAAAAAAAAAAAAAAACACGCGCGCACACACACACACACACACACACACACACACACACTTAGTTGTCGCCTAACAAGCGAGCTTTGACAGGGTAAGCATAGTAAAAAGTATAGCTGAAAAACATTGTGCACAAAGACAAATGAACTGGAGTTACTTTGAGGCATAATTTGACATGTCTAAATCAGAGTTGTCAACTATGCAGGAGACATGGACGTATTTCGTACCTGGGATGTGAGTTCCCTTTAACCATCTTTTGCCCATACTTGCGCCACCGGTATCCATCACTGGAGATTCCTAAATCCCCAGGGAGCACAACAACTTTAGGCTCCTTGAAAGTCCTATACACAAACTCAGAGCATTCTTTACCACTTTCTTTTATCCTGCAGGTTAAGGAGTAATGTTGAGATATTGCATTAATAATTAACAAAACAATATCCCAGAAGTGGAAAGTTTAGAGGATATGCCTTCTCTTCTTGATTGGGATATCACGCTCGTTCTTGGTAGCAGTTAAGGCAAGTCCATTAGAGCTGCTGGTTTTATTATTCTCTACTTTCACAGGTAACGTTGACGGCTCACCTTCAAGTCTGATAAACAAAAATATATAAATTATCATAATGAAATAAATCAGTGAAACTAAGAAGAAAAAAAACAGATTTGAAAGTACCGACAAACTTGCCTTATTGTTGTATTAGGTATTTTGATATCATGCTCCTTAACATCAGTCTTTAAAGTACAAACTGAACTATTCAAGTGTTTATCGTGGCATTCAGAAGTCCACTGTAACGCCGGTTTAGGTTCTGTACTGCATGATTTTGGTGTGCAGGGATCATCAAGTTTTGCTGCTGACGAGTCGCTAAAAACTTTCTTCCTGCTAAAACCCTTAATAACATAAGGAGGTGGATCGTGATTATGATTTCCCTTATAAACAACATTAAGGATTTCACCAGATCCATCCAAATGCTGAACCTTCTTCTTTGCACTGCAGGATAAATTCGTGCATCTGAAGTAGCTTCTAGAACTTCCAGAACTCTTGATTTGCTTCTGGCCATACTTCCTCCAGCTATAACCATCAGACTTAGGTGTCTTTGGAACATCACTGGTAGTTGCATCAGAATCGCGCTTTACAACTTTCTCCTGAGCTGATGGGAAAGAAGCTAACGAAACTCTGGCAACACACCCTGATTGTGAGTCAGGAATCTGCTGGTCTGAAGATTTATGCTCAGATTTCTGTGTCAAAAGGATTTTGCCAGTTCCTTTCTCCACGTGACTTTTGTCTGGAAGTGACGATACAGTTTCTTGTGCAACAACAGATGGATTTGACAAGACTGTTTCAGACTGCGAGATTGGTAATTTGCTTAACGACTTTACAGACTCGTCTTCAGATTTCGTCTGACGAAGGGCATGAGCTGCTATGGCAGTAACAGTTCCCAAAGCTTCTTGATGAGACATAACAAATTGTCCCTATCAATATAATGGGAAAAATGTGTCTTAGAATTTGACAGAAGTCCAAGCCAGATTTCAGATCATTTGTATATAAATGGTAAGCAATTGAAATGAGAACATGTTATGTCGGTTACAGGCATCAGATGCAACACCGAGAAAGCTACCCTTTTCTCTCTCAAATATCAGTCACACATTCACATTAGGTTCTTGTTAGCTGAACCCGAGTACAAGGAACCTAATTTAACAAACATGTATACCTCTTTAGAGTAGAGGGTGTGCATATTCAGCTGCACACATCCTTCTACTTAAAGCCTTTAGAATTCAAAACTTTGATATGTTGATACACAAGTCAAACTTCAAGCTGATACTGAGCCTATGCTGAAGGCGTATTTTCATGTACTCACATCATATAACTAAGTTAAGACAGTTATCATTCAATTTATCATTTCTAGACACATAAGTACATGATAAAACCCTAATGAACTTCCCCAACATCTCTCAATTTACGGTGTTTACACAGAACACGGTAATTCTGTTGTTTCCCCCCTATGATGATTAAGGTGGATAGGGCAAGCATAAGACACATACATTTGCTTCATATGAATGCATGACTCGAAATTGACTAATAGTAAGACAGCATTTCCAAGCTAAAGTACTCAGCAATCGCAATCAGACTCACTTCCATACACCTGAACAAACACAAATTCCACGACCAATGTCGCATAACCTTTGCTAGAAGCATAAAAAGACGGGTAAAGTTCCAGGTTCCGAAACACGGCCATTACTCCTAAATTGAAGTGTTCAAGTGTCCATACACTCCATACCTATACTAGAGTATCCAATCACGCCACTCGAACCGAATCCATATAACACTAAACACACCCTAAATTGAGAATACCACCTTTTTCCACATGAACAATATCCTGATTTGACATGGAATCATTCTTAAATTAAACAACCAAACAAAAATCCATATGCAGCAGAAACAGTACATGTACACATCCAAGAGATCTATAAAGCTTAATTTGTATACAATCAGTCAGTCCACTTACAGTAAAGGGCTGAAAACACAACAAAGTTAAATTCAGACACTCACAAAAAACACACAAAATTCATATAATTATTCATAGTTAACAAAACCCACAAAAATTAGACATTAAAATTGAATTTTAAAATTGGGAAAATTACCTGAAATGGAACAGCAGGTTGAAGAGAAGGGTTAGAAGAAGAAGAAGAAGAAGAAGAAGAAGAAGAAGAAGAAGAAGAAGAATTAGCAGCCAAAACAACACCTTCAAGAAGCTTAGAAAAAGAAGGTGAAGGTAAAGTTTCAAATTTTTTACTAACCCCAGAAAAATTACTGTTTGGTTCATATTTATTCATTTCTGAGTCTAATTTAATCCGGGTTTTTTCATCTGATTCCTCCATTTTCACCACTACTTCTTCTCCTGCTTTAGAACCCATTAAAAAGATTGAAACTTTAGAAAAAGGGTAGTCTTAAAAACTCAAAAAACAGTAAAAAAAAAATCAAAGGAGAAACAAAGTCAGTAAAAATGATGGGTATATTTTGGGGGGGGGGGGGAAGAGGAGAAGCAGAGAACAGAGAAGAAGCTTGAAGAAGAAAGAAGAGGAGGAGAGAGAGAGTGGGGAGAGGGTTGAAGTTGCTTTTGACTTGGTGTTGACCACAAAACTTGGGCAGTTGCTTTCGGCTGACCAAAGATTGAACGACTGGAAGGTATACTTGCAGTCTGATGATGTTTTTATGTGTTTATTCCTTGCCCATTAATGAATGAATGAATGACCCTCTTTTCACTTTATTATTCTCTACTAGTGTAGAAACATCATTTGCAAGTTTGCGGTTTTGGGTCGATAAATTGTTCCAATTCAACTTGAATATATAAGAGGAGTTTAAGTCAAACGTTAACGATTCAAAAGAATGGAGTGAGTATAAATGCACTTGATAGATGTACTTTGTTCACAGGGGCGTGAATTAGATATAAAACAGAAAACGTCGTAGATATTAAAAAAGATGGATCTGATACTCTGATTGTAATAATGATAATTTATGGTGTAAACTATGAGAACCTCCTCTAGTCTTGTATTTTCCTCTAGTTTTGACCAATGATTGACTGATGGTCGTATAGAGTACATGTATTAAGTTTTGACTTTTGACCTTATGCTCATGTTCCCCATGCCATTTGATCTCAACTCTCAAGTACTCCTACTTCATTTGAATTGAACTTGAAAAAATGTCGAGAATCGTATATACTCAGTACTTCAGTAGTATGTGCGAGTGCGACTATTTTAAGCTTCTAGGACCCTAATAAGAGTATGCACACACCAAATCGTTCATGAACGAAATATCGTTCGAATGACTAGCTTAAACATAGTATCGTGGTAGTAGAGTAGTGTGAGAATAGCCGTTTCAAATGTTATGTCGAATGTTGACAATGAGTGTATGATGTCGTGTTTCAATTGTAGGGGATTTATAAAATCTACCCTGCTGGGCAGGATTCAACAGATGATATCTATCTGTTCAGCAAATGACTAAATGAGCGCAGAGTTTCAGACAACTAGAGCATCTGCAAATCATAAACTGCAGCCAACAATCACCTACAACTACAAGGGAACAACGTAGGGCTAAATGAAGTTCCATTGACGCTTTATAAAGAAGAATGTCAAGACATTATGCCTAATTCCTACTGCTACAAAAACCGAGGAGCGACACATTACGAGAGAACAGTATCCAGGGAGTTTCGGCCAGCAGAACCGCCAGTATCTACAAGTTGCAACTACAATCCCCCTATAACTACTGGGAGGACTAACAACTCCCCTTAATTTGGTGATTAAGAGGTCTAAAATCCTTCTTAGCTAAACCTACTATATTTAGTAACTAAATCTGTAATCCCCCCTCCCCTCAAAGATCCAACCTGGAAACCTACTGTATCTCCACGGCAGCTGACTTCCTATGGCCTCCTATTATGGTGCCTACTCTTTCTCCTTTGATTGCTCTTGAGATGTTACCTTCTTTGTTGAGATTGAAGACAACAACTGCATCGAGCCATAGCTGTTCTCAGAACATTGAACCAAAACTGCGGAAGCAACAAATTTTTGGAGATACGGGATTAGAAATACCTGGTATATTGTTCTCTTGGCACAAGGTGATGGCAGTCATGTCCATCACAGAAAGCTCCTTCGATGTTACATCTTGATAACTAAGGGTATCAAGCAATTTGGCATTTGGGTTTCTCCGAGGATCATCGTTATAAACCCCATCAACATTTGTTGCCTTCAGCACGACTTCTGCATTAACTGGACCATATACAACAAAAACATTTAGAATAGAGATATGGTGCGTGACCAATAAAAAGTTCCATATGAATATAGTAGCAACAGCCTCAATCATGGTCCATCAGCATGATATGCAAGTAAAATAATAGCCGGTATCATTTACAATCAGGTAAAAGCTCAGTTCAAGGATATACTAGCGTTTGCTTATAGGTTCCTATGGAAGAACTAGGGTTCACTGCTTTATCTATTAGTAATCCAGTAGTCCCTGCAACCCAAAACCATTCAATTCTGTCACAAAAATAAAAGTTGCTGAAATAGGGTGCACAGATATCGAATTATTAAGCGCAACATACTTTCTGCACAGCGAAGAGCTGCAGCAGTATCGGTGGTGAAGAATGGATTTCCAGTTCCTGCTGCAAATATCACAACTCTCCCTTTCTCCAAATGTCGAATAGCTCTTCTACGTATGTAAGGTTCAGCAACTTCAGACATTCGAAAAGCAGTTTGAACACGTGTTGGGATACCGATACTCTCCATTGTTGCTTGCAAAAATATCGCATTCATAACAGTGGCCAACATCCTATATAGGGTATTGGTGAAAAGTCAAACAAAAGGGAAACAAAGTTAAAGACTGACAAGCTCACAAATCTTTCCAAGTACAACAACAACTACCCAAGTGCCTCAAAGGCTCCTTCCTATGGCAAGGTAAGGGGAGGTTGGATGTACGCAAGCCTTACTCCAGAGTTGAGAACATATAGAGGCTGCTTACAGATGATCCATAACAGAAGTTGCGCAGATGAACAATGTTCAATTAGTTTTTTTTTCCATAAATAGCACAAGACCATCAATAACCTATATGCAAACTGGGTGATTTCAAATGGTACATAAATTACAAGTACTTCACAATACTGTGCCATGAAGTTAATCACTCTGGCCAATACAAAACCAGTCACATAAAAACCCCATGCCCCAAACCAAAAAAAAAAAAAAAAAAAAAAAAAAGCACTCTTATATAATTTTATTTCGCTGTGTTTTTTCTATTTCGATTTTCTATTCTATTTTATCGTATTTATGGATATTAATTTTTATTTTCATTGAAATTGAATCGCTTTTTCAATTTAAATTAAGCTAAAATCAATCAAATATTTTTCGATTTTATATATTGTAATTCACTTTTTTTTATATTTATATTGACAAGAATGTATTGAACAAATATACTTCAATTGTGAAATAAAAAAATTAAATGGTTTTTTTATGTCTTCTGCCCAATACCAATTTTTTGATCTCGATTGTATCTACATAACATAGCTATTATAGGGGTTGCTAACTCAACGGTAGAGTACTCGGCTTTTAAGTGCGGCTAGGATCTTTTACATATTTGGATATCTCATTAGCGACAAAATATAGCTGACATTGAATTCGATCCCCTAATTGTATTCAGTAAGCCCTGAAGCAAGTTAACGATAACAGAAAACATAAAAGACATACCCAATATAATCAGCAGATGACCGGTCAAGGCCACTACACCCAGCCCAAGAAGAACCACGAAATATGTTTCCACCACCAACAACAATAGCAACCTGAAATATGCACAGCCAACTTAAGATATTTATACATCAAGTACTTAATCACCGGAGACAATTTCAAGACTGCGGCTAATGTTCCTCATGGTGAGGATGCGAGTATCTGACTGCAGGTAGTTAACTATCTTAATGATAGCAGATGTTTATATCAATGCATGAAATAACATCTAAAAGAGCTCTAGAGTAAAGCTTGTCCCCCACCGAAGCAAAAACCATTAGAGGAATGACTTCAATCACACAGATAAAATAGGGCTACAATGTGATCATCTGATCTCTGCTCTTTAAGTGTAGAGTTCTCCATCCCATATAGGGATTGCCACATAATACCCCAGCTCACAGCCTTCTGTATGTGAACGTACATTTCAAAAACTTCTTATTCAATTCAGCATCATACAACTTACTATAGAGATGGAAAGTTGGAGACAGTAAAAGCTCTGTCAAACTAGGTCAAACATCTTACCTCAATGCCAAGCCGAGTCACTGATGCAACCTCTCTAGCAATTGCCATTGTGACCTGTATGAAAAGCACAGTTAAACGTATAGCCAAAAAAAAAAAAAAAAACAGAAAAAAAGATGCAAGGAGTCCATATTAGCACTCCGAAATAATAGTTCAGCACTCCCAATAACTTATTTGGTCTAAAAATAACTTAATACCATCGTGCATGCGAACATACTGTTTTAGAGTGATGTCAATAGATACTCCCTGCAAAATTGAAGGAGGGTGAACTGAATGTTGTCACTTGTCACAATACTAACCTTTGGATCTATGTTCTGCATATTGTCTCCAGCAAGGGCTTCCCCACTTACTTTAAGCAAAACCCTTTGCCATTTATATGATGGTTTTGATATACCATCTTCATTTGATGACAATCCAAGAGTCGGCATATTCCCTGCCCTGCCGAGTTACATCATACATTTTATCAAGATAATAAATTGGTTGCACCCAATAATCACAGAGAGAGGGAGAGGAAATATTAACAAGTCTAACAATGTCAAACAGATTAACTTCTGAAAGAGTAAAAGCGTCAGAAGCTTGAATAGCAAACTTGATAAAAATAAAATTGGACTCAAACTTCTTTGGACAAATTAACAGCCATTTAAATTTTCATGTTGGCTGTAATCTACTTATTATGTTGTTTATTTTTGCTCTTTGAACTTGTAGCTGCAAGGGATCACATCTAGCCTTCTCACTGGTTGCTGGTTTGAATTAAGGAGTCTCATACTCCTTAGCTTTCACCTTTTGATATAAATAACTATTCATCTAAAAGTATAGACATCATAATTTCCTCGAGCTGACTTCTCTCTAACGTTTGAGGCTTACTTAGCAAAGAGACCACATACCCTTGCTTTTTCTTCTTCTTTTTTTTTTTAAAAATTTTTGTGCAGTTGCGTAGACATTGGAGAGGAAGTGGACGCTTCTCCTACTAACATCCACATGGTCATAAGCGAATTAACTTTATCATAAACAGGCCACAAAGACAACAACAGCAAACAACTAGGCTGGCTGAGGGAAGGGGGCCAGACTGTACTTGAAAAGGGGGAACAACGGGGAATACACAAAAAAAGGGGGTAAACAATGTGATTACCACACTCCACTTAGCAAACTCTATCTGATGACCTAATCCTCCCCGCCCCCCAACCCACGCACATTGTCACAGCTTAGCTACCTCTGCCCAGAATCAATTGCTTTTCCTTGAGCATACTCTATTGACAGTAGCCATAAGATTTCTTAATAATATTTTATATGAAACGGGCAAAACCATCTCTTCGGATTGCATCTTTGACTGCTTTTTGTTAAGCTAAACTAACCTGCTGCTCGCAAAAGGTATAACTTTCTCATTACAAATTCATGTGCTTATACCAAATGGTTTCAAAAGTAAAGAACCATCAAAAGAGATGATTGCTAGAGAGTCCATAGCAAGGGCAGAGCAACTCTATAATAATTACATAAATTAAAGCATTAGTTCTCCATCAAAATAAGCTCCAATTCAGCACACTAGTTACCCAATTATCAACCATGAAGATTCAACCTACTATCCAAGAACAATCCGTACACTGCAGGACAACTTCAATCCACTTCCCCCCCCCCCTCAAATATAACAGCGTACAGACATGCTACCACTCAGGATTCCACCAGAATACCTCACCGAATACAATGCATTTCTCACAATCAGCAGGACGCCGTATTACCTCTTCTTTCTCCGTCACTTCAATTCCTCACAAACAAAAGATTCCTCAAAACACACAACAACATTACCTCAATGTCTCAAATCAGCTCGCAACTATAGGAATTCCGTAATATCAAGGTAAGGGTATGTCGGATGTGAGCCATACTCCTTATTTGACAACATAATACAACAACAACATTACCCCAGTGTCTCAAAGGCAGCTCAAATTCCGCAATATCGAGGTAAGGGGGTGTCGTATCTGAGCCATACCCCTTATGTTGAGAACATAGAGACACTGTTTCCGGATAATAAATTCATTCAAAGAAACTCCTCATCATAACACAATTTCACTACTTCCAACATATCATTATGCAACCTAATTCTGATAAACCCCATAAAAAACCAACATCATAAACTTTCAAATTATAACAAATAATTCAATAAACATACCAAAATTAAGAACTTTATCTTATATGAGTTTTATCACCCAATACACAAACAAATAACAAGCTACAAAAAAAAATTACAGAGAAGATAAAAAAATTACCTGAAGTTCATGAAATCAGAATGACTGTCAGAAGATGAAGAATTAACCACAATTCTGAGGTGGGAATTCCGGGATTTACCCATGAAATTTTTCCAGGGTTTGAACAAAACATTTGGAGGCAAACATTGTAAAGATGGAGGAGATAAAGATAAGATGGTGTTTATTGAATTACAACTAGTAGAAACTGCCATTTTTTTTTTTACTGCTTACTTGTACGAAAAGATTCAACCTTTTTGTATAAAAATTGACAAGTTTTTCATAAATTTGAATGAAACCCGAATTTGTTGTTGGTTTGAGGGTCACCGGAGAAGAAGAGAGAAAGAGAGAGAGTGACAAGGTGAGTTTGCATTATTACGAGGGCAGTGGGGAAGGAGATAATATGTTCAACAAGGGCCGGGCCGCCCGGTCCTCGCCCTTGTCTTTGGTTGGTTTTCGGGATCGGACCGACATAATTCGTCATTTCGAATAATAAGATAACGACAGAGGTTAGGATATCAACCATAACAAAAGTGTTAGGAGTCTTAGGAAGTTAGGACTTAGACTATGGTAATTAACATTGGTCGTAATGTCAGCCGTTTTAGTGACCTTTTGGAAACATGAGTCTTACCCGTCTTGAATTAAAGATTAAAGTACTAGTTTAGATGTAACAATCTTTTCATATTTTACGATTACGGTTAACCAGCGTGCAAAAGTGTAAAACTCAAGATTAGTTTTGTCAAGGACTCAACAACCAAATAAAACGTAAACATAAAGTTAATATCCAAATTGTATCATTATTCCATTTGGTTGATGTTTATACACCGTAATGACTAATGATAACCCAACCATGAATCGTGCAAGAGATGCCGGTGTCAAAGCGAGACGCGAAGAGGAGTGTAGTCCAAGAGTGCTGAATGATCTCCGCAGGGACTAGTGAGATTGGGATAACCATGCATAACGTCAGAGTCAAGATACATAGGAACATGCATAGGGTAATCATTCATAATCTTACATTGTTTTTCATCCCCAAGCCTATCCTGCTAGAACAACATTTTCGCAGGAGCCAGTTAGCAGCATGTGATTTCAGTTCAAAACATGCCCGGAGGTCACAAAATATTAACAGATTAGATGGATCCTATCGAAGTGTCTGAGGAACACGGTTATTTATACCTACAGAACACAGACCAACATGAATCAACAAGGCTGGGTCTCGAACCTAAGAGAGATGCCCATGCTGAAGAGCTCCTGAGACAACAGCTTGGCCCCATATGGCACATTCACCTTGACGATTTCATCAACGGATTCACAGAATCTGCAGTATGGGCCTCGGATCTTTTTGCCTCCAGGGACAGATCTTTGGATGACATTCGCTATGTTCTTGCATTTCTGGCAAACATGCATCTGAGAATGGTCACTTAGAGTGAAGAGACGTTCATGCAAGTTGGCTGAGGCACCATGGGCGATGAGACAATCACGCTCCATCTCCCCAAACTTGATTCCACCAAATCGCTTCCTGTCAGCCACCGGCTGTCGGGTCAGGGGATGAACTGGACCCGTGTTGCGGAATTTCACTTTGTCCTCGGCCATATGGTTCAGCCGCTGATAGAAGGTGGGGCCCATAAATATGAGGGTACGGACCATCTCTCCTGTTCTGCCGTTGTAGACCCTTTCGCTTCCCCATCTTGAGAATCCAGCCCTGCAATCAACAATCATACGATCATATATGCTCACAGCACATATTCCTTCTAGAACAAGGACAAAGTCTTTCGATAAGGCCATCCTATCTAAATTATTGTAACACTTTGAGATTTAAAGTTTTGGGGTGGGGTTTTCATTTTTTGATCTTTAATTTAATGGCTCCACACAAAGGCTCAAACCTTTCCCAAACTTGACAAGAGTGAAAGAATATCAGACATTGTGCTAGTACAGTACATCAGAAAGTCTGTCACTGCTTTGGAATTTCCCAAATATGAAGATAGAGATACTACAAATCTACAATTGAGGGTTTCAATTTCCAACTCTAGTAAGAAGTCAACAGTTTCCTACTTAAGACACGTTGAATGCCATAATCATAATGGGAGGCACAAAAACTACCACAAAATAGACAGACCAATAACACACAATAATCTAATTTCATTTTAAAATGTGTCGCACTTTTAAGATCCCCACCTTCCAGGAGGAAGCAAAATTTCTAGTAAAGAAGTCACCGTGGAAATAAAAGTAACTAAGACAAATATATACAGAAAATAAGTGTCATTGTTAATTGTTATATGAAATACTAACCTGTGAAGCTGTTCAGTTATGGCTTCGACAGAGGGGGTAGAGAATGGGGTGGCATATTTCAGAGTACCACCGCATGCAATACCTTTTCCCAGCGCAGCCTCCAGTAACTGGGCAGGAGTTTGCCTTGAAGGGAATGCATGAGGATTGATTACAATATCTGGAACTATCCCTTGCTTTGTGAAAGGGAAATTTTCTTGCGACTCTAAGAATCCAAGAACACCCTTCTGACCATGCATACTAGAGAACTTGTCCCCGAGGCACGGTGAACGAACCTGCAAAAAGAATTAATCAAGAAAGCTCAGATTCAGATATCAAGATCCACATGAACATGATTCAAGCAAACATGATTCCCACCAATAAAAGACAGTCACATGTTCACGTGCAATACTCTTATCAAAACCGATGTAAACCGAGAACAAGTAGACCAAAAGACAAAAGTACCACCAGATACCAGTGGATCGAAATTCGAAATCTATTGATGGCTAGATGAAAATTTAATCCTGCGTTACCTGTCTAAGGGATACAACAGCAAAATTCTTTCCATCATCATTGGCCGACAGAAGGACTTTCTGAACCATTCCTTTTTCAGTATGCTTCAGCTTGATGCTGTGGTCAGCGCCTGACTCTGAACACCTGCCAATGATAATATCTCCACTTTGAAGGTTTGCTCCAACCCATGGAAATCCATCATCATCGAGACTATCAACACGTCCTATTTTGCTTTGTATTTTTCCAAAACTAATTGAGTCATCCAATTTCCGCCTCTTATCCAGCGCTTCCTTGTTCTCAACTTCTGCCTTGTAACTCCTGATATGCTCTGTTCTGAACATGCCACGCTCCAGTGAAGCCCGATTCATGACAATAGAATCTTCTTGGTTATATCCAAGGTGCACATTCACTGCCACAATAGCATTTTGGCCATTGAAGAATTCTTCCTTTGGGAGTATCTGGTTGTGGCCGAGCGGATACCCAGGTTTTCCAAGAGAATCAGCTATCACAGACCGGAAAAGAGGCCTCTGAGGGTAGTAAATTTGGTGGGACAAGGTGTCTGTTCTAATATTAGGATTCGTTGTCGAATATCCAAGTGCTTGTCCAGAATGTTTCTCGGATTGGTACAGAACCCTCCTAGCATGATCATGATTCGCAAAGGGAATAATTCCACAGCTCACGCCCAATAAAAAGGACATATCAAGCTCACAGTGAGTGTACTTATCAAGCCCTTTTCCTTTATCTCCCATGAAGAGATATTTAATTCCCCAAGCAGTGCGACAATCTTCTTCCTCTTCAACCCCAATCAATTCAATTATTCCTTTGTCCAGAAGTGTTTGAAAAGAATAATCATCCCCTTTCAATAACTTTATCCTCCTTAAATTTTCAACAACTAAAAGGGGTCGAAGAATTCTTCCAGTATCACAAAATATGCGTACTTCTGCATTTTTTACATCCCGTATGATTTCAACCTTAACAAGTCAAATGCAGCAGGTTATGATAATATTCACATAGGATTGTATTTTTATGGCACAAAGCAATTTAATGGAAAAGTATTCATCATGAAGAGCAGCACAGGCTTGAAAACTATTTGATTAAGACAAGATTACCAGATGAATCTTGGAAAACTATGAATAGCTTGAAACAGACACAAGATCAAAGAACATGGAAACCTTTAAACCAAAAGCTAACGCCCAATCAAAATTACAAGGCATCAGACTGACAAGTCTGAAAGGAGCCTCACTGAGAAAATACTGATAAGTAGCACATCAGAATAACACAATGAAACAGACCAAAACATCATGTGAGAGAGAATGAATCAGCTACATGTAGAGCATCAGGAGAAAGCAGCATATGCTCAAACAACTACTCACATATCAGAATAACAGCCACAAAGTAGCATCAAGGTATATGCTAAGAGAAAGACCAAACATGTTTTGGACCTACCTGGTTTAAGAACGGGTTCCTGCGGCGTTGTCTTCTTAGCTCCTCAACAAAGGACGATGAATCACCACATACTCCGAGCCACTCACCATCCACGATGACTTTCGCTTTTCCATTCAGTGGAGTACAAGTATCGTCCATTAACGCCTCCATACCGCAGCTAACCATTTTCTTTATTAGTCTGTCCCGGTCTTCCTCAACAAGGCTACTACTGACAAGACCAGTTGCCGCAAGATTCTTAACAAGGCCACAATTCTCACCATCCGGAGTAGACAGAAAGCAAACTTTACCCCAGTGGGAAGGGTGTCTGAAATCACACAAAAAGCAACCATGAGGCTCGAGATAATAGCATTATAAACAAGTGTAGATTCAAGCTGATTCTACAACTGAAGCTGAGTACATTGCCGTTGGTGAAGCAGCAATGGAAGCTGCAGGACATCAAAAAACCTTAAGACAATGATTCTGCCACAGTGAGAAAGATTTTAACAAGTACCACATGGGGGGAACCCTTCTATTCAAATAAAATTTCAGTCAGGAAGGACCATTCTTACAAAACTGCAACCAAAACTGATGCCAATGAGCTGATCATAGCTTCAAGGAAAAAGATGCAATAGATACACATCATGTGCTTCAGTAAAGTGCAACAAACAATAACGAATAATTAAACCCCAGAGTAGTTCATTCAAATTTCAGTCCACAAATGTGATAATGGTGGCTTGACCACTGGAACTTGTATGGGTTTACCTTGTATGTAAAATAAATTTAAAACAAAAAAAAACACATGTTCCTGCTAGCTTGAGGGGTACTTGAAGATATTGGAACTCGCCACGAAATGGAAATAAACAGGCAGATATGAAAACGCAAACAGATCAAAAAACCTAAAACTTTCAGGCACGTGATACACACGCATGCAAATAGTTACTCCGTAAGGCCAAAAATAAAGCCTTACTACTACAACTTTGTCACATTGGATCCCTAGCGCACCACCAAAATTTCATGAAAAACTATGAAAAAAAGAAGTAACTTGGAACCTCAAGACAACACAATTGGTGGTGAGGGAAAAGGAAGAGAGGGTGGACGGAGAGAAGCAAACAGCTCCTTAACAAGCATCCATATAGACTTGCGACACTCGTCACATCCCTGTCAGTTTTTCCCCCTCCCCCACACAAAAGGGAGATAAAAAGACATAAGAGGTATGACATACTCAACGGACCTGATGCACATGATACTCTCCTTTATTTTTCAGTTTCTCGGCTATACAGTATGAGACCCAGTCAATTATAGGACAACAAATAGGTTGATTCCATTAATACAGAGTTAATTTAAAAAGTAAAAAGCAAAACACAATCTCAGAGTTGTTTTACACAGCAAAGAAGCCAAGATATGATGATGAATGACTTACGGGTATCTAGCATCTCCGACCTTTCCAGTGTATGACACCTGCTGGCGACATTTCCTCATATCACAAACTGTTTGCAATGGATTAGTTCGCCTAAGATTTGCAACTACTCCAGAAACCCTGTCTGACCTTTTATAAGGGTGTGCCCAAGCCCCAGTGGAAAATGCTCTGGTCAGCCCGTTGGTGACAATAGATGCATCCAAGTAATGTTCAATAGGATGCAGTTCACGATCTCCATAAAGATCCCGCTGCATTGCTTTGACCATCCTCTTTTCAGCATGTCTCATATGGACCCAAAGCTCCCGCTCTAGAAGCTCAGAAGCTAATTCTAGACGCTTGTTTCTGAAATCATCTCTATTATCAGGCTTTCTCCTACCAGAAAATCCCTGCAAGAGACACTTGACCATATATCCAAGGAAGCGAGCCTTTTGCCTGTCCGTTGATAGACTAGGGAAGAGGTGGTTGCCAATTAATTCTCTAGTTGATTCAGATGGAGGAAACTTGCTTTCTCTTACAAGTTTGTCAATGTAATGAAATGACTTTTCACCTTTTCGAAAATCCTCGCACTTCTCGTCAGCATCATGAATAGATGCAAAAAAAATATTATTGATGCGACCATCATCAATGCCGCAATCAATTAATTCCACCACCTCCTTGTCATTCTCCACACCGAGGGCAAAGAACAATATCCAAACTGGAACCTCCACAGTTGATAAGCAGTAAACACTGAGAACTTTTTCTCCTCCTTGTATATTATCAGCTCTTGGATTCTCTACCAGCTTAACATGCACTCTTCTCCTCTTATTCTTGAATTCAGATCTGTATGCGATTTTCCAGAAAGGTTCACTAGTTACCCAAAGCCTCTTCAAGCAAGCCTGCTCTTGTGCAATAAAAACCTGCAGTGGACATTGACTGAAATTACCAGTGGAAAGACAAATCAAGATGATGGATGGTTGTGCCACATTTTTAGTGAATACAAGGAGTTAATCAGAGAACAACATGCAGCTTAGCTCACATTATGTTTTAGAAATGTACTATTGAGCAATGTGACTCGAGAAACTTATATTTACTATAAAGAATAACACACGAAGCAGTGGGATATTTCCTTCCGACAGTGTTCTAAGATGAAAAAGACAATAAACAGGACAATGAGGTGCTGATATGCTAGCATGATAGACAAAACAGGACAAAACAAAGTCATCGGAATCTTCGCAGGAACCACCGAAAAGGAAACAGAAGCTATTTCACAACAAAAAAAAAAAAAAAAAAAAAAAAAAAAAGGAGACAGAAGAGAAGATTCAATTTTAGAAGGCACAAAAATAGAAGTTAATTATTTTGAAGAATGACTTAAAAGGATCATCAATGTTCTCAGCTTTGACATTACAAAAGGCTCAATTCCAATGAAAAATGGTAATTAAGGTCCCCTGAGTAGCCGCCACCACCCAACAACAACAACACAAAACGTTTGGGGTGGGCTAAACATACCTTTTCAGCACCTTTGACAATAAAATAGCCACCGTTATCAAATTCACAGTCACCTTTCTCAGCTTCGCTCATCCAGCATACGTCAGACTTCACCATCACAGGTATTCTTCCAATAATCACATCAGTCTTATCTTCTTTCAGAATATTTTTCTCAATGGAGTCGGCTTTTCCAGTTTTGAACTTGTCACTTCTGACCTTTTCCATAGTATATACCTGAGATACAAAAGACAGTGAACAAATAAATCAATAATTGCTATGACAAAAGTTGCAAAATTAAAAGGCAAAATATAGAAAAGCCTGCAGGTGTTAGCCCAAAAAAGCACAAATTGCACAAAAACCTCTTCGTTTTTTTTTTTCAATAGACTGCCAACATCTTTACAACATCTTTAACCCCAGTGCCTTAAAGGCTCCCGCCATAAGGCGGGGTAAGGGGGGGTCGGATGCACGCAAGCCTTACCCCTATTGAAACATAGAGAGGCTGCGCACGGATGACCCAAAATGAAAATTGTGCGAGAATCGCACCGACTGACTATTAGTTCACAAAATAAGAAGCACAGACAGTTACTTTGCAATAGACTGCCATTTGACTAAATTCAAACGTCCAGCAAAAGCTAATAAACTAATGAATGCAAGAAGAATCACCATACACAAATCTCAATGGCTGAGAGGGCTAAGGCAACCACAAGAAAATGGGAGCTCTGGAGGTTTATGATCCTCATACAAAGGATGCAGGTAAGTAAGACTGGAGAAAGAACATTTATGTAACTCAAGCCGACAGTGGTGCTGTTGCAGAAACCATCCTAGCTCACCATAGTGGTGGAAAGAACAGACAAAATTAGGAAAAATATATTCTTCGGTACAAATTCCCCCACCACAGCGAATTTAATAATCCTATAACTGACATTTAAACCAAATGTCACTTCACAAGAGACCTCCATAAAATGCCGACAACAGAAATAACAAATATTCAGATTGTCTCAAAAAGAGACCTTCGAAGAACACAAGATGCTTAACAGGTACTTAGTACAATCTGCATAGCATGAAATTCATCATTGCAGTAGATAAAAGGTCCCTATACGAGTAGTGTCCGGGGTTTGGAACCACGCCATCTAAGGCTTTATAGTTTATATTGCATCACAGTATCTAAAAGAGTTTTCTTTTTAAATAGAACGGAAATTTCGTTAACAGTCTATAAGAGTTCATCCGAGTTTTAACTAAAAAATAAGAGAGAAAATATATTCGTCAGTATTTAATAAATGTAAACCAAGTTAGAAACAAACCTGAAGGTGAGTTTCGACTTTCAGTCTTGCAGAGTAAGTCATATTCTGTAGCCGAGCATGTCGAGGAAGTAAATTTATAAAGTCTTTGCCGCCATCAGCATGAAACTTGTCACCTGTCCAGAACATGGGCTGCTCAAGCTCAACTTTCCCGAACCTCACGCAGGCATATCTCCATTCTCCATCCCCCTTCTTCGATGGATCATAGCCTGGCTCGACTTTGATCTCCCCAATGGAGTCAAAGACTCTCTGAATACCAGTCTTCACAAAGTTATTGTACGAGTTAATTTGGTGACTTATCAGACCATACTGTTTGAAGAAGGCTGATGAAGCTTTCTTACAAAAGTTCATCAAAGAAGCCTCTCCAACGTCATGGATGTCTACATCCATGACATCCGCATCATCATCAGATTCTACTTCATCATCGTCCCACAACATATCCAAATCAATGTCATCAAATGCTGCTTTACCATTGCTACTGGTCCCCAAGCCATCTTTTCCGTCAATTCCCATCTAGAACAATCAAGATGCAATAGAAGTTATTTAGATTAAAACCTACACAATAAAAGTTCAAAAGAAGAGTTTGGAAGAGTAAAGAGCAACAAAAAAAAAAAAAAAAAAAAATCAAACAACTCTTAGTAGTGTACTGTACTCTGCCCAATGCCTGAGATGCAAGGAAGGACTTAAAAGGCAATCAAAAGGCTCAGGCTTAGAATTACTCAAACAAATGAGAAAACATGAGAAGAAGCCCAAAAGACAGTAACAAGAGCAAAGTGGTCACATGACTTGATACATGTGCAGACCGAATCACCACATGGATTTTCGGTGAAAATTTAACACGCCATAGACTCCAGTGTCTCAACATTGAATACTTCTAAAAAGTATCATCTAAACGCACAAATTCACACCCGTACAATCGTACACATTCATAATCCAATAAAACATCATTCCAATTAAATAAACTTTCATCATCCATTAAAGTGGTTTCTACAAAATTGTCCATCAACCAATCAATAGTTTTACTCTACTCTTTATAAATCACGCAAAACCTATGTTTTCTAAGTTCTGTATAAAGAAAACATTGATGGAGGAAGAGACTCCAAAGATTTTGTACACTTAGACAAAAGCAAATAAGATCGATTCTTTCGCCTTCAATTACCAACTTCCCGCCTGCTTAAGAACCCTATACCAAGCCAAACCTAACATGAGAAATACTACATATGTGAACCCTTCAACAAAACCCCAATTATTTTTGCCACTACCCTTATATCCACTAATCCATCCATAAAACTCCAAACACCATGATATACGATACCGAAATGTTCTGAAATATCGACATGCACGATGAATGAAAAGGTCAAACACACTTAAGAACTACCCATTGATTTCACAAAAATCCATATGTATGTCCCAGAATATTTGATAGAACTTGTATAATTCCTAACACTTGTAGAGGAATACTCAACATTACAGGGTCATAACACATTATATCATAACATTAAACCCACCTATAATTTCTAACAAATTTAACAAAAGTTCATGTCTTTTTTACCATAAACCCTCGGTTATCAAAATTTCATAGCTTAAACCCCAACCAACACCAAAAAGATGCAAACTTTAACATGGAAACGGTCAAATAAAACCAAATGGACATGCATTGCAACAAAAACATACTAATTTAGCACAATTTCGTAAACTTAAACAAAAACCCATGTCAGAAAATTCATAAAAATTACATCAAATATTGCAGAAATGTGAATGGGGGGGGGGGAATAATCATATATACCTTCAATACCCAGAAATGAGAAGTGAAAAAGATCGGAACTTTGAAGCTTTAGAGAATCTCTGCCTCGATTTCAAAACCCTCTCAAAATTTCACAGTGAAGAGTGAAGAAGAAGATGCTGATTCTCCTTGGAGAGAGAGAGAGAGGGAGAGAGAGAGAGGGCAAAGTTATTGGAGGGGTCATGTATTTTTGAGGGGGGGTTTTAGTACTAACTAGTTTATTTACCCGTGCAAAGTTGCACGGGTTGTTATATAATGTAGATAATTATTTATTTGTATACGATATTTTTTTAATTATTCGAATAATTAATGAGTGCACATTAAAGAAAAAAAATTAGAAGAACAACGTGAAACTTGTCAAAATATGTTTATTAGTCACAAGTTCGCTTTTCAAGACCCGTAACCCGCTAATTTTGGCTTTAGAACATGCAATTTTTGGAGTCATGGACTCATGTTTTATGAGTAGTGTAAGTCGAAGATCATGTTTTATGAGTAGTGTAAGTCGAAGATAACGTGAGATAAATAAATTTAGGTAGTAAAAGAAAGTTAAATGATATTAGTAATGACTCATTCTTATATTATAATTTGCTGTGTTTTATACTCAAGCAATATGACCTAAAAAAGTTATAAAAAAAGAAGTTGATGTACATGAAAAAAAAAAGAATATATAACGTTAGACATGTCAAAGTCAATTTTTTTTTAGTTGTGAACTCAATTTTAATCGGTTTAAAATTTGCGATTAAAAATTTGTTGTACTATTCTTAATATTTCAAATGCAGCTCTTTCTTTTCCCGTTTTTTTATTGGAATTGTTCATAAACTGCTTTTGTGGGCCATGAACCCGCTTCTTGTAGGATATGATCTCGCTTTTCAAGACCCATGGTCCTTTCGACTTGAACCCGCGGCCGATTTTCGTACTAATTATACTACTACTTAGTTTATTGGCCCGTGCAAAATTGCACGAGTTGTTATATGAACTTGGTTATAATTTTATTTTATTACTTATAATTAACACAAAATATTAGGACTGTAAAAAACTTAACTGACGAGATGTGACCCATTGTTCAAGGTTAATACCCATTTTTTTCCTAATCAAGTTCTGGCCATAGATAACTCGAACCCGTTTTGACCAGTATTCTTTTGGGTTAAATATAAGATGGCCCGTTGTCCCAGTTTTTCTAAAATTAAGACGAAAAGAAACGTGATTAATTTGGTGTCATCTTAGAGAAGTTATATTTAATTCAATGAAAACAATTTTATAAGTAGAGCGAATTTATTTCAATTTTTATATTTATGTATGAATTACAATTTATGACCCGTGACCCGCTATTTTCGGGTCCCGTTTTTGTGAACTGTAATTCATATTAACCCGACTACTTTTTAACACACTTTTTTTAATTATGACCCCACCCGTTAACCCGTATTTTAAGTTAAAACGAAACAAACCCAAGATGTGTTATTTCCTAATATATTGCGCCTATCGGCCTATATATATTACTTCCTAAATTATCTCAAAATATTAAATGATTTAATATGATTCAGATTATTTTCCAAAGTTGTTTCCGAAATTATCTCCTAAAATCTCAAATCCTTTATATATAAATTTGTTAATAAAAGTATCAAAAAAATCAGTTGCCTTAGTGTACAGATTTATGTATTTTAACGTAAAATTTACGTACTTTAGTGTACAGATTTATGTACTTTACCGTAAAATTTACGTACTTCAGCATATTTATGTACTTCATCATACAATTTACGTACTATAGTGTACAGATTTGTGTACTTTAGCGTAAAATTTACGTATTTCAGTGTACAGATTTATGTACTTTAACGTAAAATTTATGTACTTTAGTGTATAAATTTATGTACTTTAACGAAATAATTATGTAATTTAGCGTACCAATTAGGAGTATATACTCGAGCGTAACAATTACTCCATGACTCCATGTTCATTAAACATGCTACTACTAAATATAACACACATAAAAATTTTGACCAAAAACAAAAATAAAAAAAATGAAAATAAAAAACGCCCTTTCCCAGAACCCGACTATCTCTCCCCTCCTCATTTTTTCTATTCCTCTTTCCTCCCTAATTCTCTCTCCTCTATACCTCCATCATCCCCAGATTCAAACCACACAACCACCCCTGCTCCTCCCTTTACACCACCTTGCATGCACCACCGCCCTCCCCAACTGGTCGAATCTGGCGTTAAGGTTACATTTCTCCACCCACGACGCCTAGTCGTTCCTCAATCTTTACTCTCTCCTCATTTCTTTGTCTCCCTCAATCACTCAGCCCCAATCGGCCGGATCTAGAGTGGTGAGACCTTCTATCGCGTCGCCGGTGACAAAGCTTGTGGTGGCTAATGCCGGCAGCTAGGGGCGATGTGGTGGCTAATGCTGACTGGGAGGAGAGAGAAAAGCTGTGAGATTTTTTATTTTTTTTTTAATTTCTGGCTGAATTTACAAATTGTAATTTCCGATATTTTAGAACAGTATTTTCAAAACGTAAACAACATAACAACAAAAATTCGGAGTACTCACTATAGTTATGGACATTATCATTAGGCATGATGAATGATACGACATTCAACACATGACAAAAACTAAAGAAAACAAATTCAATAATGAAACCGAATTTGTAGGGAAATTTTTTTTGTAGTATCGATGACTTGATATGTGATTGACCGCATCCTCACAAATTTTGGTGTAATATTAGGAGGGAAATATTTTTGGGATATGCCACACCAAAAAAAATTCGGCCATTTTACTCATGTGCAAAATTTCGCCAGCTTTGGATATCTTTTTTTAAATTCCAATTATATATACCACTCATTAAAAGTTTCGTTGATTTATTATTTTAGGGAATAAAATGAAATTTAGATGATTTGATGCCATTTTAAAAGTTTCAGAATATACATTATCAGTATCCTGCGAAATATATGGGTTGGTTTTCAAAGATTTCTTCCTATTTTACTGCCCAAATCACGGTGAAATTGTTTTTCACTTTATACTTTTTGCCTTCCATGATTAGATATGACTAGGGGTGTTCACCGGTCCAGACCCGGACCGGACCGCATGGACCGAAGACCGAATATATCGAAAACTCAAGACCGAAGACCAGACCGACCAGGTAAGAACCGGACCCGGACCGGACCGGACCGGAAAGTCCGGTCATTACCTGGACCGGACCGGACACCCGGAATAACAGAAGGGCAGAAGGCAGAGGGGTTGAGGCAGTAGCATGCCTACATTTTTCAACTTCAAAAGAGGGTCTTCAACACTTACAACTTACAAGTTACAAAGTGCACAATTGTCAATTTGTAATCTCTTCAAATAAAATTACATTTCAAAGAGTGATCAAGATTCGAAAGTCTCCGAATCCCTTCAAATCTCAAATAAAACCTCAAACGAACAAACTCAAATAAACTAGTAATAACAATGTTTTAAGGTGAAAGACATTCCAAATGCCATGTTTTGATCTTCAAACCTCCACGACTTCATCCGGATCGTCCACTATATGTATGTTCTCCAACTCTACAAACATTAGATATCAAATGATTAAGTTATATAACAACTACAAGTATCAAGTTAATAAAACATATGAAATTAATAAAACAAGTGTATAAAACAAGTGTATCAAACCTTTTTCAAGTTGCTCCAACTCTTCTATCTTCTCCTCCATATCAAGCTTTTTCTCTTTATCGGTTCTCGGCCTTATCCAATCTTGTGTACACAAGAGTGCCTCTACCGTCTTTGAGCAATACAAAATTTAAGAATTAAAATGCATTCAAATGTTAAAAGGAAACAAATCTAAAAGAAGGGAATATTAGAAGCATTACCTTAGGAGTTAAAGAACTTCTAAACGGATCAAGGTGGCGACGCCCAGCACTAAAAGCGGACTCCGAAGCTACAGTTGAAATCGGCATTGCTAGAACATCACGAGCTAAGGAGGCCGAGACTGGAAACCGATGACCATTCATCTTCCACCATGTCAATATATCATACTCAAGCTCATGCTCACCCGGTTTCTCTTCTAGATACCTATCCAACTCATTTTTCGAATAACCACTATCACCTTGTGACATACGAACTTGATTCTCAATGAATTTCTTAAGATCCCCCATAACATCATGTGTAAGGCCAGTGGAGGATGATGTGTCATCAGTTCGTGGAGCCAAAGGAGCATAAAACACCCTATAACATTCCACCAAAACACTTGTTTTAAGATACACTTGTTGTATCATTTCTTCATCCTTAGGTGAACCATATGCAACGGTTAATGCTAGCTTTAAACCCATTAACTTCACCTTAGGATCAAGAATGGCACCCACAAAGATCAACACATTCATCTTATTCACATCGCCCCAATACTTCTCAAATTTCTTTTTCATAGCACAAGCCATAGCTTTAAATCCATCATTCTCACTCATATTCCACTTATTCATTTGACTTAGAGCACGAATTATGAAAAATATGGTGGAATTGCTAGTCACATACAATGAGTCAGAAACTTGATCAGTTAAGAATTTAAACTCTTTCAAAAACACTATCAGTGACTCCACAACATCCCAATCATCTTCACTAGGAGCTCCGGAATGCTCATGCACAATTGGATTTCCAAACTCATCTTCATCATCTAAGTCAGGACCTAGTTCATCTCCTTGAGGATTAGTGGGAATTCCCACATCACCAAAAACATCCTTAAATGCAGTATCAAGCATGGTGAATGTAGAATTCCATCTAGTGGGTACATCAAAAGATAATGAGCACTCAGGTAATTCACGACTAAGGGTGTCATCTTTAAAGTTCCTCAACCTACCCGGAGAACTCTTCACATATTTCACAGCATATCTAACCTTATCAATTGCCGTCTTATTCTTTCTTAAACCATCCCATACAACAAGGTTAATAATATGTGCAACACATCTCACATGCAAATACTTTCCATGACCAATCGTATTTCGTTTTCTTTGCACAATTCTTTTCAATTCTTCACAAGCAGTGTCATTAGAACTAGCATTGTCCACAGTCAAATTAAAGAAAACAATTTATCATCCAATTCCCAAGACTTTAGACACTCAACAAGTTTGGCAGCAATATCCTTGCCCTTATGACTATAAATTGGACAAAAACAAATAATCCTCTTATGGTACTTCCAATCGTTATCGATGAAATGGGCAGTCAAACACATATAATTGATTCTTTGAATGCTAGTCCATGTATCAGTGGTGCATGAAACACGTTGACATGAAGTTCTCATGAGTTTTATCAAGTTGGTTCTCTCATTAAGATGAAGTTTATGAACATCACGAGCAATAGTAATTCGGGATGGAATGTTGAACTTAGGGCAAGTCACAGACATAAGATGCTTAAAACCAGATTTCTTAACAAATCAAAAGGTAACTCATCAATAACAATCATGTACACCACAGCTTCCCTAACTTCTTTCACATTCAAAGTCCAACCTTTCAATGCCCCTTCACCCTCATTAGCACCCTTATCAAGTACTAACTCAGTTTATTTCATCTTACTTTTGTTTAATGGAGAATTAGGATTAGCCGGACAACCTTGCCAATGGTTTTTCACATTTTTTGAACCATTCTTATTCCCATGACATTTATATGTTTTATCCACACAATAAATGCACTCGGCTTTTTTTTGTACCTAACTCCATATATTCACGAAAATGCACCCAATAATCAGCACGTCTACTGGACTTTTGCTCACCTGTGAGATATTGATGCCCCGGGACTACTGGTCTCACTGGTAAAAGTGGTACCACCGTTTCTTTTGTTTCCTCTCGTTCCTCATCTAACTCATCATCTGAACATATGAAGGTTTCACATGTTGTACGTGATGCCTCGTGAGTACCAGAGCTAAGCTTCCTCTTTTTGGATATAGAGCTCGTCATCTAACAAATAATGAAAGAGGTAGAAACAAAATCAGAAATGTGGAAGGAAGCTACTGACTTACTGACTTACTGTCAAAAAAAGAAACTCTAAAAGTTGTCTACATGATTAAGCTAATAAAACCGATAAGACTCGTATTTAAAACTCTATAGAGTAAGCTGCGAAAAGCTTACGTTACACGAGTTCTAAGTGGAGGCCGTGATTATTTGCTAATAGTCTTAATTTTGACCTTATAGCAAAGCGCCAAAGCATATGCCTGCAAAAACAAAATAAATCATTCATACTTTTTCTTTTAGTTCAACATCGAGACTCTTCTGTGAAGCAATGATCGAATACGCAAACGCACTGCAATGCCAAAATCACATTTAAACATCACACTTCACACATATCACATTTAAACATCACACTTCACACATTTCACTGATGAGGATATCAGTAAATCGGACAACCCCCATATATAAAAATTATCACAAATAACAAATTAAACAAAAAAAAACCCCACAAATTTAACTGACAAATTTGTGACTGAGGGTTGTGTCGGCGAGTAGTGTCGGCGAGAAATGAGAGTGATGTGAGAGACTGAGGAATTAGGATTTTGGGGATTCTGCGGGGGGGTCAGAAGTCGATCGGCGACGAAGAGAAATGAGAGTAATGTGAGAGACTGAGGAATTGGGATTTTGGGGTTTCTGCCGGGGAGGTCACGTAGTGAATTAGGGTTGATTTTTTTTTTTTAAATTGAAAATGACACTTGTGACTTGTATATCTCGGTCCTCGGGTTTGGCCCGGACCCGCGGGTTTTCGACCGGACAGGACCGGACCCGGAAATCAGTAAAATCGAGGACCGGACCGATTGGGTCCGGGTCGGTCCAGGTCTTTTATCGGTCCGGGCTTGTTTATGAACGCCCCTGGATATGACTACCGTTTTTTTAGGAATATTTTTAATGCTTTTATTTTATTTATTTTTCTAGTGGAGCAAAAAAAATAGTTGTCCACGTCATCGATGATATCATCGATGACATCAACTCTTACGTGGATAGTCTTAGAAGTAGCCAAAACTTTGGCTATTAGTAGTATAATATATCGCAGTGTAGTTTGGCAGTAGCGAGTGGAGTGTTATGGTGTGTTAAGGTGTATGGTAGCGTTGTGTGTTCAACGGTTGTGACTTGTGATCGTCTGATCGATGCCACACAACGATAATATATTGATCATGTTTGATAGAATTGTAATTTTCGGACCTAATTTTGAATGCATTTGATTTGAATGATTATGATCTGGTTCGATTTTATTTTGAATTGATTGAAAATTTAGCTGAATTGGGACAAATTAACGTTCATAAATATACTAGAATTATTGTTTGCATTTTAGGTTAATTTTGATCTGATTTGAATTAATCCTATCTAGTCTAATTTCACTATTCTTTAGGTTTAATCAAACGGGATCCAAAAAGAGGTTTAAGCTGAAATCCTATGGTCAATTGGTTTGTGTGATGAGTGATCCTTAGGTAAGCTTTCTCCTGCAAATCAAGTATTTGTTACCTTGTAGATAAAATGAGTGTTGTCATACCTTGATTTATTTCGAAATAGTTGATCGCATTCTATATAGGCTAGTATGCTACTAATTACAATCCTTATGTTATCTTACTTTACAGGAGCTAATTGAGAGATTAATACATTAACAAATTCGGTTGAGATTTGAAAGATCGGCATAAAGGATAATATATTAATACACATTTTTTTAAAAAAAAAAAAAAAGGAAAAACATCAATTACCTGTGCAAATTAAACTGATTTACCCTCAAGTAAAATTGAGTGTACAACGGGTGTACTAGTGTAAGTAACTTATTTTTATATTTTGTATTTTTCTACAAAGAAGACATTGCACCTTTTTTCCTCGGTTGATATATTTTTGTATAATGTTGTGTATGCATGTTAAAGTTGTACTCCTACAAGTTTATAATCAAGCTTTTCTCTCTTCCTTTTCGCATTATTGTTGTGTTGCCTATTAGATTCATAAAATTAGGTGCCATATACATATAGAAAAGTTACAAAATAAAATACATAACGGCAAACTAAATAACGAAGAAAATGAATTATAGAACCATAAGAGTCGTGTAATGAATTTGAAAACTCTTCAAAAAACACATTAGAACCTCAAAACTTTTTTTGATCGATCATGTTTGCAAATTGCAACTAACACACAACCCATACAAAAAATGGAGGTACACCTAAGTTTCAAAAATTACGAATAATTCGCACAACAAATTAGCAACCTGACGTTTTGTTTTTGTTTCTTAAAAGAAGCCGACACAACATTTTAATGCGCTCATTTTACAACAACACGATTCACGATAAGACTGTGTCGCCCTAAAATTACTTTTTCTTTTTTTTTGCTGACGCTTTAAAATCTATACTATACCTTTAATAGCCTAACATCACGGATGACATGGCGTAATATTAAAGCATTTGAAAAAAATTAAAGTCACCTCATCGTCTACGTGTCAGCTCTATATTACACTAGCCATGTGTCACAGTTTCATTCATCAGGGGACTTATTAATGTGGTGTAAATTTAATCTTTTGAATTGCTTATTTTGACGTTATGAATCACTCCAACTTCTTATACAATAATCTTATTAAAATTCCTTAAATTAATCATTATTAATCACACCATTACTCATCTTAATAACGACATTAAACATGATGATTCTTGGCCTTTTGTTTGCTAATTGTGTCAGTTACATCTACTTCGAATTAGTATATATACGCTAGGCTATCATTTCATTTTGGTGTGAAATATAATATCATTTCCTACATATACATTGAGTTTATCTAAGATAGAATTTTAGTTATATGTATTCATTGTAGTTCAGCTCTCTAAATTTTAAGTTTTACCTTCAAAATATGATGGTATGTTGCAAATTAATATTGTAATTCCAAATAGTTATATTGTAATCTACAATGAGATGAGAAATTTTTTTTTTTTGTGTTCGAGATATCATCTTGAATTGATCGTGTTTATTTTCCGATATTGTAATTGACAATTTCATTTTCATTTAAGCTATAGCTAACATGTTCCGAGAACTCTACAAATAAACCAAAAACAAAAAAACGTTTTCCTCTTATCTGTCACATCTATGCTTATTGTACTTGAACTTGTATTATCATTATTTTAGTTTCAAATATGATCATCTTGGTATGTTTATTTTCGGTAACATGATAGACAATTTTATTTTGATTTTTCATGTTATAAAAACTCTACAAATAAATTAAAAAGATCTCGTGATTTCACGGGGCAATCATTTATGGAATCCATTTATCGCTACGCTGCGTCCATTTATGTTGTGCTATACTAAATAACAAGATGTTATGCATAGGAAATTGGTCCATTAAGAATCCCGTGATTTCACGGGGTTCAAAACTAGTTACTTATTATTCTGGGAAGCGTTGCGTTTAAAAACGAGGAAAAAAAAAGACCTTCTTACGTTTGGAATTTACTATACTCTTCTTTCTCTCCTTTTAACAACACTCGTCTCCACCACGGCACTACCGTGCTTGCTGCCCCTTCCAACCAAACTCGTAGATCCGATTGTTTAGTGGTCGAAGTTGGCCAAATAGCTTGTGAAATCTGCTCCAATGGCTAAAGTCGATCTCCAAAATGTCGAATCTTAAGAATTATTAAAGAAATCAAAGGTTTGTTTTGCATGCTTGGGATTTTCCTCTCCTATTTTTCTCTCTTCATAGTGGCGGTAATGGGTTTTAGATGATGATGTGTAGTGGTGTTGTGGGGTTATTGTGTTGGGTCGCGGACGGAGGTTGTGGTGGTGGTCTTGGGTCGTGGACGGAGGTTGAGATGACGTTGTTGGGTCGCCGACGAAGGTTATGGTGGTGGTCTTGGGTACGGTGGTGGTGGTCTTAGGTACGGATGATGGTGGTGGACAGTTGCTTTGTGGGTTGATGATGAAACCTCAATGTTGGGTAATCACCAAAACCCTGGGGGGGGGGGAATGGGGATAGAGGGATTTGGGGGTATTGTTAAATGAAACGTGGGGAAAGGGAATAACAAAAATGAGCAACCAAACACTCAGAAAGGGAATGAAAGGTCTTGACTCCCTTTCCCTTTCTTGTAACCCCCCAACCAAACAGCCCCTAAAGGTAGGTCTTGACTCCCTTTCCCTTTCTTGTAACCCCCCAACCAAACAGCCCCTAAAGGTTTTGAAAGAATTTTCTTTCTTCTGTCCTTCTAGTTCCACTTCCTCCACGGCCAGTGGCGAATCTAGAAATTTATTTATGGGGTAGCCTCTGTTATAAAGTTAGAGTCGACCGGTCCGGTCCAAAATTAGGTCAGGGTCGGGCGATGCTCTCGAGTCTCGACCCTTGCCAAGGACTCAAGGAGGGACCCAAAATCGTTGGAAGTTGTATGCACTTTTTTTTTTAAACCTTGAGTAGTTTGTTCTATTAGCAATTCGATTTTTTAATCTTATAGAAAAAAAATTATGTTTTACATCGTATTATGTATGGTCTTTGTTGAGTTCGTTACTTGATCTTAATAGCAAATAATTTTATTTTTCACAAATCAAGCAAATATAGTGAAATATTTTTTGAAATCGAGTGACAATTTTTGTTTCAATGATACCTTAATTGAAAATTAGTTAAGACTCGAGATGAAAAATCTTAATTGAAGTAAATTAAACAAGAGAAAATTGTGTTAGTAACAATAGGAAAAAAAAAACCAAAAAAGATAGACAGATACTAATTGGACAAATGGATCGTCGGATTTACTTTTCTAACAATTGTCCAACTCTTAAACACTTAAATTGTAAAAGACTAGGAAAGCCCATGCCCACCACATGTTTAGTGTATTTTTTTATTTTATTTTCTATCCCTTGTTTGTATTCTTAGTATTCTCCGTCTTCCTCCTCTTTCCTCCTCTGCGACGCGACACCATTGTCATAGCTGCTACTTCAATTCAGGGGCGGATTTAGGGGGGGCACGGGGGGCACGTGACCCCCAATTATTGGGGAGAAAAAACAAGCAAGGAGAAAGAAAAGGAAAAAAAAAAAGAATCACGCATTCACGCGCAGAGAGCCAGAGACACAGAAGAGGGAAAACTAAAAAAATATCCCCCTTCTCTCATATCTTTTTTTCTCTCTCCTCTTTCCTCTTCTCTTCAAGTCTTCAACTGCTCCCGAGTCCCGAGTCCCGACGACCCGACTTCCCAACGGCCGAATCCCGAGCCCGACTCCGTCCGACCGACCGTCCGCTCGTCCTCCGGCACCGGCGGTTGCCATTTCACCCTTTGCCTTTGCCCATTTTTCGAATTTAAAGGTAAACCCTAAAATCCTAAATCTTAATTTCATTTGATAGCAATTAATCAATTATAATTATATAATTTAGTTTGTTTATAGTTGTGATTACTTGTTTAGATGCGCTTATAGTTGATACTTGATTGGTTGATTAATTGATTAGATTATGTAGTTTTGTAGAAATGTAGTCATGTAGAGAATTGGTATTTGGTAGTTTAGGAATCTTATGAGTATGTTTTTATTATTATGTTTATATTGGTTGAGAACTTGAAAATTGAGATGAAGAATAAAGGATTGCTTTATTTTTGGGACAAGAAAAACAAGTCACTTAAATCATCCTCTACATCCTCTCCATCATCAAAAGAATCCCCAATTCATTTAGAAAAAGTTGTATCTACTTCTATTCCACATGAAAAAGATACTACGATTGAAGAGGAGTCTCATTTGACTCATTCTCAACAACCTCAAGAAGATGATCAAAGTGAGGAAAAACAAATTGAGGATGATGAAAGTGAGGAGGATGAAAGTGAGGATGATGAAAGTGAGGATGATGAGCCTCCAACTATGCATTCTCAAGACACTAAATATTCCGTTTATGATATTGATCTTCTACCACATGATCCGGGAACAAGAATTCCAATCTCATCTTACCCGATTAATGATCAAGATGCGATCAAAAGAGGATTCATTGTGAAGAAGGCTTGTCAACCAAAACCAAAAGATGGCCTTCCTCAAACCAAATTTGGAGGTAAAATGCGTCGTTTTAGTATTAATTGGTATAATAAGTATGATTGGCTTGAATATAGTTTTGAAAAAGATGCGGCATTTTGTTTGGTTTGTTACTTGTTTGCTAATGAAACAAGTACCGCGGGGGGTGATGTTTTTGTTAATGGAGGATGGAAAAGTTGGAATAAACCGGAGAGATTAGAAAGACATGTTGGTGGACTTAAGAGTACTCACAATGATGCTAAAGTGTTATTTGACCATTTTGTTGATAAAAAAACATCAATAGTCCAAAGGGTTGAAAACATATCCAACGAAACAAAAATCCTTTACAAGTCACGTTTGACATATTCACTTTCATGTTTAAGATTTCTTTTGCAACAAGGCTTAGCATTTCGTGGACATGATGAAAGTGCATTGTCTTTGAATAAGGGAAATTTTCGTGAACTCTTGAAATGGCTTGCGGGAATTTGTGAAGAGGTTGCTAAAGTTGTGCTAGCTAAAGCTCCAAAAAATCACCAAGTTGTCTCACCCGATATTCAAAAAGATCTTATCACATGTTGTGCTAAAGAAACTATAAGGTTGATTCTTGATGATATTGATGGTAATGTTTTTGGGATTTTAGCCGACGAATCTAGTGATGTGTCTTATAAGGAGCAACTAGCTATTTGTTTGCGTTATGTTGATAAGAAAGGAAAGGTTTGTGAACGGTTTATCGGTGTTGTGAAAGTTGTGGATACTACTAGTCTTACATTTAAGACCGCGATTGTCTCTTTACTTGGTGAATATGGATTGCTTGTTAGTTCAATTCGTGGTCAAAGTTATGACGGGGCTAGTAATATGAGAGGTGATATTAATGGTCTTAAAACTATAATAATGAAAGAAAGTCCCTCGGCTTATTACATCCATTGTTTTGCACACCAACTTCAATTGACTCTTGTAGCGATTGCTAAGGATAATCAAGATTGTGCTACATTTTATGAGAACCTTGGATATGTAATCAATATCATTGGCGCATCTTGTAAGCGCCTAGAGTTGGTTAGAAATATTCAAGCACGGAAAATATTGAAAGCATTGGAATTGAAGGAAATTAAAAAAGGAAAAGGAAAGAATCAACTACGTGGATTAAGTAGGCCAGGAGCTACTCGTTGGGGATCCGATTTGAAATCCGTCTTGACTCTTATTTCCATGTATTCTACTATCATTGAGGTTCTTGTTATTGTTGGAGAAGATAATAAGAATGGTGGTGATAGTATCAAAGCTCAAATTGGCGTGGGTCATCTTGAATCGTTTGAGTTTGTTTTCATGTTACATTTGATGAAGATGATATTCGGGTATACAAATGAGTTGTGTGACGCCTTGCAAAGGAAAGAAAAAGATATAGTTAATGCTATGAGTTAATACTAAGGAGCATTTGCAAAGGTGTAGAGATCATGGATGGGATGAATTTCTTGTTACGGTTACTATGTTTTGTGAAAAACATGATATTGAGATTCCCAATATGAATAATTTTTATGTTTCTCATGGAAGATCAAGACGCTTCTTTGCTAAAGTGAATAATTTTCATCGATATCGAGTTGAAATGTTTCTAAGTGTGATTGATTTACAACTTCAAGAACTCAATAACCGTTTTGATGAGGTGAGTATGGAGTTGCTTTTGTGTATGGCTTGCTTGAATCCCATTAATTCTTTTGCTTCTTTTGACAAGTAAAAATAGATGCGTCTTGCCGAGTTTTATCCTCAAGAGTTCTCAAGTGTTGACATCATGTCATTGGATTTCCAACTTGATATATTTGTTAGTGACATGCGGAAAAATGCAAAATTTGGAAATATAAAATCCCTTGGTGAGCTTTCGATGAAGCTTGTTGAATCAAATTGTAATACCCCGAATTTCAGAGGAGATCCCTGAGAGATTAAGGGCTCATATGAGTTTCTTAAAGGGATTGATAGTGCTACTCATACCAACAATGTCGACTTTCCTTTTAGTAAGCCCTTGTGATAAGAACTCCAAAGTTAAGCGTGCTTGACTGAGAGTAATTTCAGGATGGGTGACCTCCTGGGAAGTTTCCCAGGGTGCGCACGAGTGAGGTCAAAATGCGCCGGAAGGACCCGTGTTGGTCTGTGAGGTCAGCTCACAGCCTGGCAAGTTGCCATAGGTGACTACTCTTGGCTCAGGCGATGAGCCGGGGTGTTACAAAGTGGTATCAGAGCATTTTATGGCTCACGACCTTAGGAAAAAAAATGATCTTAATAACAAGTCTAGGAAAGTAAGAATTTTAAAATATATCAAGCCGAAGTAAGGAAGAGAGATGGGTTTCTTTATGGGTTTGATTTACTTGTTGTGTTTATGTTCTAGTTTTGTGCGTTTGGATAAGTTTACTCAATTGCCTTACTCTAGAGCAGAATTTGAGGTGTTTTCTTTGGAGATGTTTATACTATTAGTGAGTTTGTTTTTCTTTGTTAGTAAGTGTAATGATCAGCAAGGTAGTGGTAGTTGATGGAGAATTTAGATCTGTTTTGGTATATTTGGGAAATGAAATCAATATAAATGAAAAGGTTGAAGAAGAATGAAACTATTATATTTTTATAGTCTTGATGTTGAGAATGGTACTATGAATAGGAGAAACCACTAATTAATTATGGCCATAAGGAGAACTGTATGTTTAAGGTTTCAAGAGTTTTAATTACTAGTCTTGATTTGTAGTGTTGTTTGAACCATGCTAAAAGGATATTTAAAAGTTTGAGAAAGGAGAAGATTGTCATTGGTGTGGTTCATTTGAGGAATGATATTGTTCTTGATAATTGATAGAAACTAAAGGTATGAAGGTAATTAGATCGATTGATTTGTTATGAGACATACAAGAGACTAACTAAAGCAAGTGGTTATGAGGTTTAACTTTTGGTGACGTGTTGGCGGTTTTATTGCTTGAATGGGTTTCGATGAGATGTCTAGTCCACTTGATAAAGAGGATCAATGGTTATAGTTGTATATATATGAGATTCATTTTTAAGAAGAATTTGTTTTAAGGGTGTATTTTTCAAATCGATGAGGAAACCTTGTGATTAAATAATTGTAATTGCTTAGGGATGAAGTTTTAAATGCTTGAGGTGTTGTGAGAGCTTATTAAAAGTGTTAAATGGTTTCGCACAAATACGTTGTGAGATTTAAATATGGTTGTGGGTACAAGAGTTAATATGCATTAATCTTATTTTGTAGGCTTGAAAACGCCCCAAAACGATGAGAATGATTTGTGGCTTTAATGAGTCTGAATTTAAGGATGCATTTCGGATAAGAATGTGAGTTGTGTGATTTACGATAGTGAAGTAACGAAGTTAGAGGGTTATTTGAGATTCTTCAAGGTTTGTTATTTTGCATCAAGTAGTTAGGGAAGATGGTTGTTATCTTGTTTATGGATGACTTTTGAACCGTTTATTTGCGTGTGAAGTTTTGGATAAGGTTGACAGGAAAGGTGGAAACTGTCGTTTATTGCGTCAAAGTATGTTGGTAAAGATTATGAATGATTGTGACGGAGAAATATGATGAATTTCACTATGGTTTTATTTACTTGGAATGGTTTGAACCAAAGATGTTAATGTTGACGAGTTATCTTTGTGCTTTGACTAACTTGTTTGTTAAAGTCTTCCCGATGAAAAAGAGCAGGAATTTGGCTAAAGATTTTTATCTTGTATATTACTATTGTTTAGTTTTGGGGTTGTTGTATAAAGTTGTGATTTACGGATGTAATAAGTTCGAGATTATTGGCATTAAGTTATCTTGTTGAGGTGGTTGAAATGTATTACCCGTTGCGGTGAAGGGGTTGCCCTAGAAGTATTGTTGGGGTTGTATGATTCTTATCTCGAAGGTTTTCAACGTTTTTAAAATTTTGGTATAGCCTATTTACAAAGGAAACTCTGCCAAATTTTCTGCAGAATTTAAGTGCAAATTTTATTTATTTATTTATGAAAAGCCTACAAGTTGCAATATGGTAGTATATTTTTAAGTGATTAATTCTAGTGAAATTACTGTCACAAGTTTCCTTGATATTTGGAATTAGTATAATTGTTTTTATCATTTTTATAATAAAGTGATGATAGTTATGTTCAAGTCTCAGCTCAGCAAGTTCGAAAGTAAATCAATTGAAGCATAAATCAATGAGTATTATTGCTAATAGAAGCATATGAGTGGATTTAGTTGTCGTTGGACAAGCTTGTCCCTTTACTTAGCAGACACATATTGCAAATAGTCTTATTTTTATTCAGAAAGGTGATCAAGTGCATATAGCAGCATATGTCTCTTAATATTACGTTACTTTTAGGTCGGTGATATAGATGCTGGCGACCATGAATTACATATTCCAGGACCCCGAACCCAAGTTAATTCCTTGAGATCATTATTGAGTAATAATAAGAATGCCATAGTGACTATGCTCAAGCTCTAAAGAAAGAGAACCCTGGTTTTGAAAGCTTGATTTTTGGGAAGTATGATTGGAGACTAGGGTTACAAAAAAGACAAATTTAGGAGGTAATAATGTGTTGAAGCCAAATCTTGAGATGTGCTCAAGGAGATTATGTGGATAGAAGTGATGGCACACAATTGATAGATTCTATATTTGTCTGAGGGGTAACAATAATCATTTAGGGAGAGACATGAAAGGGAATAAAGTTACATGAGTGTTACGATTAATTGAGGTTGCTTTTGATCATAAGTAATATAAAATAAATGTGGTTCTTCGGATTGACCAACCCCATATTGTGGCACATAGATTAAGATATTCTTGGGTCTAGGCGGTTAGCATAGATGATTTGTGAAAGATTCCTCTAGGATAGGAAGACCTATGTTATATTTGATGAGATTAGAGAACGTAAGTTAGGTGATGAGATTTGAATAGAAAGATAGAGGTTTCAATGTGTTTGTATATTGAGGTTGAAACAACGATTTAGATGGTTGGTTGTTTAACAATCTTGAGTTGAGGAAGAAACTATTAGATAAACTTGTTATATACCTTGTTTTGTCACCCTAGAAGTCGCTAGTCGTATATTGATTGTAAAACATTTGAAAGTCTAACATGAAGAAGGACATGGTTAAATTTCTGGCTAGGCGAAATTAATAAGACTTCTATTATAAGAGTGTAGGAGTTTTTTTTTTTCTTATGTTAGGAAGTTTTGACAGATGTGTCGTTCTGAAACCACCCCGCACATTAGAGACAACTGAGCAATTGAAGGTTATGTGAGATAAACTGAGTGACGTCGCGTTAAATTTCACGATTATTGGTGATATGATTATGTTGAGGACACCAGAAAGAGTTAATGGAATTGGGAGGAAGAGAATTTTAAGTCCACTGTTCGTCAATCCTTATGAGATTCTAATTAGAATTAGGAGAGATACCTATAGTAGATCTAGCCTAAAGCATTTAAGCTTGATTAAGCTTTTATATATGACGAGGTATCAATCCATTATCCTACACTCGATCGAATGTTAAAAAAAATTAGGAGAGAACAAGTTGTAAGAGTCTTATGACCCGAGAAGATTAAGAATCCATGAGACTAAAACATTTTCATGACCGAGATACTACCTTAGTTATGAGGACGTAACTTTCTTTTTAAGGGGGGAAGAAGGCGATATAACTTCGCGCGTTTTGCATAACATTAGACATTGAGCATGCATTGCATAATGGATATGAGTTATTTACTTCGCAACTTTTAGTCATATATGCATCTGCATCAAGCTGTTGCCGGTCTTCAATCATAGTATGGGTAAGTACTGAGTAGTAATAAAGTAAGTAGACTAAGGTTGTAAGTAATTGAGTAGAGAGATTTGTAGGGTGGAAATACAAGAGAGATTTTAGGAGTTAGGGCTTTGTATTGATTGGGGTTGTAGCTTCGGGGACGAAGCTTGTTCTTAAGGGGGGAAAGAGTGTAATACTCCGTATTTTTGCTGGGTTTTATTCTGATTGGAATTCATGATTTATATTTTTATTTAAAAGTTTATTTGATATAAAAACAATTTACTCATTTATTAATTATATTTATAACTAATTATATTTATGCAATTACTTTCATATTGAAAAGTCTTAAGTTGTATTTTCATACTATATATGATTTAAAATTACCACAAATTTTAGATTTCAAAACCTAAATTACATTACTAATTATAAGTGATTAAACCTACTTCTAATCCTAGTTGCACGCCTAAACACACATCACACAAAAAAAGAAAAAAAAAAGAAAAGAAAAGAAGAAACAGAGAAGTCCATCGGACTTCCTCCATCTCTAATCTCATCTTCACCTTCTTATTGCCAGCCGACCAGCAATCCAGCCACCACCCACACCGACGACCACCGTCGGCCTCCTTCCCGGGCCGCTTTTCTCTTTCCTCGTGCGCACCCATCTCCTCCGTCCCCCTCTGTTCACCCGCGCGCGCGTCTGCCAATCTCGGCCGGATTTTCGGCTGCTCCGGCGACGTTTTCCGGCACATTTCGACACCCACTTTCTTCCCTTCCTCCCATCGATACTTGGTATCAATTTGGTACAATTCTTATTCTTAAATCTCATGTTTCGATTTTTAAACCTAATTATGCATTTTAATTCGAGTTTCTGAAAATCAATATGTTTTGATGATTTATAATGTTGTATAAATGTTATATTGTGATTCGTAATTCATTTCTAGGGTTCATATAAGATGGGTATTTTTGTTTGTGATATTTTGGTGGAGTTTATGATAAATTGGAGGAGAAATTATATGTTCTTATGTAGGGAGCTTGTAGTTGTGTTGGTGTTTGTTATTGTGGTTATTTGTCGATAAGTTGAGGTCATTGGGTTTGATTTGGTAAATAGGGCAGATTTAATTGAGAGTTAAGATGGTTTGAACGTAGTGATTGAGTTATAAAATTGTTGGTTTTGGCTAATTTGAGTATGTGTGAGTTGTGGGCAAATATGAGTAATGATTAAGGAGTACTTTGAAGGTTGATTAGAGGGGGAAATTAGAGGACTAAGGTCTGGTTGTGTTGTGTAGATGATGAGTACAAAGAGATTAGTATGAGAATATGGTGTAAACGTGTTTCTATTAGTGTATAGTCGAAGTTGGTTGAAATTGGTATCGTTTGAATGTCGTTTGGGTATGTTTTGAAGCATGTTAAGAGTTATTCATCGATTAAATGTATGGATACTAAAACAAATAGTATAGAGGTTAGAAGTTTCATAAATGGTGTTGGAACGTATGAATGTTTGTTGGTTAGATTGCGAAGTTATGGCGCTATCTCGATGTATGTGTTTGCCCTTTTAATTACAATGCATAGTAGATGTCAATGCATATCATAAGCATATTCATAAACACACTCTAGGAGCATAACTGATTTAAATGCATGTCATATATTCATGTAGAGTCCGAGTTTGTAGAGGAGCAATTTTAGGACTTGTTGAGCTACCATGAGACTATTTTGCTGATCAAGGTAAGAGGATTTCTTATCTCCTTTAAAAGTATCTATATACGATTTGTTAATCAAAGTGATTTATGATCGTTTGGTAAAGAATGTTTGCTAAGTAGAGAACTGTAGAGCCAAAAGTTTTATCGATGAATTTAATTCGAGCTTGGGTTGCATCTTTGCCAAACTATTTGAGAAATGATTAAGATAGTTACATAAGGAATTTCTTATTTGGCGTTAACTCTGTTGAGGGAGTACAGGGTGACCGTAATGGTCTGTTTGATTATTTGTGCACAATGTATATCTGGATGGGGTGGATTGATCCTCCGCCCTGAACCTTTATCTCCTCCCCTTGGGAATAGGTTCAGAGGGGGATGCATGCATTCGGGAATACTGGTTTGAGGAGACGGCCCTGTAATGAAGGAAAAACAGTTTGAATAAGAAGTAAAGGAGTGTTAATTTTCTAATTTCGAATGTTGGTTTTTCTTTTACCTTCGTCGGTTTTGTAGGCATGTTATTTGGTTTAAAATGCTCTTATTACTTTAAGAAATTGAGAACAATAATTATATTTTGATTTTACTACCTCTGTTTCGTCAAACATTTCAAAGATTAAAGTTTCAATGTCCCTATTTAATTGAGTAAAACTTTCCAGCATGTTTTCTAGATAAGAGACTTCTTACTCAACCCTTTTTGGTTGACGTTTTCCAGGTCGGTACTTGATTTTTCGTTCTGGGTTTTCCAAGGGCAAGAGAGACGATCACCAATTAGTTCTTAAGTCTTTACTCGGCTTATTACCCTTTGGTTCGCTTCCGCACTCAATTAAGTCTTTTGAGGAGTATTTCGGTTTATACAATTATGTAATAAGATTTAATTTGCATTCGGGATTTGTAGATCATTAGTATGTTTTCCCTTTTGCCTTAACGATTGATTTAGGAGTCGATCATGGCGGTAACACTCCCAATTATCCGTGTTTTTGAATTAATAGTTATGTTTTCTAAAATCCCAGGAAATTGAGGGTGTTACAAAGGAGTATTTCGGTTTATACAATTATGTAATAAGATTTAATTTGCATTCGGGATTTGTAGATCACTAGTATGTTTTCCCTTTTGCCTTAACGATTGATTTAGGAGTCGATCATGGCGGTAACACTCCCAATTATCCGTGTTTTTCAATTAATAGTTATGTTTTCTAAAATCCCAGGAAATTGAGGGTGTTACAAAGTGGTATCAAAGCTACCCTGCGACCGCGTGTTGATCCTGTGGTCAGGAGAGCCCAGGTCAGCAGCCTAGCGGGGGAAAGATTCTGGAGCTAGACTATGGTTAGCTGCCAGTCGCAACGAGACGTTGTCTTAAGAGGGGGTGAATGTAATACCCAGGATTTCAGAGGAGATCCCTGATAGATTAAGGGCTCATATGAGTTGCTTAAAGGGATTGATAGTGCTACTCATACCAACAAAGTCGACTTTCCTTTTAGGAAGCCCATGTGATAAGAACTCCAAAGTTAAGCGTGCTTGACTGAGAGTAATTTCAGGATGGGTGACCTCCTGGGAAGTTTCCCAGGGTGCGCACGAGTGAGGTCAAAATGCGCCGGAAGGACCCGTGTTGGTCTGTGAGGTCAGCCCACAGCCTGACAAGCCGTCATAAGTGACTACTCTCGGCTCAGGCGATGAGCTGGGGTGTTACACAAATAAACATGTTGCATATCCACTTGTTTATTTACTTCTAAAGCTTGTATTGATACTTCCTGTGGCAACGGCAAGTGTAGAAAGGGCATTCTCCGCTATGACTTTCGTGAAGAATAAGTTGCGAAATAGTATGGGAAATCAACTTTTGAGCAATTGTTTAGTTACATTTATAGAGAATAAGTTCAATTCCTGGGTAGTCAATCGTTACTTTTACTCAAAGTTATCCAAGCTATTAAATCCATTTGCTCCTATTTGTAAGACTGCAACTTCCCCTTTGTTCAAAGTTAGGGTAGCCATTTTTTCTGTCTTGCCTGAACTTGAGCGGATTTGGGAAGTTTTGGGGTAGCCGGTGCACCCCAGGCTACCCCATACATTCGCCACTGTCCACGGCTATTCTCTCCTCTCAGTATTCTCGCCCCCCCTTTCCCTTCCTGACCTCCAAATATAAATGCATACAAATTGTTATTCTCTGGTTCTAGCTGTGTGAGTGCTTTCTTACAATGTTGCGAATCTTTAGAATTTTAAGTCGAGGTTTGTTATTTGAGGTAGGTCAGCAGTTAATGCTGTGGATTATCAAGGAAGCAAGGCACTAGAAGAAGGGAACACTCGAATCCCCAATCGTTGTGCAATGGATTTGTCCCTTTTTAAGCTGGATATTGACGAGCTTATAAAGGAGTTTGCTGAGGTATGTCCGAGAACAATGGTTAAACATTCTAATACCACGTTATGCAGTCCTTTGACCATTTGTTTAGCGCTTAGATATGGTTGGATGTTATTAGGGGATCTTGAACATTTCTTCTTTTCTTTTTGGTCTTAGGATCTTATTTTTCACCACGAGCTATTTCCCTTCTCTCATTTCTTGAATTTCAAATGCTTAGTTACTTTAGTATATAAATCATAGGACTGATTTACTGTCTTTGTGTTTACCCTTTGCATGCTTCAAATTACCCTGTGGTCTTATCTCGGGTTATTTCTATGCAGGAGGATCTTAGAACTTTAGCAGATATGAAAAGATTATGGCTTTGTCGAAAATTTTCATACATATTTGAGGCTCAACTTCCTTTAAATTTGGCTTTATTCATGCAAACGTTGTACAGCCAGTGTGTGAGTAAGTTTATTACCTGATGCTTGTGTTAGCTACTGCTTGTAGCTAGTCGAGATTGGTCCACTATGTTTTCTTATTTCTGAAGGCTGAAGGTGCAAAAGTAATCACTATTATATATCAAAATCAAGCTTTTCTCCACTAATGTTATGTTAAACTTTTATAACTCTATAAGCTTGTAAATGTAAAAGACATGCTGGAGACTGCTCCTAATGGATCGGACAAGTATATTACTTTGTATCTTATACCATACATCTTGTTTCTGGTTGTTTTACTCTCAGCTAGTATATGCATTGCTCTTTTGTATTCCCTCTTTTTTGTATGATGTATGACCTAGTAAAGGACTGGAGTAACCTTACCAAACATTTCGCGCGCAAGTTTTGATTTGTAGAGTATTGGCTTTTTGAGCAAATATGAGTGTCAGACTTGCTTCCTGATCAACAACCACCCTCCTGTGCTAAAGGACTTACCCAAAGCCGTATTCAGTAGTTCTCCTTGTCCCTCTCGTTGATCTCCATTACGGTTTCTGGGTTGTTCGATTTTCCATACTTCTAGGGTGTTGTAGGCCATAAGAGGACATCCATAGTGACCTGTGCTCCTCCCCCATCCTTACATCTATGTGACATTCACCTATATTGACAAGACTAGTTTACTGGCTCTGGCCATATTAAACTTTCTGTATTTAACAACTGATGATAATTAATCTCTTGAGAAAGAAGAATGCAATTAAAGGGGAGCTGTCCACATTTCTTCACTGATCTTAGTACTACTCTGAGCAAAAGACATGAAGAAAAAGGCATAGTTGAACGTATGAGTATCTTGTTATTCGGATACCTAGTCTTGTCATTTTTAAGTAGCTTTTGTTTCACTTGAAAGTTTTCTTTTAAGGGCTTCAATTGTCTACCTAGCAAGCTTTTTTTCTTTCTTTCTTTTGTTGAGATCTAGCAAGGTTTGTTTGGGTCACATGAACAAACTACTACTTATTTGTCTCAAAAGGATTGGTAGCATTGGCAATCCTTTTGTGTTATAAAATGTTCAGGCACTTACTCTTTTTTTTTTTTTTGTTTCGTGTTACTTCAGTAAAAGAAAGTTCTTTTAGGTGGATTGTACTTGGAATTTTATAATCTCTCTCTTTGTGGTCAATGCAGGTCACATGATCTCCTCTAAATCTCCATCGCAAAGACTTGGCTCCCTTTATTGTCTCTATTGTCTTTATGAGACTCAGCCGTTCAAGCCTCCTTTTAAAATTTATCTATCTCTTGGTAAGATTTGGATTTTCTGTGTGGGTGACTTACTTCAGTTTCTTCATTCTTGAAGTTCATAACTTTGGTGTTTGTAACAGCAAAAATCACAATGATTAGTTTGTTATCTTTCTTTTTTTAAGCTAGAGTTCTTTCTTGATATTTCGGCCTGTTGTTGTTGTTGTAATGGTCTGGAAAAGCACTTCTTGTAGAGTTCACTGCCAACATGTCAGCTTAATGATATTAACTTCATAATATGGTTGACAGGAGGGCTACAAGAACTGACGGCTCTGGTCGTTGTTGCGAAGGAAAAGGGAATCACAGCTGTACCAGCTATTGTCAATAGAATGTTAGAAAAGAACGTGTTCTTGTTTGGTTTTGTTGATATCAATGACTATTCTGAGAAAGAGAGGCTAAAGGAATTGGTAAATTGGCAGAATACTTGCATAAAAAAGATGCAGAAAATGTATGTCATGGACTGATGTCTTATGTACAGAGACTTAGGCTAATTCCGGTCTGCAACTGATTCTTTTGTTTTTTCTCTTGCTTCTGCCTTTGCAGGTTGTCGACAGATACGGATATGGAAGAGTATCTTCACATGGATTTGGTAAATCATTCTCTACAATCAGTCCTTTTCCTGTCCATTAGAATAGATATTTGCTGATGTCCCCGTGGACATAAGATATGGGCAGTGAAGTGTTAATTTGCCGTGGTTGATGGCTAGATATGTTCTGTCAATTTGTTAGTAGTAGGAGAACATGATATTTTCCTTTGTACCCAAATCCTCATAGGAGACTTTTTGTTGCTGTCTTCTAGACTCTCTTAGGTAGTGTTTGGGAACATGGAATTGAATTTAAATGATGAAATTGAATTCTTGTAATTCAATTCCAATTCCAATTCCAAGATTATGTTTGGATACCCCTTGGAATTGGATTCATATACAACTTCTCCTTCACGTCCTCCCTAACCACCACCTGTGACCGGCCCCACTGGTCCAATACCGCCGCCGCCGGTTTTCCGACGTCGTTGGTCCCACTGCCGCCACCGACCACCACCCCAATTTTCTAAATCTCGGATCTTATGGTGGAAGCTTTACCAAAGGGTTAAAAAAATATGAAATATTAGTAAACGTGAAGAACCCTAGATTCAAACACGGTAAAATTGATTGAATTATAAAAGCAAATAGTAAAATTATAACATATGATTTGGATAGTATATGATATGATTCAGAATGCTACAAGCTGCCAGCGGGATTATATCTGTATTCTACAAACTTGAGAAAGACGGCTTGCGGAGGCGGTCGTCGGGGAAGGCGGCGGCGATCAGGGCACGCGGCGGCGGTCGGTGGTGGTCACTGTGGGCGGAGGTGGGTGAAAGGAGGAGAGAGAAAATAAATTGGTGGGGGTGAAGATGAGAGAGAGAGAGAGAGGAGAGAGAAAATAAAAGTGGGGTGGAATTTAAAATGACCAATTTTGAGAGAATTTGAAATACTGCATTTTACCCATGCTTGGAATTGGGTGGGAATTGAACAAATTCCAATTCCAAATTCCACAAGTTCCCAAACACTTTGAATCATTTGAATTCCGGAATTCAATTCTGATTCCAGGTCCCCCAACATAGCATTAAAGAGATCACTGCCATTTAATTAATGCAATGTGTGCTGTAATGAACAGGGGAAGGAACTTGATCTGGAAAAGTTCAAGAAAGTCTCGGCAGAATATGCAGGAACTAAAAGTCTTGCTATCAGAGGTATTATTCCACTGCCTTTTCTGCAATTTATCCCATGTTTCGTTTGTAAGGCCCTGTACACCTCAGTTAGCTGCAACTATAGTGTTTAAGTTGGAACCTTGTGAATTGTGTGCTTTTTTGTTGGTAGCTTTACAGCCTTTTAACTGGCAACTCCATATTTTTGCTCCTTCCATCGCTAAGCTACTCTTTTTGGTGCACCTATTTCACTATATATTTTCATCAGCTGAAATTTGATTTTGTTTTTGTTGCCCCTCTCCTCGGTCCTCTGTAGCTTATGTAAACCAAGTATACACCTTTATAAAGATTAAATGGAACAAAATTTCAATTCAGATGCATTTTAGCTACTCCTTCGATAGATGCTTTAAAAATATGAAAAAATTGACTGAGATATGGAAGTGAAAATTCAATTTCCGATTGTTTCCTCTCACTTTATTAATTAAAATAGAAGGGAGGGAGGGAGGGGGAGAGCTATAGAGTAGGCAGATAGGATGAATGGAATTTGGAATCACAGTTATGGTAACTTCTCTATGTATATCTGTTTGTATGTTGACATTTGGTGGAATATGTAGAGGAAAACTTGTCCTTGGGTTTTTGTAAATTTTTATCAGCACCTTCCTCTTGCCAGCCCTAATTGTTTGGTTGTCACCATTTCATGCACCCCTTTCATTTTGATAGAGGCTAGTCAGCTGGTGGATGTTGAAGACGTCAAGCATTTGGCAGAGGATAGGCCTACGATCGGAGATGAAATTGAAAGTATAGGTGAGGAATGGGACAACAAGAAGGAATTGCTCTCTCAGCTAGCAACGTGCACACAGGATCCTGTCCAACACCATTTAGAGAGAGAAGACGTACAAAGCGGGCAACTGTTGCTGCTTCCTTCGGAACAAGAGCCGAGGAATGGTGAATTTCAACATGAAGATGGAAGTTTCATGGGACTTCTTATTGGGAACATGTCACCACAAGCTAATGAGGAAGTTCCACACACTTCCTATGGAAATCATTCAGCACCTGGAGGAAACGACATGGAAGACGAAGATTTTGACTGGTTCAAGATACTCTAGAGTTATTTTTCTACATGGTAGGGTGATGTTTCGAGGGAACTCCAGTAAAAATAACTCCAAAGGATCCGGATCCATTTTGACTACGTGAGGGACCTAGAAAATTGATTGTTTGATGAGGCATTGTAACTATAGTGGCAGGATTTAGTACTAGTATCTGAGTTTGTGGTAGCGATTTTGATTTAGCTTCCATTGATACTCTTAGGCCAGATGTACAGAATTGTGCACTCATTATACACCTTATAAAAACAGTTGTGTACATATTTTTACTTCAACCTCATGAGCAGTCTTGTAATTTTTTTTCTTCTTATTTTCGAATTATGCACATGAGTTCTTTACCTAGTTGGACATAAGTATTTGCCGAAGTTTGTTCCTATAGCGTTTCATAGGCCAATGGTGAACATGTTTTGTGAAGGTTTATACAGTATGATTCTCAACAGAATGGCCCATAATTTCCTTGATAACATGAATGATATATCAGTGAGGTACAATATAAAGATGACAATGAATGACGATCATGGAGCGTCAATACCAGATACAACATCCACCAGAACTGACATTACAGTCAGTCAAGATTTTGACATTACAGTCAGTCAAGACGCCGGAGTAGGTACTCAATTTCGACATCTTTGGTTAGTGGAATAACCCACTCATCGTACAGCTGAGAGGCCAGTGCAGGATCAACCTTGTAATCTGTGTTGTTAGTATCACTGAGGGTGACATCTTGTCCGAAAACCATGGCTTTCTTCTCAACCCTTTGCTTCACCATTGCTTCTACTTTCTCATCCGTCAGAAGATTTGTCAAAGTATCTTTGTCCTGAAATTGGTCATTACCAAGTTAAAAATTTACATGAAACTGAAACTTCTAATAAACTTCATAGTTCATATGATTCTCAAATCTCAACTCACATTAGCACGAACGGCAGCACTGTAACCTTGTTTGTCATTTCTGAACTTCACCTCAGCTACGAATTTCCCGTAATGTATTCGTCTAGATAATGCCTGATACAGTGATACGGAACATATCAGCATCAGTAAAATACCTAGACAACTCCTAAACTACTGCTACCTGTTGAGTTACATAAACTTGGACTGAACTCTGAAGGGATCTGAATGCTTTCACTGACCTGCAGGCATACGATGTCAGAAGCCACAGATAACACGTAGTTCCCATCATCGCCTTTGGGAGCCAATTTTGGAAGAAATTGATTCAGATAAAAGTCCCATATGTTCTTATTTACACTGACAGATGCAGCAGCAGCAGGCAACTCCTGTAACATTACACATACAACAACATCAGAAATACTGATTTCTCATGCCTCAAGTTTGCAGGCATGTATGAAGCCAAAGAACTCACCTGTGAACAATTACGACGATGTACCAAAGCAGGCGGCAAATCATTTGGAAAGAAAGGAACTTCCTCAGGACTCTGGTATCTGCCACCCTGAAACAATCAACTGTCACTATAAGCACACAGAACAGTCCGAAAATGGGAGATTTTTCTAGCTCAGATTGCAATGATAAACTGCTGTCTAATGTTTAATTTGAGACATTTTCTAGCCTCATTTTCCTGACAAAATCGTGACCTTGATCCGTATAGCTAACACCTTGAATCACCTAGATACTAAATTTACAGGCATTGGAGTTACAGTGTGAAATCAAGTATAGTCCTGACTCCTGAATCAATTCCAACCTATTTCGGGAATCAAATAAACCTTAAATCCTCGCTCCATCCTACAAGTCTACAACAATATCGTCTTAACCCTTGTGACATCGTACCTCGTTTAATTAACAATGTAGGTGTTAATTAGCTATTGATTAGAGCATAATTATCCATCAATTATCAATCACGTTGGTCCCACTACGTCCAATGCACAAAGTATTAAGTGGAGCGCACGCAAAATATACCAATCCTTCCTTAATTTAGAAGTGATCAACCTAAAAATAACCAATATCTCTCTCATTTTTTTGTGCATAAAATTACGCCGGTAGTTAAGGACAACACCAAACAACGCAACAAAGGAAACCCACATCTGAAACCACTACCTTCATTCCGGAAACACAAAGTCGCAAATTGAACGGTCTAACTATGACTTATCATGACACTATACAACGATATTGCACTCCGAAAGAAATTACTCACACTCTCGCCGTGAGATACTCATAATTTACACTGATAAATGAAAAAATAAAATATTACGTAACACAAAAAAATATTACTTTACTTGATACAAGTACACACAACATTGTCTAATGCCGTACCACGAATATATCATCACCCTATTGTCTCTTTCGTAAAACTAAAAGTCTTAAGATTCTTAGTGTAACATCAAATTTTCGGATTTTATTAGCCGAATAAATTAACTTTTTTTTTTATTTTTTATGATCAACTAATTGTATTAACATTTGCGTCTCATATAAGAATGAAAACAAACACGTTAATGATTGATAAATGGATGACGAAACAAAGCTAACCTGGGCTTGAACAGCTTCAGTCCCCCTAACAAGGTGCTCCACCAACGAACCACGAAAACCCGGAAAAGACGAATTCTGATACGCAGGAGAATTGAGAGGGAACTTGGCCCGTTCGATCAAGCTGAAAACAATGGTGTCTTCGAGACGTACCAACGTCTGTCTTATCGAGTCAAGAGACAGATTATCAACTCCATTGCTGCCCATTTTCGTATAAATTGTAAGATTATGAAATTGTTGAAACAGAAATTTGAGGAGAAGAAGATACACAGAATTATGGAGTAAAATTGTTGCAAATAAAGAGGGAATGGGAATGTGTTTATATATATGGTGATGATAGAATGCGTGGACAGCACTGTGTTTTGGTTGGTTGTGTTAGACAATGTGTGTTGCTAACGAATCAAATGCGAAGCGTATTTGACACGGGCGGACGTTGCTTGACCTTTCCCCACCATTTGGTTACTACTTTTAGAACTTTCCCAATGTAGTCGTTTTTTTTTTGTTTGTGTATGAGATTGTCTTGTGCTCGGTCTCGCTTGGAATGTGAGTAATCGTGTCAAGAGTACTAGGAAAAGAAAAGGGAGATGGTTGTGGACCGTTGGTAGTGGATGGTGACCTATTGACACTCTGTAGATCGATTGTTCTCGCTCACAATATTTTATCTCAAAGAAAATTGAGTTAATGGAAGTATGTGAATGGCTAACAGTTCAACCTACGAAATCATTATAGCTCGTTTTCAACTATTTCATTCTCGTTCATTTACCACCAGCACCACTTTTAGCATTTATCCTTGAATTCTTAATTCCTCGATTCATTTTAAAAAGGATCATAACTTTTAAACACGCTCTTTATATTGAGTTATAGGCTATATAGAAACAATCTCTGAATTCGATATTATGTTTTAAACTACTTCATTATAATAGTAATAACTTTAATCCTTTCAAATTCTTTGTTTTTGGATGGCAACCCCTTGATTTTTATTAGAATCAAACAAAATGTCAAGGAAGATCTAACATGGAATCATTAAGGACCAAATTGAAGACTAATCTTAATCTACAACGGGTTCCTTACAAGCTAAGGGACACGAGCAAGAGGGGGGAATGAAAGTGGGCCGAACGCGGCCTGTGGTCTTTCTTTATTCTAGACGAAGTTTACATAAGGGGGTCATATCACGAAATTTCTTGGTTGTATGAAGCCTTCTTAACTTTTTATATTTGATCCGTTCATTGATCAACGGCTAATTTTTAGAAAATGGGAGTCGGACAAATGAAACAACCTTTAAAAACTCAATTGATTTAGAATCTAGTGATCATAGTCTTGTCTCTCAATAAACAAGTACTATGTGTCTACGTATAGTGGATTTGGCTTTTGTTTTTATAGTTTGGTTACAAACAAACTAATGTATTATCATCGTAATGGCAATTGAACTCTGGAAATATGGAATAATAGTTGAAATCTCACATGATACTTTGAAAGGCTAAAGGTAATAAGCTAGTGGTTAAAATTAGTAGTGTATACGAGAAGTCGCTTAAATGATAGGTGATATTTGTGAAATTAGATTGGATAAATGAAAGAGCTTCTAACAAACATTATTGTACTTATAGGTAGTATTCAAGTATGGTTGTTTAGTATCACTAGTTGAGGGCAAATCTAGATATAAAATATGAAAATCAGCTTAATTTTCAATAGCCGTAGTTAATTATTAGGACAGTTTTGCCATTTATTAAGTTCGTTTAAATGATAAACTTGTTGTCTATCAAACCAACTTATTCGATTAAACTTCTTAAATTAGTCATATAAGTTACTAAGAGTTAAGAATATAGTCACTTACAAGTTGAAATGGTGGAACAAAAACAACATTTATCTACTGTGTTCATAACTTCAAAATGCGTGTCAATAGTATTGGATATATGTAGATGTTTGTTAAATAGTTAAAGTATAAGAAAGAACCGTAAAATAGGGATAATTAAATTAAGATTAAAGTTTAGAAATATCTAATGTTGCTATTGGAGTACAATTTAAAAATTTATTGCCACTTTGTGAAATTTTAAACAAAAAAATTAGTGCCAAAATGGATCATGTTTGGTTGTCCATCTTTTGATTGTCTATGTTTTCTCAAAGAGTAGAAAAGATTTGTGCATGCTCAATATGCGGCGACGATATCAAATATCCTGACAAAAAGCATCTAAACAAAAATATATAAACTAATATATGACAATAAGCTCTTACGTAACCTAGTAACGTATATCATGTGTCATAAATGCATTGTATATTTAATTTCAATTTGTTGTCACGTAAATATAAATTTAAATACATAAAAGTTTCAATTTATAGCGATAAATTTATTATTATCTCATGAAAAATTTATACTATACCTTTAATAGGCTAGCATAAAAGCCACGTGACAGGTTGATAACGGTGTTTTAAGGAAATAAATCCATGTCATCGCTTATGTGTCGCCATTAGATTAGACCTTTTAATTTTTAACTTTTTTTTAATTTCTATTAATATATGTTTTGGTATTAAATTGTGGGTAATTGTATGAACATGTATTCAATGAAAATATTAATTGATTGTATTAAAGTGTGGGCAACTGGAAGGTTTTTTATTTAATAATGATATTGAACATTGTGTCTCTTGGCTCTTGGTTTGCCAATTGCATCGGTAACGTCTTAATTTTAAATAGTATATAAAGAGAGAAACTAAGCTAGGGAAAATAATATATATTCCTTCCACTTTTCTTGGTTCTTTACGTTGTATTCAAACACAATAGTATACATATGTCTTAGTACCTATATTAGTTGTATGTATTTATCGTAGTGTTACTTTTTAAATTATACAAGTATATTTTATTATCAAATTATGATCGATGACAATTTGTTTATTGTAATTTCAAATAGTTATTGTACTTAAACTGCTATAATGAAATATAATAGTCTTTTTTTAGGGGATAAATATAATAGTCTTGGTAATGTATATTTTCGATTTTTTGATCACAAGTTCATTTTGATGTTTATCTTTGGTTTTCAATTTTCAACATTGTAAAAATTCAACATATCAAGTACAAACAATAAAAAAAATCCGCTCAAGGCATTCTTTAAAAAAAAAATAGATCACAATATTTGGTTTGTGATTTATAATACTATGCGAATAAAGAAAAAATTAAGTTTTATATACTCAACTCAACTATCCAAATAAATTAAAATTTGTTCCGTGATTTCAATAAAACTTTCAATATGTCTTTAATCCTTCTTCTAATATAAGTTACTAGGATTAAAAATATGTTGTTACTTAGAAAGTTTTATTAAATAATGATATTAACTATTAGGGCCTGTTCAGTATCACTGCCGTTTTCAGTTTTTGGTTTTTTTGGGTAAAAAATAGAATTAAATAAGTTGAAAATTTTAATTTAAATTGTATGTTTCGATAATAGTCATACTGAAAATGAAAACTGACAATTGAAAAATGAAAACCATTTTTTCTGGTTTTAAAAAACGGGACTTTGGTTTAAAAAAAAAAAAAACAGAAAACCAAAAACAGTAAACGATACCAAACAGGCCCAAGATAGTGTCTTTTGGCTATTGGTTTATAAATTGGTTGTTGTAGTTTGATATAACTATATTGTATTTTAATTAGTATCTTGGCATATGATCGTCGTGTTTATGAGCGAATTATAAATTGTTGATTAATTGTGTACATTTTGGATTTTGAATTTAATGAGTACATTAATTTTTTTGGTATTATGTTTTCAATATCGTAAGAACCTCTAGACGTTTCAATTTTTACAAATTCATCCAACAAATCTTCATTATGTAGTTTAAAATGATTTAAACTCCGAATTTTCTAAATTATTTTCAAGGAAATAATTTTTCATTTTTAAATAGGTTATTCGTTTAAAATGAAGCAAAAATAGGAACCGTGATTTCACGGGCACAAAAGCTAGTTACATCATGATTCGTCCAAGTCATACTATTATTTTGACTTGTTAAACCACAACTTCTAATACGGCATTTGTCACGAGGACAATGCATGAATAGACATAGGCTATGTTTGGTAAAACTAGCTGAAATTGTAGCTGAACGCTGAAATAGTAGCTGAATGCTGAAATAGTAGCTGAAAGCTGAAATAATAGCTGAAAGTTTTTAGCTGATAGTATTAGGAGTGTTTGGCAGAATTAGCTGATATATGAGCTGATATATATAAAATTACATAAAAATGCATTATTTATTTTTAATCTCATTTTATTTTAGCAACTAATTGAGGGTAAATTAGGAATAAAATTATGATAAGCTAGCTTATTTTAAATAAGTTACATGGGGTAACTTATTAAATAAGCTAGCTTATTATTTAAGCTAGTGGTGTTACCAAACAAACTTATTTGGTCAAAGAGCTTAAAAAACTAGTCAAATAAGCTACTTTGCCCAAATAAGCTAGCTTATTGTGCATACCAAATATAGCCATAGACTATTACGCAGCGTAGAACAACACAAATGTACGTAGCATAGCAATAAATGAGTTTAGCTATAAAAACATTGCAGCGGTTTAGAAACTAGTTGACAAAATTGCAAAACAAAAACAAAAACGATAAAATATTAAAACATTTCCGTATATATAGTGAATCAGAATTTTAATGAATCATTTCACCATGACACACCCTCAATTATTGGTCATTTCAACTCAGTCAATATGAAAATAGCAAATTATTCGGAAAAACAATGAGGCAAGATTATTTTCAAGATAACCGAATCGAAAGCATAAGCAATAACTCTTATCGTTTAACACAATTAACATATTGTATTTTATACATTTATCGTTTCACCTGTAATTTTGATTAGATTAATGCTATAGTCAACTACGAGTACTTAGTTATAGTGTATCTAATGAAAAATAACTCGAGACAATTATCTTGACCGTGACAATATGTAATAATAATTCTATATGAATTTATGATTCAAATGAATGATAAGGAATACGAGATAATTTAAGAAGAAAACATACTCAGGACATTGAAATTCGACGCCATTAAAGGTAGGAAGCAAAGTTTCTTCAGCATGATGATCCAAAAGTTGGCGGGCGGCATTTATTCTTATTAATAATATGAATAACAAAGATGATGATAAGAATAATGATTCAATGCAAGGCCATTTCCATGCCATTATATGTATTTCTCTGTGACTAGAATGTCTGTGAGAGAGAAGAGTAGAAGATGACTAATGGCGGTTGGTTATTTTTCTTTTTATGATTTGGTATGTCATTTGAATATTTATAGACTACGTCCCTCATCTGATCGTGTTCTTTAATTGAGTATTAGCGTCGCAAGGTCAATGCTCATTGCGCAAATTAAAGGTCAATGTTCAAACATGCGGCTGAATAATGTTAACTTATTGTATCATTGCAAATTTCTGGTAGTTGTATAAGGGAAATCGACATGTGCCATCGGGTGATATCGATTTTGATAACATAGTCAATGCTTATACCATGATTCCGTGAGCACAAGGAGGACGATTTTATCATTTCTTATTTCATAGGCTCACCCCTTTATTATGAATGGGAGCGTCATAGTCCTTGTGCTCCCAAGATTATAGTATAACTTACTTAATATAGTATGAGCTAACAAGACTCTGAAATACATGATGTGAGTATGGTAACACTGAAATTTCACAACAATAGATATGCATGATTGCATGATACTCTCTCCATAAAATAATAATAGTCATTTAGTCGTTCTCGTTTCCCGTGAAAGATTTGACTACTCTATATCTCTCAAATTATACGAGTGGAAATTATGAAAACATGTTCTTGTAATAAGGTTTTTCAGTATGGTTCTAATACATTTTGGCCACATACTTTCTCGTTAAATTGGTGGTCAAACTGTTGTCTCAAAAAGTGAGAATGGCTTATACTCCCTCTATCCGAGTTTAAACACCACATATCCAAAATGTCCCTATGTTGACGAGAGTTGTCGAGAGTATACATACTAATCGGTTAATCAATGTTAAAAAAATACATACAAAGTTAGATTAAGAAGTTTAACAAAAAAATCATGTAATTTTTTCGGAACTTTCATTAACCATTTGGTGTGCACACCCTCTTTCGTGAGAGTGCGTTTTCGATATGGGGTGTTTAAACTCGGACGGAGAGAACACACTCTTATGGACAAAGTATGTGAATGTATATGAAATTCAGCAAAGGCGTTTTAATGAGAAACTACCCTACGAGAGGTCTTGGAGTTTTAAATTGAAAACTTAAAACATTTCCTTATTGTCCCTTAACTTTATCGACTTAATCCAACGTGATTACTCATTTCTCTCTTTGGTTTAATTTGTTCATATCCTAGTCCTAGAGAAGTATTTCATATTTCACTCTTTAGCTTTATCGACTTTAATATTGTCAAGCGTGATATTATGGTGAGTATTATGCTTTTGGTTCACCTTTAATTCATCGATTTGTTTAATTTGGACACATGAGATCCGGTTTGATAGCTTGAGATTCATGTATGACTTGAAGAAAAGGTTGTCTTTCTGCTTTACTTTGCTTCTATCTAACTATTTATGAGTATGGGCCATTTAAGACCTTTTATGCAAGTGGCCCGGAAGTTTTGGGCAACATGTCAATTCTAAGAGTTCGTTGACATTGATGTTAATCAATACGGAGTAGTCAATAGGCTTCAAATCTCAACGTTATGACTTTACTAACTCATGATGGTCTATGGCTCAATGCATGAGAATTCGATATGAAAAAAAAAAAAAAAAAAAAGATTGATTGAGAAATAAACAAGTTTAAACTTTCACCAAATGCTTGAGGTGACAAAGCTCAAACTGCACCTGACATCATCGATTTCATTTACATTTTAGAATCAATAACGTCATAACATCGAAAATTTTATTAAAATTGGCAATGCCTTTACATGGTTAATTTGTTATAATTGGTTTGTACCTTTCGCGCCTCTTTTCATCAAAGTCAACGTGTTGACCCAATTAGCACTATCAAAATTCAAAACCAGATACAAAGCTATACTGTACCAAGTCCTCTTTAATCTAAAAAATTGTTGGTAAGCTAAAGAAATAGAATGACTCGCCCAATAAATAAATGTAATTAACTTCCTTTGACCAGTTACTCAAATAAAGCAATTTTCAAATTAAATTTTAAAATTAGTAGTTGTAGAAATGGACAGCAGCAAAGCAAAATAGTCAAATAATAACTTTATCTAGAATACTCGGTATTTGACATTCAATATTAATTCACATATTCACAAAAAAAAAAAAAAAAAAAAAAATCCTCTGAGTTTGAGTGCGCAAGTGCTGATTTCTTCATTTAAAAAATAAAAAAGCTTTGAGTTTGAGTGCGCAAATGCTGATTTCTTCGGACGTTAAATGTATGTGTAGCCTTTCTCGAGTCTCGTACTGAACACATATTACCTCGAGCTCGACAGACAACATACTACATTCCATACACTAGCAGTATGATTTACAAAAATTAAGGCTTGTAACAGAATCTCAATCTCATGAGTTACATTATTCTGTCTCGGACCGTCTTCGCGTACTGCCTGAGATGTCTTGCACTTCTCAGAAACACCACCTGCCTACGGAATTCTGCTGTCTTATCAAGTTCTGTTTTACTAGCAGCCATGAATGACAGCAAACCTAGTCCAGCTGCCATACTGAATGTCATCTCCTGCCTCTGATGCCCTGCAAATGAAAAACTTAAAAGAAGATTACAAGTTTCTTCTGCCATGGCCTAAAACCGAGGCATAAACCATAAAGGGGTCTGCAGTTTTGAACTTGTGTAACACTCTTCGTCAATTACGTCATCCATATCTTGTTCCACATCAAAAACTCCCATGTCGTCGCCTCTGAGAGTTGCTTCTACCCCCTTAATACATTCTTCATCGTCGGTATAATATATAGAGTTAGGTTTACAATTTAGTGCCCTAACAGCTGGGACTGCCATTGAAGAAGCATTACCAACAAAAACAGCAGAATTACCAAGGTGATGGACTCTGAGACCATTTCTTCTTGTCAAAATCAAGCTTATACACCTCAAATCCAAATGTTGCGTAATCGTCTTTTTCATCGACCAAACACCTGTCCCGCATAACCATAAAAAGATCACCACAAGAGTTTATCAAGTATGCTCCAAGATTATCCGGATCAAAGTCGTCTGAAATCCCCTGCAATGCGCGCATATACCTTCTAACTTTAATGCAAAGATTTTGTGGATCACTCAGAATACATGGAGGTTTCGGTATATAGTCTCTCGCAACTAGTTTTCGTGGATCACTCAAATCAGAGATATTAAGATACCCAATTGAAGTGTCCTCGTACAAAAATAATAATCGAGTACCACGACAGATGACCTCGGCCACAAAATTATTCAACCTTCGGTTCAATTGTCCAAGATCATGCATTTTACGCCCTAGATGATCAATAGAGGTCCATGATTCATCACCCGGCCTTGCGAACGCAAACTTCTTCCATGCAAAATAATAGCTTACAAAAACAACGAAATCATCTTCACCTACTTTCAGTACAAACGCCTTTCTGATATAAAACCTTATCATTCGTTGAAAACTATATTGAGGGGCACATTGAAAATGGTAATCCCATAGGAAAGGCAAACGCGAAATGGGGGGAAGTGATATTCTAGCTTTGGTTAATGGGTTAAAAAGATGTAAATCGAGGTCTTGATTATACGTCACAAGCCAACCATATGCTGAACCCCAACATCTACACCCGAAAGTCTCGGGTAATTTTAATTGATAATACTTGTTGTTGCAAGGATTGAACACTTTCCTAAAACAATGTGGATTATTTTCTGTGTTTTCGGCTAGTAACAGCCATGGCGTTGTTTTCACATTGAACTTATGTTTAACAGTAGTGAAAAAGTGATTCCACAAACGACAAACAACAGAGAAATAAACCAAGTCTTCGATTGTTTCAAACCTCATCCAATCTCGTTTAGAATATCTAACGGTAGTTCACACCAATCAACCATGGGTAAATGTGTGTCCTCGAATTATCCTGCACCAAGTACAAAATTATACACAAATATAGTCAGATACCCCCTCCGTTTAATAATTTGTCCTTTCATTTTGGAGTAAGGCTATTTGTATATGTGATATACATTACTAAACAGATATGGGGGGTAGTATGGATATCTTTTGTATTTTTAAGTGGTGAGATTGAGGGGAGAGAATTGGAATATGGTGGGACATGTGAATAAAAAATTAGGGATATACATTTAGAAATGTATATGGATATACATAAAGACTTTCTCTTCATTTTGGAACAAAAACCACTGAAATGTGGGGGTAGGAGAGAGAAACAAACAAACTCCACTCTGAGCACCTCTTGAGGGCACTATTGTAACTTGTAACTTCACAGACACAAAACCCCTATATAAGGAAAGACTAACAATTTACTGAAACAACCCGATATGGAATAGTCCAATAAATGATTGGAACGCATGGAGTAGATGGTAGTATTGCTTAAAAGTGTAATCATATAAAACATTTTCCTAATTGGTGCAATTTCACACCAACCTCTATTTTTCAACTAATTTTATAACATAAAACATTTTCCTAAATTCACAAAATATATAAAAAAAACTATCGAAGTATATTATAAAGTAAAAATACAATATTACAATTACAACATATTATACAGTACCTCAATAACTACCCTTAAAAAAATTATTACAAACTAAGAATGGCAATTAACGCCCATATATTTTTATCCCCAATCCTACCTCTTAATATTACTATTACTATTACTATTCACAATAGTTCTTTGTATTTCACAAACGATGAATATGTATAAAAAAAAATTCACGTATATGTAATGTATTTTTATGGCTAAAGCTGCTCTATAATATACTTAGATATTCTTTATATATATATATATATATATATATATATATATATATATATATATATATATATATATATATATGTTGTGAATTTAGAAAAATGATTTATATTACAAATTAGTTGAAAAATAGAGGTAGGCGTGAAATTGCACGAATTGAAAAGTTAAAGTGGTAAATTGCTCAATTAAAAGTTAGGGTGTTCAATTGCACGATTGGTGAAAGTGTAGGGGGCAAATCGCCCCTTTCGCCCATTCATGTCAATTAAACTATAATTTCTAGGGTGCTACTTCTTGTGACTAATGGACATTTTCTGTGTTTCCCTGAGTTTCTGAAAGTGTAATACTCCCTCCTTCCTCTATTGAATGCTAAATTTCTATTTTCAACTGTCCCAAAAAATTTGTAATTATTCTCAAATGATATTGATTTGCTATATAATCTTTTTATTTTGGGAATATGTTATAAACTTTTTTAAAAAATTAACGTTTTTAGGAAAGGGGTAAACAAATCTTTTAGTTATACAAAAAGATTTACCTTTTCAAATTGAGGTATGTTATGGTCACTCTCTTTGGGAGAGTGACAAGGGACACTCCAACTTTCATTGGTTGTAACTCAAAAGTGGTGCAATTAATGCTACAAGGAAATGGTTATTTTATTGTTAAATACCCAGTAAAAACTTGGGAGAGTGACCATAACATCCCTCTTTCAAATTTTAACAATCAGTAGTCCTCGTTAGGTTAATATTTCGCCAAAAATCTTTAATAAGTCTTCATCCAAGTCTTTTTGGTTTGACTTGTTAAACACAATTAACTCAAATAAAACATATTTAAAAGAACCCCAGTAAACCTCCAACTCTTGTCCTTCCCCTCCACTAAGCCTTCACCATAACCCCCATCCTTGCGCCATCGCACCCTCATCCCACCACGAAAAGTACTGGTCCCGATCCTTAAAAAATGTTTGGGCATCCCATTCCCTTAATCTTGGCATCTTCCCATCCCCTTCTTTCCCACCAATGCTTATATCATGCAATTAGGAGCACGAGAATTATGATGTTATTTCTCACAATAGAAGAGTAGGAGTCATACTTAAAAATAATTTTCAATTTATTTTATTTTATTTTATCGGCCCCACCTTTATTGTGAAAACCACTATGCTACTTATGCTCCCAAAAGTATGGTATAATTTGCGGATGAGAAGTAGCTCAATCACGTACAAGAGCATGCGAGTATATTTTTCCTTAACATCTAGTTTGGTAGAGAGGAATTAGACTGAAAGTATTGGAAGAAATAGAAAGGAACGGAACAAAAAGGAACTACTGTTTCCTTTATTTGGTTTACAAATTAGAAATTGGTAGGAATAGGAAGGAAAGTAGATGTTTTTTAGTTGTAATTCATCTTTCAGTCCAATTTCGCCGTTTTGGGAGGAAAATGAAATGACATTTTGATGCCTAACAAACTGTAAGAATACGAAAATGTATACTCAGATCTCGACTACTCCGTATAATTATGTCTAAATACTACCCTTCCCTAAAAAAACGGAAAATTCTCGTGGTGACCGTGACATTTGCAAGATTGCATGTGGTGACCCAAATTTTAACTTCTTGCACATAGTGACCCTGAATTATGCATCTTTGTGCATGTGATGACCTATTTTTAACGCCGTTAAAACTCTGTTAAGTTTTGTCATAACTAAGCTCTAATCTTCCGTTTAAGTGTTTTAACTTTATATAACATCATTCTTTTAAGAAGGATTTTTCTAACATGTGCTCATGACAAATCTCCATTTTCTTCCTTATCTAAGTAATATTCTCTTAATGAGATTCCATAATTTATTTTTGCAAGTGAGAATATCATTTAATTACGGAAGAAATTGGAATTTTATCACGTGCCCTATGAGCACACTTTAGAAAAGCCTTTCTGAGAAAAAAGTTCAATTAATTCAAATGACACTAGTTTCCAAATAAAGGATTTGCAACTGATTATAAATATTTCCAATTATAGAAAAACAAGGATCACAATAACAAAACATGGAAAGAAACCAATGTTTGAGGGGAAGTTTTCTCGAAGGGAATACATGCGATTAATGTTTATGGGTTTCGTTGATGTCATGATGCGTTTTATCTTCTGGTGTGTTATTAACGTTTCTGGGTTTCGTTGATTTCTCGGCCATTTATCAATGGGAATACATGCGATTAATGTTTCTGGATTTCACTGGCCAACTCCTGGTGTTTATTTCGTTTCTGGGTTTCGTTGGTTTCTGGGTTACGTTGGTTTCTCAGTCAGTTCTGCTGTAAATTTTAAGGTTGAAATAAAAGCAGAAAAAGTATACACGGAGTACTTAATTAAACCCTCTCTAGATTCCTAACTTGTGAGCAAACGAAAAGATAACCAGCAAGACAGACCATATACAAGTACTTATCAATGGAGGATAAACTTAAAAAGAAAAATATTGGATGCACAAAAATTAATACGGAGTATTCGATATCAAGACGAAAACGAACATACCTTGTTAAAAACTCGAACTCTGGTTTGTTTCTGTTTAGATTTGAGAGTATGATTTACTCTGCCCCAACTCATGTTGCACATAAACATGGCCGACTTAAGTTTACTTTGGCCCATCCTTTTACAACGGCCCAAAATCATACGAGACATAGGAAAATCTTAAATTATATGAGTATTAGGAAAATCGTAAATTGGAAGCATACAACTTTTCAAATTGACCTGACCAAAATATTGAACCCTAAACAGAAAGATATAGAAACCATGAATTAAAAAACCACAAATCTTCAAATTGTTTACCGGTCTTTTATTGTGTGGATCAAGGTTTGCCTAGTAGTTAAGAAGTCAACCTGCGTAAAGAAACAAAGGGTTGAATTATGGTTGTATGATGGCTGTATAAGGAAGAAAGGAGAACAATTTCAAGTTGTGACGCTGTAGAAGACTACTGAATTAAAAATGATTACGGCCTTACATTGGTAGTCATCTTCACCAGCCAAAAGGCTCCACAAGTTTAATCCAACTTCTCTTGAACGTGACCTCTCAAGTACAAAAGTTGGAGATTGCACACTCTTACAATTAACCAATAACCATAGGAGATGAGTTTTGTATATTGTTGAACATCAGATTGAACACAATACAATTTCTTATATAGTGGGTGTAAATAAGATGTATGTTTTATGGATACCAAAGGGTCAAGAGTCGATAAAGGGATCAAAGACACCTATAATCCCACAATTAAACCTAATAACAAACCTGGTGTTCAATAGGTGCCAAGGGTGCGCAGGCTGCAGCTCATATTTTTACTAAGATTGGTTTTTCCATAGCAAAGGGTGTGGGGGCTCAAATCGTATCTCGACTCCTCACCAACTTCTTGTAAATCATTATTGATTTTTAGTAGATGATAGGTGCAATAATCCTAGTAGTAATGATGATTACTACTAAGAGATATCAAATGCTCAAGTCAAAACATGCATGTTGAGCCGTTACTCCTACAATGTCCTATTAAAGGCAAGCAAAGCAAACAAGAGAAACGAGTCTTGGGTAAAGGCAATGAAAAACTTAAGCTTCATCAATATCTTTCAATATGAATTGACACATAGTGAAATAAGGCAATGCCTTACTTTCTTGTAAGTGAATTGCTTGTTGAACTCACTAAAGTTCAGTTGAGTTTCTCACAACACATATTTACTTTGAAACAATGTGCAAACTCTGCAATCTATCACAAGTGCTTCTCTAAGGCCATGCACACCTCGGGTCTATGAGTTCTCTAGAAAGACAGTCCAATCTTTCATACTCCGTATAAGGCGGTCAAATCTTCACCCACACATAGGTGGTCCATCAAATGTTTCACAAAGCATCACCACAAAGGAATATAAAACTGTAACACCCTAGGATTACAGAAAATGACTTATTAAAATTGGTTTGTCTCATATTGAAAAAGTAAAGCTCTTATGACATGTTTATAGTAGATTTCTACTATCATAGTACCAATAAAGCTTTCACCATTCAGTGCCCAAGCGAAGATTATGGGCCTAAGGGTGAATTCTCATATTATAGGGCTGTGTTGTTACGTATGGTGGATCTGACTGTTACAAAAAGCACTAAGAGCAAAACCCAATTTCTCATAAAAACAAGGTGAATATTTCAAATCTTTCTCAATAGGACCATCAGACGATGGATGTAGACTCATTAAGAGATATATCTCAACCACCAAATACAGTGATCACATCAAGTCCGTCTAAATATGACCACCCACATAGGGCTATAAGATCATTAAGAGCAACAAGAGTCTACCATGTATGATCCAAATGCTAGGCAAATACACTCTAACTTTGATGCAAAGATTTTCGTGAAATGAATCACTAAGAATCATTGAAGGCCTCAGTGAAGAATCTCTCGCAACAACATTTTGTGTACCACTCAAATTAGAGATATTATGATACCCGATTGAAGTATCCTCGTAAAAAATAAAATCGAGCCCATGACAGACGACCTTGGCCACAAAATTATTCAAACTTCGACTAAAAACTCCAAGTTCCTCCATTGTACGCAGTAGATTATCAATGGAGGTCCATGATTCCACCTGACCTTGCGAATACGAACTTCTACCATGCAAAATAATAACTTGAAAATAAAATGACATCATCTTCACCTACTTTTGATAGAAACGCCTTTTCGATTAAAAGAAATTTTATTTGTTAGAACTATTTCTTGAAAATAATTTAAGTGTAAGGGCTACATGCAAAAAAGATTGCAACAACGATTTGGTGACTTGGGGATACAATCTTCTAAGTGTGTTTCACTTTCTTAAAAGTAGTATTTCGACCATTACAAGAGCAGTGGGTATCAGGAAATCCACTTTGAGATACAAAGAAGATTCAACAATTACTATACTTGCTCTTAGTATAATAATCAATAGAAACAAATTGTGGTTTTCTTTTGATGTTTTCCTATAGACAAAAGTTTGCAAGACTTTGTCGATAAAATGTGTTTCCTATATGAAAAATCTCATTTTTCATCTTGTTTTTCATTTCATCCATTGTAGGAGAAACTCTTATTTATAGAGAAAGAGTCACCCTCTTAGTGAGACACATGTCACTTGAAAACAACACATGTCTCACTTGGTGAACAACACGTGTTTTATTCGGAGAAGAAAACATGTCATACTTGGAGAATAACCCATGTAACTAGTTTTTTGCCCCGTGAAATCACGGGATCTTTTTAATTTATTTGTAGAGTTTTTATAAAATGTTAGCTAGCTATACCAAAAAACAAAATAAAATTGTCTATCATGTTACCGAAAATAAACATACCAAGATGATCATATTTGGAACTAAAAGAATGAAAATAAGAGTTCAAGTACAATAAGCATAAACGTGACAGATATGAGGAAAGCGTTTTATCGATTTTAATTTATTTGTAGAGTTGTTTGAACATGTTAGCTATATTTTAAATGAAAATGAAATTATCAATCACAATATCGGAAATAAACATGACCAATTCAAGATGATATCCCGAACACAAAAAAAAAAAAAAAAAAAAAAATCATTTCTCATCTCATTGTAGAGTACAACATAACTATTTGGAATTACAATATCGATTAGCAACATACCATCATATTTTGATGGTAAAACTTAAACTTTAGAGACTCGAGTTATAATGAATACATATAACTAAAATTCTGTCTTTGATAAACTCAATATATATGTAGGAAATGATTTTATTTCTCACACCAAAATCAAATGATACCTAGCGTATATATATACTAATTCGAAATAGATGTAACTGACACAATTAGCAAACGAAAGGCCAAGAGTCATCATGTTTAATGTCGTTATTAAGATAAATAATGGTGTGATTAATAATGAATAATTTAAGGAATATTAATAAGATTAATGTATAAGAAGTTGAAGTGATTCGTAACGTCAAAGTGGGCAATTCAGAAGATTAAATTTACACCGCATTAATAAGTTCCCTGATAAAGCTGTGACACATGCTAGTGCAATATAGAGCTGACACGTAGGCGATGAGGTGGATTTAATTTTTTGCAAATGCTCTAATATTACGCCACGTCATCAGTGATGTTAAGCTATTAAAGGTATAGTATAGATACTTGGAATGTCATGCCTCTTAAGGAGACACATGTCCCTTGATTCATATGTAGAAAATAACTTTTTAATAAAACACCAAGTGTAGCTTCCAAATAACTACCAAATGTAACTTCCAAATAACCATCACCAAGTGATATCAATACAAATGACTATATTCATTGTATTATTTCTTTTACTTGTTCCCATTGTGTCAACATACACCACACCCTAATGTTGACTACCATGGACCTAGTCGTCTAATTACTCTTAAAATCCAACATTATCATCCGTTCAAAACTATACGGAGAGGGTAGGAAAATAACACCCCCACAAGATGACAAACGTGAAATGAGTGGAGGGGATTGTTGGATTTATGATCCAAAAATTACTAAGTCAAAGTTAGTTTTACTAATTCCTAATAATTAGCATTGAGTTAGTGGGTTAGTTGTTTAGTATGCATTACGTTTGAGTTATGCTCCTAGTATATAGGATTTATTTGATTAGTGGTGTTAGTTGTTAAATTGTATTGTGCCTATATAAGGCCCTAGTTTATGTTAATATTAATTGAGAAGGTTTATTGAGCAAGTTTTATTTACAGTAAATTTCTCCATGGTTTACTCTCATATTATTCATCCCCTCTAAAATTCTACATGGTATAAGAGCTCTTGAGATGGAGACTGATCACCTCCAATCAAGTAGCCAGGTGCAATTCCATTTCAAATGGGGCGAATGAATATTCCGCTGCTATCAAAATCAAAATTGAGGGTGAGTGAAATTCACAAAAGAGAGATTATGAGTCTTTGAGAGTAACCCAAATTTATCAAAAAAGAAAAACATTACAAAGCTGAGTTGTTTGTTAAATAAGGCACGGCAGCCTTGTGATCAAACAACAGAAGAAGAAAAGAGTGAAGGCAACGTGGTCTTGGTGAGTAATAACAAGAAAATCAGAATTGATGAGGTGGAAGAAGGCAAGGCAGCCTTGGTACAGTACAACGCAGTACGTGCCATTCGTAGTCTATGGTGAGATGTGCACCATGGATCGTGAGATAGAGAGACGTGTGCTCTATCGCTTGCGGAGAGAAGTGCTCCAACAAGAATAACATACATGTTCGAGAGTGGTGAGAAGTGCACCGCAAATAGAGTGGTTAGAGAGAAGTGCTCTATCAAGTAGTTTTGTTGGAGAGAATGGCTCCAATGTATGGTCGGTGATTATGTGCATCGGCAAGGTGACGAGAAGTGCGTCACAAGTGAAGAGAAGTGATTCACGAGATGTGGAGAGAAGTGCTCCATGAAGAAGACGGGTGTGCAAAACCTGATTGATCAAGATCCGAAGGCGAGATCAAAGTGGTACGAAAACTACGAGGTCTCGTATGTTCGTTGCGGCAGAGGACGTAACGGTGTGTTCGGCTTAACGCGCGGACGACGACGATTGCTCCCGAGATTTTTAGAACAAGGGGGTGTGTTGGATTTATGATCCAAAAATAACTAAGTCAAAGTTAGTTTTACTAATTCCTAATAATTAGCATTGAGTTAGTGGGTTAGTTGTTTAGTATGCAGTACGTTTGAGTTATGCTCCTAGTATATAGGATTTATTTGATTAGTGGTGTTATGCTCCTAGTATATAGGATTTATTTGATTAGTGGTGTTGGTGGTTAAATTGTATTTTGCCTATGTAAGGCCCTAGTTTATGTTAATATTAATTCAGAAGGTTTATTGAGCAAGTTTTACAGTAAACTTCTCCATGGTTTACTCTCATATTATTCCTCCCCTTTAAATTCTACAGGAATATACTAGCTTTCGATAATGGGTTGAAAAGATGTAGATCAGGATCTTGATTATGCGTCACAAGCCAACTGTAAGCGGAACTCCAACATCTACACCAAAATTTCTCGGGTAGTTTTAATTCAAAATACTTCTTGTGTAAGGATTGAACTCTTTCCTCAAACAATGTCGATTATTTTCAGAGTTTTCGTCTAGTACTAGCCACGACTTTGTTTTCACATTGAACTCGTGTTTCACCGTAGTGAAAAAATGATTCCACCAAAGACAAACGACTGAGAAAGAAACCAAGTTTTCGATTGTTTCGAACCTCATCACAATCTCGTAAATACTATCAAACGACAACTTAGACCAATCAGCCATGAGTGTCCTCGAACCATTTGCTTACACTGTGAACTCAGAAAACTGAGTAATTTCAAAACTGTGAATTTGTAACCCAGATTACATAATACGGAGTATCAATTCGACAATGACAAACACTGAAAATGAGTGAAATTTAATAGAGGATATAATAGGAATAATAATATAGTAGGAAAATTACAGGAATATTATACTTTATAGAATATTCCAGATCTAGAGGTTAGGGTAATTGAAGTATTCGCCAAAACATGTGTACTACAAATACACATGATTATCTTATCTTATACTATATATTAAAAGTTGTGTTAGAGGCAACAACCACGTTCACCGGTTTCAGTTAGACCATCTGTCATGCCACGTCACATGTCTCTGTAATTTCACTCAAAAAAATTCATTTAAAATGTCTTTTATGGTAAAAAAATGTAGATGGACATTCCATACATGGTGATAAATAAGTGACGTTTTCCATATCAAAAAATTCACAATATTTTATTATTATAAATAATCAATATATATTTACTATTAATTGATTTCATCTTTACCTTATTATTTTGTACATTCCTTATTATTTATTTGAACTGGAACCACATCATCTATATTGAAAGTGAAATTTTTATAAATGATAAAATATATTGATAAAATTATTTGTGTACAAAGAAATAAAATGATAAAATTTATTTCGGGCGTAGCCCAGGTAGTAAACTAGTATCAATAATAATACACACAAGTTATTCCGCACACTCATAGTTTTATAGAATTAACTATTGCAATTCACGTAATTTGGTGAAGAAATTTGGTTGTAAGGCAAAATTTGCATATGGTAATCAAATTCAAGGAAAGGGGAGGAGAGATGAGAAAACTGACCGTCCGGTGGTTAGCGCAATTGGGTGGTGGACTAGGGCAGTGAATAGGTGGTTGTTGGCGATTGTGGCCGCAACCAATGAGCGGGGGAGCAGTGGCGAAAATATAGCAACTAAATTTAGGCAGTTTAGAGTGCTTGAAGATTAGAGGGAGTGGTAATCATCTCAGCCTTATTTTATGTATGCAACGATTACACCTAAAATGTCAAGTTTTGATCGAATTTTCGACGTGGTAGAGTGTCAAAACCACAAATTGAAAAACTATAAGTTTCCAAATTGTATACCGGTTTTTCATTGTGTCGACTAAGGGCGCATGTGAAAAGTCTAGTAATGATTTCATTACATGTGATCGTATTTGATCATATTTGAAGTGGTCTCCTCCTTAACTCAATCTAGCCCCGCCAGCAGCCAGATCGACATCGCCAATTTGTCTTTCCTTTGTTTGTGTGGAGGGGGAGTGTTTTGCGTTGAAAACGTGATAGAGGAGGGTGTTTTTGCTATTAAAAGAGCAGGGATAGAGAAAACAACTTTGAATGTGATCGTGATTGGTCTCATGTAATCGCCGGCCCACCACGCCTCTATTGATGATGCTGACTCCACTTAACAGTGGTGGTTGGCGTCATATCGTGGCGACGGATATAATTAAACATATATATCCAAATAATTATAATTATTTATCAAATAATTTGAAAAGATGAACTCACAAATTTATTCCAATAAGCTTATATTCACATATTTGCAAAAAAATAAAAAATAAAATAAAAAAACTGCTCAAAGTTCGAGTTTGAAAGTACTGATTTCTTCATACATTAAATGTATGAGCAACCTTTCTCGATTCTTGTACACAAGACATGTTACCACAACCTTGACAGACAACATACGGAGTACATATTGTCATACACTAGTAGTATGATTTACAAAATTAAGGCTTGTAACAGAATCTCATTGTCATGTACTCATCAACCCTCACAAACTACCTGCAAAAGACAAATGCAACTGTGTAAGCTGATCGATTTGTAATGTTCAATGTTAAAAGTTAAATCAAGCAGTCCAATTATTTTTTACAGCACGAAAATGAGATGTACCTTAGCCCTAGAAGACTCTGGTACCTGCTTGGAAATGAGTTTTGCCGTGTCTTTCCACCAAATGACCTCTACCTCCTTCTCTTCAAGCTTTCTCTTCATGTAATTTAGATGATCTTCGAGTTCTTTAATCCGCTCTTGTTGTCTCGCTTCTAGCAGTTCATGCAGGCGTCTCTCAAGTTCGAGAGGAGGAACACCACAGTGTTCTTGGATGACAGCATAATTATAATTAGTATTAGCATCAGCATCAGCATCATTGGGATTAATGACCTCTCCTGAGCTAATAGTGACTGTTCCTGTTGCATTACCATTGGATGATATCTGCCATACGAAAGAGATAATGTCAGTAAACAAGAGCGAATTTTTCAATGTCCTGAATCTGCAACTAACAGGGCTATGATGAACAATAACAAAGATCAATGTTACCCCGGTGCCTCAAAGGGTCACGCCTATAGACACGTAGGGGGCGGGGGAGGATGTATGCAAGCAACCCTGCCCTATGTTGGAAGCACAGAGGGTGATTTCGGATTACTCAAAATGAAAATTGCGTACAAAACATGATGAACATTGATGCAAGGAAAACAGTACAGCTATAAAAATTTCAAACTTGTTGCATACTGAAAACTGCAAATTAGATAAGCACCAGAATATTACAATAATAAGCATTATGTATCAGAAAGAAAGGTAACTGAAAATGGCAATGAAATTTATTCACCTCAGTGACCTCGTCCGGCTGGTTTTCGGACAGTTCGCCTTCAGTTTCTATGTCAAGCTGCAGACGTTCTAATTCAGCTTCCAATTCTTCCTCAAGGTGATTTATCCCATCTAGACACCCTTCTGACTGATACAGATCATCACAGTGTTTGTCACACACGAAACTGATCCCGGATTCTTGCTGACTAAGAGCAGGAGCATGATCCTCTTGGGAAATAGAGCTAAGATTACTCAGTCCATCAATGGTAGTACTGACAGCATATGTACATTCTGTCTCGGACTGTCTTCGCGTACTGCCTTGGACGTCTTGCCCGTCTCTTGCGTTTCTTAGGAACATCTCCATTTGCCTACGCAATTCTGCTGTCTTATCAAGTTCTGTTTTGCTAGCAGCAATAAGTGACAGCAATCCTAGTCCAGCTGCCATATTGAAGGTCATTTCCTGTCTTGGCTCCCCTGCAGGATGAATGTCCAAGCAGACATTACGAATTTTTGTTACTATGTATTTAATGTCAGAGTGTGCACTGTCTAGCCTTCTAATATTGTGAAATAGCATTCAATTGATCGATTTCTCAAAACATTTATTATGTCATTTGGACCAACCTCTGTAGTCTCTATGTTTCAGGATAGGGATACAACCGAGTACATCTGACTCCACCTTACCACGTTATAGGCGGGAAAATGTTTAGGCAAAGACTATTGCCTTCCTACACTCTCATTAACGCATTTTCATAATAGGTAGAATATAATGAGTAGGAGCGTCGGAAGATCGCAGTAAAGGGTCAATAATCGTTCCCAATTGTCTAGTTTATGACGTTCAAAGTCCTTTTAACTTATCACGTATTATCGTCTCGTGTACGTTAGTCTTTACACAATTATATATGTATACAGTGGACGAGGAGTAATTTTATGCCAGGTATCCCTAGTGTTTTCCTCATAAAGGCTTAAATCATACCTTTTCTATTGGCTCATGATTCTTATTAAATGCTTCAAAGGGAAACAAATCATGCAAATTTACTTCCAAAAAACAAATTCAATTGTACATTTCACATATTAGAAAGTATGCATTTACAAAAACCAAATCAGGTAATTCTAGATTACTAGTACTACAGAATCCTGCTATAGGACTATCAATCTACCCTGAAATCGACATAATACACGAATTCCTTGCACCTACCATGAAAATTGGCATGTCTAATTCTTCGTAAAATCGACTTATTACATTGGTACTTCAAAACCAATTATAATTATCACGAAATATGAAGTTCCTAACTCGAATCTCCCATAATATAGTCATTCTCATGAACCCGGCCAATTTTCATTAACAAACCGTAGAATTAACTATCCACCCTTTTAACAAATATAAATCATGGACTCATAATTATTGGTTGTATAACGTATTCTATCTACCCTTTTAACTAATTCAATTTACGGACTCATAATTAGTTCTATAACGTATTCTATCCACCCTTTTATACGCAAGTAAAAAATAAGTCGAAGAAAACATGTCCTAAATAAAAAATTACCTGAACCATGATCATTTCTCCGGCGACCAACCGTCGTCAACGACGACTGACGAGAAACCACCTCCCGTTTCTCAACCTCCTTCGCCGGAACTTTCTCTCTCTTCCGGCCTTTACACTTCTTAACGACGGCGAGAAGCCGACACACGGCGACACGTGCCGGCGAATAACACTCCACTCCTCTAACACATTCCATTCCTCGTACACTCTCATCCCTAGTTAATGTCATACACCGCCCTCCTCCTCCTCCTCCTCCTCGCCGGTAATTCTCCGACGTCCGATTACCGTCGTCGGAGTTCATCGCCGGCATCTTAAACTATTGATTAGTTTAATCGGAGTATCTTGTAGAAGTGATGGTGTACATATATATAGGGGGGAATGTTGGAAGAATTAAATTAATATTAAATTGATTTTAAATTAAATAAAAAATAAAATAAAAAACAGTTACGAGTACGTGTTTTTAAAAATATGGGGAATATGGGTTGTAATTATGGGAAATGGGCTTGGGGAAATGGGCTAATTAGATGAAGATCCGAACCCGAGGTGATTATGGAAGCCTCGTAAATGTAGGATGAAAGAATGGGAGTTTGAATGTTTTTATTTGATTTTTATAATTGACCATTGGATCAATAAAAACATTTGAAATGTTGAATTAAATACTCCTATGGGTTGAATTTTTCTCAATTGAATTTTTCAATTTTGAATAAATTTAAAATGTGAATGTTCAATTACTAAAGAACATACCCTCAAATAAATTAAAATTTAGTAAAATAACATGTAATTTTAAAGAGTAGGTTTAATCCTTAATAAATAATGCTACATACTTCAGGAGTAAGAGATTGGTTGGTTTTAGTTACGATATACTCTGATCCGTATAGTTTAAATGTCAGCTAACTCGATTGATAATATTGTTGATATATGTGATACTCGATCATAACCTAACACAACGTCGATAATGGGAGTTTCTCCTCTCAACTCCAAGGGAACAATTTTGCACGAGTGCCTCCGCGATTTTAGAGACTACTATTTCTCAGTTCGGTGTGTTGATCAGGTTTTGCTTATACATATACTGTTATATGCCCCAAAAGTCAATCTACGAATTTGAGCAAACATAATCTTAGTCGAGCGATCTCCGCGATTTTAGAGACTCTATTTCTCAATTCGGTGTGTTGATCAGGTTTTGCTTATACATATACTGTTATATGCCCCAAAAGTCAATCTACGAATTTGAGCAAACATAATCTTAGTCGAGCAGAGTGTTGTGTATATGCGAGAAGATCGAGTATGACTGTATGAGTAACCCATTAAAGCCATATTTGTAATTTCTAGTTAATGTTCCGCATCTTACTTACTAAGTACATCCATTTCGTACACAATGTAAATGGCAACAAGTTGCGGATAATTCTTACAATCTTTGGCTATAACAAATGTCTACTGAGTTCATTTATGTTGGAGCTAAACAAGCTTGATATGTTTGAAAGATCATTAATCTTATTTTGATCGAGCTTGTTTAAGAGAGATTAAGTTTATTGGTCTCGCTAATAATACTTTGTCATATTTTAAACTTGGTGAATTATACAATTGCCAATGTGTACGTAACTTTGCTGGCACTTACCATCCAAACATAAGTATACTGAGCTTGCTGAAATGTTGGACCGTTTTCATTTCATTATTTACTACTGACAAAACAAGCAAAAATGTACAGCAAATTACAGAAGAATAATACAGCAAGAACTAACAATTATAATATGGGTGCTTGAGAATTTGTAATTTTGAAATTCGTAAAATAAGCAATAATAAGATTAGATGGGCCAAAAGTATAACTAGAAATCAGATTTGTCAATGTCGAAGGGTTCCGATCTTCCCGCCAAATAAAGAGACAAGTAAGCAGTTCGTTGATATAGTTCATATTTGTATGCATTATCTCGTGAACATATTTAATATGCAAATTTGTGCTGACATGCATCTTTATGTCTTTGGACACATTTTAGGTTGGGGTCTCCACATGTATGTGGGCTTCCAATCTTATGAGCTGTGACTCTGAAACTTTGTGAGTAGCTCGTCATTTCTCTCTTGTTTTTCCACCACCTATGGAAGGTCGGAGAAGCGTCGACTTTCGATTTCGAATAAAATCGAACCAAAACTCGAAAAATGAGTAGTTGAATTGATGGAAACTATGTATCGAGGTAACGACATGTTGGAAATCTCGTGTACAATAATACAAGTACCCAAAATTTGATCGGTTTTGAAAAAAAACTGCTTATATTCAAGTTTTTATTCAAAATAATAGTAGCTTAAAGTTTTGGGTGAAATGATTCTATAACTGATAATTAAAATCTTACTTTTTTTTTTTGGTATGTATAAGGAGCATCATTAGGGGTTGGGGATACGAGAATTCGAACCCGATACAACCCCGGGCATATTAACTTTATAACCGTTAAGCCAATCTTGATTCTCAAATCTCACTTCTTTTATGAAGACATGATAACCTCAATCATATATTTTGGTTTATGTCTTACATCATTAATTGATGTCAAATTCAATTTGCATGACACCTAATTTAGAACTCTGCGTCTCTACTACCTCGCGCCCAAGTGACAACGAGATTTGTTGTTCGTAAGATTATTAGAGATAATTCGAACAAATCTTACTCGATAGGGTGATTAACTCACCATTTGTCGTCATGAAGGGGTGGACTACCAAGGGTTCACCACTTCACCGACCTTTGGTTCGGCATAAAGCTGCCTAAACCAAATTCTATCTTTATTTGCTCATCCATTTTTTCTTTCATTTCTTATCCCTATGAAGGATCTTAGTACGAGGACCCTAGTCATGGGGAGTAATAGTTCGCGGGGGAGTTACATCTAGTTATATCTTCACCGCGGTCACCCACACTTGCGGCTCCAATCTGTCTTGCTAGTGTTTTTTTTTTTTTTTTTTTTTGCATGGCATAAGCGTCTGAATATGAATTGATCCGTAATAAGCTTAACAACTCAAAGAGTCAAAGCCAATTATTGCCATTGAGCGCTAACCTTAAATGATGCATTTTTTATTTTCAAAATTCTTGAATGCTATCGAAATGTTAACACACAAAAGCACAATGCAAGATCTGTATTAGAACCGCATTTAGAAGTACAAAACTACACATATAAACCATCAAATTCAATGGAATCAAAATTGCATCTTCTTATTCCATCAATCAGGAGTTTGGTGAGGAAATGCCAAACGTGCAATATACTTGTTCATTCACTCGTCAAAAAAGGGTAACGAAAAGCACCCCCAAAAGCTCCACTATAAATCAACAGCAAACCTACACAAAAAAGCATGCCAAAGGCAAAGAAATCTAGGATTAGCAACATAAAATGTGACCTTTGTGTTGATTTGATAGTTCCAAAATTCCAATATTCCTCAATAATTAAGGGTCTGTTCGGTATCGTTTTCAATTTTCAGTTTTTTCGAAAATCAAAGTCTCGTTTTTGAAAACCAGAAAAAGTGGTCTTCAGTTTTCATTTTATGTATGACTATTATAGAACCATACAGTTTAAATTAATTTTTGCAACTTATTTAACAAAAAAATTTACGCAAAAAAACCAAAAACTGAAAACGGAGGTGATACCGAACGTGCCCCAACTAAAATGCAAATTCCTTGAATAATACATGTAAGCTCAGAGTCAGATCATACTCTGTAAATAAACAATTCAGTTTACATGATTGACTGGTTGTCTATCCTATCGATCCGAATTCAAACTAATCTTAATTGCCCACGAATCCATGGCAAAACAATCCGAATTACATTTATCCTAATTGACTGTATGATGATTGAAAAACACATTTTGAGACATAATTATCATGTAATTACCCCGAAAATTTGAATAACCAAAACAAAAAGTATACGGAGGTACGACAACAAATCCAACAACCTTAACGATAAGAGAGAAACTCCAAAAGACAAACATCAGATCCCCTCCATTATTATCAACAACAAGAAACAATTTGAATCACAAAAACCCTTTTAATCTTCTTCGTAAAGTTTCAATCTTTTCTCCTTTTTCTCTCTCCTCTCTCATAAGTCGTAGCATCCCACGTTGTTTTTTCTCTCTTTGAAAGCCAAGTCTTGTTCATCTTCTGCTGTGTTTTTTTTTTTTTTTGCTAAGTGTGTTCTACAAGGGAAATAATAACTTACCCAACTGAGATTTTCTGAAAAGGAGAAATGGGTTTTTCTTAAATTTGCAGCAAATTGTGTATTGGGTATAGTTTGATTGATTTGATCTCGATCTGGGTATGTTTTCAGCTGAAATGGGTTGAATTGTTCTTCCCCAATTGTTGAAGTTTTTGTTATTGTTGTGGGTGTATTTTTGTGTGGGAATTAGATGGCATTGTTCAGGAAGTTCTTCTACAGGAAGCCACCTGATGGGTTACTGGAGATTTCAGAAAGGGTTTATGGTATGTTATTTTTTTTTTTTTGGTATAAAGTTGCAATCTTTGATTAATATGAGCTCTTTTTTATTAGGATGTTTCTGATTGATTAGAGAATAATTGGGTGATTTTACATGGTTTAATGAATGTGAGTTTAATGCTGTTTTTTTGGTAATTATGATAACTTAGGATCATATTGTGGTTGGAAAAGTATATGTTCTGCTCGAAATGTACATTGAAAGTGCTGAATGATATTGTAGTTATGGATTGTGGCACATAGGTTGATGTAGACGGGTTTCGAACATAGGTCGTGTTAGTGTTAGGGTGATTTACATTGTTATTTTTGAGCTGTGGTGTAGTTCAGATTGGTAAGGTTGACTTGGATGTCATCCTGTCTGATAACTTATGTTGTGAGGTAGTTTGCCTGTTGTATTAGTGAGTGATTGAAGCTTTAGGTTAAATCAGTAAGTGTCTTTAGGACTTTTATGCTAAAGTCGTAAGTGTCCCAGTGTCGACTAGTACAGTTGAACTGCGATTATTGGTGAGTGAAGTTTGACCGCGCTTTACTCTCTGATCTCCCTGAACTGATGTTGTAAGACCTCTATGGCTAAGTATCTAAGCTTTGTGTAACTGAGTGTTTGGCATTGTTAAGCAATCAAAGATTTTAGCTTTGCTTCGTGCCTTCGTTACTATAACTTTGGGTATTCACGGGACGTATTCTCTATGCCTATAATAGCAATAATAATTGGGGTTTTCAGGCTCAAATGTTCGAATCTACTGCCTCATGGAGGATAGGAAAAATATAATTCTAGGTCATCGGATATAGTGAAAGTGGAGATAATTGCTTTTAGATGCTTGAGCCAAATCATTCGACAAAAAAGATTTTGTAGACGGTATAACTTAATATGAGCATCTATGTACTTGCAAAATGCAGAGAAAAAATGGAAACTAATGATGTACAATCTCTAGTTTAATAGCCCTAGTCATTTTCACTGGCTTTGGTGCTGACGAAATAATTTCTAGAAGGATGCTGAACTCGGGTATACCAATGCATATCAAGTAAGAAATATTTCAAAGAGTAAATTGAGAGATTCAAGCTGATGTTGACTAGATGCTAACCTTGATTTCACCCCTTTCAGTCTCCCGACTAATATAGAACATGTGTGAACGTTGTTTTATTTGGTTAGTAGAATCTTTTTCTGCTCATTTCATGTCATGTTATGATAGTGTTCTGGCATTCCGAATCAGTCAGGAAATGCGTGGGTCAACAATACATACTAATGTGAAGTTATGAATTCTTTTCTTATTCTTTCCTTACACATTATAGGGAAACAAATTTTTGTTGGGCGTTTTGGCCTCTTTGTCCGTTCATTGTTGTGGTTTATGTACTGTGGTCTGTGGTATGTGGACCTAAAAACTACCATAGCCTTGTTTTTTAACATTGCTCCCAAAAGCAATACTCCGTATGTAAGGCTTGTCATTTTAGAGGACTGGTGAGTTTAGACTTTAATATTGACTTTGAATTCCCATCGCCATAGTTGTAGTTCTGAAAGGTACTTTTGGCCAGGCTACTCAGGCACACAGGAGTTTCGACTCATAAGAACCCATAATAGATTGTGTAAAAGTTGTGTTTTTTTGGGTTGTATCCAAAGAATAGTTCTGCGGTGGCTGCATTTATTCATGCTAGTGACGTGGGTTGGATATGGTAGTCCGATCTGAACAACATTCTTGTTTTTTGGCCATTCCATCTGAGACTTGGACAGCTTGTATAATACTCCCTCCGTCCTCTAATGATTGTTAAAATTTCCTTAGGCGATTGTCCTAAAAAAATTGCTTATATTCTCATCTAAACATAACTACTTATATCACTTTCATATTTTTGGCATATTTCATTCACTTTTATCTTATTTTTGGTAAAAATTAATAACTAGGTATTACACAAGTAAATATGTAAAGTTCTTTAAAATTTTCTGTTTTCATTTTTTGACAATCATTAGAGGACGGAGGGAGTACAAATCTTTTTCTGGAAGTCTAGATGATTGAGGTGTTTGAAAGTTTGACCTTTGATGTCTTCCACTTTCTGTCCGCATTACTCTTTAAGTTGAATGGGCATGGGGTCGCATAGCTTCTGTATCATAACGTGTTTTGTTTGTTGATAAGGCACTGGGCCAGTTATGTAGCGTATTAAGTTACTGCTTCTGATGGTGGCATCATTTGCATCAAACTCAATTTGAGATATATGCTTGATTATTTGAGCTGTTATAGCTTTCGATCCTTTTTTTCACTTATTTTGAAATTTCTTGTTTTCTTTTGTATTAGTATTTGATTGCTGCTTCACAACCGACGTGGTGGAGGATGAAAATTATAAATCTTACATTGGTGGAATAGTTGGTCAACTTCGTGGTCACCTACCTGATGCTTCCTTCATGGTGTTCAACTTTCGTGAAGGTCAAAATCAGAGCCAGATTACTGAGATATTATCAGAATATGACATGACTGTAATAGACTATCCTCGACAGTACGAGGGCTGCCCATTGCTCACTATAGAGATGATCAACCATTGTTTGAGATCTGGTGACAGCTGGCTTTTGCTTGGTCAGCGCAATGTTCTTTTAATGCATTGTGAACGAGGTGGGTGGCCTATTTTGGCATTCATGTTAGCTGCACTTCTTATTTATAGAAACATTTATAACGGGGAACAGAAGACACTGGATATGATATACAGACAAGCTCCTCGTGAGCTTCTGCAATTGATGTCCCCATTAAATCCATTGCCGTCACAGTTGCGTTATCTTCAGTATGTCTCAAGAAGAAACTTGAGTTCTGAATGGCCGCCTCCAGACAGGGCTTTGATGTTGGATTGTATAATCCTTAGGCTCATTCCCAATATGGATGGTGAGGGTGGTTGCAGACCTGTTATTAGAATATATGGGCAGGATCCTTCTCTTGATACTGACCGAACTACTAAAGTGCTATTTTCAACACCAAAAAAAAGCAGAATTGTCAGGCATTATAATCAGGTATGAGGTTTCCTGATTCTGTGGTCCGTCTGGTATATTATCTATCTTGTTTTCCTTCCGGGGATATGTCTCTTTGACTGGGTTCGATAGGAGCACTTGATCTCATTGTCTGTAGACTCTAGTGCTCTATACGATATGAGATCAGATCTTTTCACTTTTGTATTACCTTCAACAACAAAATGACAACAACCGCTTTAGTCCCAAAATAATTTGGGGCCGGCTTTCACTTTTGTATCATGTTCAAGAAAATGTATTCAAGTTCTACTTTCTTGTACATACCTTCAACAACAAAACGACAACAACCGCTTTAGTCCCAAAATAATTTGGGGCCGGCTTTCACTTTTGTATCATGTTCAAGAAAATGTATTCAAGTTCTACTTTCTTGTACATACTAAATTTTGATGGGATTCTGATGACTATTTCAGACAGAAAGTGAACTTGTCAAGATTGATATTCATTGTCATGTTCAAGGAGATGTCGTGCTCGAGTGCATCAGTTTAGACGGTGATTTAGAGCGGGAGAAAATGATGTTTAGGGTTATGTTCAGCACAGCCTTCATTAGATCAAACATTCTGATGCTCAACCGTGATGAGATAGACACCCTGTGGGATTCCAAGGATCAGTTTCCCAAGGACTTTAGAACGGAGGTGCAGACATCCGCTTCTCTCTTCTTCTTCTTTTTTTTGAATTTTTCCCGCCCTTTAATTACATTACATGTACCTTCTATAATATGCATCTTCCTTCTCTTCGTTCAAAAGCCAAAATCTGAGTTTTATCTATTTTGATTTATTTATCTTGTTGTAGCTTTGAGCTTTAAAACATTTTACTTTGTCTCTCCCTGAAGGTTCTTTTCTCAGAGATGGACTCAGGTACCTCTGATGCTACAATTGATATGCCTGTTACCGAAGAGAAAGAGGGTCTTCCTGTTGAAGCATTTGCTAAGGTGCAAGAAATTTTTAGCAATGTGGATTGGACAGACTCAGATAGTGATGTAGCACTAAACGTTCTTCAAAAACTAACCACATCAACGGTGCTCAAAGAAAAATTGGAAATGGCTTCTCGCCGGAGATCAAAATCAGATAGTTTTGAAGGTTCTAGTCCTGGAACGCTCGAAGAAAAGCCAACCTCACAATTGCTGGAAGATACTATAAAGAGGTCTGTGTCAGAGATTATAGAGAAGCAAACTGATCATTCTTCTGAGACAACTCTGGGTAGCAATTTGTTGGGAAGAGAGAGTGATAGTCGTGAAGAAAGCTATTCAAAATCTGACCAGCAAATCTCTAGCAAGGCAGCTGATGGGCGCAGCCTTGGTGCATTAAGTCCTCAACAAATTAGCAAGGAGGACAATTCGGAGGTCCCTGAGAACACAATAACTTCTCAACTTATGACCCTGGAAAAGCAATCAAGGCCATCTTCAGGACCTTGTCTCAATGCTGATGTGATGCCAAAGAGGAGCCAGTCAGCGGATTTGCTTCCTGTACTTCAGCAAACTAGTCAACCCAAGATCTTATCCCCACGTATACTCCAATCTTCTCGTTCGAGTCCTGGGTTGTACAATAGTTCCTTGCAAGGCTCACCAAAACCTATGCAAAGGTTTCATAGTTCACCGTCTTCACTTGGGATCACAGCGCTTCTGCATGACCATGAGTCATATGAGAGAGATATGAAGTCAACGTCTGCTCAACCATCCAATTCTTTTGTCAATTCTGTTTCTGACGTGCCTAAACCTGCAAAGGATGCTGTCGTATCTTCTGGGCTGCCTCAATCACTATCTCCTTCACCACCTCATCCACCTGTAACTCCTAGGCAAACTGGACGTGCAGGATCACTGGATGTGGAGCCTCCTCTGTTAGACCAAAAACCTTCACCTCCTCCTCCTCCACCACCACCACCTCCATCATCCTCACAACCCTCCACCACTGATGCAGAATGTGATTCTGCTGATCATCTACATGCGCCCCCATGTCAAATGTCAACCCTAAAGTCCTCCGTCACCGTTCCCTCTCCCTCATCTCAGTCTCCACCTATAATTTCCAAAAAGCCATTGTTAGCCACTCCCCCTCCTCCCCCTCCCCCTCCCCCTCCTCCCCCATCTGGTTCCTCAATTGTCAGGAACCCACTGTCAGCGACACCTCCCCCGCCGCCTCCACCTCCGCCTCCCTCTTTTACAAGGTCTCCATATTCAAATGCAACTATTTCAATTCCAGCGCCACCCCCACCCCCTCCTCCGCCTTTTGAACAATCTTCTCCTAATAATGTGATCACGTCATCAAAGCCACCTCCCCCTCCTTTGAAGCAGTCTATATCATTCGATGCTAAGAACTCCGTACCAATGCCGCCGCCACCACCACCACCACCTCCTCCTCCCTCTTCTCACTGTGTCCCAGAAATTGTTTCATCAGTTACTAAAACAGATTCTCTATTATCTGCTGTGAGAACAGTTGAAGCAGGCAAGCTGCCTCCTCCTCCACCACCCCCTCCTGGCAAATCAACATCAGTGCCTCCACCACCACCCCCTCCTGGAAAATCAACATCGGTGCCTCCACCACCACCTCCGCCTAAAGTTGGATCCTCCCCCAAAGCTCCACCAATGCCACCTCCGCCCATGCCTTTGGGCAAAGGTTTACCCAAAGCTAATAGTTCTGCACAGCCTCAAGCAGCTGGTACTAATGGACATGTTCCTCCACCCCCTGGACCCCCTGGTGGTAAGGGACGAATCCCGTCTCGCCTTACACCAAGGGCCCAATCTAAAAAGGCAAATCTGAAGCCATATCATTGGTTGAAGCTAACTAGGGTCATGCAAGGTAGCTTATGGGCGGAGGCTCAAAAAAGTGACGAGGCTTCTAAGTAAGTGCTTATCCCCAGTTCCCAGATGTGATTTCTTTGCCATTTTGTTCCTAAAAGTGTGACTGATATCTACCATTGTTTCCCTTCTTACTATGTCCCAGAGCTCCAGATTTTGATATGTCAGAGCTTGAGAATCTCTTTGCAGCATCTGTTCCTAATGCAGCAAATGGGGGCGTAGGTGGCAAATCTGGCCGCCGTGCTGCAGGACCTAAAAATGATAAAGTTCAGCTGGTAATACTTAATTTCAATTATGCAGTCGTTATATATGTTTAATGTTTATTTTTTGCCTTATATTGGTATTAATCATCTTATGTCACTTAGAACTTCCAAGATGACAAATATACTGTCCATCCTGAGGCTATAAGATTTTATCCTCAGAACTTGGATGAGGTAATACTGACAACATGTACTGACCTATCCATGGTGTAGTTTGGAGCATGTTCCTCCGTAATGCGATTCCTTTGAATTGCATGGCTGGTGTAGCGAACATGGGAAAGCATCTGAGAGAGTTGTCATTAAGGAGTTCTTATGAAATCATTTAATACCTGTGCGAAAAGAAGTTTGTGTGCCTTAGCAGATGATCTGCGATTCGGCCCCCCTCCCCTGGCTCCCAGAACTCTGATTCACAATTATTTTTTTCCCCTACATTTGTTCAATATTAATACCGTTTGCCTTTAGTCCCCATACTAATTTTAAATATTTGCATGTCCTATCTGATTCTTCTGTGTAATACTGTAGATTGAGCTGAGGCGAGCTTACAACTGTGAAATTATGCTTTCAAAGGTCAAAATCCCATTGCCTGATCTAATGGTAATGTCATCACTCTTTTTCGAACTTGTAGTTTTGATGATGAACACTTCTTCAGAGGGTGTGAGAAGAGCTGAGAAGTATATGGAACTATGGAAGTACTGAACTCTCTGACGAGTTGTACATCCAAGGGTCACAACCTAGGTAGCACCGAAACAAAAACGGACACGGACACGGGAAACTGCAGTCCAAAAATTGTAGGACACGGACACGTCTAATTTAAATTATCTAAAATACATATTTTATGTTTGAAAACGTATATTACTAATTTAAATATTAATTTAATACCATTAATACTGATTATAAAATAAAACTTAGATTATGAATTATATATATTATAATATTCAAAGAAACATCGATAGCATAATTCATTTTTGATAATAAATACTCCTCAACTCACACCTTTATTATCAATCTTCTATTAATTTTAGATTCTTGAAGTGTCTAGAAGTGTCTTGGAGGTATCCTAGAGTTTCCCAATAGGCAAAATATCAATATAATAATGGACACCGATTTAAGAGTTTCGGATACGTATTGTCAGGTGTCATGTCAGTGTCCGACACGGCTAGATCATTGAAGTGTCCGTGCTACCTAGGTCACAACTGAGAAGTTTTTTAGAACACTAAACTTTCCGACAACTTTTACTTTCAACAAATGTAAAAGAACATTTAAGCTCTGCTGTTCTAAAGTTTTTGTTCACTCTAATGCAGAATGCGGTGCTTGCTTTGGATGATTCAGCTTTGGACATTGATCAAGTTGACAATCTTATAAAATTTTGCCCATCGAAGGAAGAGATGGAGTTATTAAAGGTAATAGATTGGAAAAGGATATCTCTAGGAGCCACTCATAATGTTTTCAACAGAATTCATTTTGAATAATTTGTTGTATTCCATTGCCTGACTGTTTCATCTATCATCTTCTTCTCGTTTTACAATTCGTTTGGTCAGGGATACAAGGGTGACAAGGAGAATCTTGGGAAATGTGAACAGGTAAAATTTCTCTATTTCCGTTGTGTCAGTCTCATGTTTACCGACCTGTAAGTCTGACATTTAATAAAAGGACTCAAAAGAGGGTAGAAAATATAATTGCTGATACCGAAGCGCATGGTGATAGTGCCTATCTTGAAAGAGATGCTTATTTGTGCTATGGCTCAGTTATTTTTGTGGTGCAACCAATACATATTGCTATGTTTAATGACTGTATCTTTGGTAATTTTGGGACAGTTCTTCTTAGAGTTGATGAAAGTTCCACGAGTCGAACCAAAACTACGAGTTTTTTCATTTAAAATGCAGTTTAATTCTCAGGTTGGTAAATTATATCTCTTGTTCAACTGTAGTTCTTTGAGCTTTATGTGCATATTGCAAACCTATAATTATTTCCCTTCATTTGTTTTTTCAGTTGAGTGACCTTAGGAAGAATTTACAAACCGTGAATTCTACATCAGAAGAGGCAAGTGGTGACGGTTGCTCCTAATTTTCTTTCTCATAATTGGTTTGGATGCATCTACCGAAAATGTCATGATTGTGCCTACTCTTTCATATTTCAGATCAGAACTTCAGCGAAACTGAAAAGAGTTATGCAAACGATTCTGTCTCTGGGCAATGCGTTGAATCAAGGGACTGCTCGAGGTGATCAAACTCTTTTCAGTTTTTTTTAGTGTGTGTAACTTTCATAAGATTGACAGACTTATTGCGCTCACCACACCTGCTGTTGTTTTTGCATTTGTAATGGTCTTTATGTGAAGACATCTTGATCTTATTGAATATATTATCTCTGCTTTAGGTTCTGCTGTTGGATTTCGACTGGATAGCCTCCTTAAGCTCACAGATACCCGGGCGCGGAACAACAAGATGACTCTCATGCATTATTTGTGCAAGGTATTGTGATTCATGAGACTAGCAATAGTTACCACATCTTATACTTTTGTAATGTTATTGATACAAGTACAGTGCTTCGTCGTCTGTTCCTTTTATCGTTATTGCCTTGTCCAGTGATGTATGATGATTAATGAAGTGTTCTTCGGCTACTGTCCTATCCCTACATCTTTTATATCAAAGTATTATGAAGCAGCCCCTGAGATTATGTAACTCCCTAATATATGGAGAAGGAGATATATAATTATACAATGGAGATTATGTTAGCTATTAGAAGTTCGGAATAGTTTCCACGCATGATCTTAGAAACAAGGTCTCCCCCTATTCAGCTCAAGTGATAATTTATGGGTGCAGAAGGGGACTCCAATCTTCGTAGGAAGAATAGTAATCCTTTTTCAAATGGATGCCATGTTCGTTCCACTTTTTATTTTATTACTTGTTTATAGTAAGTTGTTTTTTGCAGTTTATCTAATAGGTTACTTCTACTGTACTTGCTATACTGCAGGTTCTTGCTGAAAAGCTACCTGAACTGTTAGATTTTCCTAAAGACTTGGTCAGCCTGGAGGGGTCAACAAAGGTATTAAATCTTTACTCTGGAGGTATTACCTTGACAAAGCTTGATATATTTCTTAAGCCGATTTAATATGTATGCCTTGGAAGTTTTTGCAGCGATCCTCTTGGATTCTGGTGTCATGCTAGATTACTTTTTACACCATTACCCATGGGCATGATGGGACACTAAGAATCAATTTTTCTGAACATTTACTTCAGGAAATGTTGTGAATTATTGAGTCTTGCTATGAAAATCATAGAGGAAGTAGCCTTGCCTTCTTTACTATAAGATGTGGGATAAATCTGGGCAGGACAGGTGCAATACAGTGATACAGGCATACATTCGAACTTGCTTGAATATCATCATTTATGATGAGGATAATATAGGAATAGTTCTAGAATAGAATCAATGATATATTTGAGCCAAGCTTCATCTTGTAGCTGTACTCTCCACTTCCATTTGTGTATATTTTATGATAATTCCCATGTGATCAAAATTACTAGTCAACAAGGAGTCTTGGAAAAGTTAAAGCCCCTCGGACTAGCAGGCTGAAATTTAGATTTGAGAAAAATGGCCCGACCCTTGCAAATTTTGGATTATATTTGTCAGACATTATCACATCTTTAAATCTCTCATTTGTGCTTTGCAGGTACAACTTAAGTTCTTGGCTGAAGAAATGCAAGCCATTAGCAAAGGATTAGAAAAGGTAGTTCAGGAGCTGACTGCCTCAGGAAATGATGGCCCTGTTTCAGAAGCTTTTTGCAAGGTATATGCTACTGCACCCTTCCCTGGAACCTGGCTGACCATGACAGTACGTTAAACTACTGGGTAATAGGGAAACTTTTGTCCCCCCTGTTTTTGCTGACCAATTGAGCATATTCATGTGTTGTCGTTTGGTTAATGTGGAGATTGAAGTAACTTGCCCAATTTTGGGAGTTGACCGATTGGACCACCTGATAAACTAATGCATTCTGGTGGTATGGAAAGGTGGGAGGGGGAGGTACAATGAGGGTGCTCCGTCTTAGCGTTCTTGAGGATGTTGCACACCTCAGTTGTTCTAGTTACACATTATACTGTAGATTTAAATTGAAAATGATTTTGCTGCCTGTCTTCATCATAATACAACTGGTTCACTCATCTTTTTTCGGAATTTGAGATGGTGTGTCGATGACAACTTGTGCTGACTTCAACCTTACAAGATATTATTAAAATCCCGTAATCTCATGAAAGTGAAGTTGGATGTTCGATATCTCCGTGTACGAACATGCTTCCCTTATTATAGTCTACAATTTGAACACATATTTCTTTTGGAGGATTTTGCCTCGGCTTGACTATTGATACGTAAATTACTCGAAATGCCTATCGAACTGTTGTGTTTTAGGTTTTGCTGCTCATACGATATATCGTAATTGATGAATATAGGGCACATTGATATGTATGATCATTTTTTTTCCGTTTCTAACTAAGTGCGTTATTTATTTGAACATGATCAGACTTTGAAACAGTTCCTTGCTTATGCGGAAGGCGAAGTCAGGTCTTTGGCTTCCCTTTATTCTATAGTGGTATGTTTTTCTATCATTTATGCCATTTTTTTTCTCTTCACAACACTGAGGGTGAGTAGATTACTAGTTTCTGTTAGATAACTCATTCTTGAAGGAATGAAATTGTCCTAGTAGCCTGGACTGCCTCAAATGTACTTTAGATAGCTGAAATGTTATGTTCTCATCTCTTGAGTAACTTCCCACTGACTGGATAACCAACCAATATGCCAATTCATAATTTTTCATGCCAATAACCGTATTTCAGCCGAAGGGGAGCCTTGGCGCACCGGTAAAGGTGTTGCCGTGTGATCGATAGGTCACGGGTTCAAGTCCTGGGAGCAGCCTCTTGTCAAGTAAATTGACAAGGGAAGGCTTGCCCTCATTACACCCTTGTGGTGGGACCCTTCCCCGAACCCTCGTTTAGCGGGGACGTCAATGTGCACCCGACTGCCCTTTTTAATAACCGTATTTCAGCCATCAGCTGGATTGATGTTTGCTTTTTCGACTTCTTGAAATGTTTGCAGGGTAGAAATGCAGATGCTCTGGCAATGTATTTTGGTGAAGATCCAGCAAAGTGTCCATTTGAACAAGGTACGCTTACTCGTTGAATCAAATTATTAGGCCACTCGAACATTTGGAAAGCTTGTGTTGGAACATTTATAGTGTATTTTCTTATATTACATATCAATGACGAAAAATGGTGAGGATCAAGGTTGGCCTAGTGGTTAGTAACTCAACCTGCTTGTGGGTTGTCCCGGGTTGAAATCCTTATACTGCTGCTCCTTTGTACCAAAAAAAATAAAAAATGACGAAGAATGGTGCTTATTAAGTTTGAAGAGTATACACGCTAATCGCTTAATCAAAGTTCCAAAAAATTACATAGAAAGTTAGATAAGAGGCTTAACAAAAATTTCATGTAATTTTTTCGGAACTTTGATTAACCGTTTAGTGTGCACACCCTCTTTCGTGAGGGTGCGTTTTCGATATGGGGTGTTTCAACTCGGACAGAGGTATTATTTATAAATGCACAATTGTTTTGGGGTCAATCAGAACTATCTCAGTACTTTGGTCTCCCTTGTTGAAGATATGCTAACACTAAGACAGGACATGTCAACGTGTGGACATGCCTATCTGCTAAAACCGATTAAAAATGACCAATATTTTGTAGTTGAAAAGTCATATCATTTTCTCTCTTTTTTTTTTTTTTTTTTTTTTTGACGGGCTTGATATTAGATTTTATGGCGCGCATAAGACGGTTCTTAGACGACGATTCATGTTAGCCGACTCCGAATCATTTTGGGAATAAGGCTTGGATGTTGTTGTTGTTGTTGTTGTGGTTGATATTAGATTTTAGGATTGTCATTGCATTCAGCATTTTGTCAAACTTCTCTCTGTTTCTTCGAAGTACTATTGATGTAGAATATCAAACTCTAAGCTCATAGCAATTAGCAAGGAACTAGATTCTACCTTATCTTATTCTCAGATTTATGTCACTCTCCTCTCTGTTATCTTTACGTTTGCAACATACTGCAGATTCCATGTCACTTACTAAACACCTAGGTGTCGTTTGGATACCCTTAAAATCCATAGGAATTTTATTTTCCTAGGAATTGTATTATCATGAGTTGTTTGGTTGCCATAAAGTGTAGGAATTTCTAGTCATTTCCAATTCCTCCAAAGTGTAGGAATTTAATTATCTTGGGGGGCTAGGTAAGTAGAAATTCCCATGGGTTCATCCAAACAAATTTCCTCAATTCCCATACTTTCTTAATTCCTAGGATTTACAAGTTCATGGGAATTCCGTCTTCGCGAGTGTATCCAAACGACACCCTATTCTTTGTAGTAGAGTCCGTAACATTTTTAGAAGCGTACTCTTGGAAAACTTTACTCCCGTTAATCACATGGGCTTACTTTTTGGTTGCAGTCGTCTCTACCTTACTTAACTTTGTAAGGATGTTCATCCGAGCTCATGACGAAAACTGTAAACAGCTTGAGCTTGAAAAGAAAAAGGCAGAGAAAGAAGCTGAGAATGAGAAAATGAAGACAAGCTCTCGCACAAAAGACTCCGAGAACCATGTTCCATTCCCCAGAAAGATTGGGACCGTGAAATAGTCATGCTTTGTAAATAGCTGATCCACAGTCCAGTCGTAGCTGTTTAATTTGCGGGCTACAAAGACGTTATATATTAACACAGATAATTTCCAAGGAGAAGATACAGAAAAGTGGTATGTTTCTAACTTTCTATGTAGAAATACATGAATGGAAGAAGGTTGCTCCAATTGTTACGGCCCGACATTATTTGATCGTCGACGTCCTGATGATACATTAGCTGTTAGTGCAATAGAAAATGTACAGCATTATTCATACAGCTTTGGTAAGAAAGATAGTTTATATTGTTAGATTCTTCACTGTATCCTCCTCAGGATCAACTCTTGGGATTTCCCAAGAGACATAGCTGTGGATTTTGAGAGTGAAAGAGAGCATATCAATCATGTGTAAGGGCAAATTTGTTCCTTGTAAAAACATCTATTTGTTCACTCTTCCTAACAATATCTCTAGGTTGAAATATTCTTACATTAATGGAATAGACTTCTTAGTTCTTAACAGTGGACCAGACTTTGGCCTAACAGGGGACCGGCATAGGTTAAAAAGCTCGACTCGTGGAAGAGAGGTCGAGCGAGGGGGTTAAATCCCTCCCTTGAAGGGTCCTTGGTAGAGGTTTGAACTTGTGACCTTGAACAAACAAGTCCAAAACCTATATTATTAAAGCCTCTATAGGACCATGTAACTCAAAATAGGTCTTAAGCACTTGTGACATTATGAGTATCTTTTCATGAAGTAGAACGCCTTTCCTTTCAAACCAAATGTCAAGAAATGAAAAGCGTGCTATGTTTCTATCCCTTGAGCATAAAAGAATGAGTAGATTCGCCACAACAAAATGAGTGCAATTATAACGATAACATGTCAATTCTACACCTAAAATGGGAAATCGGATCTATTTTTCAATCGCGTGTGATTGAAAGTTTGAGGCGAGTAACATAATAAGTACACTTGAAAAGTGTTAAAAACATAGGTACCAGAGAAAAGTCGTCGTTACGGTAATTCAATGATTGGTTAATCTTACATCTCCTGCGTACCCGAATCTAGGGGTTGGGAGGTAGGTTTCAGTCGTCGGCTGTTTTGTAGTCCATATCCAACACGATCTTGTCAATATTACGTCGCAATTCGCAACCAGCCACACTTAGTCGTGCTCCTGAACCACCTTTTTGGTTTTCACAAGAAGTCAAGAGTCAACCATTAGCTCAAGTCTTTCTATACTTGTGAATAAAACCAAGTTGCAATTTTATTATCTACTAAGCGTTACTGAACTTAACTTTTTAATTTATTAAAAGGTTAATTAAGGAAGAAATTGCAGTAAGATTGAATATTCAGCTGCTTTTTAAGTAGAATGTTCCTCAACACATGACAAGCATGTGGCCATGACTCATGAGTGTCAATCACTTCAATCTACTTTCTCATAACACTACTATGTCTACACTTACGTGTGTTTTGGCGTGTGTAACACTTACTATACCACTCTACTATTTTTCTATCATTCTACCCTCATTTTGTGGTATGTTGGATTGGCATAACACCGTCGAATAAATTTAAACCTGAATAATCGAATTAAGAAATTACTTTCTCGAACATTGAACACGAATACTGAGTATGTATGTATTGTCGTTTGTTTAGTTTATCTTGGTGGTCCACTATGTATGTACGTATGGTAGAATAGGTAAGCGGAAGTTTGATGAGAACCAAGAACCGAGTTGAATAGAAACATACATGTTTAGTTATTTACATATCTTGGTGTCCATCGATTAGATTTCATACAACAACATCAACAATACTTTGATGCCAAGAAGATCAGACTCCCGCGGAAAGCAAGATAAATGAATCAGACGACGAATAGCACCATCATAACATTGACTTATGCCGAAAAATATAAAAAAGATGATTTTCTAGTGAGTCCAATAAAATTTCATTGGACTCACAGAACTATGTTATTACAGTGCGGTGCTAGTTAGGTCGATTGACTATGTTATTCGCGATGCGCTTGCGTTACTACAGAACTTCAAAGTCACCTACATTCGCCATATTTTCCGCGAGGCTAACAAGGCGGTGGATTGGGTCGCTAATTGGGGTCACGAAATCCTTCACAAGCAGGATGTCCCCTCCCCCATCCCCCATCAACTTCAATGTATTCTGTCTGCTGATTGGTTAGGTGACACAATGCCTAGAGGGATCACCTAACTAGCACTGCGTGTAGGTGCTCTTTTTCTTACAAAAAAAATAAAATAAAATAAAATAAAATAAATAAAATTTCATTGGGCGGCGTACATCAACAAAGAATTCGTCACTGGTGACTTTAAGAAAAGATCAGTACTATAAGTTAAGTGGTGTATAAGAGAAGGCCGGCAAATTAGAAGGCAAAGTGGTAAAAATTTCATGAATTATGATGTCACGACTGACGAATTTGCCCCAATACTGAGAGTGAGAGAAGTAGACCAAAGACCAAAATTCTAAAGACAACCCATACGTTTCTTGAATCAACGCAGTTTTTTGGGCCGTTTTTACATCTTATGTTCAACTTATCTGCAATTTTGTAAAGTTTTATGCTTCAAGGTCAATTTATTCGGCTACGACATTTTCGAAAATAATGTTATGGTCTCTAATCATTCGATTGAATTTCATCTTGAGTTGACATTATTTTATAGGATATTGACTTCAAGTCTTTCAACTGACCAAAAATTATTATCAATGTTACGTACTCGTATATGTTAGTTAACTCAGCTGCTATGTTAGTAATGCACATTATAAGAGTTTAGGTTTATGGTTAGGGCTTAGATTGGTACTTGGCAAGTCATATACAATCACTTGTTTGGTAGGATGGTATCGATTAGGCAGAACGAAAGGAAGAGTAAAGCAAACGATTGGTTTTCAATGTTCGGTTTCAATAATTGTGAAAGGTATTAGTAGAACTAAATGCAATTGACCGTACATTTGTCTTAACAAAACTTCCTATATTATTTTCTAGAAAAGTTGATGGGAATTGGATCGAAAGAAAGCTCAGAGTATAATTTCTTATTTTTTTTTCTTTCGTCCGAGTTTAAACACCCCATACCCAAAATGTAACTGCGTTGAGAAGAGTATACTCACTAATTGGTTAATCAAAATTACAAAAGATCGAAAATTAATGAGTGTTTCGCTGAATTTGATGCAAACAACTTAATAGGTCTTGAATTTTAGCCCTATACTCGGTTTCTCTGGGTTTTACATTGTTAGAACTTTTTGATAGAGTTTTGCTATTTTATGTGGTCGATCTTTCTGAACTCGAATCCGTGTCTAGATAGATTTAAAAAGAAATACCAATACACTAAATTAAATTTTCTTAATGAAACTTGAATTAAGTTATTTTCATTGCTGTTCAAAATTAGAACTAGTTAATAGAACTCAATTAAAAACAAGCTTTATATTACCCTAAAAAAAAAAATCAAACTTTATACTCTTTTATGAAATACTACTCCCACAATTCTAGCAATAACTTTATTCTTATATGTTGTTTTAATTTATAAAATGTCTCACTTAACCTAAATAGATGACTATTTTTATTAAAATTTGAAAATAGATCGGAAATTTCATTAATATAATCGCCAAATGGCACTTACATCAGACATCATAGTAACATAAATACCAAAGAGATTACCTAATTGACAAATTTCTACGCTAGTTAACAAAACTAATCTCATGCATATCGACATCTTTGCGTCTTTCATTAGCAAAAGAGGACCTATTATATAACTTAACGAGAAAAAGACATAGGGCATAACGACCAACGATGTTTGAAACCGAAGTCATTGATGGAGATCAAATAGGCGAGCGATGTTTGTATATATTGAACAATTCAAAAACTATGGGGATCCACCAAACGATGAAAAGATCAAACCTTACAAAGGAGTCAAGTAAACCTCACAGCAGATCATAACCTCACGAAGGGGCCGAATAAACCTCAGCTCACAACGGAGTCAACAAATGATAATTACTATTACTGTGAGCAATGAAAGAGCAAAAGAAAAAGGGTGAGAGCGAATTTTCAAAATAGTGCTAAAAAAGTTAAAAAAAAATGGGTCTGATAAAAAGTTGTTTAACAAAATGGGGTGCACGTCACCCATGTATAAAACTGTCAATGACCATGGCGGTTTCACGACTTGTGAATAGTATTTTTATTTAATGAACACTAAAACTGCCAAGGACCTTGGCAGTTTTACTGTTAAAAAAACATACTTAATTAAGGGTGACGTGCACCCTATTTTGTTGAATAATTTTTTTTTTCCAACCCATTTTGTTTATTATTTTTTTCCGAGCACTATTTTAAAAAATTGTTCAAAAGGTGAAAATTATATCAACAGAAAAAAGTACTTAATTATTACTTCATCCGTTCTTTTTTATTATTACCGTTTGGTTTGAACAAGTGTGAAAAATTCAATCTAAACATTAACACTCTAAAAGAATGGATGAAGCATATCACAAGAATATATTTTTGCTTGCATCTTGCTTGAACTTGTACAAAAACTTTCAATTTGATTCCAAAACAATAATAATTGTGGCATTTACAATTTATAATTATGTGTGTTTTCTAACAAGTTCCCTGATATAGCAGCCGCTAATGCCGAAGTAAATGAAGGATCTCTTGTCAATGAAGAAGCCATTTTCTCTACTAACAATCTTTGCAACGCTTTCGTATCGACATCATCGCTGCTTTTGTCTTCCTTGGTGTTGGACGAATTATTAGGGTTTGCCGTAATAAGATCGAAGGTAATTATAGGGTTGACGTTACTCGGCGAGTTTGTGAAGCTACTCGACTCGAATCTTGAGTAATTATTAATGTCTTGAGTTGAGGATAACACCACTTGATGATCTAATTCCCTTGAATTATTAAGATGTGGGTGATTGTGTTCGCCTTCGTATGTAGCAACTAATATCGATCGATCATCCGCACTTCTTTGCACCTGTATTCATCACAAAGCGAAAATGTAAATCGCAATATATATTATTATCTTAGAAAAATAATTTCAGCTTGGATTCTTAATAATTCTTGGTAATCATATATTCGATCAGTTTATCAACCCGTCACTCTTATAGAAAATAGTGTTACATTTGGTTTGAATTGAATAGAAAAGTCGAATCTTACAATTCACGATATCTTACCTTCTTTTTGACCGGACAGGTAGGAGCATTGGCACATTTGAAGTAAGCCCTAGGTGAAGGATTATCTCTTGTCACCTTCTGACCATATTTTCTCCATTGATATCCATCTTTCACGACCTACACAATAAACATGTACGAGATATATAGATGAGTATCGATTACTCGACTGTTCAACATACACGAGCGTATTCATAAATTCTTTGTTTGTTATATAGTATGATATTATACGTACCAAGCTTGTATCGGACTTTTCCGTCCGAAACAACCTTTTATAGACCTTGGATTTTGTAGGCAAAAATCTTGCTCTTTTGCATGAATTTTCATGGCTGATACAGCTACGCTCTACAGTCTCCTGCACCTCACATGAATCCTTCCTCTTCTTTGGATTATAATCTTCGCTTTCACTTTTCGAGCTCGGACTCATTAATACCATCAACTGATTCTGTAGCACGCAGTAATTCTCACACATTGCTGTCAACATTTGTGTGAGCTTTTTGTTCTCTGTGTTCACCCTGTTTAGTTCCTCCTCCAAATGCTCGCTTTTTTTCTTTAGTATGAAAAAAGAAAACAATAAGAAAAATTACCTTACTATGAGACGATAACATGATTTAAGTTGTTTATAGTCAAAAACTCACCCATATTACTTATTTGCTCCATTCGTTCCCATAAATTGTTAAATTAATTAAATTGTGTTTGAACATATTCGTATATTGAAACCAAATATTAAACAACCCAGACACAAAAAAAAAAAAAAAAAAAAAGTACTGCACTTTTGGTGTATGAAACGAACCACTAACCTCCTCTTTCTTAACCTCGGGTCCGACTTCGGCATTAGAAAGTTTAAGGTCAAGATTGAAGCCAAGAGAAGTATCAAGTACCCAACTAGGAGATGACTCCATTTTGCAAGAAAAATGTGAGAATATACTACTTGTTACCAAATGGGACAATTGGCTAATGTTTGGAGACACTATTGGATAATATGGATATGAGAAATGTGAATGTGTAAGGGGTTTTATATATAGTTAGGAGAGTTCATAACAAATTTGACTATTCACCAAATTTTAAGAAAGTTTCAAGAAATAGACTTAGCAAAAGTTGATAGTACTACCTGTTCTTGATTATTAGTTATTTTTATTCATGAATAAATATATAGGGAGTATCTCATATGATAGAAATCAATAAGAAGACAATAACTTGTAAGAGTAAGATGCGTGTGCAAATGGTGTTTGAAAGTCAAGGCAAATTCTTGCGAGAAACAAAGAGGAAGGGACAAAAATACTAAAATAGGGAAGAATGAAGCTAACTCAGGCGCCGGGGTCCATTATAAAGGACCCTAATTATAGAAGTACTACCAAGTTGACCCAAACGTATGTAAAAGCCAAATCATGTGTTAAGGTTTAAGATTCACAACGCTCGATCGATCGACCTAAGTGGTTGGATGGAGAGACCAATTAACGGGGGAGTTAGATCTTAACACATACGAACTAGACCAAAGTTCGATTTTAATTTATTCAGAGACTAGTGAGTTTTAGGAGGAGTAAGTCATTGTTTATATGCTAAGTAAGTACTAGTGATACGTTGGACTTTGCTTTTGGATCAAAACTAAAGTGGGATAGAGCCCATAGAGGTGGGAGAGATGAGAGAATAATAGAATATCCCCACAAAACCAATAAAAGGTGGGTAGAAATGAGACCACTTGAAAGTATAATAGTAACTTTACAATACTAGACCTTCGAAATAAGGAAATGCCAACAATTCTCGAAACACCCCAATATAGGATAGTCCAACATCTCACTGGAACAAAGGGAATAATATCCAATCTTTCCATGCGAGACTAGCTAGCTCACACATATTGCAATATTTTGCCCATCATCATGCATATGTTCACTTGATATTGTATCGGCCAATATGAAAAGAGTCTACCATGTAACTTCAACCTTGAGCTTTGATACCACTTGTTAGGTACTCAAGGACGAGAGACTAAACACCCTCTTTGGTATGAAGGAATTGAAAGAAAAAGAAAGGAAAGGAAATTACTTTTTATGGTTTTCCAATGTTTGGTACCATCGGAAGGTGTATGGGTCCTCTAGAGTTGAAAATGAACTCTATTTGGTAGAAAGGAAATGGAAGGAAAAAACTTATTTGTTTTATTGGGTCAAAAAAAAAAAAAATACAAAAAGTTGTGAAAATGCAAGTTACCCACTTTACTCCAAAATTTCATTTCCCTCCAATTAATAAAAAGGAGTAACATCGTACTGTATTCAAATTAAGATCCAATTCCCATCAATCTTATATCTCCATATAAATCTGGGTTGCAAAAGTGTGGTAGAGACATTTGGCGAAACTCTATTGGCTAACAATTTATACATTGTATTCTTCTACTTTTAGGCCACATCTATCACACTGAATTTATCTAAGTGCATGTTTTCTACTGAGTTCACACACTGATGTTTCGTCTTTGAAAATTGTGCATATGTGTTCTAATTTTAATCAACATATATAGAAAGTATGCATGCATAAACTTAAATTTTTGTCAATATTTACTGATAATTAAATTAGATGTGAAATCTAAATTTTATTAACCTAACAGAATAATGACATAAAACACTGTATATTGTTTATCTATATTTATATAACTAATATTATGATTGTTAGTAAATAATAAGTAATGTGAAAATAAAACATATGAAAAATCATATTTTGTTAAAGAATATCCAATAAAAAAAATGCTTGAAAAAAACTCACAATACAACTACACAAGCGGCAAACCTTACATATATATTACGGGTTTTGGATAGTTCGTTTACACAATAGTTCTAATAAATGGAGTTTGTACACTATGGATGTGATTACGCTACGCCCACTAATGATTCTTACATGTCAACAATATGGGGTTGTGACTTTGTGAGTGGTGCATGGAAAGTAAAATGATGATTATGATATGCAAACAAATGTAATAAAATACACGTATACAATTCTAATTACATAGTATTAGGCCGTGTGCGATTGGACTATATTTTTCTAATCTGATTTGATTTGAATTGAACTGATTTGATTTGATTTGATTTGAATAAACTTGTTTTGATTTGATCTGAACTGAATTAATTGATAAAGTAACTGCAATTAGAGGAATTAATAACTAGAAATAGACTAGATTAATTGATTGTTATTTGGATAATTCTGATCTGATTTAATTTGATTTGAATAAAACTGATCTTAATTGATTTGATTTGAATAAATCTGATTTTATTTGAAAACACTGTTGAATAAGTTGAATCGCACAAGGTCTTAATTATTCGACCTAAATACATAAGATGGTGGTGTGAAGCACGAGATACTCTCTAGTTTATGATTTAAACTATGGTCATATCTTCCACTAGTAAATAATTATTGAAGAGTTAAGAGTGTCACCTTCCCCAAATCAGCACCATATCAAACTCAAATCTTCTCGACTTTCTTAACAATTTCTCGACACCATTGACCGAACTTTAAAGTCCTATATATGTTTAAAGATAAAACATGTTAACAAGTTTAAACCTTAGTTTAGAATAAGTTTTACGGTAACTCGTAGCATCATGTAATGGTATTACCATTCATCGGAATTAAGCCGGAAATTCTTCCAACAATTACTAGAAAAGTTTAAAAAAAAAAAAATACATTATTTGTTGCACAGAATGTCTTGAAACAGACGTTTCAGAGTTTGAACTAAAGAGTTAAAAAACTAATTTCTGTAACAAAGGTCGCATCAAATTAAGTTAACACTACAAAGTTGATTAGTTAACTAATTCTTGTTACATTGTTGGTGTCAGTGTGTCACATATACACAAATGGTGTCATTTTGAATTGGCCAAGTGACGTTGATTCCTAAAGTTGGTGGACTTATGAGGAAGTTACGAAATACTACTCCACGAGAGCTGTTTATGCAAGGGTGAAACTCGATGTATGTCTTTATCTTTAAACAATTTACATTATGTATAATTGTATACAACTCCGTTCTAAATTAAACTTCACATGGAATAGTATTATGTGAGAGGATTTCAAATTTCATGGAAAGTTTAATTTGGAACGAAGTGATAAATTACAATTTCATTCAATAATTTCCCGGTTGGTTGATATTCGGGACTCTAAAGGATATATAGAGTAAAAGACCTATATAAACAAAAAGATTAAGCTAATGGTTAAGTGAAAAACCTTGGACATAATAGAATTTCGCCCTTGGATAAAGCAGTTCATTTCCTACCTAGCGCAATATATTTGATGTAGTACTCGTTAAAAGACCGGGATACAAGAAATATAATCAAATATGTGACAACCTCAAAAAAGGTAACTTTCATAACCAATAGGTCAACATTAATCCTCTTAAATAGTGTCTTTGTGATTAACTATCTATCATGAGTTATTTAGCTTAGTTAACATCATATATATCACTCAGATCTAACTGTTGAGAATTTATGTGTGAACAGTTGTTCTACATCGGAGAAAATTGGGAGTGGATGCCTTGTTTATAAGTTTTCACATTCACTAAATAGTATAAGGCATTTTAGGTTGAAAGATAGACTCATGTTTCAAAAGAAAACGTGTGGGCTTGTCACCGCACCCAAAGCGGACCTATGCACATGGGCCGATACTCCTCCATTGAAGGCTCTCCCCAACACTAGCACGAATGCATAATTTAGGCACCAAGTAGCATATTTCATACTCTGTATAACTTATTCAGTTATTCCACGGTTTGTGTGACAATTATTTGAGCAAGAGAGAATAGGGACTTCAAACGCTAAGTTTAATTTGAAGATTCGGAGTATTAGATATGAGATATCGCATGTAATTAATTTAGTTAGCATGTTCAAAATTTAAGAAAACAGACAGAAGAAGTATAAATTTAGCCGATTACAGTTGCTTAGCCTTCTAAGAATGTTACAGTCCACACATAAATCAAATTTTCATATGGAGTATATATAATGTTTGCTAGACGACTTTTGTCTTACTCTGTATGCTAAAAGAAACAATGTTTTTATTTATTTATTACAAACAGTCCCCACCTCCCTCAAGATAGTCCATCAATGGTGGACAAATGTGGAACTACTAAGGAACCCTTTTAGAAGCGCTAACTAACCTCTCGTATTTCGTAAAGTCATAATTTAAATTAAAATTTTACAATATAATAGCTAATTAAAATAGATAATATATGACCCCTTTTAACACTAAATAATTGCGAACATTTTAGCATAATTTTTTGTTCAGTCTCTATCAGCGTTGCGTTTTACACGGGGAATCAGATATGTGATTGCTCATCAGTGATTGGGATTACAAAAAATTATTGAGATTAATCATCGCATGGCTTCACTGATGTTGCTAAGGAACATACTTAGCAATTTCAAAGTCATTATTATACGATAAGACGCTAATAGTAATCATTAGTCAAGTACTCAATTGTTGTTATTCGTTAACGTACCACATAGTCCATATATTCACATATTTGTCCCATAATCCTATCGTCACGCCCCAAAACCATCATTGGAACATAACAGACGGCAACCTACAAAAAGTAGGCTAAGCCATTCTTATTCCTCAAAAGTCGAAGGTACACAACAAATATTACACAATATAATACATACGAATACTATAGTACAAACAATTACTAAGGCCATTACTTATGTTACAAGACGACTTGGGTAGCTCACTCAAATTCCCACCTCCAGCTAGTACTGATTTCCTGAAAAGAATTTAGTATTGAAAGGGTGAGCTCGACAGCCCAGTAAAAGACAGTTTCCGACTCAACTGGATCAAGCAGTTGCTAAAATAGTAAAACAATAATAGTTGGTATAAGTATAAATAATTCCGGTAGTGGGTAGTGTAGTTCTGGTTAGTTCAGAAGTTCTCAGTCAGTGCCAGTTTACTCCCTTGGCAGGGCCAGACGGATATCCTCGTTTCAAAGTTAGCCCGAACATAAAACTAACCCACAAAGTCTAAGTAGTTCAGAAAATAATTAGAGTTTGCAGTACTCGATCCTCTTAAAAATAAGCATTAAAGTACACAAAAATAATACTATAAGATAAATCAGAAAGAGTCCCTTACCTGAATTCCCAAACCACCGCGATACTACTCCGTGCGTTCTCTCGTTCTAAGTAAATAAAGTCGCGTAAGTTATTTATTTAAGATTATATTGGCAAAGTAATCATATTGTCATTTATTTGATAATTAACTGTCCCAGGGTCTAACGACGTCCGAATTCTAAAGGTGACGATTACTAGTCAAATTGTTAATTTACTATTTATCATTTTTTAGTGGAAATCATTCACTCTAAGATTATTTTCACCACTGGGGTAATTCCGCCGGGTTACTTTATAATCATGGAGCTACTATTTACCACCAACACATTTTGTTCTTGGGTTAGTTGTTAATACGGTGACGTTCACAAACTGGGGTAATTCCACCGAGTTACTTGCACCGTAATAACTATTCGCCGCAAGGTTAATCAATTATCGAAAACGTGTACGAAAATATTAACGGCGTTGTCTAACGATAATAATTTCATAACAGTTTAAGAGTTATACCTTGGCTATGTTAAGTGACGATGACTATTTCGACAGAGCCTCGCTAAGAAGATGTCACTTTTCGTACGTACGTAACAACTACTTATTTCGTAAAGTACTTTTACGAAATCTTATAATACTCGGAACTTACTTTATATGTGAAGCACTTCAGTTTATTTCACTCAGTACAACACTTGTGTGTTGATTTGCGTCGAACAATGAGCGATATGTGGAGCTATTTATAGGCGAAATATTTCCCGGGGAAATGCAATTCCCCAAGAGTGAAAAGTTTTCACCCAAAGTAAAGGACATCACAAGTCAAGGCATTAAATGCCTAGGCTCATCTTCTACGTAACTTTTTTTATTATTATTATTATTATTATTATTATTAAAAAGTGGGTTATTACACCTATGGAGTAGTGATGCATAGAAACGAAAAGCTCAATCGAAAAATGACACCTTGAAGATCTTTATTAACTTAGGTAGAAAATGTATGACGTAGAAAGCAATTACAATTGCTGACATTTTAGGATGATGTCATAAGGTACATGTCATGCATGTAAGCCTTGTATAATATAAGTGATCATTTATATCACTTTTTGTTGGATGTAGTCATATATATAGATGTATAACGAATAGTCGTGTGTTGTGAATCGAGCTAGCTGGAAGGGCTTGTATTGTAGTATAGCCGGCCGGTTTCAACTGCTCTAGGACAGCTTGGAAATTATATTACATCTAAATTGAAACCGGCTGTCCTGCTCCCGAATAAACAACCATCTAATTATTGCCAAGAATAGTTTTTCGTCGTCGTCTAAGAAAATAGGGATAATCGATGACGTATGCTACTTTAGAATTTTAGAATCCAATCCAATAAGTATATATATGTTGATTGTCGATTGCATTTCCCTAATATATAATTTGAGTAAAGAACTTCTTGATTTATCAAGTTGTATCTATTACGAGTAAAATAGCTAGGGTGAGATTTAATTAATTTGTATCAACTCTTAATTGGAGTGATTCCGCACAAGATCATATGACTCCCAACTCCCAAGCTAAGTTAGGGTGTACAACACCGCTAAGAAAAGTGTGGCTCCCTGCTAATCGCTAGTTCCATGTTTTCAAAAGCCTATTATGTTCAAACTGAGAAATGTATATCCCACTATTGGCAGTATATATTCGTAAAATAATGGTGGATGTGAGTTCCTTACAATATCAGAAATGGTAATGGAACATCCAAAAAATATGGGGTATAAGTTTTCAAAAGCCTATTATGTTCAAACTAAGAAATGTAATTCCACTGTTGGCACTATATATTCGTAAAATAATGGTGGATGCGAGTTCCCTATAATATCGGAAATGGTAGTAGAACATCCAAACAATATGGATTATATATTTCAAATTGTTTAATTATGTTGTATGTCATATATTACCTAAAAATCCATAATAATTTACAAGAAATTGGTGGGGAGCCGAGATACGATCTGAGCCCCCACACCCTTTGCTATGGAAAAACCAATCATACTAAAAATAAAAGCTGCACTCTGCGCCCCGATATCCTGCGTCCTGGAGAACTGCTGAATCCACTTTAGCAGAACAACAACTGAAGGCTACAACTCCCCCAAAGAGGAGAAAGAGAAGGGGAGGAAGCCTTAACCCAAAGCAGCGCACCTAGCCTCATACTTAGCATGCTTACGATTGGCCGCTTCCAGTACCGCCTAACCTGGTTCAAAATCCATCAATCCCGTCTGAGTCATGGGCGACGACCCAGTCAAATCGACGCAAACATCGCGCCCTCGATCCCAAGAATAAAGCAACATGTGTGCTGGGCGAAGAGGTCGGCCATCAGCACCAATCATACCAATGTCAACCTCCTTTCCAGCTGAGATTGCTGAACGATAACAGATGTCAACCAGCGTGTCACGAACAACATTATGCTGATGTTTGACGCCAACCAACCCAGTACACGATACAGCATGAACTCCGAATATATCACCCACGAAGACCCGCGAGCAAGCAGAGCATGGACGATCAATGGTGAATAAAGGCACCCCAAGACGGTAACAAAGCACGCAACGATAAGTACTACCATTCATGGTCTGACCCAAACCCGAAATAGGGACCACCCTAAGCCAATCGAAACTGTGTGCACCCTGCTGAGACTTCCACAAAGCCAACTGACGTGGTGTCAAGGAATAAACAGAAACGGCATCCCTAGCTACACGAGCGAAATACATATCTGTCAATCGTTTCATAAGTCGGGGGGCAGTGATCTCTCTAGGATTACCCAAGATATCAACCTCTAAAGTCCGATTAAAAACACCAACAGCGTCAGCAAACGCAGACCCCAAAGAGACAACACCAGCATTACGGAGAAGCTTAGACTGCAGGTCAGCAGACTGAAGTCGCGACGCTAAAAAAGTATAATGGACAACATCCCCGGCCGAATAGACACCAAGCCCTCCGAATGAAAAAGGCAAAGTAGCGAGCCTCCACTGCCAATCACCGAAACCCGGACCTGAAGCAACAACGATACGCTCCAACGAAGAGCGTAGGACCGCATCAAAAGCTAGCCGGGCAGACTCAAAAATGCGCGGCACACAAATACGCAGGGCGAAATATAGCTTAGAGTAACTAACGTTGCCGTGCAATTACCTTATACTCTAACTTACTATGAATAGTTGTTGATTGACATCATAAATTGCAAGGGTAGATGACATAGAGTGTACTACGTCACTACAATACGTCATACAAAAGGTTGTTGAATTGTTTTACTTTTCATTTGTCACATTGACTAGGAGTACATTTTCCTTCGCGGGTCTTCGAATCCCACTCATTACAAACTTTAGAGTCATTCATTAGTCAATGTTCTTTCGCATGCGTAGAAGGCTTTTTGCTTGTAAAACTAAGAACACGAGCGAATAAATCTTGGACTTTTATTAATTTGGTAATTAATTAGCTATTTAAAGACTCGTCAGCTCGACATCCATAAAATTGGAGATTATTGGATTATAAGAAAAGTACTTGCCCCGTGTATGCATTGGGTATCATACTTCACAGGAAATTAAGAATGGTATTGCCAAGAAACTCATTTGCGTCCTAAAGGATATTCAGTAGTAATGTAAAGTCATATATCGGAAAAATAAAAGATTAAAGATTTGCTTATAATTAATCTAATTAATATGGAGGCTATTGGAAATAAAGAGCGTAAATTTTTTATTTTTGTGAGGGCCGGCCCAAAGCAGACAAGCGAACAATGTCAGACTAGGCCCTGCATGATAAGACTGCATTTTTCTGATTAGATTTGATTTTATATGAATAAATATTATCTGATTTTATTGACTCTGATATGATGAAATCCAATATAAATGACTCTGATCTGATTTGAATGACTCTGATCTCATCTGAATAAAATCCAGGACTAGTATTAATTATGATATGATCAAATTTCTTAAATCTAATCTGATTTGAAAGCCTCTGATCTGATTTGAAAGACTCTGATCCGGCGAAATTTGATTTGAATAATTCTGATCTGAATTGAATAAATATGATATACAGGGTCTAATTGGACCGTTTGCGGTAAATGCAAGAGCCCGTCAAGTGGTATCGTCTCAAGTTAAAGTTTGACTTGAATAAGGCATATATACATATTTTATTAATAGCCGTGATTTTGAGCAATTCTTAGACCATCCAAGTAGGACGATGATGTCAAATACAAGTTTCCGTATATACCACTCACATGGTAATACTAGACACATGCACGCATACGCATGACACACGCCTATACACACTATATAATTATGATACTAATATATTTTGTTGCTATATTTACAACAATTATATGCAACTCTTACCACTAAAATCGGGAAGAATAAACCTTCAAACTAAAATTATTCTTATGAAAAATTTATTCTATTCCTTGAATATATCTAGAAACAACACATTTTGTTTTTTTAAAATGGGGTCAAATCTTTAAAATTGTCTTTAATACCTAAACCAAATAATAACAATAATTTACTTTTACCAGTTTTATAATGACAATAAATCATAACGGAATCAAATAATGTAAATTAGCAAACATTTAGGAAAGAATAACTTAAGAAAAGAAAAAAAAAATACTTGTGCTTGATATTAAAAAAATGAATTCATATATACACCCGAAAACAATCATAGCTATACATACTGAGTTCATTTTAAAAAATGCAATACATCTTAGGAAATAAAATCAAATAAAAATTTAAGAAAATCAAATCATATATGCCGGATATATCATATATACACCTGAAATTGCTATTAATTAGTTTCCCGTATAATCTCCATGAATCTCACATTTCCTAACATAAAAAAATTACTAATTCAAAAAAATATATAAATTATTTGCTCAATATTAATACGGCAGCTTTCGGTAGTAGGGTTCCTTATCAAAACCCCAATCATTGTTTATATATAGCCGATTAAGGTTGGAAAATCCCTACAATCTTTCAATTTCCTTCCATTTAGCCTTTTGATTGGAGTAATTAAAAATCTAGGGCAGATTTGAGCACTTGAGCAGTACATTATTTTCTATGAAATAGTGCAAGTTTATTGAAGATACTATACTATGATAACGTGCATTCCGAAAAGTAAAGAAGCAAAAAGCATTCCAATTGTTGTTTCCATCAAATAAATTGAAGTGTGTCATACCAGCGATTTGGAGGTTGCACATACAAAACTTAGAAGCAATTAAGCTTAGAGTTGGTTTAGCAATTAGCATAGGAGAGTTAGTTACAAAACCAATTTGTATAGCTTAATTTTTATACAATGCATGAATCCCTTTTTCCCATGCATAGCAAATTTCAATTAGCATACACTTCTAGATTGATTTTTTACTTTACTGATTAATGGAAGAATTAGTGTACTGTACTCTGAACCACGCAACTTTGCTATTCTTTCTCATTTTCCATATTTCCCATGTAGGTTAAAAATATACATCGTATGTCATATTAATTCTTGAACCATCGAAGTTTCGTAGAAAGTCATTTTTTTTTTCATCAGGTAGTTCAAATGAAATATCATTTGGAGTTTTTTTTCCTTGTGATAGAGAGTATTATCATTTTAGTACCATGTGTTATGTTCAAAATCTCGAGTTGTATGTTGGTTGATCAACGGGTTACTACACTTCCTTGCTCTTGCTTTAGTGTTTTTTTTCCCATTATTAATAAATTTCTTAAATACAAATATTTTTGACAATTTAGAGAAAGAACAAAAAAATTGACCAATTAAATATCTACTTCACTTTACAACATGTGCGGTTTTCAAGTTAATTATGGAAAAAAAAGGTGTCAAATTTTCAAATATGGTACATACACTCTAGATGAGACATATATTCTCCTCATTTCGAGGGTAATCTTATACTTATAACATTAGTAAGTACTTATATAAATAGTTCAAAATTTAAACCAGTAACTATAAATTTGTGTTACAACACCCCGTGCAATTTTTGCACGGGTAAAAGAACTCCTCTTAGGTCATCCACATAAGACGCTGATGTCAAACGAAATTTGACATAAATACCACTCGCATGGTAACGTCAAACATATGCACGCTTACGCATGACACGCGCCTAATAATACACACTATAGTTGTGGTACTAATATAGTTTGTTGCTATATTTACAAAACCTATGCAGCAGCTATAAATAAAAATGGAATGAAATAAATACAATTTGCTTTAGTCCCTAATATAGATGGTCAACTCTTTTCATCCAAGGAATAATATACGGATGTAATAGGAAAAATAAAATAAATGATAATATTGTTCCAATATAATTCTAAAATTAAAATACCTCATAATCTAGGAAAGAAATTAAAATGAAGAATGGAAATTTTAAGGAAATCTACTAAATATGACAATTTAAAAAAAAATGGAATCTGGAAAATTTAAAACACCTTATAATCTAGGAAAGAATAAAATGGAACATGATATTAATTAATCAAATATTTGCCCGTAAGTGGTAATTTAGTGGATTAATGGCAAAAAAATACGAATCCATTAAAAATAGTGCAAATTTCCTATTTAAATAGAAAATTTCGGCAAGGATAAAAAACTAACTTATAAGACCCAAAAATAGTGCAAACTTATTGAAATGCCATACCATAACTAATTTGTGTAGACCTGTAAACGAATCACGCTAAGTACGAACTCAGGTCAACTCGCGATTGTCGTAATAAGGCTTTGGTTTGAATTTAGGGTGAATGTTGTTAAATTAAGGGTCAAATTTGATCAATGGGTCGGATACAGTTTGAGGTTAAAAATGTAAATTAAATAATACGGGTCACAAGTAAAAAAAAAAAAAAAAGGTTAATGACCAAGAAAATTGGACGATCAAATAGAATCAGATTTTGTGAGGTTTAATTTCAGCGGTCCTATTTCTTTTTATATCTTAATACGCATCCATTAGTTTGGCAATATTTGAAAGTAGCCTAATGATATAAAGTGGTTTACTATCATTTGCAATTAGAAAAATGACCCAAGAATAGAAAGGTAAATTATTCACTCAAACGACTTGAAATTGAAAGGGTAAAAAACTAAATGGGACAAAGGGAGTATCATATGTAGTACTAAAAAGTGGTATATCGCCTGATTTTCTAAAAGGCAAAAAAGTGTGAGGAGATGACTATAATTATTAGACCGATCGCACGATAGTTACATAAAAGTTATCAATAATGAAATATAAGCGCTAGAGAATTAATTTACACCGCTGAAGTACTAATATCGTATAATGTCCTACCGGTTAAGAAACAAAAATTATATCTACAAAAATACATATTCCCTCCGCCCCAGCTCAAACACCAGTGTCCAAAAAACCTCTGTGCTATGAAGGGTATACATACTAATCGGTTTATCAAAGCTCCAAAAAAATTATATAGCGAATAAAAGTGTTCGCTTAGTCGCCATGGAGTTTTTTTAGGACTTTGATTAACCGATTAATGTGTACATCCTTCTCAATATAGAATTGTATTTAAAATAGGATGTTTGAGATAGGACAGATGGAGTAATATTTATATAATACACCCAAAACAAAAATCCCGGATTTGTGAAACTAATGTTCTATTGTCTTTAAATGGTTTCCACCTTATCTCAAATAACATAAAAGGAGACATAAATGGATGAAAAAATCCGGTGTATACTTTTATTTTCCCTGCAAAGTAAATTATGATCTTCATATCTGGTTGTATTATTCAAAAGTGGGTTCATGACCTACAAACACGCTTCAGATAGATTAGGTCGAGTTAATAGGTGTTGGTTAAATTTTAAATCTTATGATGAAGTATGTTACTTCACAAGCATAAGTATAAAGATGAACAAATTATTCAATATTGAATGTAAACTTATTATTGTTGTGAATATATGATATTATTTGTTTCATTGATAACAGAGTATTTGTCGGGAAAAAAAAAACATATATCCATAATGAACATATTCACTTTATAGACTTTAGCACGAGTGTGTGAAACTACTGTTGTCTTATTCGTATAAAATTACCAAAGTCCTACCACCTACGGATTAAGTGACCTAAATTTTGAATTACTAAGAAACTTCTAAAAAACTAAGGCAATATATAGAGATACATATAAAAAAGAGTGGCAATTGAAAAAAAAAAAAAAATTAAAATAGGTCAAAGTATAAATAATGTAAGTCTAAGACAAATGAAATAGTAACGTTTGAGATTTGGTTTGAATTTAGGTTGATTTGTGTTAATTAGGGATCATTTTGATCAACAAGTCAGCTCGAATTTGAGATTACATACGTGGTTCAACACGGGTGACAAATAATAATAAAAAAACGGATCCATGACCAAAAGAAGCGGGCGAGGTCAAATATGATCAACTTTTGTGTGGTTAAGGGCTTTGGTGGATAAAAGTGACATTAATATTTTAATTTGTTGTTTTTTCAAAAAAAAATTCGAAATAAGGCTCAAAAAATAAATATTAAACAAAATGGGTTGGATTGAAAAATGTTCAATGTTATGGGGTGCACGTCACCCCATTTCAGGTCCGGGACAAAACCGCCAGTGCCCCTGGCGGTTTTAAGTGAAGAGAAATCGTCACCCTCCATGGCGGTTTCTTCACAAAAATGAGTATACAAATCGAGTGGGTAATATTTTGGCCGAGGGTGAAACCGCCATGGGGGGTGGCCGTTTCACTTAAGTGAAACCGCCACCCCCCATGGCGGTTTCACCCTCGGCCAAAATATCACCCCGATATAACGTCAATCCAAAAAAAAAAAAAAATTTGAAACCGCCATGGAGGGTAGCCGTTTCACTTAAGTGAAACCGCCACCCCCCATGGCGGTTTTACCCTAACCAAAATATCACTTACAACCTCATAGCTACTGTTCAAGACACTTAAAACCGCCAAGGGCACTGGCGGTTTTATCCCGAACTTGAAATGGGGTGACGTGCACCCAATAAGATTGAACATTTTTCAATCCAACTCATTTTGTTCAATATTTATTTTTTGAACCCTATCTCGAAAAAAATTCTGTTTTTTCTAGGAGAAGCAAAAAAATAATTTATTGGTTACTAAATCTATAACTAACAATTCCTATGGAGTAATATTCAAACATAAATAGATAATTACCTCTTTTGTGAGGTTTTTCACTGGTCAATAACGGTTCGTTTATTCAATGCGTATCGAGTTTATTTTAATGTGTCAAAAATTCAAGTTATTCAAAAATCTAACTAACACCATTGTTGTAAATTGGATGTATTAATCATCTTATACCTACAGTATTGGATATATGTACAAACATCCCTAAACTAAAACAAATTCTATAAACAAAGAGGTATAACGCCTCGTGCAAGTTTGCACGGGTCAAAGAACTAGTACAACGTATAAGCAGTGGATACTTTGAGTATGCTTAAGGCCTACATTGTTTTGCTATTTACCTATGTAAGAAAACGGTTGTCTCATTAGAGAACAATTTTCGCCATAAACAGATATACATAATACAAAGGTAATTAAGTAACAAAAATGTTCTCTTAGGTATAATGATCGTCTTATCCTATGAGAACTGCTATCTGAAAAAGTGAAAAGCAGTATTACACTATCATGTTAGCAGAACCCTTTTTTCTTTTCATATTATCTACAAGCCATGATATACGGAGTAAAAGCCATGTTAATACTAAAGCATGCAATTGAAAGGCCCACATTTAGCCTGAACTAACTCGTTTGGGTTTGCGTTTCTGCAGCCCAAAATAGAGGAGTGACGTGGCTCATATGTAAAGGGGTAAATTATCGCATGCTTCTGAAAGCACAAGGAGTATGGTGGTCGATCTCACAATAAAGGAGTAAGGACCACGCTTAAATAGATTTTAAATAATTTTAAATGTGATCTCTACTTCTCTTTCGTGAGAAGGACCACCATGTTCTTTTTGCTCCCGAGAGCATGGTATAACCATTGATGTAAAGGAAAATTGTAACCATGTCCGTAGTGAATTTTCAATTTCGAGAATATTGGTCTGCATCCAAAAAGTAGTCAAACTCATCCTAGATCCAAGTATATAATCCACTATTTTAGCCCAAAATGCCAAGGATTAGAAACTGTTCCAATTTTCGTGGAAATTTCAAAGGGTCATATTATGGTTATAAGCAACATATTAACCAGCAATGATTCTATGGTGATCGTCAGTTTTTAATAATTGGGATAAAATTTAACTATAGTTAATAATTAAATAATAATATAAAATATTATGTAATCTTTTGCTTCCTCTCTCTCCTTTCATTATGCAGCCTCTATTGGCTAGGGAGAAATATGGCTACCTCCCCGTTCATACTGTGGCTGTTTCTCCCCCCTCCCCCTCCCTTTAACACCCAAGTAACAACCCCTCCACCGGCAAACCTACACCGACCATCCCCTTCCCCCGCCCCCACGAACCCATTTTCTGCAGCTTTTGTGAATCGATAATGCTGTAGGTATGGACCATCTTAAGGAAGCTTGAAGTAATTAGAACGGTTTAATTATTAATGCTTCTGGTATACTACACTAGGTCAGCAATAAAGGGATATGAAGAACTCAAAGCTATTTGTGAGCTGCCTAGTGTTTGGCATGTAGCACCCCTGAACAGTAGTGTTTCCTTTCAGAGACAGTGAAGGTCTCATTAAAGTTCATGGCTTCACTACTTATTGAAATGTATGTATTATTGTAGAAATGTTTATTTTAATTGTGTGTATTTTCGGCTAATCAAAATTCTCTTTGGGACAGATCCTAGGAAGCCTGGGTTAGGTACTCTGGTGAGGCGGAACGGGGAGGATCGGAGGAGAGAGCAAGGGAAGGGGATGTGTGCGTTTTTTTTTTTTTTTTTCTTCCTATTTTCTGTTTAATCAAGTTTTCATTCATTAAAAAAATCAAATATTTCAGATAAAATGGATAGACAAAATAAAAGTACTTATGGAAACAAATATTTTGAATACATAAAAAAGTATTAGATTTTTTAATCTGGTGTGGTAAGGTGTATGATAAGAAATTTTTTTAACCATAGTTAAAAAACTCAAATGGCTGAAATTTATGTTATCCTAATTTAATGGTCCCGATTTAATTATTTATCCTAATTGTCAAATACTGACAACTATAATAGAATTTTTCTATTAACCAGAAACCTACGGTGGTGTATATATGTAGTTCTATGACACTAGTAACACCATGCCGAATTTGTGGTTGTGAATTTACTTTTTTTTTTTCTTTTTTTTTTTTTTTTTTGATTTTGTGTATTGTTCAGTACACTATAGAAATGCTAAGTTAGGCGAGACTCACAATGCGGAAATAAAGTGTATTGATATTATTTTTCGAAACTAGCTCATTTTGTTAAAAGTTTTTTTTGGAACAATTATTCTGAATAAAGGATCTTTATATGATGATATAGAACTTAATTCATGTCTCACATACAAAAGTTCGGATGGTACCAAGCCTATAGCCCAAAAGAAAAGGATTTCTAAAATGTACAAGAACTAGTCAAACAAAGCCAAAGCAAGAACGTTTAGTGACACTCCCACCACTACTAGTACCATGATACCAATCACCTTGCCATTTCCAAACCACGTCCTCCATTGCCGGCCTGACCTTTTCCTCCATCACCTTCATATACTCGACACCATCCCCGGCCCACCGCGAAAACTCAACGAGATTAATCTCCGGCGACACCTCGAGCACATGCACACAAATTACCATTTTGCCCCTCCTACCCACCTCTTCACCCGTCAACACAACCTTCATTAAATCCTTTTCCTTATACACCTTATAGTTCAAACCCTTAGCTAAACTTTCCACCTTACTCACAATGTTCAATTTCGAGCAATACGTAATGAACGACGTTGCAAGTTTCCTCTTTTGCTTCTCAAACAAGCCAGACAAGTCTAACCCTGAAGCCATGAATTGTATGAAATCAAAGGCATTAAGAGAAACACTTGTAGATGAACATGTCAAACCCTCTTGAAATGATTTATAGGGGTGATTGTATCCCTTTGTAAACCAAGGTGTACGCATAATTTCGGAAATTGTGATTCTTTCACTTGGTTTTGGTAACAAAATCTTATGTATCAAACCCTTAACTTCCTCTGGAAAATTTAATGGAAATTCGTACTTACCAACTCTTATTTTCCACAACATGCGCATCCTATTTTCATCCTGGAAAGGAGGGTAACCGGCTATAAGCGCGAAAAATATCACCCCACATGACCAAGTATCGGTCTTTTTCCCGTCATAATGCTCACCTCGAATTATTTCCGGAGCCATGTACGCAAATGCACCACAAGGAGTGTACAAAAGTCCATCAGAATTGCCATGATCTTCTCCCGGCAAAGTAGCTAGGCCAAAATCAGCCAACTTCACATTTTCGCCACTAGCGTCTAGTAAAATGTTCTCGAGCTTAAGATCACGGTGACATACGCCCCGGCTATGGCAAAAATCAACAGCTGTGATCAGCTGTTGAAATAACTTCCTAGCCAAGTTTTCTTCAAGGTTTCCACATTTTGAGATCTTGGTGTACAAGTCACCTCCTCCTACGTACTCCATGACTAGGTACACGTTTGTTTTAGTTGCCATGACTTCCTTAAGCTCTACAATGTTCGGATGCTTAACTAGGGGCATAACCGAGATTTCCCTCTTGACTTGCTCTGCCATCCCCTGCTTCTTCACTTGTTCCTTGTTGATTATCTTGATTGCTACAACTTCTCCCGTCACAAGGCTCTTTGATTTGTACACTTTTCCGAAATTGCCCTCACCTAGGAGCTTTCCTAGCTCATATTTCCCAAACAAAATCCTCCCTTCCATTGTCATACCGAAAGTAACCTATAGGATATAACCCTCGGTTAAACGATAACTTGGTCTAGGGAGGGTCAGATGCATGCAGTTTTAGTCATACAAAATAGTAAGACCGTTGTGTGACCCTCATTTCGATTGGGCGGAATGTTTTGTTAGATGAAAGTACAAAAATCGAAGGAATGATTATATTAGTGTAGAGAAGAAACAAAAGGGAAATCACAAATCAGGTGTCCTGAATCCTATGGGAACAGGAGCACCTTGATTTCCACAAGGGTTGTACAAGAAATTATTCTTCATGGAGAATATTTATTAAGGATGGTGTTAGTGTTACGTGACATATTGAGAATTTGTTTTCTGATTGTACTCTATCTTCTAAGGAAGATTTCAAATGTTATACGATTCATTCAATGATGTATAATATATATTGTCATTTTGCAATAATTGATGGATTTGGTATTAGGGAGGGTTTCCTACTCCCAACTCCCAAACTTGAAGTGTTGATTGAGTATAGTGTCCTTAGTTTGTAAATACGCCGTTTCAATCATTTGTGTAGAGGAGTTTATTTAATTTGTCTCTTGGAATTATATGTCTTCTTAGTGATCGTTTGGTTCATGTAGGAATTTAATTCATGTAAAAAGTTACATATCCCATGAATATAGTTCCTAGGTAGAATTCATGTGAAATAGTTTCAAGTTGCTTGGTACGTAGACATCAAGGAATTTGGATTTCCCAATGAATTACATTCCAGCTTTTTGTTTCCGTTGTACCCATCCAATTCCCTTATTTTTAATTTGTAATTACTATTACATCCCTTAATTATGAACATTTCTAATTATTTGGGGGGCAAATCTGTAATTTTTGAACAAAGTTGATGGGGGAATTTAGAATTATCGAGGGGGGAGTTGGTTAGCAAATTCCACTATTATGTGGGTATTTTATTTTCCCCCATTTTTTTAGTAATGGGCAACAAAACAACCCAAATAATATATAATTCATGGAAACTTAGAACTCCTAAGTTTTAAAAAGGCAATCAAACGACCACTTAGAGTAGAATACTCACAAAGAATGGGATATGTGGAGTATATTTTTGTATGATTGTAATATGTATGTTGGTGTCCACTACTATGTCCTCTAAGAGCTACATACATCGTGGAAGTCACTAGTACACATAAGTATGACTATGATGAAAAGGTTTGAAAATTTGTAGACTTTAAATTTCTGGACATAAAATTAAATGATTTTTATCAATGGGTTTGAATCTCACTAATTTCATGTTAAATAATCTTAATTATGTGATTTTTGTTCGTACGCATGCATGAAGTCTTATTGGCTATCCAGTGATCAATAAGTGTGGGTCGAACTAAAGGTTGCATCCTCCAACGGAGGCAAAATAATAAGGTCTTCATCAAAGAAAGACGAATTGCCCGGAATATCAGCTATTCCCACTTCAACATAATCAAATCCGTCAATAGCTGTCAAGGCGATCCGTGGCAGAATCACTCTCGCTGCCCTCGCCATATGATCTGCCACCTTGTTGTACTTCCTGTTAACAACCTCCACACTCGCATGGAGTTCCATCCCGAGCTCTCTACATTTCAAATAAAGGTTAGTCAATCTATCCATGGGGTTTTTATGATCCACAACCCCATGAACCACGAGCTCACAATCACACATAAGGGTGAAATTATTGTTATTCTGCATTTTCATCCACTGCAATCCTAGTAAGACGGCCAGACATTCTGCCAAGGTAACATCCGTCGCATACGTATGCGCAATGAGCCCTGACCTCCATTTTCCATCACAATCCAAAATACAAACAGCTAATCCAGCAGAATTTTCAGACTTGATAAACGAGGCATCAGTAAAAACCAAGGTAGTCGCCCAAGGAGGGGAGGTCAAGCTATTTTTAAGAGGGGTGAAGGGTAGTTGTTGAAAAACAACTGGGGGATGAGAGTATTTTTGAGCTAGGATTTTTGCTTGTGGTACGATCGTGGTTTCCGAAACATTTTTCAATTCAAATATCCATGTATTTCTTCTCTTCCAAAGTAGCCAGCAAGTGATAACAAAGATTTCCGGCCAACTCGCACTTGTAGCATGTTCTAGATTATGCATTAGCCAGTCACTTATATCACTTTGAAACCAAGCCGGCTCCAACTTTAAAGGCTCCCAGACTTCCTTTGCACGAGGGCAGTCCCTAAGTATATGCAGGATACTCTCAGTGATGGTCGGGCAAAAAGGACAAGAGGAAGGAATAGGAAGATTTCTGTGTGCCAAAACAGCCCTGGTGGGTAACTTGTTCCCTTTCACAAGCCACATGAAAAATTTAACTCTAGGTGGACAATTCAGATTCCAAATTCTCCCCCAAACTTTATCAAAGAAAAACTGATTTTTTGTTTTCCATAAATTTTCATAGAGAGCAGTTGAATCAAAAAACCTTCCTAAGGCTAAATTAGTACACATAAGATCAACCCCACACCTAGGGATAATTGTACCCAAAATAGCATTTACCACATCCACATCAAAAAAAGAAGCGCAATCAATGATGTTAGCATCAAGGTGAAAGTCCCTAACAGTAATATTACAAACAGAAGCCGGCAAAGGCCCAGTAAATCTACCACGTAAGGGGCCAACACCACACCAATTATCACCCCAAAAATTAATCGATTCCCCGGTTCCGATTGCCCACTCCGCACTATCTCTGAAAATATCCCATCCCTTTCCTATATTCTGCCAAATATAAGAACCTTTCTTAAAAGCTAAAGGCTCCTCACGACCTCTAATATATTTGTGATAGAAGACGTCCGAGGCTAGATTCTTTTTAGAATTCAAGGACCAGCAGAGTTTAGTCATTAAAACCGTGTTCATCAACTTAGCTGACCTAATACCCAACCCTCCCAAATGCAAAGGGGCAGTAGCTTTATCCCATGAAACAAGATGTAGCTTTCTACGATCAGGTGTAGAACCCCACAAAAAATTTGCACAAATCTGGTCGATTTGATTCAATGCCCAAACAGGAAGACTCAAAGCTTGCATATGATAAAGCGGGATGGTGGACAAGGTAGACTTGATGAGAACCACTTTCCCCGCTCTCGACAACATATCACATTTCCAAGTGCTAAGCTTATTACGGATTTTTTGGACAAGCGTCAAGATCGCGGCCTTATTAGGCCTCTTAGCCGCGAGTGGAAAGCCAAGATAAACACCAAGATCCTCACTAGCTTTCACACCTAAAGAGCCTTCAAATTTTCGTCTCACATCAGTTTGTACATTCTTTGAAAAGAAGATTTTGCTTTTACTTTTATTCATTTTTTGGCCAGAAAAATAGAAGAATTGACACAACATGCTATTCACACTTAACAAGGTGTCATCACTCGTATCACCAAACAAAAGCACATCATCCGCAAAAAATAAATGAGAAATTTTAAGGTCGCTCCCCACCAAGCTAAAGGCTCTCCAATCCCCACGATCACAAGCCTCATGAATAATTTGGGAGAACATCTCCATGCAAATAATAAAAATATAAGGTGATAAGGGATCACCCTGCCGAATGCCTCTAGTCGTCAAAAAAGTGTCAGAGGCAGAGCCATTAATAAGCACATTGTAAGAGGTAGACGTAACACAACTCATGATAAGCAAAACAGTGTCATCATCTAACCCAAACTTCCTAAGACAAAAATCAATGAAAGACCACTCTAATCTATCATAAGCTTTTTCCAAGTCAATTTTCAAAGCAAACCACCCTTTTCTTCCTTTTTTCTTTTTCATGGAATGCAAAATTTCATTAGCAATAACAAAATTATTCAAAGTGCCCCTCCCTGGCAAAAAGCTTCCTTGGTTAGGAGAAATAAAGTTTTCAAGATGTGGCCTAATACGATTAACCAAAATTTTTGACACAATTTTATAACTATTATTGCACAAACTGATTGGACGAAAATTCTTAAGCATTTCAGGATGGTCCACTTTAGGTATGAGGCTAATGATAGTCCCATTACAAGCTTTTGGAAGCTTTTTGCTAGCAAAAACATTGTTGACAAAGAGGAACAAATCACTCTTTATAGTCATACAATGTTTTTGATAGAAGAAAGCGTGAAAGCCATCAGGCCCCGGGGCCTTCCAAGGACCGAGTTGAAAAACTGCATTTTGAAGCTCATTCATAGACACAGGAAAAGAAAGTCTAAGAGACGGATTTTGAGTAACATTAGTATGCATCATAGGTGTATGAGGATCCGCTTTAAACAAATTGCTAAAGTACTCAACAGCCAACCGCTTAAGATCAGCAATATCAGAAAAAGACTCACCAACATCATTCTGAAGACGGACAATTCTATTAGTGTTTCTTTTAATAATAACCAACTTCTGAAAAAAACTCGTGTTTCTGTCCCCTCCCACCAGCCACTTCTCTTTTGATCGAAGGGCCCAAAAAAGTTCTTCTTGGATAAGCACATCAGCAAGTTCAGCATTCAAAGTTTTGTCAAGATTTAGCAAAAACAGATTAGTTTGATTGAAAATCAAAGCTTTCTGAATACCATCAAGTCTTTTAGTAATCTGTCTTTTTTTGTTTTGAAAATTCAAAGGATGATCTCTTACCCAAGGTTTGATAATATCAGTGATAGACGAGATTTTATTAAGGAGATCCGGAGACAAAGTCCCCCAGGAGTCATTAATCATGTTAGCAAAATCAGGAGAACAATACCACCAGGACTCAAGTTTGAAATTTCTCGAAATATTTACTGGGAGGGTAACCTCAGAAGAAAATAAAATTGGATTATGGTCAGAAGTCAATTTAGGGAGGTTAATGACGTGAGAATTCGGAAACAAGGTGAGCCACGCAGAGTTGGTCCAAGCCTGATCAAGTCTAACCCATATTGGTCCATCCGACCGATTATTATGCCAAGTGAAACGAGAACCATGACATCCTAAATCAATTAGCCCACACCCATCCATGGAACGCAAAAAATTATCTACTCTATACATATTCACTGGTCTACCTCCTAACTTGTCGGAAGCACAAGTAGGCTGATTAAAGTCTCCAATCGCAATCCATGGTAGCATCACAGAATCAGCAATCACACGCAAATCATTCCACAATTCTTGCCGAACTTTAAACTTCGTACTCGCATAAATACACGAAATAAAAAAGGATGTGTTTGAGTCTTTTACCTGGACAAAACCATGCACCGCATGAAGATTCTTGCTCACAGACTCAAAAGAAATCTGGCAAGACCTCCATAGGATGAGAATTCCTCCCGAGTAACCATTGGGTTCAGCATATTCATAGGCATCAAAAGGTAAGGTTTTAACAATTGCTTTCGCATTTTCCGGACTCACTCGAGCCTCAGTTATAATAAGGATTCTGGGATAATGTTTCTGAATCAGGTGGTTGACATTGGCTGCAAACCCATCCCGAGCGATACCCCTAGCATTCCAGGCGATTATCTGCATTGATACTTCCATGGGTCTCATGCTTTCCAGATTCTCCTGAACTTGCCGCGAAACTCGACCCCTGGGGCCGTTCATAAAAGGCTGAATCTTCGACCTTTGTCTTTCGATGCATATCAAGTTTGGTGGTAGCAGTGGTTCTCTTGAGTCGATTTTGGTCTCTACCCACCACCTGACGAACTTTGCTGAACCCCGTGAGCAGCTTTCGAGATCGGAAAGATCTGGCTGTAAACCCGGAATAAGTTCCACGCCTTCCTCCTTGTTTAGGTGCATTTTCAGATCTTGGTAGGCTGGACTGAGTAGCTGCGGATGGCGGATGAAGATCTTGAGATATTGTTTCGGGACAGTGTGCCATCCCTCTCCGTGCTTCACCAGAAACGAACTCCGATTGTAATCCGTCTCCATTATGATTGGAAGGGGTGGTTGTAAACACCTGATTTTTGGGATTTTTGTTCATCTCGAAGGATCTATTATAATTGATGGTGTTGTGATTGGTGGTGTTTGGGAAGGTGCTGCAAACCTGGGCTTGGGTTCGTAGAAAGTTCGATAAAAGGAGAGAGACATCGAATTTCTTGCCTCCAACGGCCAAGGTCGCTGATTCATGGTGGGAGGTTCTTGGGATTTTTTCTGGGTTTTGATCTGGTAATTTTTCAGTATCGGGGAGGTGGAGGTTGGAAGGTAGAAGGAGATTATCATTAAAGTAAAGGGCAATTTTGGTACTTTGTGTCTGGAAATCTGGTGGGGAGCTCACAAAATCCGACACGTGGCCAGATAAGGTATGAGAAGATAAGTCTTCAGTCAACTCTTCTCTTACCTTCGAATTAACAGTACTTGGTCCTTTTGACATCACGGTGGTTGTCATGGTGCTTGGACCCCCCTGAGGAGTTGAATTGCCCACACTTGTACGCCTGACTTCCTGCCAAATTGGTTGTTTTCCATCTTGCTTAGAATTATTTGCCAACTGCTCCTTTGATCTCTTGCAATTCTTTGCTTCGTGTCCTTTTAGACCACAACTTTGACACATATTTAAATCTAAATAATGAAGTTTCTGCCTCACTTTCCCCAGCCAGATGTATTCTTTCCGTCTCTTATTCACATCCAACTCCACGAGTACTCTGGTAATTCTACTAACCTGCTTATCACTATACTTGATATCAGCTCTCACAAAACGCCCAATTGCATTCCCAATTTTGGACAGAATCTCTTTGTTTTGCAGTTCTAATGGCAACTCAATTAAATCAATCCAAATTGGATATGTTGTAATCTGATCGGTGTGTATATTAAATCCAGCTTTCCACTTCCGAACAGAGACAAAAAATCTTCCAATAAACCAAGGTCCTCCCTCTTCAATTTTGCATTTATCACACAAGTTATGGCATCTCACTGAATAATACCCTTTACCAAGTCCCACAAATTTCACGCCACCTGCTGGTTTCCAAAGCGCAACAAGCTTCTCAATTAGAAACTCCCTTGAGAACGATTTCCCAACTACCTTAATAATCAAGTCATTCAACCAAGGCTTACAGAAGGCAGAGGCTTCCGTCGAGGACAACGGAATAAAGATTTCCGTTTCTGGGTTAAAGTCAGGATTAGGATCCGTAGCTGATATGTCATGGTTGGAGTGGTGTTGATTTTGGTTTTGGGTGGTTAAAGATGATTGGGTAAGGATTTGGGCGAATGTTGGTTTAGTTGTCTCATGAATATGCTGAACCCGAACTGTTCCTACAGGAGGATTCACGGCCAAATCTGGTGGTTTTGGGGAAGGGGGTGTGTTTTCCTCACTTTCTCTCAGACCCTCTCTCTCTAACATCTCTTATCTAACTACTGAAAAAAAAATTTTTCCTTCTACTGTTGATAGATATTGGAGGATGTAATAGATATTAGCTAGGTTTTCGATTTTCGTCTTTGTAACAAAAAAAAAAAAAAGAACTAAAGGTTGCATCTATCTCGGGTTGATTCAAGGACAGTGCATTTCATGTTTTCATATATAATAGCTTGAGAAAGGTTAACACATTGTACTAGTTCAATAATACGAGTAATTGTGAGCTTACCGGTCTAAGAGAAAGTATATCAAAGATTCAATCATAAGAAAGTACATAAGTAGTGGTTTGACATGAAGGAAGTATCAGGGCGTACATATTTGTAGTTTCTGCTGACAATCTGACATGTATTATGAAGAGATTGTGTGCCGTAATAATCGCTTCATTTACCATCATGGAGAAGAACGAAAATTACGCTACTTTAAATCGAAACGATTGTTTAGAATTTGAACGCAAAATTAAATTACACTATATCCGGGGAATAAGATTGGCAAAGAGGTCTTCAAAATGACAAAATGCTACTCCCCATGTATATAAACTAGTTTAGCCAAACAAATGGAACAAAAAGGGAAGAAGAAAAAAAAAAACATAAAAACAGAAATTGCTGGCTGTGGGGTTCGAACCCACGCGCACTTATGTGCAGAAGATCTTAAGTCTTCCCCCTTAACCACTCGGGCAAACCAGCTGCGTTGAGATAACTGATCAAGTTATATTATATAAACAGTAATGCGATTTATCTGGCGTAAGACACACACTAACAGGACTGACTGACTGACACTAAACATAAGACTATGTTTATCAATGCCATGAAAGTTATGGCATAGATTAGTCCAAAGGACTCTCACGTGGGAAAGGCAACAAAAAGAATAGAAAAATTGGCTTGGGCATCAACCTGGGGCATTTGATGCACCAAATGTGTGCCAACGCCACATGTCATGCAGCCATTGGTTTGATCTTTAACAAATTATTCAAATGTTTTCTGACAAGAATATTTAGTATTCTACAAATCAGAAAATTTCAAAAATTACTTCATTGATTATATTTTTTCATACTCTACAAAATAAAACTACATTTCATATATTTTGGACAAATAAATATAAATGTAAATTAGGAGAAAGATTGAGGCAAGATGGGGCATCAATAAAGCTAAAAACTAATGTTTGGGGGCATGAAGATGATTTGAAGAATAAACTAATTTTTTAATGTAAATATTTTGGGCAAGTTATGGCATTGATAAACATAGTCTAAGCCCACGACGGAAGAGGAAAGTCGACATAATAATACTGATTATTTGTAATTTAGATACATTTCCGGGCACCTTGCGGCTTGCACTCTTGCAGCATTTGTTAGAGTTCGAGAACTAGTTGATCTAGTATTATCATTGGCATGATTCTCGAAAATGTAAAACAACCAGAAAGCACACGACTAGGGGTGCAACTATACCTAGTCGGTCTATCGAGACCTTGGTCCTAGAGTTAAACTTGTTTGTCAAAGCTATCCTAGAGCTCCAACCAACATCAAGCTCAAGTTGAGATTGACTGATCGATCTCAAACAATCGGAAAGTTAATCATATTGTCAAATATAACTAATTGGCGTTTTACTACTAAAATTAAACATGGCTTAATTAGTATCAACAACGAGCCTACTATCAACACTGTTGATCTCACCGTATAACTTTGCACAAAAGTAGTAGAAATTGATAGATTTTACCCATCTCTATCTCCGTCTTAATAAGATCAATGACAGGCCATCGACAGAAAAACTCATGACAAAGAATACCAAAAAAAAAAAAAAAAAAAAAAAGGATCGGTTTCTTAAGTGAGGCAGAATCTTCAACATGACTTATCAACCACAAGCGTTATTTAGGTTAAGCGATGTGCAGGGACTGCCCATCTACGCCTATTTTGATGAGACTGAAGTTTCTGTTCCTCCAAGAAGGGGATATATAGACAGCAATTTAACCTCAAATTAAAATTGCCTGCGTCACGAAACAAAATAAAAATAATATACCTGCAATACTTGTAGTTTAAGCTGTCCCATACTCTTCTCAGTAATTAACTCCAACAAAGCTGATTTGACTATTAAATTTACTCGGTAATTTACCGAAAACACAGAAATGTGTAGAGATAGCGTCAAGTGTACTGTGAGAAACATAATGTGCTTACACTATATTCCCATTACGATCAGAAGGGATAAAAGCCAAGGATCTTGTGGTAGCTCACTTGGTTGAGCTACCACTCCCTAAACATGAAGGTTGGGGTTTCGATTCTTATCAACCCCAACTTGTAAAGTTGGGGGGTTTGTTTGTGATGTGGGCCCTCTTGTAGGGTCCCCCTGCCGAGTTCATGCATGCCTGGTTTCCAGCTGTTCAGCTGGGGTCTTCTTGTGAGCTACATCCCCTAAATAACCCCCTAACTCCACAGGGATTGAGCCCTCCGGGACCAGTAAATTACCGAATCAAAAAAAGAAAAAAGAAAAAAAAAGGGATAAAAGCCTCCACTTTGGCCATACAAAGACCCGGAAGACCTCCACGCACACCCAGCAATTGAACTATATGAATTCAGATGGCGGTTCCAGCTAATTACATGATAAACCAAATGACCAGCATCTAGAACTTTTGCAAGTTTGTAACATTTACAAGATCCTTGTTAACTTGTTATGTAAGTAATTGGACACGAGTTCGTGTCTTAAAAGTTAAAATAGAGATCAACCATGAGGATATATCGGCGTATGCTCAAGAACACTGTTTGCCTGATTCCACGTTACCGGTATCAAGAGGTAGGATAACCAAGTCAATTCTAATTACTACATCCTCACAATCTGAGTCTCCAACCAGAACTTTATGCCTCGGTATCTTTTCCCTACCACTCGGGGACAGAGCTCTCTACAAATTTCGACCAGTATCTATTATGCAGCTAAATTTACCTCTGAAGATAAAGATTATTGGCCTACAATCTTACACAACTCGAATCCGAAGAAAACCCTAACAAGTGCAAACCTGATCACCAAAACAAAAGGGAAAAAAAAAGGTACAGGGTGGGGGACGGGGGATGAGCATACTCAGAGATGAACACATCAATCAAATAGTAGTCAACTAAGTCCAGCTCAAAAATCGAAAGTATACCCTATGATCTGATTACCTCTATATGTAAACCTAGATACTGATACCTATTAATAACTCCCACTGATCTCACGACATATTACAACCTTGCAAACTATATGAAATTCAAGTACAGAGTCTTCAAGTACACACAACTTCCCAAGTTGGATATTGGACCACACAAGCAAATAACGAAAGAACAATAACGTGCTACTTGTCGAGCTCCGCAAAACATTATTATAAGCTTCTTATTTACCATAGATGACGTTGAAAACAATAGCTAAAGTGAAGTTTTTAGCTGCCAAGTATTGTCGTAAAATATGTAGTCGCATATCAGAGATAATATGTTCGAGAATGTTTTGTGGTGCTCGACAAACATAGTAGAGTTCCTCATAACAATGAATGGTACACTTTTAGTTAGTACTCCGTATCATCTAAGAACATGTAACATACTCCTATCATATTATGGATGTCTAATAATTGGTCCCTTGACGTATCCGGAAAGCCGTTTCTTCGTAAAAGTATCCTTGTACCTCCGACATGTCCCATACATACAAACACCCCACCAGGCCACCATCTCTCCTCAAAACTTGGATATCCTGAATAATTAATTAGGACAAGATAACTACAGATGACTAAAGTAATTAGTAAGGTAGGTAATACTAGGCTACTAGCTATGTGCCTGCTTGTAAAGTATACCCTTTGTACTTTGTAGATTACTTTATACTATATACGTTTGTTTAATACGGAGTACTAAAACTATGCGCCTTCCGGGCGTTATTCAGCTGATTGCTTGAAACTTGACACTAGTACAGTGACAACAAATTATAACATGAGAATTGCGACTCTGCGAGAGGTAAATGGGTATCATGAACCGGAAAAAAATACAGTTGTTCCTACATAGACAAGTAAATATAACATGTACGAAAATACAATAACCAGCTAATCACATATACCATATGAGTATTGATTAAGCTTGAGATCGAGTACGCTTAATTATGGAAATTAGCAGAATGTAACATGAGCAAATCCCTTACCAGTCATAAAGGAAGATTACAACTAGCCCATATGAAAAAGAACAAGGGGCTGCTTAGGACGAAGACCAAGTCTGAAGTAGATGAGTTTTTTTTTGCCTATACTATGAGGCCCCAAGCCATACATTCTCTGTGTTGTCATATGCGTACTTCCGATCAGGATTAATATATGAGTCCAGCAGGATCTGAAGTACCACCAAAAAAAATCAGAAGAAAATGACATATACAAGCCAAGAGCGTTTACATTTCCTAAACTTCTTCGAAAGATTATTATTACTGTATGAGCTTCTTAATTATAATTCTTTCTGAAATCTTGTAACTTCCCAAACTTATCTACCTGACTTCTGTACCTATGAAAGCTTCATATATACACTTCCCTTCTGAATTGAACTTCCCTGCACTTTCTATAGAATTAGTGCATTGTCAAAAGATTAAATGAGTAGTAAATATAGTACGGCTTTACAGAAATTAAGGATTCTTCTAGTTAATTAGATCTCTTGCATATATGCCTGGATTAGTAATCTAGACTTTTCTAGCTAAAACTTGGAGAAAATACCAACACGTTCAGCCAATATCCAATACCCGATCGACACTTTAATTAGTCCTTGTCAATCAGTTTCCCCACAAGAACATGAACAAAATTGTCACTTCAATTGATAGAAGTAAGCAATGCACAAACAACCAACAATTGAAGGTGAAACTTTACGGTACAATTAGCCACAAAAGCTTCTTCAACCCAATCTTAAATCCCTAAGACTCTAAATCAATCACTGGTCTAATCAACATTGGCTATTCAACTATGAAATCTAGACTTTTACAAGACATATTATCTCGTCCTTACGGCCCCCTCTTGCCTCCCTACTTTTCTCCCTTGAATTTGGAGTCCCTGCTACACCCTTCACTATCCTAACAATGACTAAGACCGATAACGAATAGTTATTGAACTTTATTTAGGATTGCTGGGAGACAGGGAGCCCTAGCTAGGGATGATTATATTAGATGCCTCATCTTATCAACATGACGACCCTCAAGGACACATGAAAATGCTGACGATGATATGGTTGCACTCATATGTCACGTACACAACACTCAAGCTGAAATTCATGCATGTCTAAGACCTCATAAAAGATAGACGTAGCAAGAATCTATATGATCAGAAAGAAACATGAGTAAAGGAAAGAGATAAAGCTTACTCATTCAAATCTCTACATGTATGGATTTCCGCAGTCTGCTTGATCGATCAGCACAATTCCAAACATGCAAGAAGTCAGAATTATGAAAGGAATGGTACGTACCCTTCCTTGCTCCAAATTGTATCGTCATATACCAATTTCCAATTTGCTCCCACTCGTTCATCCACCTAGGGATCGAAGATTGTGGCTTTTCTGAGAAACCATGATCTCTTGAACCAAGTTAGATCAATGCCACAAAATTACAATTCAAAGAGTGACACATCACCCCTGTATGAAGCAGTCACATTCATATACAGAAACATCATATGGTGTCAATCTGATGAAATAAACCAACAATAATATATAATCCCACATCTATTGATCAAACAGTAACATATATAATATATTCAGCAAAGTCGCAGTGATATTTTGCGTGTTCAAACATCATAGCTAGATGTTCATTAGTTCATGCCAGCAACCCCGTTCGGAAAACTACAAAACTATTAACATACAACAGTCTCAACATACAAAACTATTCCCTACATATAGCAAATTAAATGTGAAAATGAAGAAAGGCTTCGGATGGAAATAATGTCGAGTCTCATTGACAGAGGGAACACATAAGGACAGCCTAGTTAGTATCATGCAAACATTATTGAAAGTACTCCAAAAATACAACAAAAGGCATTAACCGAATTAGGTAACCATGTGAAAAACAATAACAATATTTCTGCCCTCCGGAAATATTGCATGACACCGACTTCTTCAAGCCAGAAACAAAAGGCTAGCTAATGTTTCTGGTTCCTCCAGAATTATCTTTTCTAATATATCTATGGAAGTCTAAACTATTCTAGAGTTTGTCGCCCTCTACTACAGCCTATTGATTGTTTACCATGTACAGTATATATGTTACTAACTCAGAAGACTAAGTCTCGGATTTCTTAAAGGCTGACCAGATTCATGATATCAATCAGGAACTCGTTAGAATACATATCCCCTGGAAAGTTTAGTGAAGATGATGATGTTGGTTGTTTATTTTAGTTCTGCTCTTGGGAGTTTTTTTTTTTTTTTCCTTACTCTCATTGTTAACACCTTCTAGGGGGGACCTTGAAAGCATCTTAAGATTAGGGTGCGAGCGTATGTATGGCGTCACTTATATTCATAACTTGTACCGTTCATAACAAAAGATGAATTATCGAGAGGTTGAATTGGGGCGCCATATTGTAGCTTAACCGATCTCCAAATCGAAATTTCTAAACTATTAATTAGCTTGATTGTTAAAACCTTGCAAACGTAACTTCAAACAACTGAAGAATATAACTGAGGACCTTGTTAAATAATTACATTTTGTGTAAATGACACATTTGCTTGTATTTTCCGTGGTTATAAGGAGGAATGCAGAAGTGCAAAAACTGACGCAAGCCAATGCTAGAATAGAGGGAATGGATTTGAGGACATTTGAATATTGGATGATTGCTTAACATAAAACTCAACCTACCCTCATTGATCGGCTTGATAAATGATAATCACAACTGACTATTGACCAATTACAAATTACAGACGGCTAGGACTCTCGAGTGGGTCATATATACATCATACCAAATGAGGATCACAAAATCAAAGAAAGACCTGAGATTGCATACCTGATAGAATGGTGCACATCAAATGGGCCATGAAAGCAACATTTGTCTACAAAGATTAACACCAGTCAAACTCATCTAAAACCAGCACACGCAATAAAACAACACCAATCAAAGTTACAAGCAAGAAATATTTCAAACAAAGCTTATCACCACAGATAAAGATTGCAAGCGTTTATACATTAATTCACACAAGATTAAACAAGGGCTGTTGTTAATTCTCCAAGGATGACAGGAAAAAAAAATGACGACACCGTACCATAGAGCTGATTCATACATTGTAAAATGTCACCCTCCAATATGATCTTACATAAAACTGAAGTTCATTATAAAACTGCACATGGAAAAAATGTCACATCTGCGAGAAGATAAAGTTAGGGAGCAATGAAAAGGAACATGTCACAAATTAGTTTAAGCAAATAATTAAAGGTTAGCTATCAGGTTCGACATCCTCCAAACATAACTCCATCGTCAAAGAACATCCAATCAAACATTGCCACAAACTCCTTCCTTGAAAAAGACGGCATCACGAGCTCAAAGCTTCTCGAAGAATCAGCATCAATTACAACTCAAAAAAGTCAAGATATTGTCTAAACAATGCGGCTAATACACCTCAAAAAATCATTAATTATTGATCATCATATAAGAGATTATCAAAATAGTTGAAATCAATCACCGCCTCATCTCACAACAATCAAAACCCAATACATAATTCATTATTCAATAAACATACATATACATATACAACATTTCATCATCAAAGCAACTCGAAAATCGACAATAGACACATGCCCATGATCCCAAAACCCGAAACAATCATCCTTTTACAGGAATTCATCATCAAACTAACTGGAAATCAACAATGGAATTAAGCAGCACATACCCATGATCCAAAACTCGAACAATATCCACGCACTATCGGCCAAACATCAATTAACAAAACAACAACCTACATTTCAACTTCTCAACATAAACCCTTGGTGAAAAACAGCATACAAAACCATAGATTAAGGTCAAATTAAGATTATTATGAAATGAGGGGGACCAGTAATTAAGCAAAAGCTATATGCTCTAAATCGCATCACATAAAATTAAAAAATGACAAATCACAAGAAGTTCACATAAAAACCAAACAAATTAAAAAAAGTTGGAAGGGTTTTTTTTTTTTTGGCTTTGGTTATAGAAACCAAGCTAAGCTAGTAAGCAAGCTACAGTGATAGATATGAAGCTGATTAGCATGGTCCTGTTATTAACAAATTTTATCCGTTAAATCCGCTCTCCTCAAAAGTCCCACATTCCATTAATTTTACTTATAATATAGACTTTATATACAGTACAAAGTACTCATATTAGTACTATTTTATCAAGAGATTAACAAAAACAACATAATACTCACATTAGGCATGGATTAACAGTGAAAAGAAACATTAGATTAAATAAAAAAAAAAAAAAAACCAACGACTAACAAAGATGATAAACTTACCGGATAACATAAACATAACCATTGCGGTTGGTTATTCATGGGTTTCTTCCCATTCCCATGGATGCGAATGGGAAGAAACCCATGAAGCGAATGAGAGAAAACCCATGTCATATTTCTCATCTGCATGCGCATTCTCCCATTCGCATAGGTGGTGATGGTGATGGGGTTGTTGAGTTCGAGAAGGCGAAGCTGACAGTAAGAGCAGTGAGCACAGAAAAGGAATGATATGTTTTTTTTTTTTTTTTCATCTTCTTCATTACAATCTCCATAAGAACAATAGCATTTCTGCCTTTCTGTGCTCACTCTCTTCTGTCAATTTCTCTCACAACACTCCCTCCACAAAACCCATCACCACCACCATATCAATTTCAAGATGCAACAACAACAACAAAAAAAAAAACCATAAAAATTTGGAGATTAAAGTATATATAAAAAGCTTACCAAATTGGGAAAAGCAAAACAAGAATGAAATCATAAAATCATGAAGAAGAAGAAGAAAAAATTATACAAAGAAAGTGCAAAAATAGGTTTTTCAGATCTGCACAACCTGTACTTTGTGACAGTTTGTATTTTTTCCCATTCTAAGAAAAAAAAAATTTAGGGTTTTTGTACCCTTTTACTAAAAAGAATCTAAAAGACTGACTAAATATAAACTCATGCAGAATAATAATCAAACAACAAAACCCAGTGATGGAACAGTACTGCTTATCATATCGAAGGAAAAAAAAAAAGGTGAAAGTTGAGGAATTTTGTGGGTTTTTTTTTTTTTTTTTTTTTTTTTGGGTTTTGAGCAAAATTAAATGATGAACTTTTACTCATTTGTATTATTTAGGAGAGGAGGAGGAGGGGAGAGAGAAAGGGGGAGAGGAAATGGTTGGTATTGGTGTGGAAAGAAGGGAGAGTGGTGAGTGTGTGTGGGGGGTCTAATATTTATCATCTCTTTGTCATTCATTCATTTGTTTGTTGTGCTTTTTCTCTTGACCGACGCTTCCACGCACGTTTGTTCCCCTTTCGTTCGTTCATCCCCTCTTTTCATTTCCTTCTCCCCACCGTCGGATCTATAATTACCGTTGCGTTAATTGTAAATGTCAGTTAGCTTAATGGGCAATCTAATATATATATATATATATATATATATATATATAAACTAATAATTAAGAAATGCACAAAAAAAATCTAATATTTACAAAACTCTTACGTTATAAAGTTATCAACATGAAACAAAATATAAACTATTATAATTTGGTCTACGTATATCAGAATATTACGATACCTGCATCATTAAGTTTGTTTCGAAATGTACTTCAATATAAGATTCATTGTCATATACTTTTGAAAAAAGTATGAAAAAAGATATGTAGACAAGTTTAAGACTTTGGTGAAAATGCTTTAAAAAATAATAAAAAAATTATTATTTAAAGATAAAGTAATAATCGGTACAATGATATACTCCATAAGTGATTTGGTGAGAGTTGGACACATTTTTAACAAATCATAATTTATTTATTTTGAGATTAAATATTTAATAAAACAAGAGTACGAAAAAAGTATCTTGTGCAGCGCACAGGCTTTCCATCTAGTATAGATATGTATGTTAAAGTTTAATTTGTATCGTATTCATTTTTGCGAATTCTCGATATATTTGCACCAATAGCGGCTTTACATTATTCTAAACCAAACAATGACAGTTTTAGTCTTGCATATATTGAGTACTCCGTATAATATTTTTTGTGAATAGCTATTTGTCGCCCACCCTATTACTATTATCGCCCGACATTTTCCAGAAATACCCCTACTCATTTTAATTCCTCGAACTCCTTACGTGACATTCTTTATCCAACGCTACCAAGCTGCGCTATATTGCTGCAATCCTACGATTCCTACCTCCATATTCCTGCACAAATTCTCCGGCGCGGCATTTTCACTATGACTCCAGGTCATCATCAATATTGACCACCCATTGTAGCAAAGTTATGAACTTATGGGTCCTATCATCCGCTAATTTCCTTCTTTTGCTTTCTTCTTTCAAGTTTCAGTGAATCATTCACAAAAAATTGTTAACTGAAATAATAGAGCTTCAATGGCCCAATGATCTTAGGTTGGAAACTTGGAATTGATGATAATCAGCAATATATATAATGTTGACAAACAAGATTCATGTTAGGATTTGAAAGATACATCCATACTGTCCGCCAACCCAAAGCTTAGCTTGTTGATCAATAGCCGATGCCGAAAACAGCTGCTAGAAGCCCGTAACAAGTGGAAATGTAGAGCATATTATACAAAGATTGTAATTGTGGATAGAGGGTAAAATTGGAAAGAGAATGAAAAAAATTGGGCGACAGTAGTAAACTACGGGCGACGAATAACACCTCTCTATTTTTTTCCAGAAAAACTCAGTATAACATTCTTATATAGAGGGGATTGACTAGGTGATGTCAAACTTAGATAAGAAGGGATTTAGAATTTTTAACACATGATATGATATTGTCGATAAATAAAATATGATATTATATTATCCCGTTAAGATGAGCTGAACTTTATATGCACAATTTGTTTTTCTCTCCAAATGAATTCTATTTTAGATATTGTTCTTGAATCCAATTTGTTTTAAGATCTCTTTTTATAATTTATCCACGAGTTGTTCTTCTACGTATCTTTTATGCAATAAGTAAGGCGGAGAATGTAACAATGTTAGTTCATTTATTGTATTTTTTGTTTTTTTTCAATGTGAACCTCGATTTTTGAAATTTCCTGAATAATCTTAAATCATCGAGTATCAGTTTAGGCAAGTTTTTAGTTAGCTAGAAGATGGATGATATGGTCACTCTCCTTGGAAGAGTGACAAGGAACACTCAAGCTAGAATGCCTAAAAAAAAAAAATGTGTTTAAAGGCATTGTCTTCTCACTTAAGGTGCTTGTACTGAGTTAAGTTGAGTTAAGCTAAATTAATCTAAACTACAATATTATAAAAAAAAAATTCAAAACTTTGAACTAATCTGATTTAAATCGATCAAAAATGAATAAGTTGACTTCGCTTGAATGGATCATGATATTTAATATCTACTACTACAAGATTACCAAAATGACCATATTATTTGTTAACACGAAGGAATCATTCAAATCAATACAAGTGGGGGAAATAACCCTAATTAATAAATTAAGTAGGCCGATAAAGAGAAGAGCACAACAAATGAATGCAGATGCAACGACAATTGAATGAAACATATGATATCACATTAAATAAATGAATTGAAAAGGAAGACTAATCTACGAAAAATGCTTCCTATGTCGGTCATCAGTCTAGTTGATCATAACTGCCCCAACATTGAGGACATACACTAGATATGAACATTTTGTTTGACCACCCACCTTATTCAACTAACAAACTTTGCAAGTTAGATTAATTATTGTACAGTAATGAAAATGTGAAATATAATCACCAATAGGTCAAAATTTGATCCTCAGTGTATGTAGACCAGCGAAAAAGTAGCTTGGGAACTACTACCACTTTGTACACACTTAAGAAATCCTAATATGTTACACACAAATAATGTACAAAAGTTTCATTCCAAACATCACCACCTAAATAATTCACAAAAGAAAAGAAAATGTTATTATACCCCACATAACGTTAATATACACAAGAAAGCAAGAGATCGATATGCTTAAGGTATTAGGAAATGAGTAGTCCTGTAAGGTTGATTAGGTGACACTGAGACTAGTAATGTAGAGGTTCGAAATCTCATTTCCACAAATATTAACATACTAAAATCACAAGATTTAGATTCTATATAACTCAACATGTCGTGACCTGATCCAAAACCGACCGGATCCAAAACCGACCGGAGACCCGGGTTGTCATACATCATGCCATACATCTGACGGTCTGACCTAATCAAATAAAGGAGGGACAAAAGAAGAAGAGGAGTGGTTTAGTTGTGGACGTCTCCAGTGTGGGTAGTGTCCAGTCCACTAACAAAAATTGATGTAGTACATACCGTTTAAATTGACTGATGATAAGATACAGCGTGGCATTTCGATGACTTGACCTGGAATTATTGGTTCACTGCCACTCACTCACTCAGGTCAGGTGTAGCAATTTAGATTGTTGCACATTTTGATATGACCTTTATGTTAAAGGACACTTGCCTTTTCCGTATTAAATTCATTTTTTGACTCCACCCCCATTATTATCACTTTTCATCAGTTTATCAGTTATCACTTGTTGGAGGTCCATAAAGTTTCAAGGAGATTGAAGAGTACATGATTTTGTTATGGAAAATGTCTACTTCTTCCACCGTACTAAATTCTTGTCATTTGATTTGAAATTCGATCGTCCAAATACGTATACTCGTTTGTAAATTTAAGCATCGATTTCGGAATGAATCAAACTGAATTAGACGATCAAAATCTTACATTTAAGCAGTAAGCCAAAGGGTGAAGGGGGAGTTTACATACAACTCAGGCTTGCATTTGTTGTCTTGCTGGAATTATTGAATAATAGCTAAAAAGTGTAAAAGATCTATTTAAGTGTGGTCCCTACCTACTTCTCTAATGTGAGAATAGTCACTATGATCCTTGTGCTTCCAAGAGCATCGTATACTTTGCGGCATTCGAGTGTTTGATTGTCTAATCTATAAGAGATACCTTCTAACTTTTAAAAAAACACAGAAATTTGCTTAATTAGCTCGACTCCTATATATAGATACGTAAGTTCTCATAGGAAGTTGACTTGATAAAAATTTTGAGGGGGTTACTTTCACACCATGCTAGGATTCAACTTAAAGGAGGTAAACACATAGACATAAAAATTAGGGGTTATTTACCAAAACAACCATATTCTAAAACTAATTACCAAATTGACTATTTTCTCTATAACAATTTTCTTTTTATGTTTCACTTTTTTTATTAATAAAAGAAACACACAAAAAAAAAATAGAAATTCAAGCATATTTATTTCTCTAATTAATTACTCTATTTTTTTTTTTAAGAAAAACCCATTGACCTTTATAAAAAAAATTAAATAGAAATTTAACACAAACCCAATCCCCCTCAGTCATGGTGGGTATGTGGGTGATGTGCGTCGTGCTAATAGGATTTTGCTTTGGTTGTTCGGCTGGGTGAGTAGCCGTGTGGGAGCAGAGGAGGGGAGGAGAGGAGAGAGTGAGAGAAACTATGGTTTTATAATTAATTATCTATTATTTTTATTTTTTTAGTGTTAATGGGGTTTTCTTAATAAAATAAAAACTTGAGTGATTAATTAGAGAAATAAAAATGTTTCAATTTATATTTTATTAATAAAAAGAAAATGGAACACAAAAAGAAAATTAGAGAGCAAATAGTCATTTTGGTAATTAGTTTATATATATGATCGTTTTGGTAAATAGTTTTATCAAAATAGCCGTTTTGGTAAATAACCTTAAAAATTAGTACATATTTTATCCTGCAATGCAGTCTACTAACTCCACTTAAATTTAAGGCAAACGAGTCTTTCATTTAATCTAAAAGTAGACCCCAACATGACACCTCAAAACTGCAACAAGAAAGAGAAAAATCTCTTAGATTCGGAGGGAGTATTCCGCAATTCAATCCAACTACTTGTTCATATCCGACTTCGATTTAGTATATAGCAAAAAAAATTAGGACATGAGAATCTGACTTGTGAGGTCAACCTACAAGTTGTATCTTTTTCTTTTGAGGTTAAGTTGTTGATGTGTTATTAGAAAATATACGGAGTATGTAGTAGTTATTCCAAAGAGTTTCTTTTTTGTTTTTATTCTTCTCTTTTCTCTCAAGTGGCTGAATACATTGGTGTTACTTTTACTGTTTTACATCTTCTCTTTGAAGCATCAGTCAAGCACTACCGCACTAGTGTCGTGATGGGAGACATATTCCAAGACTCTTCCTTCAACTTGCATTTTTATTTTCATTTAATAACTTTTAAAGTTTTAAACCCCTTTTACCAACATATTTTTTTGCATTTGTTTAACTTTTCCTATTTTGGTAAGAGTGAGGATATCCCCCCCAACCCCCCCCCCCTGTCACAGTTTAACGCCGCAGCTTCACTAGTACTAGTACCAGTGTACCACTTATACTGCCATTTTGCCACCCACTGGTCCACGCCCACAATCTCTGTATAATGCTCATTTCAACCTAATAAAAGCATACTTCTTCAATACTCTTACATTTTCGACTTTGGTTTAAATATATAAGACAAATTCTAGTGAAATGTAAAAAATAAAAAGAGACGAATGAAGTTTGGTCTATTCTAATTTGAAAACTATGGACATTTTATTTGATGATTTGAACTACTCATATAATAAGTCAAACAAAACAATACAACAAGTTTATTGAATTTTATTTGGTTTTAACTTTTCCTTCTTTCTAGAAAGCTAGATGACTTTCTTTTATATTCTTAACGCTTGGTTTAAATGTGTAAGAAAAGTTCAAATCAAGTGTTAAAAATTCGAGAGAATAAACATAATAGTATGTAAGTAATTGCAATTGCTCAATTGTAATATGGTGGTAACCAGAACTATATCACCAATACATAAACCTCCCCCCCCCCCCAATGTTCAGCAAACAAAAGAGATACAAGTCATACAACGTTAACAAATGAAATAACAACACGAATGTACAACATCTTTTCAAATGTTATATATATACCCTTTCTATTCCATTGGATTGATAGCTTTTAATTTGAATGTCCGATAGAGAATCAAAGCAATTGTCAACTATTCACAGCAAATTAAAAGACGGAGTATATATTCCAATATAATCTATGTAAAATTCTAAACCACCCATCCATCATTGTAAATGGAATATTAATGTGCCCATATTGGAAAGAAGAAAAATACATTAGAAAATTTTGGTATCTAAAAAAAAAAAAAAAAAAAAGTCCACTAACATTGGTGGTGTAGTGCAGCTCCCGCACAACGCACCTCGTTGCTTCCCATTGGCAAACCCCACGGTCCTTGGAGTTTTTTGTCAAGGAATATCTATGGATTCCATCTTATTGTGGACCGACTATTTTCATCAACTTGTTTCTAATTTAAGATTTATTCATTGTGTCCTCGATCGTGGGTGGCGTCTCTACTTGCTCTAGTAACATGCCAAACTCATCTTTGTATAATTGTATCGTTGCGATTTTGTAGTGCTTATTAGTCCTAGACAGTAACCATAGTTTCTTATCGTTGCGATTTCATAGTGGTTAGTCCTAGACGGTAATCAGATTTCCTTATTGTCGCGCTTTGATAATTATCAGTTCTAGACGGTAGCCATAGTTTCTTATTGTCGTCGTGATTTTATAGCGGTCTGTCCTATATGATAGTAATTGGTAGAGTAAAAATGTTAAGAGTACATTCGATCCATCGGCTTTTGCCTTTGAGGGGTAACAAATAGCTTACTTCCGGAGGTAAGAACAAATTCCCAATTTTCAACATTTAACCAACCAAATAATAGGAAACCGTTCATAGCATTTAACTTCTAACGTACAATAAAATGACCATCCATTTCTGAAGTGTTTAATGTAAAGACAAATTCGGACACAACCTTTGCTTTCTTAGTAGCACAAAGGGTCGTTTATGCACTTGACTGAGGTATTACATAACAGAGTTTTGGAGTACTTGGGATTTTGGGAAGAGAGGCTAGTGTAAATCTTCGAAGCCAATTTTGGGAATATTGACCACTCAATCAGACGGAGAAGCGTATTCTTTGGTCGGAATATGGAGTCGACAATCGTGTGTTTAACTCCAATTTGTTTAGGTGATGTTTTCTTTGAAGGAATTATTAAAATCTCAGACAGATCTCGGTTTTGACTAGGCATGAGACGTACAATCCCAAAATCAACACTAAAAAATGAAACAAAAAAATTCAATTGAGCTCACTCCAGCGACTCACTGAACAAAAGCCCCAAGGAAATGCATCTGTGCTTGCAAGTAGAGGTGTAAACGAACCGATCTTGCTAGCCAAGTTCTCAGTTTCAGCTCGGTCAAAGCTGGGCTCGTGCTCAGATTGACCGAGCCCAAGGCAAGCTTGGATGGAAACGAGTCGAGCCTGAGCACCATTTTTATTTTAAGTAACCCAGAAATATATTTCAGGAATAAATGATTATAGTTTCATAGTAAGTATGATTATGAAATATGAATATTAACCTATGCAAGAGTAGCGACTAATATTGAAATTGTTCATTATGTTCAAATTCCTCAAATCCCATTTAGCAAATAAGTGTTCACATTGCATTCTTGCTGCTCAAATGATATGAAAACAAAAGAAAAAACGAGCATTATTCCAAGCCCGAGCTTGGTTTTGGCGATGCCGAGCCCAAGCTCGGAAATGACAATACCGAACCGAGCCCAAACACCCCAACTTGCAAGTTTCACAACGCAGACTCAAAAGTTGTCGATAAAAAATATGGGGAAAGAAGCAAAGCATCACCTCCCAAATGTATTTCAATTCGAGTACTTTCTCAAAGACTAGATTACGCGACAATGAAATCAGCAGACTGAGAGTAGAATCCTAAAGATGGATTATGAATAGAATGTAATAAAACACCAGAGAGCTCTGAATCTACATCTATCTACGGGATACGTCCTAAACAAAAGCTAGCCCCCATGTCCACTACCTCTGCCCCCAGCAACAAAAAAGAGAAAACAACTCTACATAATAATCCTAGAGGGTACGAAACAACTGTATTAACAGTAATTTACCAACTAGTGGCCACCATTTTCCCTACCCGAAACAATAGATAGGCAGCACACAACCCAGTGGCCACCTATTGACAGGTTCACTGAGAGGCGACTGCATCAAAAGACAAGGGAACCGAGAAAGCTAACAGTTTTGCTGGCAATTAAGTTCAAGCTGAGTGAATATCTTCAAGCTTTACCACTCCGCTTTCTCTTCTTCGAACTCTTTTGAGACTTGGCTGCACTCTGAGATTTTCCCTTCGGCTTTTCAGGTGTACTCTCTGGTTCAAGTGATTCATCTTCAGTCTCCTCATCCAATGAGGATGTCCCAGCTTTACCTTTGCCACTAGCTCTCACATTGGATTTACCAGCACTCTTAGTTGACTTACCTTTAGACTTTGCGCCACCTTTAGAAGTGTCTTGCTTCGACTTGGTGCTGCCTTTAGGTGTGTCCCCATCATCGTCTTTGGATTTTCTCGAGGACTTCAGTGCATCATCAGAGTTCTTAACTCCAGATTTTGAAGCTTTGGATTTCCCACTCTTGTCCAAGTCGGATTTAACACCTTTCTTTGATGCATCCTCCTTGGTTTTGCCAGCTGTTTTGCTGTCACCCTTCCGATTAGGCGCAGACTTAGGTGTACCTTTTACTTTGCTGGATGAAGCTCCAGACCTGGAAAATAAACATCAGCATATTTGGGCATTTCTTAGTCATATTTTTAATGAACACAATATGATAAGCAAAGGCACCAAACAAACTTACGTCTTTGATGAGCTCAAAGTCTTCCCTCGCTTAGTCCCTAGGTCCCCAGTTGTCTTGGCTTTCTTTCCTTTTGGCCTATAAACAAAGAAGCATTCAATACAAGCAAAAACGGACCTAGGAGTACTGATATATATTTAGTGGTAGAGGAGCAACTTTATAACCAAGCAAAAACGGACCTAGGAGTACCAAAAACTATTACAGAAAGGGAGGGCTGAGGGGAACAAAAGTGCAATATTGAAATGCCCGATTACAAACTGGAAAATCGCTACATACATTTCATCAGCAGAACCATCAGAGCTCCCATCATCACTTTCTTGTCCCTAGAACCAACAACCCCACCAGTCAATATACTAAATTGCACTAAGGAGAAAAAAAGGAAGCACAACAAAGAAAAAGCTTCTGAAACATACCTCAATCAAATTCCATTTCTCTTTCTTGAAATTCAATACCTCGACATCACCATCATCATAATCAACCTACAAGATTAACAAGCAAGGTACTCAGGATATGACACATAGAGAGCTATCGAGCCGAGAGGGAGCAAAAGAGTTCCACAAACCTTATGCACCCTTCCAGAGGGATCATAACTTTCTACGCGGCCTTTATAAAATCTGCAAAACCCCATGAAATAGGGCCATGAATAACCTGTACTTAATAATACCAATCTATAAATTACATACGTGTAAAGCACGTCCAACAGACAGTGGCACTAATAGTGACAGGGTCGACTATAAACTTGTGCCAAACCAAACTCACAATTAAGCGATTAAGCCTTACAAACAGCTGTAGAGTAATTACCAGTTCTAAAAAATTGAGTAAGGTAGCGTTTGGAAACATGAATTTGGAAATTTATAATCATTTCAAATCCATCATTTGAGAATGTAGAATTCAAATATAAATTCAATGTTTGGGGAGGGTGGGATTTCAAAATGACACCTCTTGAGGTGTCATTTGTTTTTGGCCTAATTGGATTTGATACAAATTCCAAAGGATTTGACAAAAATCCAAATTCTCAAATTCTTGAGTTCCCAGATATGTGATTTGTGTCAAATTTGGATTTGAGAATCAAATCCTTGTTCCTAAACACTCTCTAAGATATTTCACGTATCTACACGAGATCTAACAATGAAACACAGACTGCTACCCTCAAATAAGAAGAATTTTCTTTTGATAAGTGATTACATAGCGGGTATCATTCAAAAATAGGTAGAATGAGGAAAATGCGGAGAGCCCAATTAATAGAGAAAAAATGCAACATTATTAGCCGAAAAGAAATACCAGAAAAATAAGTGTCGACTTATGTAACCAATATATATAATCTTGAAAATGAATGTCATCCAGTGAAAAGCACTACATTATCCACAAAAATAAGAACAATTCACGACTTACTTCTTGTCATCTGGCCACCAAACTTCAACCCTTTTACCAACTAATTCTTTACCATAAACTTTGGTTTGGGGTGCCTAAAAATCAAGGAAAAAAATGTTATATGTATTTTCAAGACTAAAAGATAAAATTAAGCATAACCTGATCATGCATCATGATTCAAGACCAAACAGTTCCTCCCTCCGAAACCAGAGATATTAGCATAAACATACATCAATGTACAACAATAAAGGTATTGTAATGCATCTAAAAGCGCATATCTATCATCACTTCCTAAAAATATTGCTTGAGAAATAAGCAATCATGCATCCGCTTCACAATTTCAGATGATCAAAAAGTTTAGAGTAGACAAAATTATGCTACAGACAGAGGATTCAAGCTAGAAATCCAATCTCATATTATAAGCAGTGCTATTGTAAAAGAACACCACACGCCTCTACATATTTGTGTCAGTTCATCACCAACCAACACTAACAGCAAGACTACAGGAAAGGAGTTAGTCATCGTGATCATTGCATTGATTACCCAACCATGTACATACTCTAAGCGAGATGAACCGAAATGGTTGGGGAAGTTACAGCGGAGCACTGAAACATACAAAAACCTGGCTTTCAGCATTAAACAAAAGAGCCATCCAATGAGCTCGAAATCATCAAGGCAAAAAACCACTAGACCAAATTAATGTACTAGGAGACCAACTGACATTAGTATCTTGCGTATACAAGCAGGCACTAGAACCCTTCTAATTAATAATGGCTCGCATGGATAGCATCCAGTAAGTATAACTCCTAGCAAAAAGGGAAAGAGCAGTTGTACAATTGAAATACTAGAGAGCATTTCACTAATAAGCGAATCATTCGTGCCTTAAAGTGAACCCAGCCACATTCTACTCATGGTACACGGGTGTCAGAAATGAAAAATACTATACAGCTTTCCAAGTTAAATTATCAGTGAAAAATATCACTCAGAAAAGTTGAACATTCAAACAAAACCTAAGACCCCTCTATCCTACACTCAGTCCAGATAAAGACAGTTGCAGCAGGTACTGGTCGAGTAGGCCATCAACCAACTCACAGAGGATAAGAAACAAAGCAGGCACTGGACAGAATAAGAACAGAGCACACAGAAGTCTCTACACGTAAACAGTTCATAAATCTCACAGCTCTATTTTCAACCCAACTCAACACAAATATAAGATTTTATTACATCCACAGCAGTACACCATCTTCTGAAAAATTGAATGCAAAAGAAGAGCAGAAACCTCAACACCAAAATATTCACATCACTACCAAAAACAAAATCTGCAATGCCCAATAAACAATTCTGCTAATGCAAACAAGATAATACTGAAGTGCACCACATGAAACTTCATTTTATATAGAGGTATAGAGTTCTTTGTAGAAATTTGAATAGATAATGTGTATCAAAGATAGATCAAACATACTCATAACTCAAGCAGAGACAGAAATCAAGATTTCCTACAGTAAGAGTCAAAAAAATCTACAGCACTGCCAAGTAGTAGTGCCGACTGATACCGACACAATAAAGAGTCAAGACTGTGTTTGTGACTTTACACTAACCTTAACCACAGAATATAACTGCATTTTATAGCAAAAAATGGTTGTCAAAGATCAGAAAATAACATACTTTTCCTTCGCCTGATCGCTTCCTCTTAGAACTTGACCTCAGAGCTTCCTCTCCTTCCGCTTTTGGAGTGGACTTGGATGAAGTAACAGCCTTCTGACATAATCACAAAATAGGTTTTGAGGTACAGAGAACAAGAAATAATTACAAATAAAAGACAACATCATAACAACAGGCAGATCACAGAATGAATGAATAGTGAAGGATCGAGAAAGTACTTTTTTGTCATCCTTCGCTGCAGTTTTAGTATGCCCCTTAGCTGGAGTTGCTTTCGCCTGCCCTTTCTTTTTCTTATTAGAACGCTGACTACCCCCAACTTCAGCCTTCTGCGCTAACTCCTTAGTTGAAGTACTATCTAACTCATTCACGTCATCATCTTCCTTCTTTGTATCATCAGCAGAATCGGGTACACTCTCTTCACGTTCAGATGCAGAAGATGTCGTTTTGCGGGCATGCTCATTCAATGTGCTTTCAGAACCAGCAGCTCCCTCAGAATCCTGCTTGGTATCAGATTCCTTCCTCGAATCAACATCACTAGCTGAATCATCTTCCTCGACTGGATGCTCTTTTTCAAGGCTTTCAATCGGATTGGGTGAAGAAGCACCAACACGTTCATTGTCAGATGTTTTTGGCGAGGGGACTGGAACCTCAGATGATTTCTTATTATTGGCTGCCTCAACAGTATCCCCAACAGGATCCTCACTCTGTGAATCATCAACATTCTTGGCATCATCATCTTGATGGTCAGGTGCATTGACGGTATCCACTTTTCTATTAGACACAAGGGGTTCAACAGGTTCTGAGGAGCTCTTTGTAGAATTTGGTTTTCTCCCTTTTCGCCTATTTGTTTTTTCTGGCTTAGACTTGGGCTTTGGTGGTTCTTCATCAGCTTCACTGTCAGCAATGGTCTTGCTTGTCTCTGCTTTTTCATCCTCAGTATCATGATCTGCCTCCTTGGGTTTATCATTGGCTGCAGTAGTCTCTTCATTAATCTTATTCAGGCTACCATTACTCGTAAAATTCTTAGGGGACCCAACAGTGCTTGGACCAGCTTCTTCAGAAGGAGGTGCATCTTCCAGCGTCTCCATTGCTACCTGAAAATCATGAACAGCTGCCTCTAAATATGGCCAAAATTCTCGCAAAAATAAAACATGACAAGCAAATTGTAAACTTACCTCGACCGCCTTCTCTGGAGGAGCATTAACCAAATCATTTCCATCAGCCTGATTGAGGACAGAAGATTTGTACGAAGTCACGAATAAAGAATGTCAACATCCGGGCTACAAAAGTTCATAGCTTCATACCAGAAATTCAAGCAACGACACAACATACAATGGCACCAGTAACAGATTCACCATTAAACAACTATCAAGAATCTCATTGACGAAATGCATCCTAGAAGAGAAAGAAGAATATCACATACAATGTGAATCCGGAGCACATGTATGCAACACCGAAAATCCTATGAACTGAACAGCTACGAGTAAAAGTTTGTTCTGACGAATCTCATGCAATGCACTCTCAAACATGAGTATATAGATGAGTGTATAGTTTACACTCATTTCTAAAGAGCATCAGTACATATAACTATATAAGACTACTCCTCCACAACCCACCTTCACGCACAAAAGGACTAAAGAACAGCAGAGATGTATCAGATCCACAGAAGATAGCTAGCTTACACTTAACAATGACAAAAAAAATTACCAACTGTCTCAGAAAAAAGAAAAAAGAATTACCAAATGTTCCATAATTTACATTTACCATATAAGTAAGAACACCCCTATAGACATCGACTACCATCGGAAAAGAGATTATCATAACATATGTCAGCCTAGTGTTCCCTATTTCCATTTAGTAACAAGCAGGAGGCATTACCAAATATCAGTTTTCCGCGAAAATGTAAATGGCTTATATTAAATGGAACTTCCAGAAATATACTCCGTAATAATTAATTAATAGGAAACACCCCCTCCAACGACGAGGTTTACTACATAACCAGGTCTAACCTTGATTTGAAAGGAACTACAAGGAAGAATAAATAGACAACATAGACGAAACAACAACTACTCTGTGCACCTAGACCTAGACCTAGACCAAGATCTCTTCAAATGATTCTTTCATTAACTGACACCCTCTCTACTACAGAGGGTAACGAAATGAATCTTTTGGAGGAATACCCCAATTGATCTCAGCATTTAATGCTAATACATCTGAACTCAAAGCCATATGTCAAATAGTATGTGACCTATTGAACATTAAGAGCATATGGACGTAACCATCTTCATAAAACAGAAAAAACTTGGCACCTAAGGCGGGTGAACTAGCGTCTCATATAACAATCAAGAAGGATCAAGTACCGAATTACTGTTTGCAGCATCACCAACAGTGGGCTCAATGGTTTCATCTCCAGCTAGGATAGTATCTGTCACAGCCCTGCTATAATCTTGTAAAGAGGCACCACTAGACCTTATAGTTGGTAACAGATAGGGTTTAAGCTTGCTTGCACATTTGACCATCACTTTCTCCCCAAGCTCAAAAGCACTAGGATAGGCTTCCTGAATAGGAAAAAGAAAAAGAAAAATGAATAATAAAATAACCAATTATCATACAGGCCAGGACGGGAGGAACTCATAGCATGGCAAGCAAACTAATCGATTTACAAGATAACTGACCTTATTCTCCTTTTTAAGGGCATTTAAAATAGAGGAAAGGAGATCTACAGATATGTCCTCACTTTCTTCTACGACTAGGATCATAATTGTTTCCATAGAAGACAACACACCATCATTGTGATCATTCCTGAGACGAAAAAGATTATCGCTGTCAGAATAACCTTCATACGATTGCAGACATGATTGCCAGCAAACCTTTTCTTAAAAATGCCGAGCATATTCAAACTCCTGTAAGATGTATCCTTAAAGATATCTGAATACCATGACATAGTCTAACACTATAACCTTCTATCAGCCAAAACATGAAAACCAGATAAACCAAAATACAAGGTACACAAAACCTCCAGATATGCAAGTCCAAAACATATAGCTAGTATAGATTAGATTACATTCCACATTCATAACAATTGGAGCTCAACAAGCTGTGATAAGCAAGACATGTAATACAATAACAAAATTCATATAGAGCACACAATAGGGAATAGATATAGCCAAAAATATGCTATGCATCTGAAGGAAATTATTGGTACATTGCGGATCCAAGACACCACAGGCCTGAGGTGTACCATAACATAGTGGAAAACTATTGAAGCAAATGACAAAAACAAATACTACCAACAACAGAAGGAAAAAGAATAACTGTATAAAAGGGGGTGAGGGAGAAAACCCCTATTTATGGCAGAAGACGTGTTTTACAACCATCAGGATTAAGACCAACTTTTGAGAAACAAAAATATCTGATGGAGCAGAATTCATGACAACACACAAGCAAAGAAATGGGGTATGAAGTAGCTCCATAGAACCCAAAAAGGATACAAGGAAATTACAAACGCAGATAATCACATAAACTAAAAAAACAATACGCAGAGATGACCAGGACCGCAAGTGTTTGAATGGTCATATCAGTTAAAGAAAAAGACAGCATCAGCTAAAAACGTGGTTTACCTGACGGTTCTAAAGAAGTGTCTGAACATTTCAACAATCAGATTATCACACTCAAGATCAAGCATCACGACACAGGACCTGACTTTTGCCACTGTCTCAAGAATAGAGGTCCTCCTAATGTATGACAGACTTTTTATATCATCCAGCTTCTCAAAAGTCGATACAATCAATTGGAACACCTCCTGTACACAATATATCAGCATATGAATCCAATTCATTGCTTGAAGTGTAAGGCATAGGAAAATGAGCTCAATGGGTGAAAAGAGAGCTAAGTTAAAAATGTACTAAAACCTTCATAGGGTCATCTGCATAAGGAGCATCAGGGGCTGTGATCCTTGTTATCTCACTGATACATGAAGCAACAGCAACTTTGACGTCATCATCAGAATGTCTCAGAAGCTCCTCAGCAATCAATGCCTTTGTTGCCGGAGCAAGTGCTTCCTTCATTGAATCTGATGGTGACTGTTCTACTCCACCAAGCAAATTCTCCACTTGCTACAAGAAAAAGAGGGGAACAATTAAACCAACACAAATCATTGGAAATCTGTCTCAACAGAAAAAGTGTATAACTGTTGGGTACATGAGACAAGTTCAGTTCAAATGTAAATGAAAACATTCCAGCTTTAGTACATCATAACCACCTATAAACAACCAGGAGGAAGGAACAGAGCCCTAGCCATTTTGCCAAACATCAAACACAGAACTGCAAGAAACATCAATGACAAGTACAATCCAACGGTAAAGACACAGCTACCAAGTTCAAACTAATCGCCCAATAGATTATAATACTAGCTCCAATACGCCAAATCAAGGATACTCTAACCTGCAAATCGAATTTCATCCACCAGCATCCACAACTCAATTGTGACCAGCCTCAATGGCTATACTACTTTGCACTTTGACTCATCAAAAGCCGGAAAGAACTAACCTTTACCACTTTTAGTCAAGCCAAATCAACCCACGACGCACTACCTCAAACCGAATAACACACTAATCAAGTCCATGTTTACAATAAAAAAAAGCCGCCATCTTTCCTTACTCAAACCATAACAAAAACCCGAATCACCGAGTAATGTCATTCCACACACATTTCCTTCTTATTAATAATAATTCCCTACTAAAAAAAAAGAGCAGATACAAATAATAAATGCGGAATCGAACGGGGCGGGCGAATGGTGTTTAGATACGCACATAATTAAAGCACGTAAACAATCAAACAAAATCAGTAAAATTCGAAGTACCCAATTACCATCATCATTAAAACACTCGAATAAATCATCAAAGAATCAAACTTTACGAGGAAACTATATACAAAATTTAAAAAGGTCAGTAAATAAGCGCATGCAACACCCAAAATAAAATCAAAAGATTGAAAATTTACCCACACCAATCAAATCATATCAAAACCCTAGATTCCTTTTAACCCAAAATCAGCAGTAAAAAAAATAATTAATTACCGTAAGAGAAGCGAGTAACTCGGAGGCTGAAGGAGGAGGAGGAGAGAGAAGCTCATTCCCAAGGTCCAATAACTGTTTCTCCAAATCTTTCTCCGAAATCTCCATTGCTCCGAAATAAAATAAAATAAACCTAACTTGAATAAACAAAAGCTTCTTCGGGAATTCTCAACAGATCTCTCAATTTCCCGCCTTCTTCTTCACTAACATCGAAACCCTAGAAGAAAAAAATCCCCAAAACACGAAAAAACAATTATTAGCGACGAAAACACACACAAAGATCGAAACTTTATGGTAAAAGTAGCCAGAAACGCGAAAGAGCGGGAGAAATCGATGTTCAATTTTGGGGGAAAAATGGAGGAGAGAGAAAAACTAGGGTTTTTAATTTTTGAAAAGTAGAGAGAGAAAATGGGGGAAGCACAGACACACCTGTTGCTGCTGCTACTACTACTGCGCTTTGCGGAGGTGTGGCCTTGTGGGGTGAAATTTACGCTTCTTTTTATTTTGAGGATTTTTTTTATTAAATTAAGAGAAGAGTGAATGAGAAGGAGAGTTGGAATAAATAAAGTGGTGGGGGTAGGGGGGGGGGAGGAGGAGTGGGTTTATATAGAGTTGGAAGGTGAATTTTAGTTGAGGACAATTTTTGGAGTCCGCTTTTGGTTTTTTGGCCTTTGGGCTGCCTGACTCAACTTGTACTCTTGAGCGTTGGTTAAAAATGTGTGTGTGTGTGATTATTTTTGGATATCTTATTGAATTTTTTATTTGATTTGATTTTGATCTTGGGTAATTTGTTATTGTTGTTATCATATGAGATTTTAACTTGGAATGGTGGTGTTGTTTTTGTTGAATTTTATTGTCATATTAGGTTTTGCAGTTTGAAGTGATGACTGGTGAGTGATCTAATTGGGTAGATCTAGAGTGTGATGTATTGTCGTTTAAATAACTGTGCGGGAATGCGCGCCATGGAAATGTGTGTGTGTTTTTTTAACTGTGTGTGTTTTTTCTGGATATCTTTTTGAATTTTGATTTAATTTCATTTTGACCTAAGGTTAATTCGGCATTGCTTATCGAATGAGATTGACTTGAATTGGTGTTGTTGTCTTTAGTAGAACTTGTTACTATCCTGAGTTTTGAATTGTTGTGGTTGAGATTTTTTGAGTTTGAAGTGATGGGTGATAGTCAGATAGGGTGTAATTTGTTGTCGTATGAATTAATTTTGGTTGGGTCGGTTTTCTAAGTATATACTCGTATATGGCAATTTCTGTCGTTGTTGTATACTATGAGTCAATGTTCTTAAGTAATTGAGTTTCTTTTGTCCTTGTTGAACGTAGGTTCATGAAATATATGACTTGTTAAATTAAGATTGCATGTAACCTAAATGTTTGACGCGTGATTTATAATTTGTTCTTGTATTTCAAATTATTATTTATTTTTATGTTGAACAACATGTTGAAGATTTTTTTTTTTTTTGAAGGGAAGTGTATGTCAAAGATGTTCTTATACCTTATTTGAATTTGAATTTTGATCAACTACTTAGTTATGTCGTGAGTCAAAATGTCAAATGTATGGATGTTGTTACCATTAAAAATAAAATAAATAAATAAACTAAATTCAATGTCAGAAGAATCATAAACAAACTTAAAGACGGTTCTTTTGTAGATTCTTACGTAATCTCACACATGTCCATAAGAGAATAAAAAGTTGAGACCTTGACATATTACTTGAAAATTTGTATCTAAAAAAAGGGTTTTAAAAAGATTCCGTCTTAATTTTTACCGCCAAACAAACAAGAAACGCCAAGTTCAAGTAGATAAATTGTTTTTCATCAACATACTAATGTTGCTTGTATGATGTGTGTAAGGTTTTTGAAAATAGTTTAAACACCATACTTGTTTCATGTATATGATTATTTACACGCAAAATTTTGAGTAATATGATCACACAACATGTTGATAAAAATTGAGTAATATTATCGAACAACACATCTATGTGAAATTTGAATATTTTGATTTGTGTTACCTTGTCACACTTTTTAAGTTCACCCTAAGACCCTATTTGACTTAACTTAAAAAAAAAAGTGAATTTAAATGAGCCACATTCAAATCAATTGATTAGAAATATCTAAAGTAACAATTAATTAATTTAGTCATTTTCTTGTTATTAATTTGTCTAAATTCATTTAGTTTTATACAAATTCATACCATACCATATCATATCATATTGGATTCATTAAATTGGATTTGGTTAGATGCATTCTGATTATATTAGGTCATAAATTTGCAATCACATTAATCATACCAGATTTTTTTTAGCAAAATGCTAAATGACTTTGAAGTCATGGTGCTTAATGTAACAAAGACATTCACGCCTCCACATAATCTCAAATTGCACACTCTATATGAATATGCAATATACGGTAAAATCAATGTGCATGAAGATTGTGTCAGGTTCAAATGTTTATTTGCATGCATCACTATCTGCTCCTATGTATATACGCATGTATGTATAAGATAAAACGAATATTTGGTATTGGATAAGAGTTGTGACATTTTTTTTATTTCGTAATATCCATCTCTCCCCTCATTCGAGCCTCTGGCATCTCCCATCTCCCTTTAGGCCACTTACAAGTTTCAGTTACCTCCCCTTCCCCGTGTTGGCTCACCATCTTTACCAGCTGCCAACATGCTGCCCTATAGTCGACGAACTTGAGCCACCCATCCACGAACACCCCACTTGATCTTCTTCATCGCTCACATTTTCATTTCTATCACGTATGTTGCGTCGGATGACCCTAAGGCGAAATGTTTTTGTTCATTTGAATAATGGCACTCTGAAAACTTTTTCAGAATCTACGATTATCGGTTATGTTTTTTTTTTTTCAAAACTTACACCAATGTGTTTGTCGGCCCCATTTTCAACATGAGAGGGGTGGTGCTAATAAAGACAGCGCTAGTCAACTGCGACAGCGGTGAGGCGACATTGATGTGTATTTATAGCGAGATTATTATTATTAATGATTAAATGTCTCATATTGTGAGATCCTCTCATCGATAGAACATTTTTCAATAATGGAACTAGTCGTTTTATGACTATTATTCAAGAATCACGATTGGACCACGATTGCAACCGCTCTAATATGTATGTTACGATTCCTATCTACTCACCTTAGGCACCTTACAAATTGTTTTTTTTTTACCACACTAACGACAACCTCTTTTCACCTTGTTGTGCCTTCAAACAATATTTTTACTGTTCTCTTCCACGGTAAATAAAATTAATACTGAAATAATTCAACCCTTTCTCTCTCTCTCATGCCTGATCACTTTGGGCTAGAACAAGGAAAGCACAGCTCTCAAGTCTCAGCTCCCGTGTTCTTTAATTTCTAGGGTTTCATCTTCACCCTTACGCCTCCCGCAATCCCAATTCAATCAATTTTCCGGCAATTTTTCCACCCGCATCTTTCACCGCCTTCGCCATCGCCGCCCAGCTTAATTTTCCGGTAAATTTCAACTTTCATTTATTTACCCTCTCAATGTATTTCCCCCTTTTCGCCCCTATTTCTTATGAATTTAATTTACTAAATGCAATTTTGTCTGCAATTGATTCAATTTTACTGTAATTAATCTTGTGTTACCTACTGCATAGTTTAACCTCACGTCGATTCTTCTCAATTTGGTTCAATTTCTGATATTTTTGTTTTTTTGGGCATTTTTTGATTTTCTGGTTATGTTATATATGTGCAATGTTATGTTATAAGTAGTTCTATTGAATTGTCGTAACAATGATTAGTTATATCGTGTTTTCGTCGATGATTCATAAACTCATTGAGGGTAGGGATTTGGTAATTTGTGGTAATGGTTGATAGTCGCCGGGAGGGGAGGGGAGGGGAGGGGAGGGGGGTAGGGTTAAAGATTCGTAATTTCCGCCGTAGGTATTCTTACTTGTTAGTGTGGTTATGCTGGAGATTGCTGGGAGTAGAAACTTAAACTTCATGTTAACATTTAGGAGGGCCTCAAAAGCGTTTCATGCGGTTATGTGGACTTTGCTTATCTAAAACCGTGAACAGTATGTCAAGAATGCTAAATTGAGGACGCCATGAAATTAGTTCGATTGGATGCTTAGGAAGTCTCTGAAGTTAGTCTCTATTCGATATCGTTGTGAGGCTAAGAAAGCTATTTAAGCTCTAAATCATCGTGAGTTATTCCATGATTTTCATCTATAAAAAGAAGGAACGTTAAGTGTTGGTGATAATGTAACAATTGACTCAAACTATACAACAACCTCACGAAGCGAAATTTGAACTCTTGGTGGCTTGGTGCTTTGAAGGCTTGAAGCAATATCATAAAAAGGGCAGCCCGTTGCACATTGGCGTCCCCGCTAAGCGAGGGTCCGGGGAAAGGTCCCACCACAAGGGTGTAATGAGGGCAAGCCTTCCCTTGAAGCAATATCATATGGAGTAGAAAATATGATGATGATTTCATATTAAGTACATCACCAAGCTATAGTGATTTTCCTTGATTCGCTGCAATTGTGGTGATTTTTGTGAATGTTGTGACCCAATAGCTACCCAAATGGGAGAATTTAACAACATACTTGAAGTTTATGAGTCCTTTGCTTTCTGGGATAGTGGGATTTATTAGATGTTGTGATGATTTTCTTTTGGCTAGAGGAGGTAAAGCTGATTTTTTACTCTCAGTTTGTTGTGTGGTTCTTAACTAAATCTTTAGTGGCAGAGTTGTGTTAAGATCGGTAATTGCTTTTAGCTTATATTTGGGATATGGGGATTCGAACCTTGATGTATAGTTTATGAATGAGGTTACATTGATGTCCGTGGACTTCCGTTACTTCATTAGTTGATAGCAGACAAAGAAAACATAGTACATAATAGAGTCTGAGTAATGCAAGGATTTTTGTCGGGTGATAGATTTGGGGGGGGGGGGGTTCATTTCCAATGGAGCCAAAGACTAATTATTCTTTGGTTTTTGGGATATATTGGAATAAAGCAAAATGGCTCATAAAACTGTCTGTGCTTCTTATTTTGTGAAGTAGCAGTCAGTCGGTGTGATTCTCGAAGCAATTTTAATTTTGGGTCATCCGTGCGCAGCCTCTCTATGTTTCAATAGGGGTAAGACTTGCTTGCATCCGACCCCCCCTTACCTTGCCTTATGGCGGGAGCCTTTAAGGCACTGCGGTAAAGATGTTGTTGTTGATATATTTGGGGGGTGGGGGGGATAGTATGAATCTGTTCTGATGCAGTTAACCTTTTGTAGCTTTATATGCAAGAGCTATCTTTCAAGTTCTGCTCAACTCCTTAAAAGAATGCTGTCATGCTATTTAAGTTGATAAATGACATTTGTTTTCCACTTATCCAAGGCTGTGATGGACTCTTGATAATAGATAAGTTTGAACTAAAAAGCTGTGCTAGAGGTAGAATGTTTTATTTTGCAGCTTCTTGCCATTGTAAAATGTGAAAAATAAGAGATTTGTGGATATGTTGCTTTTAAAGTATAAGCAATGCAATGCTGAACTCAACAGTGAACAGCCTAGGTCAGATATGTGCCTTGATATGTCAATTCTTCCTTTTTGTTTTGGAATTAGTTAATAAAATTAGCGAGACACATTCTTGTGTGAGGCCAAAAGTTACCTTTGGCATCTTCAAAGTCACTCTTACAACTCTAGAATAGAAATATTAGTACGTTCAGAGTCTTGTTAGACTCTCTAAAGCTCACTGTCATAACTTTTGAATTTTCTGAGACAATGAGCGTCTCTGGTGAAGGCTAGCCATTTGCACTTCTCTGAATCCTCTGTTTAGTATAGATGTTATAGTTTGAGGGTGTTAGGATCTGGAAAGCCACACATTTTATATCAAGTGATTTTTTCCTCTCTTTCCCCAGGACTGAATGGGAAGCAAAGGTCGAATTCCTCCTCATCATATGAGGCATCAACTTCCTGGTCCTGGTGTGATGCACCCAGAGCCATTTGGAGCTGGAGTACGGCCCCCACCTGGTAGATTTCCTCCTGTTGACATGTTGCCTCCACCTGATGTTATGGAACAGAAGCTTGCTTCTCAGCACATGGAAATGGAGAGGCTGGCAACAGAGAATCAAAGACTTGCTGCCACCCATGGGGCATTGAGACAACAGCTTGCTGCTGCACAGCAGGAGCTGCAGATGTTGGAATCTCAAATTCAAGTTGGCAAGTCTGAGAGAGAGCAACAAATGCGGGGGCTTATGGACAGAACCTCTAAGATGGAAGTAGACTTGCAGTCAGCAGACTGTCTTAAAGTGGATTTCCAGAAGGCGAAGGCTGAGGCCCAAAGTCTCATTGAAGTGAGGCAAGAACTCATTTCCAAAGTGCAACAAACTACGAATGAGCTTCAAAGGGCCCGTGTCGATGTACAACAGTTACCTTTGCTTTTGTCTGAGCTTGATCACCTCAGACAAGAGTTTCATCAGTGCAGGTAGCAGTCTTGTCAACATTTAGCTTCTTTATCGAGTTATATTTTGTACATGTGTAATTGTTTATATTTGAAAATCTGGTGGCTGAAGGATTGTTGTTTCATGAAGTTGGTAAAACGCTTCTCTTCCATTTAAATATATTAGAATGAGATCAAATTACTCGCAGGGCCACATATGACCGTGAAAGGAAAGTTTACCTTGACCATTTGGAATCACTTCAAGTTATGGATAAGGAGTATCGGAGCATGGCTGATGAGGTGACCAGACTTCGTGGCCAATTAAGCAGTACTGCAAATATTGATAAAAGACCTGGTGGGTTAATTTCTGTTTAATGATTTTCTTTTCTACTTTTATTATTTGGTTCTATGTAGGATTTATGTAAGGTAACATATTCCTACTCCTCTCTTTTACAGCCTATGGTGGTGGAACTGGTTATGGGAAGGCTGATCCTTCTGCTCAGAATGCTTCAGCGCCAAGTACGTACGAAGATGGTTATGGAACGGTACAGGTATGAGTTTTGACATATGACTATGACACAACACATGCAGAATCTTTTGATGACTAATAGTTGTAATTTTTGGTGTTTCGGTTTGCATGAAATTGGTGTATACCAACCTGAGAGATACCTTTTAGTCCTGATTGTAGTTAATTTACTTTCTTTATTCACTCAAACTTTTAAATTTCTAGTGATGCACTTTTTTTTGGAACTGTTTGTTGGCACCTTGGTAATACCTTTGGCGGAGAAACTATTATAGCCTCATAGGATTGGTGTGGAACCAAATTTCAGTGAGCTTTTTTTTACGATAATGGTAGTGATCGGTGGGCTGACATCAAAAGTTGTGATGATGATGGCATTTCTTTTGAGGAAGGTGACTACTTCTGGGTAATGATGTCCTTTTTCGCTGGATGAGTTGAGGGTGTTGTGTTTTGGTGAAGAACAATCAGAAGTGAATTTTATGTTCTGGAAACCCCTACAATAAGACTGCAAGAATCAGAGGATGTTTGAGGAAGATTTTGAGACGCCTGTCGAGAGTACAATTGTTGAAGTTATGAAAAGGGTGGGGAATGTTACTCATACTACTGTTCCTTCCCAAGCAAATGCTACCAGTGACTACTGAGCTTGCTTAGAGAAAGGGGAGTTTTTGAACACCTTGTGTTGTTGTTCAGCCCTTTGGAACCATTTCTTCTGGTAATAAGAAGAAAATGACCGAGAAGCAAATCCCAAGATAAAGCTAAAGCTGGTTGATCCATCAGGAAAGAATTAAGGGTTGTTGTAGCCTTATAGGAAAAAGAACTGGAATTGCAAATTAGAGAATCTCAAATAGGTCAATCACATGTTGAAAGAAAAGTTCTTAATAAAGTTTCTTTTAATTAGGTTATGATGTGTTAGTTATCTTTCCTTTCCTCTTTTATGTTTTGAGGATTTCCTGTACTCCTTTTGAACTTCCTCTCCTCTCTCTTAACAATATCTTTTTTTCCCCTCTCTTTTTACAACATCTATGTCTAATCTCTCTCTCAATAATAGTTATTTTTCTTTTTTAAGAACGAAGAAAAGCCTTGTAGACTATTGTTAATTTGCCTTTCTGCAGTGTCTCAAGACTCTCAACTATTCTGGTGATATGGCTTCATATATAGATATACAATTAGGGGTTAATAGATGGATTGTGCAATCAGCCGTCAATTCATTTTCTTGTACTTGAAATGATTTGAGAAGTTGTTGCAACCCTTGTGAACCTTTTGATGCTAACTGGCTTACAAGCAAGTTGGTACTGAGTTTCTCTTGTTTGGCTTAGTGTATGTTGTAATTTATCAGAGTGCAAATATCTCACTTACTGATCACACTTTACATTTATGTTTTGAATCAGACTCTACTGAAGCCTCTATCTTTTGTACCTTAATCACCTATTTTAATGAGCCTCTGTATTTCGTCTTTCAATATCTGGTTCTATTCCTAGCATTTACCTGTAACTAATGATAGTGCCTTGTGTCGTATTGTAGCAGAACGATCTCATTACAAATAACCAAAAGTAATGTGTTTTTTTTTTTTTGTGTTATAAAAATTCTCTTCTTCAACCTATGTTTTCTGCTGTTTTGCACAATTTATGTGGAAGGCATGGGAGTCTTTTTTTCTTTCTTATTTTTAGATATGGTACAATCTAGTGTTTTTGCTTGTGAAAGTGACTGCAATGCATCGCAAGTCTTGAGCTAGTTAGGGCTTCTGAGGGTAGCAAAGTCACACTGAATATTGATGATTTTGTCGGTCCTCGTTAGTTTTGTACACATCTTTGTATTTGCTATGACCTAGATTAGAGTTCAGCTGACTGTACTTCTTTATTTGAACTACCAATTGTCTTTTCTTATGATGAAACATGGTGTATTACTGTTCTTCACTCTTCAGTGTTAAGCTTCCCCATTCGTGAACTAATTGTAGAGGCTCTTATCTCTTGCTTTTGGTTACAGGGACATGCCCCATTTCCAGGTAGCAGTGCTGCTGCCTCTGTACCTGCTGCTGCAGGTGCCGGTGTGCTGACCAGCAGTGGTGCCACTCCTACTTATGCTGCAGCTCAACCTGGGGCAGCAAATGCAAGAGTAGGTTATGACTCGTCAAGGACCTCTGGTTACGAGAGTCAAAGAGGTCCCATTTATGATTCTTCCAGGGCGGCGGCCTATGATCCACAGGCGGCCCAAATCTACAACGGCCAGACGACATTATCAGGTTATGATCCATACAGAGGTGTTAATTATGACATGCAGCGCCCCCTGCCTTATGATCCGCAAAGAGCGTCAGGTTATGATAATCCGCAGACTGCCAACTATGATCCTAATTATAGGGGTGCAGCTCCTCCTCCTCAAGGTCAACCACCTGCAAATAACATGTCTTTTGGATCAGCAGCACCCCCTGCTGTTGCTGCTGCTGCTGCTCGGAGTGTGGCAGGAAATGAAGCACAATCACGAGGTGGTAATGCTTCAAGGAGATAAGAGGGTTTTGCCAGGAGGCTTCAGAAACCCAAATTTTAGAAGCATTCCCCTCATGCCCACAACACTACTTGGCAATTGGCATCACTGCATTTTCAGGGATAGATTGGGTTGCAACAGTCCTTTTACAGAGGAACGATAAGTGGGTGGACACAGAAATATATGAAATGGTAGAAAAAGATGACATTTTGTCAGATAATCTGGATTTTTCGAGGGAGGACCGACCAAAGAAATTTCTCTTGCAATGTGTTTCTAAGGTAGTGTTGCTTATCGTGTAAGATCTCACTTGCATTTTGCAGCTCCTTTAAGTTGAGCCAGTTATAATTATTTCTTCACATTGGTGTATATGTTGTTCCTTCAGATCATGTTGATTTAAAAGTTCAATTACGCCTCATTCAAAAGTGGCTGTTTACTAGGTACCCCTCATTGATAACTCCTCTTTAGTCGTAGTGGGAAGCATAGGTCGTCGTCTCGTCTGTGAGATCAATAAACTTCTTTTAGGAAGATTGTACAACGAAACATTGCAGATTATTTATTTCTTCAAATTTCCCCCTTTTTTTCTTCAATCTATTTCATCACATATTCATTCAAAGTGAGGTATTCAAATTTATGTTGGAGGTAAAAAATAAATTTGGGGAGGAAATTAAGTTTGAGGAATTGAAAAGGAAGAGGAAAAAACCAATATTGGTGGATGTAGGGTGGCTATGGATGGGTAAGGGGGCGGTTATGGGTGGCTATGGGGCGGGGATGGGTGGCTATGCGTGGCTGTGGGTGGGTAAGGGGGCGGGGATAGGTGGTTAAGGAGCGAAAGTCGACATATGTGTAGTTTGACAAATAAAAAGACTTTATTAGGTGTGGTTTGACAAAATTTGTTATATTAGGTGTAGTCTGATAAAAAAAAAAATTTATTAGATGTGATCTGATAAAAAACCCTTATTTTTGTGTAATTTTCCTTGATATTTTCTATCATTACAGATATTGATGGGGCTCGGTTAATGGGTTTGGTAGGTTATTGGGCTTGCTGTCAAAAGACTAGGCCCAGTAGGGGTTCAAGAGGCGTTAGAAAATTAAAGACCCAGTCCATGGGACTTACAAGAGAGACTCTATTCTTGAATATTATTCATGATTTAATTTGCAGTTGTAGTGTAAGTATTTCGATCGGTTCTCAGTCGCTCAATTACCATATAGTCAAGTGATCAAGATTTACCAGTTCTTGGAGGATTTGATATTGATCATCATTCTCATTCTCTATGTTATTATTAATCGTATGGTGGATTACAATTGAAAATGCTTACCGTATATATTAGACATTTGTGTAAATTAGACATTCGTGTAAATGCGTATGTAAAATTATCATTGATGAATTTTCATCCTTTTTACAAGAATTATCCGAATGTAAGAAAAACTCAATTTGATTAAAAAAAGTTGGGATAGAAGCACAACCTGTTGAAGGTATAAAACCATTGTGGGGGCTCTAACCATCAGTCTAGACTTTTGGCTCAGTTAGTTATCTAACACGACCCAAAGCCTCCTTTATTGTTCTACCGTGTAACTCTTGTCACTCTTAACATAACTCCAGTAACTCTACACTCCATAACTCTATAATACAAACTCCAGTAACTCTAGACTCCATAACTCCATAACTCTACAATGCAAGCTCCGCAACTCCAATAACTCTACAATCAAACTCCCTAACTGCACTAACTCTTCCATACAAACTCCATAACTCCACTAACTCTACAATACAAACTCCAGTAACTCAACACTCCATAACCTCTAAAATAAAATTTCCTAACTGCACTAACTCTTCCATACAATCTCCCTAACTGCACTAACTCTTCCATACAAACTCCATAACTCCACTAACTCTACACTAAAAACTCTATAACTCCACTAAACTCCAATAACTTTAACAACTCCGAGTAACTATATAAAAATAAGCATTCCTACAAAATATAACTCTAGTAACTCCAATGCGTAATTGCAATAACTTTAATGACTGTAGTAACTATAGTAACTCCAATAACTTCTTGTCCAACTGTAGTAATTCTAATAACTCTAATGTTTAACTGTAGTAACTCCAATGCATAACTTCAATAACTCCAAGAAAACAATCTAGAAATTGAACACTAATACTCTCCATCAATAGCCTTACATCCCTTTTCCCTCCTGTTTTCAGACTGTGATTCATCTACATTTTCGACTTTCCAGTAGAACATACAACAAAGTGGCCAAAATTACAAATAAAGATCCGTGTATCAAATGTTTAAGTTGGAAAAGGTCTCTGCCAATCAATCTATTCACCAAAAAAACCTCCCAAGTATTTGAATTTAGGCATTTACACAAACAATGAGACAAGATATAGGATTCAGCCAATTTGAGCACACAACAATTTGAAGATAGTAACCAACGCCATCATCCCCAAAGTTCAAGATTACACACAATCACATCACATGATGCAATGAATTCAAAAGGAAACTCACAAGTAATGCTAGCTCCATTATCTAAAAAACACAACTCTATTAACAACTAAACTACATAACTACACACACTAAACCAGCTAACTCTACTATCTAATACACAACTCTAACAACTAAACTCCATAACTCTATTGTCTACTACATACGGTACAATTTCATGAACCAAGGCATAGCAAAATGAAAACTCAAAGTTGATGTCCAGGTGTTAGTGCTTCTGCTACATTTCATATGACTCAAATCGGAAAAAAAAATGCAGAAGATTCAATAAAAGAACTTTGATTACAAGAACAAAAGCCGCACAAAAACAAAAACGTAAAAAACAATTTCTTTTTCAATTGATTGAAGTTATAGAATTGAATACCTGATTCAATTGATTAAAGCTACTTCCTGATTCATTTTTTTTCCTTTGATTCACTGCAAGTTAGGTGATTCAAAACCTTCGAACGATTTTTTTGTGCAATCGATTGAATATTTTGGGGAAAATCGATTGAATGATTTTGGGGGGGAAATCGATTTGATGATTTTCGAACGATTTGGGGGAAATTGATTTGATGATTTTTCGATCGATTCGAATTCGAACAATTTGGAGGAAATCGAACCCTAGATTCAAATTGAAACGATTTGGGGAAATCAATGAATTTCAGAGAAAATATGATCTAATGGATGAAATTCATATGATTTTATTTGGAATTTGCAGGTCATATTCGAATTTTCAGGTTAGATTTGTTCGAAATTGATAAAAATTTGTGTGAATTGATTTGCGTACAAGGTTTGAGAACTGATTTTTTTTATTTGAAATGAGAGAGAGGGGGAGAGTATAGAGTTAGAGAGAGAAAGTTGAAATTTGGAATGAATTTGAAATTTTTGGTCCAACTCGACCCCCCATCCCGCGCTGGAAATTGTCCAAATTACCCTCAGCATCAAAAACTCGTGCGCGTTCTCAGCCGTCCAGATGAAGCAATCTAACGGCCTATATTACTTCTGGCCTTCTGACATATATTTACTTCTGACCGGATACTGAGAGAGTTTAAAAAATGAGAAATACCCACATTTTATTATTAACAACTCACGCGGACAATAATTAATAATCCACATATAGAATCCTTAGTTTCGTGAGACTCTTTCATAAATGTATGTAATACATTTGCGACATAATCACTCATAATATTGGTTACGTGTATTAGAAAATTTAAAAACATATGTCATTAGATTTGTTTCGAAATGTATCTCAATTTGAGGTCTATTTACACATTTTTCCGATATGAAACAATTTAGTTACTCCATGCACATTTAGTAGAGATTTGTGTTTTTTTCTTAAAAAGTTTAGGGAGAGTCCATAAGAGAACTGGTGAGAGAGTCCAAAGAATGGAAAATAAAAGAGAGATTTTGGAAGAGCATAGAAAGAGTCCAACAAAAGGTAAATACTGAGAGAGTTTAAAAAATGAGATATACCCACATTTTATCATTAACAACTCACACGGACAATAATTAATAATCCTAATATAGAATCCTTATTTTCGTGAAACTTTTTCATAAATGTATGTAATAAATTTGTAACATAATCACTCATAACATTAGTTACGTGTATCAGAAAATTAAAAAAAAAAACATTAGATTTGTTTCGAAATGTATCTCAATTTGAGATCCATTTACAAATTTTTCCGATATGAAACAACTCAGTTACTCCGTGTACATTAAGTAAAGATTTGTTTTTTTTTTTTTTTTTTTCTTAAAAAGTTTAGGGAGAGTCCAAAATAAGATAAATTTGTGAGAGAGTCCAAAGATGGAAAATTCTCAAAACATTTATTAGCCAGAGTCCATACTTTCATAAAATTGTAATTTGAAAATTAATTAGATGTGACACGACATAATTAGTCCTAACTTTCATTTTGTATATTTGAAAAATAATACATATAACTCATTAAACCTATTTTGAAATTTAATATAAAATGAGTTTCATGTATACATATATTTGATAGAAATGCATTAATGTAACAACCCTAAATTTTCGACAAATTTAAATGAGAAAATAAGGGACTGCTATGCCGTCGTTGACTACCGAGTCAACGACAAGGCTTATTAAAGCAACTTCTGAAAGAAACAACGATGGTCAGCGGAAGACTTGTAGCTAAGTTTACAATCCAAAATCAAACCGGAAGAAATAAATTACAATCGTTCTTAAAAATCCAAACGTTTGACGAATTATTCTAGAATTCCCCATGTCATGCATTGACCTTCAGGTAGACAAGCAATCACCTTCAAGACCTGTCAACTGCGCCATAATAACAATGGCACAGACCCCAAAATAGGGTAGGGACAAACCCAAACAGAAAGAACGTCAGCACAGGCTGAGTAAGAGAAGAGAGCAACAAAAGAAAAAGAAGATACGCGCCTTAAAATGGCGCGTAGCTACAAATAACTGAACAAACCACACCAACAAATCAAGACAACGAAGGATTGGGCACGACTCGTGTGCTTAGAGCACGGTTCGTGTAGAGCGCGAACGGGGTGTTCATCACCACAATAATCTTATTTAACATTCTTTATATAAATTATTGCGCAAGGGTCCTACCCCAAGCCGATCCAACACTAGAGCATCGAGAATAAAACGATCCTAAAGACCCGAGTGTGCACACCCCTCCTAGGGGGACTGTAGGACGCACAGTCCCTAAGAGGAAGTCATTTAGGAGACCGGTAGCTGATCTCCGGCCTAGCTGCATATACCTTGATCACAGGTTAATCGCTCTAGGTGGTTTAAACATCATTATGTACGTATTGTTATAGTATATATATATATATATATATATATATATATATATATATATATATATATATATATATATATATATAGACACGTCTTTAATCCGTTTTAGGTACGTTATTCGCGCATAGTAGCTTGATTTATAAACGGCCAAAGCCGGAACAAGAATATCAATAGATGATCAACAAGATAGTCAATGTAGGAAATCAATAGAAGCTCAATAGATTATCAGTGTAAACTCCTCCCCTAGTATCACATAGCAGTTAGCACATAGCATGCGAATGAATGCACCCAACCAATCCCCTAATTTTCAAAACATTAATTTTTTTTTTTTTTTTTTTGGGCTCTAATCATTTTGTAACACCCCGTAAATTTCGGGATTATTATTTAATTAGGGTGTTACGTTTTGTGACTCATTTTAAGGTGTAGTTTCTACTGCGGGATTTAGGTATATTTACCGTTTTGGGTCACTTTCCTAATCGGGCAGTTAATTGACAAAATTACCAAAATACCCTTACTTATTTCCTCACCTTACACTATACAAAGAAAAAAAAAAAAACCTCCCCCTTCAAAATCACGCACGCAGAAGAGGAGAAAAGGAGAAAGAAAGAGAAAGAGAGAAGAGGAGAAAGGAAGAAGAAGAGAAGAGAGAAGGAGGAGCCGCCACCACCGCACGCCACCCTCACTGCCGCCGCACACCACCGCCCAACCTTCACTCTCTCTCTTGATTTTACATCAAGAGTTGTAAGGATTTTTACCCTTTTTATGTTTTATAAATTAGGGTTCTTTTTGAATTCATGTTTGATTGATGTTGTAAAGCATGAATATGATTATGGTATTGTGATTGGTGTTGTATTCATTGTTGTTTGGGGATTTAAAGCATGAGATTATGAAGTTATGAAATTAGGGTTTATAAATTAGGGTTTTGTATTTGATGATGATTTTATGGTTAGAGTTGCATGAAATTTGAAAGGATAGCTTATTATGATATGGGTAACATGTGGTATAAATTTGGGAAGGTTTCATAATGGTTTGATTGAATTAAATGGTTTCTGTCCAGATCTGATTTTGCCTTATTTTGAGCGTTATTGTTGATATTTTAAGGGTTTAAATGATTGAAAACGTTGCTAGCATGTTGGTGGAGGTGTGGTGAAAGTTTGGTGCGATTTGGGGTTCGTTTGGTTATCCTATGATCATATTTGTTTTGGGGTTGTCTTGTGGGATGTGTGGAGTATGGGTTATGATTATAGTAAGTCGCTTGAGGTTAGCTACCTTGTAATTTGTAGTAATTCCGTTGTGTTCGACAACTGTTTAGGTGGTGTTTTTGAGGAAGTACCTTTCGTGGACTTTTGACTCCATTGCTAGAGTTGTTGAGTGTTGAAGGTAAGAACGTTGATCTCATAAGCTTGAGCTTCACTCTGTATCTTGATAATCTTTCACGTCCATCCTTATTTCAACTTATTGCATATTCGCTATTTTGACTATCTTTTGACTATTGATATCGATTCGCTATTTTGATAATCTATTGAGCTTCTATTGATTTCCTACATTGACTATCTTGTTGATCATCTATTGATATTCTTGTTCCGGCTTTGGCCATTTATAAATCAAGCTACTATACGCGAATAACGTACCTAAAACGGATTAAAGACGTGTCTATATATATATATATATATATATATATATATATATATATATATATATATATATATATATATATATATATATATATATATATATGTACATAATGATGTTTAAACCACCTAGAGCGATTAACCTCTGATCAAGGTATATGCAGCTAGGCCGGAGATCAGCTACCGGTCTCCTAAATGACTTCCTCTTAGGGACTGTGCGTCCTACCGTCCCCCTAGGAGGGGTGTGCACACTCGGGTCTTTAGGATCGTTTTATTCTCGATGTTCTAGTGTTGGATCGGCTTGGGGTAGGACCCTTGCGCAATAATTTATATAAAGAATGTTAAATAAGATTATTGTGGTGATGAACACCCCGTTCGCGCTCTACACGAACCGTGCTCTAAGCACACGAGTCGTGCCCAATCCTTCGTTGTCTTGATTTGTTGGTGTGGTTTGTTCAGTTATTTGTAGCTACGCGCCATTTTAAGGCGCGTATCTTCTTTTTCTTTTGTTGCTCTCTTCTCTTACTCAGCCTGTGCTGACGTTCTTTCTGTTTGGGTTTGTCCCTACCCTATTTTGGGGTCTGTGCCATTGTTATTATGGCGCAGTTGACAGGTCTTGAAGGTGATTGCTTGTCTACCTGAAGGTCAATGCATGACATGGGGAATTCTAGAATAATTCGTCAAACGTTTGGATTTTTAAGAACGATTGTAATTTATTTCTTCCGGTTTGATTTTGGATTGTAAACTTAGCTACAAGTCTTCCGCTGACCATCGTTGTTTCTTTCAGAAGTTGCTTTAATAAGCCTTGTCGTTGACTCGGTAGTCAACGACGGCATAGCAGTCCCTTATTTTCTCATTTAAATTTGTCGAAAATTTAGGGTTGTTACAAATGGTATCAGAGCAACCCTGCGACCGCGTGTTGATCATGTGGTCAGGAGAGCCCAGGTCAACAGCCTAGCGGGGGAAAGATCCTGGAGCTAGACTATGGTTGGCTGCCAGTCGCAATGAGGACATTGCTTTCTTAAGAGGGGGTGAGTGTAATACCCCGGATTTCAGAGGAGATCCCTAAGAGATTAAGGGCTCATATGAGGTGCTTAAAAGGATTGATAGTGCTATTCATACCAACAAAGTCGACTTTCCTTTTAGGAAGCCCATGTGATAAAAACTCCAAAGTTAAGCGTGCTTGACTGGGAGTAATTTCAGGACCTGGGAAGTTTCCCAGGGTGCGCACGAGTGAGGTCAAAGTGCGCCGGAAGGACCCGTGTTGGTCATTGAGGTCAGCCCACAGCCTGGCAAGATGCCATAGGTGACTACTCTCGGCTCAGGCGATGAGTCGGGGTGTTACAATTAATTAGCAATTATCGATTGAAAATTGCAAAAATGATATTGTGTCTATTACTAAACTAAACGCAACAAACAAAATATAAACACTACATCTGGCTAACTAAGAAACATGTTCAACGTGGAACCTTTTGTATGAGAATCATTAAACACGATATAATATGTGTACCGTGCAATGCACTGGCTTACAACTAGTAACTAATAACCCATCAGATATTATTTAGTTTCTAGCAAAACACTACGACCACCTAATATTGGCGAATATAATATCCTCGTTATTATTGAAATGACACTTGATCGAAGGCTCGATCCTTCACATATATGGCAGCATCAAAACACAATTTCATATATAAGAAAAACTCAATTTGATTAAAAAAAGTTGGGATAGAAGCACAACCTGTTGAAGGTATAAAACCATTATGGGTGCTCTAACTATCAGTCTAGACTTTTGGCTCAATTAGTTATCTAACACGACCCAAAGCCTTCTTTATTGTTCTATAGATACTAATTTAATATTGACACTGACATTGGGGATGTGGTGAATAAGGGGCCAGTCTTGACCATCTGGTGGCTGACATCTCTCCTCCAAAAGTGGACACATGGCAATCGCAAGTTCCTGCAAGGACGCAAGTCCCCGTATTGATTGTGGAAGACATGCCAACTTCGGGCACTCGTAAATCTGAAGCTGACGAAGCTGGGACAGCTGGCCGATGTGCTCCGACATATCTCTCAAATTACCTAGTTTAAAAACAGTGAGACGTTGTAGAGTTTGTAGGTAAGCAATGCCACAAGGTAGCGTCTCCAGATTTGTGATGAACACCAATTCCAAATCTCGAAGGCTCGTCAAGGCTTGCCAACCTCTGATTTTGTTATCCCCCTTTCCCTCCTCTTTCTCCTCACTACTCTCACCCTCCTCATTATCTTCCACATCCCACACATCCAAATCTCCCAAATTCGAAATTTGCAGTTTCTCAATGACAGACAAATGTTGCAGCCCTTTGGATGTGTTTCTCAAACTCTCGCAACCATCAATTCTGAGATCCCGCAGAGAATTCGGATATCCCAATATCAACTTCCTCAGTTCCCTGCATTCGTATATATATAATTTATGTACATTACAGAAATCCAATGGCAACGACACGAGTCCTGAAATGTAGCTTAATAAGAGATAATCAATCGATGCTGGAGAGTGTGCTTCCTGATGCCATCCGAGAATGGAATTCATCAATAACTTCTCCTCGATATCAGAGGCATCCAATGACACCAGCCTCGGCAATTGAGGCATTGACATCATCTTTGGGCAACTCTATATTATGAGTGTAGAGACACAGGGGAAGAAGACACGCTCCTTCTCCTCCACTCTCGACCACCCCTTTAACTCTTTCATATACATCAAATTTAGAGACTCCAAAGATGGGAAGAACTTTCTGTCAGCATTACTGCCACTCATACTGTACGCGTCTTCTATGTATTCTAAGGCATCAAGTCCCTCCAAAGAAAGAACTTTGAGATGAGGTAGATGACTCAATAGCGGGAGAGATTGACAACTTGGACAGTATTCAAACCGGACCTCAACAAGCTTATGCAAATCAGCTACCATCCCAACTGGAAACTTCCCTCCGCGGTAATATTTAACCTCGAGGAATCTAAGATTCGGGAGTAACAACAAAGACTCCATAAACAACTCCACGTCGACACGAGACGGCACAACTTTAAAAGAGTCGTCAGATGTTGCTTCAATTGGAAAACCCAAATACAATGAAAGAGATGTCAGATGTTGCTTAGCCTTCAAATCCACCTTCTTGGCTTCTAGGACGGTATCCCGGCGCCATATTTTACATCTAATACTCAGTCTTCCCCTAAGATTCAGGCCACCCAATGCATCTAAACCGTTAAACTCTCCCACTATGAAATCACTCAACTCTCGGAGTGACTTCATTTTTCCGAACTCAGACGGCATCTCTTTCAACTCTCCACATCCTTTAATTGCCAAATGTCTCAGGCTGGTCAACTTGGTAAAGCCTTTGGGAAAGTCTTTAAGATATCTACACCGATTGAGGTCTAAACTCTGCAGGTTCTCTAACCTTGTGATATCATCAGGAAGAGATGTGATAGAGTTGTCAGAAAGATTCAGATATCTGAGATGTCTCAGCCTCCCGATCGAATTAGGGAGCACCTTAATCTTCAAACCCCTTAAGTTCAAGGAACGTAATGATTGAAACCTCGAAATCAACCCTACAGAAAGCCGTTCTTTATCCTTATCATCAGAATCTGCTGAATATGTATATCTTTTGTGGAGTAGTAGAGATCGCATTTTTACTGCAGCAAGCAAGGGTTGTAAATCTCGTGACAAGAGTGTACCTGAAACCACAGATATGTGCAAGGTTCTATCATTAAACGGCACTCCACATTTATCCACTAACATGTTCTCAAACCCAGCAACTTGTTTGGCCAAGTCATGCACCAAGTCGTGCATTTTGCATCTCAAGCTGCTTTTTTCGATATCTTCCTCAACATCCTGGAAGAAGTTCCTCCTCAATAACTCCAAAAAGCATCGATCCCCTTCTTCTTCGTTTATTGGGTCAACATATCCTTGTGCCATCCACAAACGAACTAATTCAACCTTATCAAACTCGTAATCCTGTGGGAACAAAGAGCAGTAGGCAAAGCACTGTTTCAGAGCTGGTTCAAGGTAGTCGTAACTTAGCTTCAGCAGAGGCATGACGTTGTCATCTTCTGTTAGCTTCGCCTTTAAAACTTGTCTATTTCTAAACATTTCCCACTCATCCTCGCTTTTACAGTACAGGAGGCTCCCAACCATTCTGAGGGCGAGGGGCAGGTTTCCACAATTTTCAACAATTTCTTCCCCGATCTTAGTTAAATTAGGATTACTCTCCTCTTGTCCTGGCCTGAATGCCAAGCTTTGAAAAAGCCTCCAAGACTCGACCTTTTTCAGAAGACCCAAATTGTAAGGCTTCCCAACTGTACAAACACGGTCTGCAATTTCACTAGAGCGAGTGGTCACAATGATCTTACTTCCACGTCCACCACATTCCAACAAGACCTTGAGATCAAGCCATCTACTATGACTCTCATCCCATATGTCATCTAAGACAAGCAGATACTTCTTGTTATTTATTGACTTTGAAATGCGTGATTTCAGTTGATCCAGAGAGAGATCAGCATAACTCTGATTTGTGAAGGCCTTACATATCTTCCCCAACACTTCTTTCTGATTATTAATATCAGGTACACACGCCCACTTAGCAATCTGAAACTCTTTCTTAACTCTTTTATCGCTTAAAACCAGTTGAGCAAGAGTAGTTTTCCCAAAACCACCAAACCCCACAATTGGAATGACAGAAACACATTCCTCAGCATATTGGGAATCAAAAAGCATATCAATTATATTGTTTTTATCATCCTCCCGGCCAATGACATCGTTTTCTCGAACGAAAGCGGCTGTTTCCCTTTCGTTCATCAAACGTGTCATTGCTGGGCGGGGCTCATGCACTTCCTTCAAGTTTAAGCCAGCCATATCAGACTTAATGGCATCAAGCTCTTGCCTAATACGTTTAATTTCATGAGCCATTTTCCTGTTAAAAAGAAGAGGACCTGACCTTGAGAACATCAAACCAAGCTGGTTAATGATCTTGCTGGCTTCCATCCGCTGCTTCTGGCGGTCAACAGTGAGCACATCATCAAACAAGTCATCAGCTTGGTACAGCACATGCCTGAGCCTCCCAAGCCAAGCTTTGATCAATGCACCACCCTCTTCATGGCGCGACTCCGCATCACGAACACGAGCTTTGATCAGCTCCAGAGTCTTTGCAAGTTTCTTCAAGTCACCTCTGGCACCCCAATAGGATGCCACCTCCTTAACAGCTTGGTGACCCGCAGATATCAATATTTTCTCAGCAATGTTGAACAGAACTCCTTCTGCCATTTTAATTTAGTGTCTATCTCTCTTTCTCTCTGTTTCTTCTGTGTCTCGCTACTGCTTTTCTAAAGGCAGCTTCCTCTTCACTATAGAAAGACAGATTATATAAGATGGGGGACCTCTATTCTGAGGTGCTTATTTGGTCATACAAAGTCAATACATTCACATCTCTTGTACGGAGTATTGAATTCACATACAATAACAGAGCTGCATTAAAATTTCCTAATCCAAAACAGTAGTTTCGTGTATAATGAGACACAAAGGCCAATATGAAATATCACATACACATTGAGTCAAAAGCAATACATCCACGACCTTTCATCTTAATCACTCATTCTACAGTGTTCTGTCATTATTTATGAATTGTGATGATTCTTTGATTGCTAAACAAAAATTGGTCACCATTTTATTTCCAAAGAAAATGAAATGAACCAATTATTACCAAATAAGTCCCAAACTTTGGCTCATTTCATAGAATGCAGCTCACAATGTGGCTGACATTCTACAAATTTGGCTTGTAAAACACACGCACAAAAACCCAAAGCTGAGACCACTTGATCGTTCATCACCCGACATCAAAATGGTAAATTAGAATCCAACGTCCAACGAAATAATCATTCATTCTACTAAGTGACTCCAATTTTGCCATTATTTATGATTGTTCAAGATTAAAAACCGAAATTTTCACTCGCAAATTAGGGGTTCGGTCCCAAATTACTCGCTCGTTACTAAGAATGTGTCTCACACAATGTGTACTAAAGTGACTTCAATTTTACCATCGCGAATATCTTTTACTTATAATGAGACACAGAGGCCAATACGACATACAAACAAAAATTCAAAAGTGATACGTCCAACACCTTTCATCTTAACCACTAAACCGAGACATCGACAATACATAAGAATCCAAAACATCAAACGAAACAATCATTCACTCAACAGTCCACACTCAACAGTCTACATTATCTGAAAAAATTAAATTAAATGAAAACTTTCCAATTACGCAGAAGAAGTCATCAATCGGAGGAAAATATTGAAGCTATGCTCTCAATTTACTTCGATCATTGCCGCATAAACCCTAGAATTGGAGCCCAAATGTAACCCAGAAATTAGTAGCAGAATTCCAGAAACAAGCAACGGTAGAAAATAAGGAAACAGTAATTACTGGAAAGTGTGTTTTGAACAGAGAAGTAAAAGTGGGTAATTTACCGTTGGTTGTTGGGTTGAAAGTTGAAACAAGTCGCAACTTCTTTTACCCCCAACTCACTTATTATTCGGATCTCTTTTTCACTGTCTTGGTTCCGGCTATTTACTAGTGTCATTGTCTAACATAATTGGACATTTGTACTAACCCTCGGGATGGGCTCGGTTAAAGTCTGGCTCAAGAGTCTAGTCTAGTCTTAAACGAGGTTGAGCCGAGCTTAAGATATTCAAGCTTGTGCAAGGTCAACCCCGACTTGCCTCTTAAGCATGGTCTTGAGAAGAGTCAGGTCAGATTCGACTTCACTTGACTCCCAAACAACTATTAAGAAAAAGCCCGGATGAACCCAAAATGAGCCACAAGCCCACCTAAATGGTTAAAATCGATTTTGCGAAATATTTTTTTGGGCAAAATCAATTTGGAATTTTTTTTTTTTCCTTCTTGGGCAAAATCGATTACTTCGGGGATGAATAAGTTGGAGGGAAATGATGAATTTAGTGAGTCAATGCCGGAAATCGACTTATTTTGGCTGGAAAATTAACCACGGTATGGTTTCACAAAAGAGTGTAGAACAATACGAAAAGGTATAGTCTCGCCAATGCTTATACCATGCTCCCGAGAGCACAAGGAGCATGGTGGTCCTCCACACAATAGAGGAGTAGGGACCACACTTAAATAGATTTTAAATTATTTTAAGTGTAGTCCACACTCCTCTATTGTGAGAAGGACCACCATGGTTATTATGCTCCCAAAAGTATGGTATAATTTGCGTAGTCTCGCAATCATTTTTGGCAATATCATGCATTTATAAGATATATACTCGTAGTTTCGCAAAAAAAATTAAAATATATTTGAAAACGATTGTAGTATGAAATGTTCGGCTCACTTTAGCTTGTTAAAGAATTTATCTTTCAAAGATTGTGTTGTCAAACTTGACGAGAAAGCAAAATGATTACATAAATATTGATAAATGACAGATGCTCTTATAAACTGTAACTTTGCTGCAGAGATACACATAGCATGAAGGATATTTATCCCTTCTAGAAGTCATACATGTCTACGATGAAAGCAGACCTTGGTACACTTGATTAGCTTGCAGGTCTTGGAACTTGAAATTCACAAAGCAGACCATGCTAGACGCCTGAATCCTTAACTTCTCTGAAGTTAGACTGCCAGATTATCACAGATGCAAACACAAACGGATAAGAATTCTCCACACCCAACGAGCTTCAGGAAGATCGAAACTTATCTTTCTAAGACACTGTTACCAGCAAATCATTTTTCTAAGTACAGATCAGCTGTGATACCACTTGTTACAGACATGCATATCTAAATCATATCAAGCACATACAGCTAACTAGGACAGGTAGAAGGGTCGACGATCTCTGCAGCCAATGCAAGCCCAAGGAAATAGAGGAGGATCAAGACAGTAAGAATGGATGCAGCTGCTCTGGCAAGTCTGGCAGTATATAAGGAGATCAGCGGGATAAGGGCTCTGACAATGACAGCAGACTGAAGGTAGCGCATTCTGTAATACGAAATAGCAGAAATGTTAGTAAAAAGCAGATTAAATCCACTTTCAGCAAAGGAAACTCATGTCTTTATGCATTCATGAGGGAAATGCAAGAACGAGTACCTTGTTTAACTCCCATGATATAACACCCCTCCCCACCCACCCATACACACACACACAGTCACACAGAATCATACTCGGACAATGTGGGTCTCTTTAAATCTCAGTATCGGAACAGTGAACAACAACTCAACTGCACAACCATTATAAGCTGTTGTATGTAAGAGGGACAAACATCAATTAAAAAAAAAGTTCCACTTAGATAAGTGAAGAAGTAAGAATTACCTGCGAGATAGAACGAATTGCCCCACCCTCAGGGACAATAAATATGTCCTGCACAGATGATGCACAAGGAACAGTTTGAGAGTAAATTTTCTGGTCTAGAGAAGCAGCTTCATCGATTCTTATAATGTTGTCAAAACTTGCCTTGCATAAGGGGCATGTCGATTTCTTTTTATTTGAAGCCTATACAAGAGATTTGGTGATTTATTAGAATATAAGCTGGTAATCAATGAAACATAAGTTCGACATGATCAAGATGCAAGCTAAAAGTCAATTATACTGGTCCCGTTAAGAGGTCAGTGATTCTGGAAAAATAGTATATTGTATCCTGCTGCAAAAAGAAAATATGATTTCTCAAAAAAAGGAGATGGTGAGACTAAAATGTGTCCACGCAATGCAATACAGAAACGGTGAGACTAAAGTGTTCATTCTACACTAACAAAAAAATTTATCCATATTGTCAATCACACAGACGATCAGCATAAGTTTGAAGAGCATGACGCCATAACCAATTTTCTGATTGTCACTGATTTTCATCAAAGACAATATGCGGTACTCCAAGTCCAAAATGAAATGAACAAATCAGCAAAAGACCAACAAAATGAGCATACCATGTGATCAGACCAGTTCTGGATGCATGAGAAGCAAAAGCGATGTCCACATTGCAAGTAACCTCTTATGGAACTATATTCTGTCCAGCATATTACACATGACAGCTCAACTGATTTCTGCAGTCGGGCAGAATTGTCAGCTAGATCCTGGTTTCCATGTTTCCCTTCTAAACTCTGATAGTCTGAACTAATCTCTTCTAAGTCCTTCACATCATCATATTGTACACCAGTGTCTTCAGGAGTACCAATGTCTTCCACATAGTTCCTTTTATGTCTACTTTTGCCAAGAGAACTGGAGATCACATGCCTGCTAATGCTTGCTTCAACCTCCTCTCTCAACTCATTTGAATCATTAGATAGGCTAGCAGCACCGAGATCCTCGTTGCTATTTGCCAGTACTCTGCTCTGTACTTCAACCCTATTGGTAGCTAAGGAAGTGATGCCCCTTTTATCTTTCTTTTTGACAAGCCGCCGACTTCTACGCGAACATTCACCAAATTCTGCCCCAGTGCTTATATTAGTATTACTTCTTGTCTGCTTGTTTGAAAAATTCGGCAAGAGATCGGATACCTCACTCTACTCAAAATCAAGGGCAAAAGCAAAGGGTAAGGGTCTTTGGTCCATTGAAAGGACTGTAAGGTAACAAAGTTTTCTAAAAACTGCAGCAAGAAAGCCTCTTTGATTTATTTCTATTGACTTTTCTTATTCAGTTTAAGGATTCGAGCTAGTCTTGCATTTCAACTGAAAAATGTAAAGTGTATGTACCTCAGCCTCATATCTGGACCTTACGTTGTCTGTCTTTGCTCGCCAATTCCCTCTAGATTTTTCCTTGACCAATTTTCTCTTAGTTCTCGGTCTTCCAGTCATTATGCTTTCTGGTTTTGGAAACAAGTTCTGGACAATAATATTTAACTCATCAATATTGGGCAAGACACCAATAGCACAAGCCTATGGATTCAATCCAACAGACAAACATTCAAAGCCATCAAAACAATGTGAAAACACAGGTAATTATTATTCAATCACCTCATCCAATAGCCAATCATCATCAAAATTGTCGTTTTCAATTTCATCCGAATCCAGATCAATCACATTTTTCAGGCGATCACGCATATCTGGTTTATTCAAAAGCAGCGTGTTTTCCTGTAGAGGACGGACTTGCTCCTTGACAGCTGAAGGGTCAAACTTTATGAAACCTGCTTCTTGGCCGCTGCAAATGACAAAAGGCAGACATATTACTTAAAAGATTATAATAGAAGCACCACGCAAACAATGACAATTAACGTGACAAACTAATGGAATATAGTCTGATCAAGCGGCATACTTCGTACAAGCTAAGAGTACGATAAGATCTCACGGAACTGAAGTGAAATGTATAACCAGCTAGATGAAAAAGTCTTGACCCTTATGGCCTAACCACTTAGCCAGGATAAGGCCTTCAGAAAGTAATGGAGACATATTTGGTCTCAGAACTAATTTTCACCTATAGATTTGGTGGGTAATCCTACATAGTACCTTGATCTTTTAGAAGACCGACTTTAGAAAACAAGCGTTAAAAATTTGGAGTCTAGACCAATATGAACAAGAACTGAGTTCATCCTAATTTTATACATAGTTGTATACAACCAGTTGACATACATACAGAAAGTTCAAATACACCAATTGAATAAGTGAAAATTTTGACACTTTTCCTCACCTTATCAGAGTATAACGATATTCTGGAATGTGTTTCCCTTCCTTCAAGCAATCTTCAAGCCACCGATGATTAACAACTATAGTTCCGAATTTCTTGGCCAATTCATACTTTTCCCCTTTGAACTTCCAACAAATCTGTCCATCACAAAATTCCCCACAGCTCTTAGCCTCTTATATCGACATAACACACATCTCCACAAGAGTAGAACAAAGTAAATAGAGTAAAGCAATGAAAACAAACTCAAGAACTCCACAAGTGACTTCGACTTGCAAAGTGGCAACGACTATTTAATCTTCTCCTAATTCCCGAATACCTTCCATTATTATTAACAAATCCATAACACCCTTTTTAGTCAATCTAACAAGTACACTATAAACTTGAGCACATCCAACGAAACAGAAATCGACATCCATACATGACTATGGCATTACTTTGATTAATTCGACATCCAACGGAGCTTAGATTATCTTTCGCAAGCTATCATCACTCTCTCGACGTAAATCTCGACTCAAAACCACTAAAAATCTCGGCTTTCTATCTTAACTTATACGCAACAATCGTTGATGTTTCTCCCTTCTCAAGACCTTCTCTATCAATTACGAGTATATATTACAGGAGGTAATCAATTAATAACAAATTGGGTGAATTTCTTCATAAAACAGTACGAAATAAAAAAAAAAATCCCCAATTTCTCAGCTGAAAACCCTAATTTGGAGCCCTAATTAAACAGAATGGAAGAATAAAACTCACCAAATGGGTGGTAGATTTGGACATTTTACCGACGTAATTAGCGCCGGCGGCGGTAATTAATTGTATGAGCTTCAATCTTTCAGAACCGTGATAGCCGCTCACAGTCGCAACGATCGCCTCCATACCTTCCACCATTCCCACAGCCCCAGGACCCAAAAAAAAGACCTAAAATTGCAGGACAATCATCGGAGTTTTGAGAAAGGCGAAATTTGGAGACATGTAGAGTAATAGGGAAGCTTAATTCATAAGAATTTGAGAGCAATTGAACGGAGGAACGAAACCCTAATTTGAAATGTAATCTGTAATCTACTTGAGTGTTGGGCGTTTGCCCGGGAAATTTGAACTTTTCGGAAATTTTGAGTTTTTGTTTGAGGAAAATATATTTTTTATATTTTTAAAATAGTTGCTACGAGATAAAAATATAATTTCTTTAACGTGTGTCTTAGGGCAGATGATAAAACTTCATTTCTTTTCTTAACTAAGTGCGTAAAAATTGGAGTTGTATTATGTATCCTATGAGCACATGTTATAAACCCTGATAACAATACTAGCAAAATGGGTAAAGGGAAAAAAGATCAACATGCGCATAGAGTATGGCAGGGTGGAATGTTGATATTAGAAAAAGGTGATGAAATTGATCGGTTTTTGTGACGGTTGGATAACTATGATCATCGATGCGTCACTTAAGTCACCTCTTCGATCCAAAAAAATGGGTCTTTTGGACTATTTCCCTGTGTTGGGGTTTTCAATAGGGGGATCCTTTATTAATGTACTTGTCCATTATTTGTGTGGAGGTTTATTACAAATGATTTTGAAGAAGGTGGATAGGAAGACCGATTATGGGTGTGAAGGGTTGTGGCCTGTGGGAGGGCACCATAGATATTTTACTTACTATGTGCATATAATTCAATTTTATTTTATTTTGTAAATTTGATGCACATATGTGAGCTGAGTGAAAATGGTTGAAAAATTACCAAGAAGCCTCAAAACATATATTGAACTAAACATGTGCAAATCAGAGATGTACTTGAATTGGTGATAGTGTTGGTGCTGATTTTAGAACTAGTTTCACTAGTTTGATAGGTGCGAGATAGTGAACGAGTTTGGTATACCAATTATGATGGATCGCAATAATTAGTGATATTATTGGCGATGCAATAGAGGAAGGTAAAAAAAATGATTGGGAGTTTTTGTCCTTCACGGTAAATAAGATTTTGTGTTTGTGGGAAACGAGACACTAGACAACGAAGGTTCACCCCGTTGATATTTTACTCGAGGAAAGAAGTAACAGGGCTAACAACCAAGTTATGTTATTGTATTGTAAATTTGTGAGTCTCAAACACACAAGGATAAGGGAAAAATGGTGAATTTATTTGTGAAAATTCTTAGAGCATCTCCAATGCTAAGTTTTTTCTTGTAGTTTGGCTTTGCAAGCTGATGATGTCATTTGTTTTCCCATTGTTTTACATTTTAAACTTATAGCCTAGCAAGCCATGTTGCTCCACCAAGCAACATTGCTTGAGAATTAAATAAAAAATAAAAAATCATTTCATACACATGAAAAAAAAAATAACAAAAATAAATTGGGTCTCACTCAAAACTACACTAGTTGTGGTTTTCCATTGTACAAAAACTATTGTAGTTTCATTTTGTCACTTCTCTCCTAGATGTCTCCTACATGGCAAATGCAAACTACAAGGATTGTAGTTTGCCACTGGAGATGCTCTTACTCCCTCCATTTTTTTTGGTTATTTACGTTTGGTTTAAATCTGTGAGAGGAATTCAAACCAAACATAAAGAACCAAAAAAAATGGAGGGAGTATAATTTTCTCTTATCATTGCGTGCAAATTGACACGAGATGAATATCAATATTCAATCTCTCAATTAACATATTTCAGTTTCGAATTTACATAATGATTACTATTAGTGCTCGTTTGGATACCTCTAAACTTTATTGATATTTCACCTACTGAGTAGTGCACCATTATCAAATGGTTTTGGTAATCATATGAACATTCACCTCGTATGGAATGGTGTAGTAGTTTCTTACCAACTTTTACCTATGTATATGTAGAAGCGGTGCAATTTTCCATCGATCCCAACCATTTTTATACCTTATTGGGACATGCATAAACTTTACTCAAATTTGTCTTATATAGGGATTTTAAGTTCCCCGGTTATCCAAAGGAGCACTTAACACACCACTTTAACATATGTCTTAAAATAATGTAGGTACCATACTGTGGAAGTGTGAAAATTGTGGATGTGGACGATTAAGATCAACTATTACGAAAACGGATTTTGACATATGATGTGTGAATTGTAAATTATACCCGTTCGTTCCGATACAAGCATTTTTATGAAGTTGCAATAATAAAAAACACTTTCAAACTTATAGTGTCACCTGGTTGAAGATAAAATGATGCTTACAAATACGAATCGCTAATTCAAAGAAGATAAACAAATCAATCATAGTTTCCCTAACTATCGAACCAAACAACAAATAACTCAAAGATAATCGTCAATTAATTCACAACAAGATTAAAATTTCCGCCCTTAAATAACAGGTTTAGGTACTCAGGAGCATAAAAAAATCTAGCCCTTGAATAAAATGGATCGCTAACCACATATCGCGAAGATCTAGCCCAAACATTAAACATAGCAATAAAGTAAGCAAAATCGGTTTAGCATTGAAAATCGCAGTATTAACTAAAATGATGATGAAGACTAATCAATCAATTTAAATTCAACAAAATTAATTTTCAACTTTAGGCTGTTTTCTTTCCACAAATACACACTCTCATCTCCATCAATACTCAAAACTTCTCACACACTTTTCCCCTTCCACTCTGCTCAATCTTCAGCTCAATTAAATCCAAGTAAATCAAAAATCTTGATCCATTTTTTTTACCGCAGTAAAATTCCGATCTTGTAGCTCAAAAGTCAAAATTCATCAGCAGCTATAAAAAACGGCGATGCATTTCATTGGATTCGATTCGATTTGATTTGAGCTTCAGATTGAAGTAACTAATAGATAGTTACTAAAAATGGAAGGTGAGAAATCGAGGATTAGAGTAGGATTAGTGATAGGATTAACGGCGTTAATCGCAGTAGCTGGATTATACGGACTGTTGAAACCTGTAGAAAATGGATGTACGATGACGTATATGTATCCGACGTATATTCCGATAACGGCGCCTGTAAATTCGACGTCAAATAAGTACGGATTGTACTTGTATCATGAAGGTTGGAAAAAGATTGACTTTGATTCGCATCTTAAGCAGCTTAACGGCGTTCCTGTGCTCTTCATTCCTGGTAATGGCGGCAGTTATAAGCAGGTAATTAAGTAGTTAATTTGTTAGTTAATCAGTTGATTTGCTAATTAGCTATCTTGATTTATTAGCATATATTGTTATAATGTTGCTTTTTGTTGAAGTTTTTCAGTTGTAATTTTGTGTTTTAGTTTGGGAGTTGATTAATTGCTTGTTTTAGTAAGTGAGCGTTGGATTGATTTGTAAGTTTCTATATTAGGAAAGTGTGCGTGAATTTTTTGTTTGGATTGTTTAAGTGCAGTAATTATGTTGAGTGGATCGTCTTAGACTCGCCTCTTTCTATTTTAGGTAATTAAGATTGTAATGATTTTGGCAGAGTTGTTTGTTGATTGTAAAAGGATATATTTGTCAAAAATGACGCAAAGGATGGTATAGCGTTGGTGGAAATAAAATGTGGTTTATAATTGTGATTGGTTGATCAAAATTGGCGAAAGATCGGTAAATCTTGGCTTTGTATCTTGAATTTGTATGTGGATACATGTTTGGACATTGTTTATAGGGGGTGTGGACACATCGGGAGTCACTAGTCAATAATGCACCCTAGACACATTAAGAGAATTGTACTGTTGTCGGATTATTTAGATATGCTGGATTCCTTGAAAATGAATGGAGCTTTCGGATGATGTCCTATAGTGCTGAATTATTGACGTTCATACTAGTCAATAAGGCCTCATACTATTTAGTTGATGAAGCCAAATAAAAATTTAAGTCATAACCTAGATGTGATTCAAATCTAGATTTCCAGACTTTTAGTGTTGGATCTTTGTTTTTATCTAGTTGTGTCTCAAACATAGGTTGAGTCCTCAATGGTGCCGAAAAATGTTTTTGCTAAAGATTGGACTATGGCACTATGCATCTATGCACATAAGCTGTAAATTGTAATGCATGTATAGGAATCCGTAAGATTTTTCTGTGAGAGCTACCGTCGGCTGGCAATGAGAAGAGAACAAGGGAAGTACGTACTGTACCTTAGACATATGATCAGACCGCGAGACATGTTCCATATGATTGACAATTTGACATCATGCTAGAATAAGCTACCAATTTGATGCTTTTCTGGCCACATACAATTAACTTTTACTTCTTCTCTTTGCAATTTAGTGTTTGTTTATGCTAAATTGTCAAAGTGGTTGACACTTTACAAAGGAATCAGTTACCTCTTAACAGAGCTTTTACTTGATTAAATCCTCATAGGTGCGGTCAATTGCAAAAGAGTCTTATTGGGCATACACCAATGGACCACTTGAGCGAAGTTATTATGACGAAGCATCTTTGAGTCCAGAAGAGGAAGGAGCGGATAGAGATGCAGCAAAGTTTTCTCTACCTACGCAATATGCATCTATGCTGAATTGGTTTGCTGTGGATCTGGAAGGAGAACATTCAGCCATGGATGGCCGCATTCTTGAAGAACACGCGGAATATGTTGTACATGCTATTCACCGGGTATGGTATCAAACTTTTCTTTCCCCATATAATTTAAGATTTTTACAACTTGGTAGTTTCATTACGTTCTAGTTGCCACTGATGTGATCCTTGCTGGCTTTATATAACTTGTGATTTTCATTTCCGATAATGAGATCAGATATTGGATCAGTATAAAGAGTCTTATGACGCTAGAGCCAAGGAAGGGACTGCGGTTTCTGGAAAATTGCCTAAAAGCGTTATATTAGTTGGTCATTCCATGGGTGGTTTTGTTGCTAGAGCAGCTACTGTTCACCCACACTTAAGAAAATCGGCAATTGAGACTATTATTACGCTCTCAAGTCCGCATCAGTGAGTTATTTGGTTTGTCTCTTGGTAAGCTACTTGAAAGAATATATTAATTATGCAGGTTTATCTAATGTCATAATGCGTGATAACTTGCCGCAGATCACCACCCGTCACATTGCAGCCGTCATTAGGCTATTATTATGCTTCTATCAATCAGAGATGGCGAGAAAAATATCAGATGCAAGTCTCTACTTCTCCTAATTATGTATCACGTTCGTTGCTCTCTGATGTTGTGGTTATCTCGATTTCCGGAGGAATAAATGATTACCAGGTTTATCACTTATTTCTCCTCTTGAAATTTGCTTTGGTACAATGGTACCTCTTTGTTTGTTTGGTTGTTCATTAGTTTGCTGAAGATAATGTATACAGTGTAATTAATTTTCTGACAGAAAACCTATGTCATTTTATTATACATACTTTTTCTTGCTTAGTCATATCAACCTAAACTTCCATGATGAGCAATCCTGAAGGTGTCCTCAAAATGAATCTTATCTTCAAGTACAAATATTTTTGTATCTGTATTCTTTCACTTCCCTTTATGTTGTCTGTGGCTTGCTGCTTCTTTCGTAGATGTTAGTCCATAAAGTTATTTATTTTGGGTGCTGACAGTGGCAGCTTAGTGTACGTGACTCTGAGTGATTTGTGTAAAAAACTATCAGTTGTTTTGGTTGATCCTATTATATTTAAAGTTACACAGCTGCATTTTATTCAAGTTAGTTCTTACCAAAGTCGCACCTTTTCCTGGTTATCAATATGAAACACACACACACAGTGATACCATGTACACCCCAAGCTAGCTTGTGTGTAGTGATAGTTCTTGCTGGAGCTTTGTGTATAATTGTTGATGGCTCAGTGGATTGACCTATTCTATGTTGAATTATAAATAAACGGGGCACCCTGTGGCGCCAATTTTCATTCAAATTTAGCTAGTATCTTCATTCAAATTGTATTTTTTCCTACCGAACCTTTTAGGTGAAGCAAGAGCTGCATTCCTAGATTTAGGATTAATGAATCGACTCACAAGACTGTAGTTGGGAAAACAAGTGCGCACACATAAAATAGAGGAAGATGCAAGAGAAAGATAGTAGATTGATTCGGTGTAAGCCTCTCCTCAACACAACTCAACTATAAAGGTAGTCTCACATGTACAAGTTTAGGACAGACTTGACAACCCCACAAAAAATAAACAAACCTGAATATCTGATAAATATACCCTCTCACATAAAAAAGGATCCAAGATGGAGAAACCTCACACAACACTCACTCTTGGATTCTTGATCGTGGCTACTACTCAACACAACTCAAAGTCCCTATTTATAGGACTAAACTAATTCTAGAGACCTCTAGGTATACATGTACTAAAAAAATCCATACATGCATCGTGAACATGCTAATACATAATAAAATGCATGTATTTTTAAATTCAATGAATATAACTTAATAAGGAATTCAAAGAGTCTGTAACAACCACTAAGTTGATGGTCCATTGCGAGCCTTTCCGACCCTGTCACTTAAATTATTGATTACTCAAGCTGGTTAATTTGAAAGCTGTAAGTATGTGTTTTGTCAGTTAAATGTCAACGTTTTTAGGATCCTAAAAATACATCTGTCTTTTTTTGTGTGCAGCCTCTCTTCTTCTACTGAGTGCTTAAAGTATATGCTGCCTTGCTGATGTGGATTCTAACTTCATTTCACCCTGTCTAAAGGTGCGGTCAAAGTTAGAAACACTGGATGGTATTGTGCCCTCAACTCACGGCTTTATGATCAGCAGTACAGAGATGAAGAATGTTTGGTTGTCCATGGAACACCAGGCAATTCTATGGTGCAATCAACTCATTGTGCAAGTAAGAGTCAGCCTTGTATTACTGTGGGCAGAAAAGGAGTGTTTTGTTTTATTTCGAGGGTGATCTCATCTATATCCAAAATTACAGGTGTCGCACACGCTCCTCAGTTTGCTAGACCCAGGAACTGGTCATCCATTCACTGATAGACATAGGAGACTGACAGTATTTACTAAGATGCTTCGTGGTGGCTTTCAACATGGTTCTGACTTGATAGGTCAAGCACCTATGCTTCGAAGTTCCGTGCATACTGGTGATGATGGAAGCTATTCTCCTGGTATGTCCCTTATTCTCCTGGCATGTCCCTTATACTTCAATTGCTTGTGCTGATAATGAGATTCAGTTTTCTTATAGTAATATATTAAAAAACGAGGAGTCTTTTTTTCCTCATGTTCTCACTTTGTGTGTTTTTTATACCAGTAACTTAAAAGATAAAACAGGGATAAATCAGGGTGGAGGATACCAATGGTTCTGTACTGTATGGAGGACAATGGGCAATGCCCTTCCAGTTCCCGGCTTCTGAGATGCATGATATCCACTTTTATAAAAATGTAATTATCTATAATAACTTAATATAAGGCAAACCAAGTATTTTTATCTATAAAAATGTAATTATCTTCGTTTCATCAATGTCATTTTAAAGGCTAAATCATGCAACATCATTTCTCCAATAACTCAAAGGCTCCCGCCTAGGGTGAGGTAAAGAGAGGGGGGGGGGGGGTGTTGGGGGGGGGTTTGGATATAAGCAGCCTTACCCCTACATTTAAACACATAGAGAAGTTGTTTCCAAAAGAAGGCAAATCAATGCTTGTGATATTTGTTGTTAACCAATCCCTTATAATGCATGTATTTGAACTTTTATTGATGATATTCCCTGTACCCATCAAGAGAAATTTTTACTTGGACAATTTCTATTCATGTATGTATATTTGGAGTCAGGTGCTTGGCTCTTGACTTTTGTTTACCCATGAATCATGATAGCGTGAGCGCTTAACCACCGCTCCTTTTTTATTCTTAGGCATTACCCCTTTTGTGTCCTTTAGTTATCACAAGTGATAGTTGTGATTTGTGAAGTCTGATGAGATTTTTTTGCTAATTCTTCCATTGTGCAACAATCATCCCATTTTCTGTTGCGGGAGTTTTGATCAAAGCTAATTTGGCAGGAGCTCATGCACACAAATTATCTGCTTGTCCAAAAAATATACAGTGGAAATTGGACAGTCTTGAAAAGGACCTGTATATTCAGACAACCACAGTCACTGTCTTAGCAATGGATGGCCGAAGACGGTGGCTAGATATAGAGAAACTGGTTAGTTTGTGGACATATGAGCTTTCCTTGTCTTTCATGGTACTTTTAATGTATAGCAATGCTATTTGATAACTTTGCGTGTGATAAGGATGGGAAAATACAGAATATAAGGCTACAGTTAGTGTTAGAATATAGAGAGAGGGGATTGCATTGTAGAATACTGACTTGATTATTGTATAGGGGAAACCCCTTATATATACCGATTACATAAGATGACGATAATGGAAATCGAATCACCTATATTGTAGTATAGTATCCTAACATGATATATTCTCGAGATAATTATCTCTACTTATTTCTAATAATAACTAATATATGATCTCATGATCTTATATTTCCGATCTCATGATCTCATACTCATATCCTCCGATAGTTAGATCTATGATTGACTTAAAAAAAACTGCCATCAGCCCATCAGTTAAACTGATCTTGCACTAAGCTCTCGGTTCTTCTTTACCAGTGTATCTGGTCTTTGAAAGGCGGAATTGAAATATTTTTTCCACCCCGTCCTTGGCTTTCCCCAACCTCATAAAAAGCGAGTAAAAGATTTTGTTGGAAGACTTGTGTCACGATTAGGCTTTAAGACGACCGGCAATCAGTGGGTTTCCCCTTTGCTTAAAGATGAGGGGCTGATATAAGTTGCTTATATTCTTGTAGTTGAATTAATATTAAATCATCTTCTTGTAGTTGTTGCTTACTTTTTCTGCATCAAAGGATCATTTGTTTTTATAAGTAAGATAGGATAACATATATTCAAGGGGGTGACTCCCATATACAAAAGAGAGCTAATCAAGCTCTAGGACTATCATGAGAAATTTTATCCACAAAAGAATGAAAGTCAAGTGTCGGTGGGAATATAACACTTCACTCCAACAATACAACATCCTCAAAGGATCATTGATTTCCATATTCTGATGATGTTTGCTGGGTGATTGCTTAATGGAAAATTTTGGTAGCGTACTCAACTTGCCCTTAAGATCGTTTTGAAACATTTATTTTATCTTGGCCTTAAGTCTGTTATTTCAAGGATTTAAAGTGATGAACTCATGACACATTAGACTTAGAAGCCATTTCTACATGATCAAATGTTGGTTATTCATGTTCCTCCCTTTTCTGGTACTTGCTTGTCTTGTTTACTTATCTAATACTATCTCCTGCTCTTTCTGATAAGTAATTCCTGTGTTTAGGGTTCGAATGGAAGAAATCATTTTGTTCTTGTTACAAACCTTTCTCCTTGTAATGGGATTAGAATTCATCTATGGCCTGAAAAAGGAAACACCTCATCAGACTTGCCTCTGAGTAAGAGAGTCGTGGAGGTAACAACAAAAATGTCACAGATCCCATCAGGTCCGACACCAAAGCAGGTATGCTACTTCCTCTCCTCATGCTATCTTCACTCACTTCAGTTAGTACCCTGGTGCAGTAGATATGTTGCATAGTCGCAGATATTCGTGAAGTTTCTATGATTTCTTGCTTTCTGCCCCCCTTGGTTTTTATCTAAGATATGTGGAGAACTAATATACATTGATTTAAACAAGAGTTGATCTAGCAGTGAAGATTGAGGCGCTGGGTACATTAGTTCCTAGGTTCTGATGCCCCTTCCCTGGTTGCATTGGCCTTTTTACCTCACTACAGACCAAAAATCATAATTCAAATAGATGAATAGTGTACAAATAATTTTATTTTATGATTATGGTTACCAGATTGAACCAGGGAGCCAGACAGAGCAGCCGCCGCCTTCTGGTGTATTTTGGTTGAGCCCTGAAGTACTGAAGGGCTTCAGATTCATTACCATTTCTGTTGCCCCTCGTCCGGTATTGCCTTGAGATTATATTAACATTTTGTCATATGCTTAATTGATTACACGGACTTCTAAAGTTGACCTACAACCTTCGCGGACTTCATATTTAGACTGTTTCTGGAAGACCTCCACCAGCAGCTTCAATGGCAGTTGGACAATTCTTCAATCTGGAGGAAGGGGCTACAAAACTTTCACCTTCATCACTGATTCTGTCTACATTCTTACAAAAGGTTTATTCTGCCTATGATCTTATATACCGTTTTCATTTTTTGTCATTGACTGATAAAAAAAAAATTGACCATGATAAACCCTAATTTTCAGGAGTTGTCATTTAAAGAAGAACACCCCATTGCCCTCAATCTCTCATTTTCCATCAGTTTAGGCCTCTTACCTGTTGCATTGTCTCTGAAAACAACTGGTTGTGGAATCAAAAATACCGTGCTTCCTGATCAAGAGGATGGGGATGTTGACCACAGTAGTAAGACCACTCGCCTTCTCAATCAATTGTGTTGTAATGTCTTGCTATGCTAGGGTGATACTTTTATTTGTAATTCATCGTCTGTGTGTTACTCTGATATGATTATCTGTGAAGGTTGGTACATGCTATAAATATCACAAATGACATTATAAGAAGAATTTTCAATGCCGTGTGAATAAATCAAACAGCTCAGCTATATTTTGTATCAGGGCTTTGCAAGTTGCGATGTTTTCCAGCTGTAGCACTTGCATGGGATAGTACTTCTGGTCTTCATGTATACCCAAATTTGAATTCGGAAACAATTATCGTAGATTCTGCACCAGCACTCTGGAATTCAGACCATGGATCAGAAAAAACTACCGTTGTGTTATTGGTAGAGTCCTGGTCCCCTGCTAAGCTTGTTAATTGTTATCACCTTCCATCAATGAATAATCAAACGCTTTTTGACTACTTTATTTTTATTCATCCTCTTCGTTTATGTCTTCTACAGGTTGATCCTCATTGTGCATACAAAACTAGCTTTTCTGTATCCATTACTGCTGCTGCAAGTAGATTTATTCTTTTATACTCTTCGAAGGTGATGACTATATAATCTTTCTTACTGATATGATTCTCTTCAGCAATTTTGGTGTGTATGCATACGGGAACATTCCTGTGTGATCGATAGGACACCGGTTCAAGTCCTGGGAGCAGCCTCTTGTCCAAAATCTGACAAGGGAAGGCTTGCCCTCTATACACCCTTGTGGTGGGACCCTTCCCCGGATGGCTGGACCCTTGGCTTGCAGGGACGCCAATGTGTGACCGGGCTGCCCTGCCCTTTATGCATACAGAAACATTCCTCCTTTTAAAATTCTTTAGCAACTCTCACGCCAGTTTAATATGTATATATAGTGTTGGAACATTAAATTCTGCTTTTGGGTTTAAAAAGAGGCATTTGATTTGCTGGAAGTTGTATCTTTCCCTTAATGAACAAGGCTAGCTTTTGAGTGTATCCATTATTCTTCAAAGTCTCAGGCCTCAGCTAAGTTAGCCATTTCCTTTCTTTTGACGGGTAGCCTAATGTTTACTCCACTATATTTCGTGTACTCTTTTTTGGTTAAGTAGCGGTTGTATGTAGTCATTGCTTGTTAGTTGTTACTTAACTTGAGAAAGCTGATAAACTATTACATTTTTAGGTCTTTGTTTCATAGTTTGATTCCAGTTTACCCTTTATATAAGTCTACACTATAATATTTTCGATAATTAGCCCCTTTAAACTCAATTGCATTTAGAACTCCCTCAAGTTCTCTCATTTGTTAACGTTTGTGTTTTCACCCAAACCAAAAAAAAGAGTATGAAGTATTAAAGAAAGGAGCTGTAGTGGATTCTGGGGGCTGATTGATAGGTGGGATGGTAGACTTGTGACTGTAGTGAGCATAAGTGAGTTGCAAATTGGGTCCCACATATTGGTATTTTAGTGAATTTAGGCTACCTTAACATATAAGGAAAAATTAACAAATGAAGAATACCCCTTAAAGGAAACGTTAATAAAGGAGAAAAACAGAGGGAGCAACGGGTAGTAATTGGGATCTGATCTGATCTGATCATTGACAACTATTTAAATCATTCAAAATTACATAAACTGCTCATTGGATATCTGGACTCTCCCTATAAGAGCTCCCTTGTTTTTCAGTCTGGAATTTGGATCCTCAGCTTGCATGGCATTTTGTCATTTTGCTTATAGCTCTACTAAATGTGTTGAAAATATAAAATGTTCTTATGTGTTTTTTTTTTTTTTAAACCTGTAACATCAATGGGTAGTGATTTAGTCTCATTTCAGTAAGTTCGGTTTAGTATGACAAATTTTTAGATCACCCTTCCGATGAACTAACTGCGTCATATAAGATATCCACTCTCCATTGGTAAGTGTGTATAACTTTATGGTGTCACTATGTTGAGGTTTGGTATAACATATAATACATACAACATACCTATGTTATTATCAATATATCATCAATGTTTTAATTACTTGTTTCTGAAGTCAGGTAGTTCAGTGCAGTGTGCACACCTTAAAACGGTTTTGTTGCCAAGTCGATATCTGATGAACTAACATCTATTGCCTATTTCTCTTTCATCTCCATTCACGATTTTATACAACCCGCCTTGTTTTATCTAGTGTCGGGATTGGTAGTCGGAATTACATGAACTGGTGACGTTAGTAGTTGTAATTACATCTCATGAGTTGGTTGACCAAATGACCTATATAATGTTAGTGCTATTACATTTATGAACATGTAGAGCTTTAGTCCATGTGGTTTGGCATTCAATATGGTATTCTTAATTTTCGAATTCTATGGTTTACTTGTTACAGATAGTTGGCCTTGCCATTGCTGTAATATTTTTTGCTCTGATGAGACAAGCACGAGCATGGGAACATAGCATGCCTTTACCTTCAATGCTGACAGCTGTTGAGTACAATATGAGGCTGCCTTTTCCTTTTATCATGATGACCGCGGTTCCCTTGATGATTATGATACTGCTTTGTGCTCTCTGGTTTCGTCCAATTCCATCAGTCTCGAGCTTTCTTTTTGTATCACTCACCTGTTATGCCGTTGCAAATGGCGTCGTCATAATTTTGATTCTAATCTCACAATTGGTGCTCTATGTCGTGGCTGTTACACATGTTTTCTTCAAAAAACGGTCAGTTCTTATTCATTTACTTCATATTTTGTTTTGCAATTTTGCATTATGTTTCATTTTCTTCTTCGTGTTCTTAGTCATCATTATTTTTTTTCTTCCTTTTCTAAAATTAGGGAATTTATTTCTTTGTTTTGCATCCAGCTGGCAAAATTGTGAAGGCAACTCTTGTTTCCTTTTCCTCCAGTGGTTCATCAGCCTTACCTCTAGGCTATTTGCATTCAAGGTATTCCTAACATCATTTTATGTTAAACCAACCTGCCTCCACTTAACCACTGAAGGTGGTATTGTGTTCATTGGTTGTTATATATTTTTAACCGCATCCAGGTCGTTTCTCTTCATACTCTATAATGAAAAGAAACTCATCCCTTATCTTAACATGTTGAGACAGGTGACGAGGCTTGTCAAGTCGAATCCAGTGCTTGTTGCAGCTCTTGTAGCTATAGTTCTGGTGTGCTTTGTTCATCCAGCGCTCGGCTTATCAATTGTGCTCATATTACATGCTTTGAGCTGCCATACGGCATTGTGCAGGTAGTCCTTTGTAGTCGATTTCAAATTATCTGCCAAAGTTTTGTCATGGTTGATAGATAGTTGCAGCTAATTTACCTGATCAGTTTGTCTGGGTCGAGATGTCTTTGTGGAGAACCATTTTCAATTATTTGTTGGGAAATTGAGTCAATATGATGTTATGATTGGTATGCTTCAAGATGCTGCTTAAATATGGAGAACTTGCAAGCAGGCTAAACATAACTCCATTGTTTTCTTCTTTGCTTGGCATATGTAAAATCATGTAGTGGCCTTCCTGGTGTCTCACTTGACCATTTGACCCTTTATGTGCTGATCTAAGATGATTTTTCTGTGGCTTCTGTTGCTTGTCTTTTGTTTTATTTCCTGGGTTTCTTGTTCTTCGTTTTATGAGGAACCTAAGAAGATTGTTTTTGTGACAGCTATTTGACAGCCTCCTTTCGCAGCGCAACACACAGAGACCAATCATTAAGTTCTAAAGATAAAGGATATGATGAAATGAAGCACTATGATCGTCAGCGCGATAGTCGGTCTAGACATAATTCCTCTTCAGAGGGGTCTTATTACAGCAGTGCTGGATCTGCTAACAGCTTTGGTGAGATACAACTAGAAATCTTCCACCACAGACATGGGATGTTGATTTTGCATTGTTTTGCAGTGTTGATGTTTGTTCCCTCACTTGTAGCTTGGTTCCAGGTATGTATTTTAAATTCTTTTTGGACTCGGTAATTTCTGGTTTTCCATTTTGCCTTCTCTAATAGCTAGAACTTGCTCACTGATTGTAAAGACGGATCTTATACGCTCCTACCATTATCTGATTGGTATAAACACTAAAAGTTGATCATATTTCGTCAGGAAATGAAATTGTCCAACTATTCCTCTTTAAGCCAATATGTTTTTGGGTATGCGTAGCTTATGTTACCGACTGAAGCAATCACAATTCATTTAGAAAATAGAGAGATGAGTCAAGTTTTTGTGGTCATCCAAAAAATCAAGTGCCTTTATATTGGGCTATTTTTTTTTGGGGGGGGGGGGGGGAGGGGGAGGGGAGAGGGGTTGTTCACTTGTTTGGTAGGCCATGGAAGATCATTCTCCCTTGGATCTTCTGACACACATTAACAATTGTTAACAACCAGTGTTTCAAATTGCAAGTTGTACTGAACTACTGATGAGTTTTACTGTTGTTATGCTTATAAGATCATTCTACCTCGTGTTAAACATTTTGACCCCCTTTGCTGTCTGGAACACATCCTCTCATCAGTGGCTCAGTGCTTGCTGAGGGCCAACCTGTTAGAGCCTTTACCTGCTAAAATGCTGTTCTTATAAGCAACTTAAGCGTAGATGCGTAGGTTGTTTAGACATCGCTAAATGTACAATATGTATCTTGAATACATTTCCTCCACCCACTAGGACTTAATTTTAGGCACTGGTTGTGGTTGCAGAGATTTGGAGTAGGGCAGTGCACCCCCTGGTTTCTGGATTCAGCACTTTGCATCGGTGTCATTCTTCACGGCATCTGCGACTCAAAGTTGGAACGTAATTTCTTTGTTTATCCATTTGGTGGGCTTGAAGTAAGACTGAGCTCCATATACCTGCTTGCTGGATTGTATTCATTCTTGTCTGGCCTGGCACTTACTCCGTACAGAGTTTTCTACCCCATGGCCATTATTGGAGCACTTTCATTTGTGTTCAGGGTTATCGAAAGGAGAAATAGAGAGAAGGGAGAGGCGATTTTTGTTAGCCGAAAGCGCTCTCATCGACACTAGTACGCTCTTCTTTCCACGGTCCTGATTAGTTAGAGTTTCACATAGGTAGTCTCTGTATGTTTTACAGTGATTCATTGATTTCTTATAGAGGTGTAATATGAACCTGGCTTCTGTTGCCATCAGTTTTGTATCTCTTGTCCATAGACTTAGAGGACGACTCTGTTCTCTTCGATTTTTTGTACAATGATTTTGCTATACGACTAATATGAGGATGACGAACAAAGATTAGCTATTCAATTTTTCAAATGGATGTTTAATCATATTCTCCGCTATATTTCTTCAACATCTGAATGTATGGCATGAATATGGTTGTACTGCTCATGTGCTGACGCATTTGGTGCTGAAATTCGGCTTCCCTGCTAACTAAATCTCACAATTTTATGTTCCTAAACAGTGTATCCGAAGAATTTCTAGCTTCACGCAGGTCCTGTGTAGTGATAACTTGGTAGTGATGTTGATCAGATTTTAGGATGATAGTTGTGCAACAAAAGCAAAAGGGTATGATTTAAATTCATGCAGAAAGGCAGAATTATTACATGCGAAATCTCCGACTGCTCCGTACAACTCTCGATAAATAGGCCTATCAAGTTGTTCTCACTTGTGACTAAATGCTTGTACAAGAAAACCTAGAAGTGGATTAGAGACATCAGATACAGGATAGAGTTTATTCGATACATCGATCACACATCAGCCCATCGTGTAGCTTGGTGTAGGCAAATTGATTACTGTGCTCTTAGTTTTCGTCATCATATTAATGCTATTGGTTATTCCCTGAGAACCAATTCCACTGTCCTTTATTCCCTGGAGTACAGAAAGATCATGAAAACTTTATCAGTGTGGGAGAGGAATCATCTGTCAAAAGTTTCAGTTCAAAATGACATGAAGGTTTGGAACAGAAACGAAAGTTTGGTGCAAAATGTTAGGAAGTCGAAAAGTTGTCACATAATCTGAGACATCTCATTCGAGGCTATCATCTTGTCGGAAAGAAAAAAAAAAAAACCCACCTGGAAGGGGAAGTGATCTGGTCCCCGAGCAGGAGCAGAATTGATCTGAACAGTACCAGACTCCATTGCGTCACTGATCAAAATTGCCTTGTTTATGTCTTTAGTGAAAACACAACCCTGCATCACATGTGTGATATGACTGAAATTAGGAGGCCGAAATTTGTAGTTTTATAGCAAGCAATTTCATCTGGAATAAGAAACTTTTATGATGAATCGAACATATATACCTGGAGGCCGAAATTGCTAGCATTACAGTGGTGGATCCCTTCTTCAACAGAATTTATCCTGATAACTGGCAAGACAGGGCCAAAAGGCTCCTCCCATGCTATCCTCATGTCAGGCTGAACATTATCCAACAACAAGGGCCAAATAAGGTTACCCTCCCTTTTGTACTCTTGGCAAAAGGTTGCGCCCTTCTCCTTAGCATCTTTCACTAATCCTTCAATAAAGTTTGCAGATGACTCTGTGACAACGGGAGTTATATCGCAGTTTTCCTCAGGTGGTCCGACAGTCAGTTTGGCAACTTTCGCATTGACTTTTTCAACCAGTGTATCAGCTACTGAAGCCATTACTAGCACGACTTTAACAGCTGTGCATCTTTGGCCACTGTCAGAAACGAAATAAGAAAAGCATTAACACCTTACTGAGCCGACAATTTAAGGGAAGATACTAAAGAAGCATTTAAACAGGGTTGAGTCAATTGGTATTGTCAGCATTCCTCTAGTATGTTGTTTGGTATATGCTATCATTCATTTTCAACAAGTCACTGAAATCTTAAAGTTAATTGTTTGTTTGAAGAATATGTTAGCGAAAAACTAAAAAATTATGAGACGTTGAAATAAGCAGTGCTTTTTGGAACTCAAGGGTTAGTATTCTTATTCTCAAGGGGTCCTGCAACTGGACAGAAGCATGGTGCACTTCAATGTACATTAAAGCACATATCATCACATTCGTCACTTTTAAGAAGAAAGCTACCACGACAAAATTTATAAGTTTAGAAGAGATTTTGCCTGTAGGAAAAGCCTCCTTTAAGAATGTTTGCAGCAACAAGATCCAAATCTGCATCTTCAAGAACAATGCAAGCATCTTTCCCACCAAGTTCCATCTGAAGTGGAATCATTCCGGCTTTCTTTGAAATTGCAATTCCAGTGTCTCCACCCGTGAAGCTGAAAGTCGTACGAAAAGTTAAAAACTTCAAACATCAAGAGCACATTTATCCCTGATAAATGAGTACATGCCTGATGCCTCAGTTCGTCATTACCAGCCAAGGGCATTAGACAATAACATAGATGTCCCTGTATGATGCTCCTGGAGTATCACTACAGGTCCTTTGCACCATGTGGTAAAATAAATGTCAATGACTAACTAGAAAGTAGAAACTAGCATTACCTTATGCAGTTGACCCCAGGATGCATTGTTAGGAAATCGCCAATTTCAGAACCTTTTCCAGTCACACAGCTAATAAGTCCTTTTGGAAAGCCAGCCAAGTGGAAGCAATGAACCATGTGAAGAGCAGCCACAGCACCCTATGAAGTACGAAGAAACGATTCCCTATATATAAACCAACGTTTTTCCAGTTTAAGCAAAGCAGTAGATCTTTTAAGATGTTTACCTGTGTTGGGGGCTTCAGCACAATGGAGTTACCAGCAATAAGTGCAGGTGCAATCTTTGAGACTGCAAGGTTGACTGGATAGTTGAAGGGTGGAATTGCTAAAACAATTCCCAGTGGGATCTGCAAAGACATCAATATATCTGAGCAAAATGCAGGTGATTTAACGACCTGAATATCACACGAGCACCATTGTGGAAAGCATCAATTTTGATTTCATATTTTCCAGACATTTACCGAACTTAAAAGGTTCATCACCAACTACAACAGCTGATGTATCAGATACGTAAATCTGACATTCCTCAATGTAGTAAACTGTAAAAGCATTATCTTTCTGTCCTTATTACATCATTTTGATTCTCCAATTCTTCATTCAGAGCGTTAATGCAAAGCAATGTTAACTAACGTCTTTAGCTGTTTAAGATCATATATTACAGGGCCTAGAGGCGTACAGGGACTTAATTCAAAATGCAAGCTCGTGCAGCCATGCATAAGACTATAAGAGATATCTTAAACAGGAAAGGAAGCTGTCACAAACAGAGACAAATCTATAGAAAAATCAGAGGTTTGATCAGACTGAGATTGCTACAGAAATTTATGGCATTACTGGCTAAACCAAAGTTATGACTAACATCTTCGAAATTCTAATTTTTTCGACCACTCATAATTGGATCTCAACTAAAACAAAAATAAATTCACATCTTGAAGATTATCGTCAGAAGAGCATTCCCATCATGGTCTATACAGCAATCTACATCCAATCTTTCTTTTTACACATCTTTTTTAAGAGGTAAACCGATTCAATGAATGACCGTCTGGACTCCGGTGGGACATAGGTCTCAAAATTATTTGCTTCATAAAAGTTCAAATTATGGTTGTATTACAACATCAGTAGTCCTTCTCAACTGGAATTTCAGTGGTTCACCATAGCCTTATCCATGCCAAGGCTAGATATCCACACCTTATCGCGGGACCACTAAACCTGTGGGCAATACAATCTTTCACCTACCCTATAAGTTTAGGAGATTTAACTACTAGATCTCATCGTTTCCATATATGTGGGAAGCTGATGATGTAATGACACTTACACTTAAGTAGACAATTAAGTTGAAAAGGCTAGTTAGTAGATGTATTCATTTTTACGGCACATCACAGTCCTCAGCCATGATTTACGGGTGGAATTTACACATCGCCTACCAAAACGATACCTTGATTGTTGCTCTTAATTTCCATAGACAACATAGGTTCCGAAAAGTTTACCTTGGAGGTTAGACAATACTTGGTCCTTTCATTTCCAGGGAAACTGTCAGAAACCAGGAACTTGCCTTCACCTAGAATTCTTACCCCTTCCTCAGCACAATATGATACCAAATCTCCTGACCTAACAACCTATTAACACACCAAAAAAAACACAATTAGAAGTCGAAACCAGTAATTTCCCACCAAACAACCATGTTTTAAGAAAACTTGTCATACATTGTTAAGATCAGAATCTGAAAATTGACATCCTTATTTCATACCAAGCCAATTTTTCAGGGAAAGTGACCAGAGTGTAAGAAATTGAGTGTACAAGAGTACATTGTCCATTTTTTCATGCAAACAAGTCTCACAACATACAGATCACTGTCTAAAAATTGACACCACAAAGTCATATAACAGAGAACCAAATTTTCATGCAAGCTAAGGATACCATCATACATCATTTTCATTTAAGTAGGACTAACAAGAAAATCGGCCTCGCTATAGCGCGAAATTTCCTAGATTCTTCAGGGCATGATAGCTCTAGCTGCCAAGGAGTTCATATTGATCAAAGGAGTTGGCTCAAATTGTTACCTTTTTTCAATTCATATTATCCTCAACTACAATTTACCAAGCCTACAACTAAAAGAGAAATTTGGTGAATGATGCACATTATCGAATCTTGCCACAAATTTTACATCTATTCTAAACATTCTTTTTTTTTTTTTCGGGACAGATAGGAAACAACAATTTGATTTCCTGAATCAGTCCATTCTGTCTCATGATGAGGGGTATAACTTAAAAGATAAGACTTCCTAGCACTCCACACATTTTATAAGGCTGTGTTTCATTTTGATATCTTTCACTCATATTAACCTACTTCTAACACAATAAGTGAAGCTTTAGTGCAACCTTTTAAATCAATCAGAGTCACAATTAATAATCTGAATCAAACAAAACATAAACAAACATAGCAATAACATCAATACCCCAGTGCCTCAAAGGCTCCCGAGTCTCGCCCATGACGAGGTAAGAGGTATACAACAATGTCTTATTCCCTAAATGATTTAGTTCGGCTAACATGAACCGTCATGTAAAATGGAAATATATATATTAAAAAAAAAAGGGCATTAGCAAAAAAAACTTACTTCAGTAACAGCATCCTTAGCAGGCTTAGCAATCTCTTTAACAAGACATTCAGCAATTGGGTTTTTATGTTCTTTCAAAATGGCAGCTGCTTTGTGAAGCAACTCTGCTCTCTTCCAAAGTGGTGTCTTTGCCCATGATTTTTGCGCCACTTTTGCTGCTTCCATCACTTTATTTACCTCTTCTTGTGTGCATGCTGTTCATCATATTTTTTTAATTTAATTAATTATATTGTGTCACATACACTTGTAACTTACCACATAACATAACTTGATTGCATGAAAATCAACTCTATTACGCAACTTTTACCAAGTAGTACTAGTGAAGTCTAGAAGTCTACTAATACCATACTCGTAGTATAAGACAACACAAATTCCCTAATACTACTACGACTTAATAAGTGTACATGACCTGTTACGTTCTCTTGAGACGGTCTCATACTAATTGCGCGAAATGATTAAAATAAGTCAAAACACAAACAAAATCAAAGAAAAAGTACCTTGAACTTTGTATTGAGTCTTCCTAGTGGTAGGATTAATGATAGGAACAGATTTACCAGAAGCTGAAGTCTTCCAAACACCATCAGCATAATACTTAAAAACTTCTCCCTCAAGTATGTCTCCAAAAACACCATTTCCAGCCATTTTCAAAACTTTTACAAATTCTCTCGTTCTTTTTTTTTTTTTTTTTTTTTTTTCTCTTTGATGATTAAATAAAAAGGAAGATGATGAAGATGGGTTTATGCTAAGCTATGTGCTTAAGCAGTGCTGTGGGCTAATTGGTGGCAACTAAAAAAAATACAAATTATTTATAAACAAAGTTTTTTGTTTGTTTTTATTTGTGTGGGGTCTACTTTATGTGTTAGGTGGCCTTTAACGTGCCATGTGTAGTAAAATCCCTCGTCAAAATTTATAAATGGAGTACAAATGTTTTGACTTTATATTAAACTCTGGCCTCATGTTTCTAGGGTACAGTGGCAAAAAAAATTCAGGGGTTAAAAAGTTAAAACTTGAGTTTTGAAGGATGAGTAGTTTTCCAAGATTTTTGGGATTTTATTCGTTGTGCTAGAGTATCTTGTTTGTGATTCTTTATTTTATTTTTTCCCATGGATTGTTTCTTGAAGTATCTTCCTTTAGTTTTGCATAAATAATCTTATACATGAATATAGGAGAAATCAAAACTAAAGAATAACTAGTATTTCCGTACTAAGTACACTATTAAATTTGTCTTGCTACACTTAAATTAGAAGTTTATTCGTGCCATCTTACGTGTTAGTTGCAAAAGAGCCTAACCTCGGTCGATTATGAAGCAAAAGCAATAAGTCCAACTAACCTCCTTAAGTTTTGCACAAATATTGTTGCTTGACCGGTATATACTCGACCGTCAAGACTAAAGAGTAGTTGGCTATGATTGCACATTTTACTCCTTGTTTCATGATTTTTAAAAAAGCTTCTATATACAAAGTAGATGGAATATGTATAGATGGGGAAAACTCTTCTTTCTCTAAAAGAAGTTCAACTACTCGATCCCAAAAAAGTGTAAATTTTTTTGTTTCTTTACCACACCGTCATTCGATACGTCCTTAAAAATAAGATTTCCGACGAATAAAGAATAATATTTATAACTGTGGGATTATGAAAAATATAATAGAAAAAAGTTATTTTTTTATGTAGTCGTTTGGTTCATATAGAAATTTAATTCCGGTAGAAGGTTACATATTACATGAATTTAGTTCCCGAATAGAATTCATGTGAAATAGTTTCAAGTTGTTTGGTAGACATAAAGGAATTTGTATTTCCCATTGATTAATTTCCAGCATCTTGTTTGGTTGCACCATCCAATTCCCATATTTTTTAATTTGTAATAAATAACCTTAATATCCCTTATTATATCCCTTAATAAATAACCTTTTCTAATTATTTGGGGGGCAACTTTGTAATTTTTGAAAAAAGTTGATGGGATAATTCAGAATTAGCGAGGGGGGAATCGGTCAGTAAATTCCACCATTATGTGGGAATTTCATTTTCCCATGAAATTTCCAATTCCCCCATTTTCTTTAATTATGGGCAACAAAACAACCCGGATATTAGAATTTTGTGTTTTAAAAACGCAACCAAACGACCACTGTTTTTTTTTTTTTGACGTAAACGACCACTGTTAATTACTCTTAATTTCACATTTGTTTCTCTTCAATTCTACGTGGATAAAGAAAAACATATCTAATTTCAATTCACGTCAATAAAAAACGGATAACAAACCATATGCACATATTGCAATCAGTTTATTTTCGTCTTGTATCGTTGTAAGAGATCATTCGAGTATTATTCTTTACAAAATTACGGTGTTCGATCAGTATCAAATCACTCATTTTTCATTAAGCTACTAATTTTAACAAATCCAATGACGAGTTGAACGAATGGAGTATTAGTTGAGTATCAATTACAAGCATAAATAAACAATCAAACAAAACTCAAGGTAGGATCATAGATTTGGTAGCCTTTGGTTTAATTTGATCCTAAAAAAATAATGTTGGATAAAACTAGTTGCACAAACGTGGGACTGTACGACATAAATCAAGTCCGTGGCGCATGAGGTGAGCTCAGCCGTGGACCTCGTGGTTGCATTATTACGTAATATTCAAGCTATGATGACTTGATGAGCACGTGGTAGTCATAATCATATACGGTGTGTACATTTTAGCTGGTGTAGAAGACTAGAAGGTATTTCCTCAGCTTACATTTTGTTTGTCTTTTGTTTTATTTTAGACGTCCACCACACTCCCAGCTACCCCCCTTTCGTCCAACATTACTTACCAGTATTATGGTTTGTGATAAGTATGGTGCTCTACCATCGCAAAAGCAGGGTTAATGTGAAAACGCAAACGGGCCTGACCACATTTAAAGGAGTAGAGAGAAAACCCATTTTATAAACGCAAGCGGGGCTTCATCTTAAAACCAATTGACAACAGGTGGAGTAACTCCTTGATTTATAAACAGAATTTTTCTCCTCATTTCCAATGTGGGACACTCACATGTATGTGGAGTGTAAATCGGTACTTCTTCAACGTTAATAATCACAAATAAGTGTTCAAAAAACAAACAGTACAATTCACTTGTAAAGAGAAACACAATACCGACTTTGATCTAGGGATCATGATATAAACATCGAGCCATGTTGAGGTAATGTGGAAAATTGGAATTTTTAAACTGAAATAATAGGAATTGTACCGATTATGAAAAATTGAACTTCAGATAACGAAAACAATGTGTTTCTAAATACACGAATTTGATAAGCTCGGGCCTCGGCTTCTTATAATTGTAGCGACTAGCAAGTCGAGCTTGAGACGAGTCCCGAATCGTGCCTGTGTACAAGCCAAGACACACAGCGGCTAACCCAACTAGCCTTACAAACAAGAACATCGCTCCAGAAATCTGCGAGTTAGGCAACACTTACATCAATTAGTAGAGCAACTGCAAATTCAGCCCAATAAACTGGAACAAATTGGACCACATAATAAACTGGTCTCGGCCCAATTTTGCCTTTTGGGCAAAAACCACTACCGTCGAAAAAATGGCGTTACACATTAATCAACAAGTTTGTAGAGGTATACTTCATATGAACTTGGTGAAAAACTGTTGAGAAATTTGCATGGTTTTGCAAGTTTTGATACATGCAATGTCGTTTCAATTTTGAATCTCATATGCAAAGAAAACGGCTTATAGCTTTTTTTCGTATAAATTTACTCACTTTTAGTAGATAGGTATGAAACGACGAAAAGGTTTATGAATCATCTTCATATGGTTAGTGTTGTCTCACTCTCAATTCTTGAAATGGCAATTACTAGGTAGGTGTCTATAATCTATCGAATGTTCCTAGTCACCACTCCAGTGTAATTTACAAGCTAAGTCACATAACAACGTTAGAACTTAGAAGCATTACCAAAAGGCCTCTACTACTAAAACTGTAGACTTGTAGTGGAAACGAGTCGAGTTGAGTCAAGCCGAGCTACAAGCCAACCACGAAACAAGAACACCGCTGCGAGCCAGGCACCCACCAACTGAGCCCAATGACCTCGTACGAATCGGACCACATGGACCCAATATATTAGAATGGGTAAGGCCCGCTTCGTAAGGTGTGGGCTCGATGGTTGAACTAATTACTGACAATTAGCACATGATCTTTGCCTTTTAAGATGGGAACATAAAGTTGAAAATGTGTGCAATATTCAATTACGGCCCACCTTAAATATTCCCCACTTTTTAATTACATTTACTACATTTTACATAGATTTTTCCAACTTTTTATTCCATATTGTTTCACTTTTATTTTGCTTTTTTATTCCTTTTTAAGCCATACCAATGCATGAAGATGTTTGTCTGACAAGCACGATGGTGGAAAAGATTCATACTACAAGAATTTTTGTTGTTGATTCCATAATTTGTTTCTTTTTCTTGTAGAAGATTAAGAAATATTGGATGAATATAATATATTATGTTCCTCAAATTTGCTTTTTGTTAGGTGCTTAGGTACCAAATACGACAACAATAGTTTTTTCTCGCTGGATTATAACACTGATACATTCTTGTTGTTTGACAATATAAATGAGAGACGTTAGTTACGAGCAAGTTTTGAAACTTGTTTGTGAATACCACCTTTAACGGCCATAATTTATGAGCTAGTCGAAATTTATTGCATTCTAGGACAATTAATGACATGGTTTTTGCCCATAACGCCATCAGCAATGAAATGAATGAATTCTATAAATCTAATGCCACCTCAATATACTCCCTCCATCACAAATTAAATTTCGAATTAAATCTATCAAATGTGAAACTTATGATTAAAGTTTCAAGGCCTGATAATAGCAGCACCAGAATTTGTGTGGTTCTCTCTGGTACTAGTTTCATCGTATCGTACTACCACATGAAAAATGTTACGTACCCCCAAATATCTTACTCGCATACAGTTATATTGTACGTCGAATGGAGTACTAGTATTTCTTTACTCGAATAAAGGAACAGATTAGTCCTCGGAGAGCATCACCGCACACTCGAACCAAGAAATATTTTCACACTTTCTTTTGCTTTTACATTTTTTTTTTTTTCTTCATATTCTTTTCGTCAAAATGGTAGATATTACGTATTCATATCAAGTTTCGAGAGAGAAAATGCTTCCACTAGAAAAGAGATTACAAATATATGTGCTTTAAAGCCTTCTACTCTATTTATTTATTTATTAAAAAGAAGGAAATTCATTCATAATAATTAGCCATACAACATCTATAACGAGTACTGAAATGAAATGATCAAATTAAACTCAAACCTCCAAAAACTACGATCATTATGTAAGATGACTCGTTTATTCCGACAAAGTTAAATTATCCTCTTTTTTTTTTTTTTTTTTTACTCTGTTTATTTCAAACAAGATAAATTATCCTTTTTTTATATAATTTTTACCACTTCAATCTACAAAACTACAGCATATATATTTCGACAAACTTGGACTTTTACTTTGCACAGCCGCTCTTTTAAGTCTTCTTTTCTCACAGAAGTATCCTTTTACTCCCAATTCAAACATTGTTGTTTAACATGGATCATGTCATCACCCGGAAATCGAACATTGAAACACCCGCAAATAACTCACTCTAACCAAAATTATCACTAATTAGGAAGGCCTGTGGACTGTGGTGCTGCATTTCGGATTAGAGTCGAAACCCGTCAATGCCAACCAAATGAATAAGTATCGACTTATCGAGTATTCTCGCCTTTCAAATTTCGTTGAACAATATACTTAGTGCAATCATACTTGAGAAATCGTACGAAGCTTAGAACATAGTACCCGTTAAGTAACGATACTATGCGACAACAAGCAATCAACTGGTTAGAGCATTAAAACAAATAGGTACCTTCAAACATACAGGATGAAATAAAACGTCGAAAATTCTTGACAATGTGGGTAGTAGGGACTCCGAAATGATGTCTCAGGGTCTCAGGGACCCCAAAACATTATGTATACCACCTAATAACAAGTTGTAAATCACTTATTATAAAGGGCAAAATAAGACCCATAGAATCTAAGGTTGTAGCCTAGATTACGACTTTTGAACTACAAATTGACCATTAAATTGTTTGATGGAGAAAGTTTGCCATTAGAAGCAGGCAGGCCATGTTCATTATAAATCCGAAACAACATATTACTAAGCAGGATTTAAGAGGTATATTCGCTAGACCGTACACAAACCTTACCCCTACCCCTACGCCTAACTCATTCATGTTAGAGTGAGCTCCACCTGTGAGTGTCCCACATTGGAAAAACAGGAGAGAGTTGATATGTTTATAAAGCAATAAGTTACTCCACCTATTGCCAATTGGTTTTAGGATGGAACCTCCTTGGTCTTATGACGTGGACTCTCTTTCCTCCGTACAGGTGTGGCCCAGGCCCGATCGTGCTTTAACAATTCAGGCCAAAGGCGTAGATGGACTTACCCCTACGCCTAAGTCATCTAGGCCGAAGGAGTCAATTCCTATGGGGACTGGGGAGTATAATGGTTACATTCAAGCCTACCAAAAGTATATTGTCTAACGTTTCACATTTATAGACAACATTTAAGCATGTCGAAATCAGCCAACCAAGAAACCAACTACCCAGCAAACACACTAGTTTCAGTCATTGAGCTGGCTAGCTCACTAGTAAGAGTTCACATGACTCTAAGATCTTAATCTACCAACTCCACCTTACGGCCAGTTGCTATAGCTTGGTGTTTATAGGAACCTAGTTACGCCGAATAAATAATGACCATTGAGTATTGACTAAATGATTAAAGCCATAATCTATATCGACATAGGTCGTGCTGTTAACGATTTAACTAATGTTCATGTCATGAGGTTTTATGATTAAGAAACTTCCATTAAAATACAGCAGAAATAACACTAGCGAACAAAATAACCACATTGTTAACTTAAATCCAAAAACATATTTACAGGCTACAGCTAAGATTAAGCAAGATAACAAAAAAATCGAGTACAAGAAAGTTGAGAGAAAATGGGAACTGACAGTTCTTAAGGGTGAAAATACCTGCTATAGCATGTGCTACATGCATAATTCAAAATAAATATGTTTATAAAATCTACCCAAAGAAGTGTAGAAGAAGCTGAAGATTCCTCACTAATTGTGCAGCATTTTCTTGACAAAACCCAAAATTATGCTCTCCAAATCTGCAACATTTTTCTAGTCTTCCTTTAAACAAAGGATTTTCAGTGTAACAAGGTCAAACAGTTCACTAATAACTATGTCAGCGAACACTAAACACTTGAATTAAACTATGATATTACATATAAGTACGGTGATCCTCCGGTCTTAATTGCTCCGTAAACGCGTCTTTAGATCTAGAATAACCACACTAATTCATTAAGTAATAGATCCGGCAAAAAACACTATATATAGCTAAGAAAATGACCGACAATGCGACAACTATCTTAGGCAAAAAAATGAGTTGGATGATGCAAGAATTGGCCCCTTTCCATTCAATGCAAGTTAATTTCTTTCTGGAATTTCAATCAAACAGAAGACACCGGCATTGTATAGCATTGCTGTTCATGTCACACCATTAGGAGGAAGATATCGGCATCATAATTTATTCATTTCATGAATGGTACGCCTACACTAAGGTTCTCATGGCTCTGGCTAACCCAAATGACCTTGTAAGATGCTACATTGCTAAACCATATACTACTATGAACACATCTAGAGGTACTAGACTAGCTAGCCAAAACGAGATACGCACCATAACTATTATATGTATGAACATATTAGTATCCACATAATGCAACCATTACAAGATACTAGCGAACATTTAAGCGAAAAGATGGAGGACTAACTCTGTATTGGATGAAGACTACATCTTGAGAAAATCTCAAAAAGGCAAGCTTTTTGAAGTCGAGCAAGCGCTGAGTGACTTGAAATTCTCTGAAGGAACAAAATCTTGCGGCAAGTTAGCCCTCTTGACAATCCTCTTCATATTGAACTGCAAGCTCTGCTGAACCAATTGCTTGACTGCTTTTTTCTCCTCGCTCATCATGGCCTCATCTTCTTTATTAATACTTGTCATAGACGAGGAAGAACCGTATATGGGAGCAGAAACAGCTTGAGTTGTGTTACTGTTAAAGCACTGAGAAATCTGCTTCCCTTTATCCATCCGTAAACATTCTAGTATTCTTGATGCCCTTTTCTGCGCTAATGTGCTACCTAGAAGGGTTAACTCCAACAATGCAGATCCTATCCCTGCTTCTATCATAGTTTGCCTATCATTGTAAGATTTGTGAGCCATGACCATCAATACGTACGAGGCTTTCTCTTGGCATCCAGGCGAGTCAGTCCAATTCAACACATCAATTAAAATAGGCAGTGCATCTGGAATGCTGCTGATCGCTTTCCTGCCTTCTGGTGTTGAAACCACATTGCTCAAAATAGAGAGAATTCTCTCGCTCATCTCCATATACCCCAATGAGCTAATGAGGTGCCGGGTCAAATTTGTTTCAAGAACCAATGCAATGTTTGCCGGTGATATGGAGAGATTGTATAGGGCTCTGAGAGAGTCCTGCCTCGCCTGTGAGCTAGATTTGTTCTTCGAATCCTCAAGAATGCTAACCAAGAAAGGGATTGCACCCGAAGTTCCAATTATCACCTTATTCGAATCTAACGCACTCAATGCTAAGAAATTCGCAACAATGGCTTCCGAAACAGCCACATCCAGAGATCCATTCGAGGAATCGATCTTCTTCAGCATATTATGAACCGCCCCTGCTTGTACAATAGCCGCTTTATTCCTGTCACAAATGCACACATTTCTCTTAGTAACATACTCACATTATCACATTGCATTACTTCACACAACACCAAAAAAGAGAAAAACTTGTTTCGTACAGAAAATTCTCTTCCCACAATAGAAAACAACAGCACATACATCACCAGGAAAAAGAGCACAGTACAGTACAGTACAGCCAGCATGCATCAGACTAAGTTCCAAAAGAAAATAAAAACCAAAAGCAATCTCTTGCTTCTTCTATCATTAATAATAAACCAAATTCAAACCAAACAAAAACCTCAATTTATCGGATGAAAAAAGACCAAATTAATAACATTAGTTTCCCCACACTACAGTACAAAAAACTTATCTGATGACAATCACCACCTGTTTCATTCCCCCCCAAAATCTCCAATTTCCCCCAAATTAATTGCATGGCCATTTGCAGAAATAGCATCATGATCTTTCTTTATACATGCATTGTTTTCATCATATCAATACAACCCAAAAGTTCAAAAGATAATTATTAAACTGATCATCATCCCCAATATCATCATTACCCCTCAGTGCCTCGAAGACTCCCGCCTATGACGAGGTAAAGGGGGTCGGATGTACGCAAGTCTTTACCCTAATGTACAAAAATTGTTTTACCACCCCCCACCATAAAAAAAGTGAATGTAAACCTAATTCCAATACAATGTACGAGTACAAAGTAAAAAAAAAAAAAATATATATATATATATATATATATATATATATATATATATATAAAATTAACCCATATTCCAAAAAGTAACAATATTTTTGATAAAGAAGCTACATTTTGAGATGAAATTCAACATGCATCACATTGAACTCCAGTAAAGTGACTTAAAAAGCAAAACTTTAAAATAAATTAGATCAAGTAAAACTGTAAAAAAAAAAGGTAAAAACTTACATATCATTGCCAATTCCAAGATTAAGAAGAGCATATAGTGCTTCAATTTGAGAACCATTTTTATGATTATGATGATCATCATCTTTAGCTTGATCATCAAGATCAATCATGGAAACAAGAGGAGGAATAGCACCCAACATAGCAAGAGTAGACCTTGCTTCACCATCTTCCTTTGCTAATCTCCTCACCATCTTCGCCCCAATTTCTCTTTCCTCCACCTCACCACTCTGCAGTCTCCGTACGGCTCCCCTCAATTCCTCCAACCTCTCTTCCTTCTTCCTCACGCTCTCCACGTCCTCCTCTTCTTCCTCTTTCTCCCTCCTCTCGTGCGACGCGCATGATGATGATGACAAGTTCAGGAGATCGAAGAGCTTCCCCGGCTCCGACCGGGCTGAACCGGCCCGCTCACTTGATGTGTCGGGTCGGGTTTCGGGCCTGGGGTCGGGTTTTGTGGTGGAAGGGTTTTTCTTTTTGGTAGGAGTGATGGAGATGGCCCCACAGCTGAGGGTGGCGAGGAGTTTCCGGCGGAATGAGGCGGCGGAGAATGAATTCCACAGCCGGAAATGTCGGTGGTGGCGGGGGAGAGATCCGGCAATGTCGTGTCGGTGGTGGTGATCACATTTAGCCATGTCACAAAATCCTCGAGGTTAAGGAGGTTCAAATGTACGCAACCTTAGTCGATAATAAAAACACAAATGTGGATGAGTAACTTATACAAGGAACCCGCCAAAGCGAGTTTTTTTTTTTTTTTTTTAATTAGAGACTCGGATACATAGGGAGGTCAGATGTACGCAACCTTAATAATCCGAATAAAAGTATAGAGTACATACATAATGTTGTTGTTGTTGTTTTATGTTGTGTCACTACTCACTTGTGTGTAATGCTACATTGCATTGCATGAGAGGTGGGAAAGTGGGATTTTGGAGTAAAACAATGCAAATGTAAGTGAGGAGACAGAGAGGAATGGGAGGGAGGGAGGGAGCTTATTAAACAAGTTAAAGGAGGGGAAGAAAGGAAATGATGAGGAGGTGATGTATCTGGTGGTAAAGTCATTAATTAAGGAGGAGAGATAAAGTTAAGGGGGGGGTGGGGATATGGGGAGGTGTTCCTAAGCTTTGAATTTTGGGGTGTGACCTTTGGAATTTGGGACACTAGAATAAGTAGACACTTGGGGATTGAATAATATGACTATATGAGATGTTGAATAAGTCCAATTTATGGAGTTTACCTGGTATTTATTACCCCTTTTATGTGGGGTTCTCATGTTATGTTACCAGTAGTAACTAGCTAGTAAAACTAGTAACGTACGAGTACTTTCAATTAGTTACCTGCCTTTGTTAACATGGTTAATTTACATGCCGGTTTAATCCGAATTCAAATCGACTTTGTTTTAACAAAGTGTAGTAACTATGTAAGTGACTACGTTATTGTAGAATTTTGACTGGAACATAGGTAGATCATGAGGAAAATATCATGATCGTGTGTATATAGTATAAACTAGGAATCAATCAGTTTAGATAGTAGTAGTAGGACTAGCCGTACTCCGTTGATTAGCTAGTTTATTTCACAATGAATGTGTTGGGAGTATTACTTAGAGAGTAAGACTTATGAGTTATGTGATGTTGATAAAGAGTTATGTGATGTTGATAAAGTCATAATTTTTTTACTTCTTCATTTCAGAGTGATTGTCTTGTTTGACTTTACATAAACATGGAGGACTTTAAATGGATAACAAGATTCACAACAGTCAGTGAAAATGCTACTCATTCTTCTTCAAAAGAACAATATTATCGATAAACTACAAAAATTCACACAATGAAACATCTTTATGATCAATTTTGAACCACAAATTATTGCACTATTTCAAAGGAAAAATTTCATAGTTGTGTGTATTCAACACTTAATTGTTAACCCTACAAGGGATACGACTCAAAATCAATCCACATCGTTTTAATAACTACAAAACGTATAAAATGAATATAGATTGTTATAATTACAATTACAATCATTTAAATTCTTGCCAATATAGTATAGAAGTTGCATGTTTTTCCACTAGCGAAAGTGTTGACGAAAATGATCAATTGCATATGGCTTCCTACCTGTCCATGAATCATGATGAAGAAGTATGAACATTACTCCCATTCCTCTTTATTGCATTTTCCATTACTACTCATTTTTGCTGATTGACCTTCATCAAGAATCCGATTTGATTCTGATAATTATTATCTACTAAATAAATCCATCATCTTTAATGCAAACTCTGATCTTTCTCATCCCAGAAAAAATAATAGTGGAGTACGAGAAAATAGCCATGTCTCCCGCTTTAATTAACTCTGTCACACGTATTATTCAAAATTATAGTAAATCAAAGCAATTTATGTTTGGGGGCCAAATATACAAAATAGCATTGTTCCACGTCCGAAAAACAATTTACGAGTTAGTCACGAGTTAATCATGTAGTTGGTGAATGAATTTTAAGATGAAAACTTCATCGGAAGAATGGCGGGTGAGTTGTGACAAATTAAACCTAGTTCATTTTCTTCTATGGTCTGTTGCACGTAGCTCTAACCGAGTTTTTCCTTGTTGTTTACTGAGAATTGGATCTATATATATTGGTCGATTACTATATGATTATACAAGTCAACACTAAGTTACAACTAACAACAGAATGATTTTAGGATGCAATCTCCAATACTTGTGGTCAATCTACCTCATCTGCATCTACAAGGTCATTGCAAAACGGACTAACGGAGTTTTTCTTTGTCTTTAGACCATTTCACTACAAGCTACCGCACATCAATTGATCTACAAGCTACGTCACATTACTTGATCTAAGTCATAAGAACCTCTTTCTCAAAGAACAGAGAAAGATTAATAAACTCCCTCCGCCAAATTTGAATAATTAGATCATTTCGAAACTCATGATCTTTCGATTTTAATGTTAGATGCCGCATAGCCGTCTATCAATGAATATTCCTCAAAGAGAAGTACTCCGTAGTTGATATATTCCGTATATAATGCTGGAGAGTGTCGAACCGATCCAGACTCCAGAGGACGCATGCATGGCTCGCATTAAATTCGTTGTGCAACCGAAATTTCATAACACATGCAACCGTGTCTTCTTGTTGATCCCATACTCACTCATCTGACATTAAAAATCCTTGATTCTACGTTTAATTAGAGCAACTAATTTGAATTGCTCCGTACATAACTTTTGAAAATAGATCGATCTCTAGTTATAATAATCTGATTCTGGTTGATATTTAATGATTTTTGCACGAGTTTACTTAATTAAGATGCTAGTTTTTAATTACATGTTTGTATCTCAATTGAAATGAATGTTCCTCATCCGATTCACTTAGTTGTTAGATGTTAAATCATACATAATGAGTGAAGATTTTGAATTCAACTACAATAAATCTTACGAGATGGAGACGACAAGATCACTTAGAACTAGTACGTTGATCCCTGTGTTTCATTGATTTTTTTTTTAAGTGTGATTTGCATACACGAGAGAAATACAAACGTAAAAAATGGGAAGAAACATGCAAAATATGAGTATTTTAGAATCCAAATGAATCATGAATCCGAGTTTCAAGTGTCCAAGTCGAAAAACTACACATTCAACTAAGGCAATTAGTTGATAGGGGTACTTTATGTTGGGGTGTCAACCCAAATCCCACATTGAAAAAACAAGGACTAGAATCCTTGTTTATAAAGTTCCACATCCACGCTATATAGTATGAGGTCTTTTGGGTAAGATTGATCCACTTTCCAAAACCGTGAGAGCTTGTCTCCCAGCACAAAGCGGCCAATATCATATTATTCGTGGAGCCGGTGGTTTGACATTCCATAACACTTTAAACACGATGTATGCATTATAAAATGCGAAGTGAAGATGCGAGGGATGGACCATCATTCAACGAGCTATAGTTGCTTTCAACGCTGACCGATCACTAATTAAGGATTACAGGACCATTTGACACAGCTGAAGAATGTTTCATCAAATTTTTGTGAAAGTTTGGGTACCAATGGTATGGACGTGTAGCCCAAAATCTAGTACGAACGACGAGTCCAGGGACCGGCGTCCAGCCCATTTACATTCACTTACGAAGCAACGTATTTTCTCGGTTAACCAAACCCGCACTCACCAAAAATATGAGGCAGTCTCACACTAAAATCACTCAAAAGTCATAAAGCAAATCACCAAAAAAGAAAAAACTGAAGTTGAGAAACAATAGCAATGTTGTTCTAGAGGCAACATCGGGGATAAAGTTCGGTAGAGCTGTAAACCACACTCCAGAAGCTCCATATATTGGTTCAACCACATTGCAGAGATCAAATTTGAAGCTTAGGGGTCCATACAGACTTGAACAACTGAGAGCCAAATAAGACCAATGATATAGTTCACGGTCTCAAAATACGAAGAAAATTATGATCCGCGGACTTTAAAAAACACTAGGCGAGTGGCAACCTCTGTATTGCGTATGTGTAGCTGATGAACGTAAACTAAACTGTAATCTAGTTCATGTATTCTGAAAACCCAACTGATAAAAACAAAAGGCAGGCAAATCTCCATAAGCAGATTCAATTCACAGAGTCAGCTTGGCTTTCATATTCGCCACCTACGACAATCAGTGACAGAATAAAGATACTGGACCCTGAAAATCGGACAGCATCGGAGACCTAGGGACTTGTATGGCTTGAAACAAGAAACATAATTAAGCATATCATTCTACAGAAACTACTATGTACCTCAGGGATTTGGATTTCAGTAAATGGCGATGCTAGTCATTTGCTACCATAGCCTCTTCTAAGGGGCTGCTTTCGAGTTTTCTGATGACCAATTTATTCTGTGTTGTAATATCAACATCTACAAGTATGCAGTCCTCTTCCTTAAAGTCTCCCCTTAATACTCCCATGGCAACTTCGTTCTCAACCATTTGTTGTATCACTCGCTTCACAGGCCGGGCTCCATAGTGTGGGTCGAAACCCAATGTAGCAAGGAGATCAACAGCTTCCTTGGTGAATTGAAGGTCGATCTTCTTTTGCTTCAGCCTGTCTTTCACCCGAGCCATCTGCAACGTAGGATGGCCACATTTTAGATCAAAGCAGATTCATGACAAAGGATAGGCTATTAAAGTATTTAAGATATGTACATATACAGACCAAGAATATGTACTCCACATCATGTCTCAAGTAGAAAGGAGATGTAAAAACAGATTCATGTTGAGTGACAAGTAATCAGATTCATAGACGATAGAACATAAACCATGCTTTATTGGCCTTACCTGTAACTCGACAATCCTTCCAATTTCGGAGGAATCAAGAGGCTGGAAAACGATGTATTCGTCAACACGATTCATGAACTCAGGGCGGAATGTCTGCTTGGCCAACTCTACAACTTGACTCTTCATCTTGTCGTAAGCTACATCCTTACTATCTTGAGTATCGCTCAAAGTATCCAAGATATAGTTGGAGCCGATATTAGATGTCATAATCACCACACAATTGGTAAAGCTAACAGTTCTTCCTTGAGCATCAGTTATACGTCCATCATCCAATAATTGTAACAAGATGTTGAAGACATCATGGTGAGCTTTCTCAATCTCGTCAAATAGGACGACACAGTAAGGTCTCCGCCTAACCACTTCTGTGAGCTGCCCTCCTTCCTCATATCCAACATAACCAGGGGGTGCACCAACCAGCCGTGAAACCGTGTGCTTCTCCATGTACTCGCTCATATCTATTCGGACGAGAGCATTTTCTGAGTCAAAGAGGTAACCAGCCAAGGCTTTTGCAAGCTCAGTCTTTCCCACACCAGTGGGTCCCATAAACATAAAGCTTGCTATTGGCCGTTTTGGATCTGACAACCCAGCCCTCGAACGACGAATGGCATTAGCTACAGATTTAACAGCCATGTCTTGTCCAATAACCCTTTTGTGAAGTACGTCATCCAAAAAGACCAGCTTCTCTTTCTCTGATTGCTGTAGGTTTGATAAGGGTATCCCAGTCCACCTGCTCACAATTTCCGCGATATCTACATCAGTGACCTCTTCTCGAAGTAATGACTTACCAGACTCACGATATTCTGAAAGGTTCCTTTCAGCCTCTTCCAACTGGCGCTGAAGGGACATCAAGGTTCCATATTTTAGCTCGGCAGCACGACTGAGGTCATACTCACGTTCAGCAGCTTCCATTTCCACATTGACTCTGTCAATCTGAAAGGACATTGCATCAAGAATAAGATTCTCACCCAATTTCTAAACCTTGCAATACCATATTTAGAACCAAACACGACCATGACCCTATATTACAAAGACAAGAATACATACCTCTTCTTTGATTGATCTGATGCGATTCATGAGAACCTTCTCACTTTCCCATTCCTCATTTAACTCCTTCTGTTTCTCTTTCAGCAAATTTAGATCGGTTTCCAACTTCTGGTGCCGTTCTTTAGATGCTTTGTCTGTGTCATTTTTCAGAGACAATTTCTCCATCTCTAACTTTAGCACTGCTCTATCAATCTCATCAAGCTCCGTAGGCTTAGATGTGATCTCCATTTTCAGCTTTGCAGCAGCTTCGTCAACAAGATCAATGGCTGAAAGATGCAGGAATTGTTGAGATAAAGCTAAATAGAAAAAAGGATAGTGTTTTACATTAGAACATTGCTAGAGTGGAAACAGAATATGATGAACCTTTATCTGGTAAGAACCTCTCGCTAATGTACCGATCAGAAAGAACGGCGGCTGAGACAAGAGCCCCGTCAGAGATTTTAACTCCATGGTGCAGTTCATAGCGCTCACGCAACCCACGAAGAATGGAAACAGTGTCCTCAACAGATGGTTGGCCACAAAATACTTGCTGGAACCGACGTTCAAGAGCAGGATCCTTTTCTATATATTTCCTGTACTCATTCAATGTTGTTGCTCCAAAACAGCGGAGCTCTCCTCGGCCGAGCATTGGTTTCAGCAAGTTACCAGCATCCATTGCACCACCAGTAGCCCCTGCAAATCAAGTGTGAAGATGAAAAGTGTGCAAGTTGAATACAATATCGTAGGATAAACAACAGGAAGGCAGCCGCCTACAAGGGCTACACCCACAAAAAAAATCCACCATTATGTTCCTGAATGGTCAACATAGTTGAGGAATGTCCTCACAAGATGCTGATAATAGTCTCCTGAAGTAATTTGGAGTGTCAAAACACATCTAGGAAAACGCATCTTGATAGTATCTCGAACTTTTGTTTAAGATAAGATCACCTAAGTATCTTATTGGGATGTGATGGGATTGTAGAATCTAAATGCAACCTAGAATATAGCCTCGTGCTTCGAGGACCCTATCCCCCATTTCTTCGGGATCCACAGATTCCACACATCATACACTTCTAAGATTCAAGCTAAACCATTCTCTGACTTATTGAAATGTGAACGTTTCCACTTCTCTCAACAGCTTGTCAAAATAGGAAGAAAAATCAACAAGGACAATTGTTCGACTTTCTGTGCGTGTTAGCATCATAATCGTCAACTTATTTGTCCAATCATCAGCCTTGAAACAAAAGGTTACCAAGCAAGAGACAAACCTGCTCCCACAACGGTATGGATCTCATCTATAAAGAGGATTATTTGCCCATTGGAGGCACTGACTTCCTTCAGTACAGCTTTAAGCCTTTCCTCAAATTCACCACGAAATTTAGCCCCAGCAAGTAGTGCACCCATGTCCAGTGAAATCAACTGCACCGATTTACACAAACAATCATTAGCATTTCAAAATTATTTGAAAACTAATGCACAATCGATTAACAATACTATATGATAAAACTTCAAGAAAACCTAAGTAAAGCCGAAACTAATGTCCTAGAAGGTGTAGAAACACACCTTTCGATTCATCAAGGTCTCAGGGACATCCCCACGGACAATACGTTGCGCCAATCTGCAAACAAGAGGAGATTATTCAGCAAGGGATGCCAGGAAGGATAAGGAAATATACATCAATAGAAGAGGTCAATCTATCAAGCAAATCAGGCACAAGGACAAAGTAGAATTAATCTCAAACTTAAACCGCAGATACCCCACTGAGCAGAGTATCAATCTATGAAAAAAGAAACAATACTCTGATACAAAATACTTCATATTAAAAAATCATAGCGAGCCTACCCTTCGGCTATAGCTGTTTTGCCAACTCCAGGTTCACCAATAATAACGGGATTGTTCTTGGTTCGTCTTGACAGAATTTGGATGCAGCGCCGAATTTCATCATCTCTCCCAATAACAGGATCAAGTTTACCGCGTTTAGCTAACTCAGTTAGGTCACTCCCATACTTCTCCAGTGCTTGATACTTCCCTTCTGGATCTAGGATTGGTAAAAAGGTAATTAGGGCAGAAGTAATGATTTTCAAAATGTATAGAATAGGAAATATAAAGTTGGAAATTATCCATTTATATCTAGACCTTAATTCAAATAGGATGAACTAGAGAAGTGTGGTGAACTCTAAGCAGTCATCAATCACCCTGAACGATAATATATAATAACTACAACATTACCCATTTACCCCAGTGCAAAAGGGCTCCACCTATAGCGAGGTAAAGTGGGGTTGGATGTATATATGTTGAAAGATAGAGAGGCTGTTTTTAGAGGACCCACAAAAAGAATTGTGTTGAAAATTGCATCAACCAACTCCTGCTTCATACCACAAGAAGCACCATACAATTCAAGGAATGACCAGAAGATAGGCATACATATCAAATAATGCTATCCTGTGTGTATTTTCGTATGTTTGGACCATAGTGAAGTAAAATGCACTACCAATTCAAGGAATAACCACAACTTAGACATGCATTTCAATCATCGTCAAAAGGAAGCTAGGGAAAAATTTGTTACCCCAAGTAATTGAAGCAAAAGCTGCGAACAAAATTTTAACCCAAGATGGCAACTATCTAAGTAGTCTAAATGAAAGTTGAGTCGCCTCCATAATATATATCTCAAGAATAAACTTGGCCAAATGTTCCATCACAAGACATTTTAGACAGGGAGACTTTTTTGGTAAGAAAGATTGTATAGTAAATCAAGAAGAAAACAAAGCATAAGGAGTTAAGGATAACACATTCTGTTGAGAACTTAAGTCACTAAAATACTCAATATTCTCTCAAAAGTGTTCTATACTTAACCTTTGTTTTTGCTTACTCTTAAGAATTTGAACGGATGAAAACGAACAAAGCATATTCCTATGTGCATATTCCTATTTGATGAGAGGAAATAATTAGTATAATAGAAAACGTACTTTGGTCTGTTACTCTCTGACTTCCACGAACATCATGAATGGCATCCTTTAGATCCTTCTCATTAAGGTTGAATTTCTGGAACAATTGCCCCCCAAATCTTTGATCCGAATGAAATGCCATCAACAAATGTTCCACTGATAAAAAATCATCCTTCATCTCTTTTTTGTGCTTTCGAGCTCTTTCCAAGAGAGACGTGAGGTTAGAGCCGAGGACAGGTCCACTAGTGTCACTTACCTGCAAAATCAGTAGAGCGCTATTTCCTTCACTTCTAAGGTTACGAGATGAAGAAAAGATTAATAACCATGCACACACAGGACAATCATAGAAACAATACATCCCCGGAGCCAGGGTAATGATGCATCAGCTTATCCAACACTTGTTAGAGGACATTAACCAGAGCTCATAACAGTATAACACTATAACAGTAACATTTATCTGGCTTATTTGAGCATAACTGCATACCTTGGGCTGGTTGGATATGAAATCATCTACAGCTTGCAAAACTGATGAGTTGTCAAGTCCCGCCTTAGTTAAAACTCTTCGAGCCAGACCATCCTTCTGCTCCAAAAGAGCCTTCATCAGATGTTCAGTCTCGACAATTTGTTGTTTGCTCATTCGGGCAGCTTCTACAGCCCCAAGAATACCCTCCCATGCCATCTCAGTATACTCTGTCTGACTTATCTGAAAAAGTAAACATTTAAAACAACAATATTACGACATGTTCAAAAGTGAAGCTAAGAAAATATCACCAGAATATTAAGCAATTTAATGGAGAGCAAATTGTGGAAGTTAAGGTGGAAACAATGGAGAATGCACTTGCAATTTCAGTTGGAACATAAACTAGTCAGAGAGAGAATCTCAATGGCAAGGTAGCATAAATTATGAACAGCTGCTCAGCATGTTCAACTATTATCCTAGAAAGAACACTCTGAACTTCCTATCACCGAAACCAAAATAGCTCCAGCTCTGGGCAATATTACAAACCTATCACACCAAACTAGGCACAACTACGTTACCTCAAATACAACACAATTAAGGAACGGAGTACGAGTATTTTATAGCTGAATGCAACTCCAAGTAAATTTTACACAACCAAGGAGAGTCATATATGCAAACTAAATAAGAGCATAAGCAGCCGAAAAAATCCAACACTGCAATGTAATATCTTCGCTCGTATATCATGACCTAACTTGCACTCGCATTCTGTGGCATGATAAAAACAGCATCTAGATGATAAGAATCCCAAATCGAATAGCCAGTTTGTACAAGTAGATGTAAGTCTGTAACCAAGGGGTATCCTCATAAAGCTTAGAAGTGTGTACACCACCAAAATCTTTAACAGCATGCATATTCATCTGCTCTTTGCCTAGTACCATTTCAAACCTACCCAAATTCATGCATCAAGATAACATTTAAATCACAGCAAAACCCTATTTGGCCGAACGCTGCAATCAAGCAGGCAAACTAAACCACCAATAGCAAAGATAATAACAAATAAAGCAAATTCAAGAAGAGTGAAAGGCAGTGCCAGAATTCTTGGAAAGAGTGTAGTAGAGCGAAATTCAGAGCCCGGATCAGTAAATTGACCACGACATTTAGTCACTTAAACTGTCCTTAAGTGTGAAATCTATCACCAACAAATAAAGACCGAGCAACTGAAAAATCAAAGTAGCTCCCTTATCAGTTATCACATATAAGGTCATATAGACAAGTAAATATGCATATCTCCTTACATTAACAACAAAAGAATTTCCGGGAAAAGAATTCACAACAAATAGTCGACTGAGGACACCATTATCATTAAAAAACTACCCCATTGCATCAAAGAATCCTGCAGCCTATGGCAAGGTAAGTAGGGTCGGATGTATAATGTACGCAACATTAACCCTAATTTGAAAATCATAGTGTCTCCCGATGACCCAAAATGAAAATTGCACCAATCAACTACTACTACTTCACCATATAAATGAAAATTGCACCAATCAACTACTACTACTTCACCATATAAGAAGCGCGGACCGATTAAATGAGTCTTTGCCTCCATCGGAAATGGACATCAAAACATAAACACTGAAGCACATTTCGAATATGCAAGTCCAAACAAATCAACTCAAAATCACGAGAGACCGAAATTCGCCAACTTCTTAAAGGTTTAAACTTGGGAATCAGCTTGCTCAAATTTACATCTTCTCCAATAATATATAAGCATCTATTATATATATACTCCTGAATTTCATGATCAATTCAAACCTATAGCTCAATTCAACTTCAAAAACTTCAAATCTTCAACTTTACTCAACATCAAAAACTCAAATTATCAACTCTATACTCTCATTCCTAAATATAAAATTCTCAAAATCACCATAACATCATCTAAGCTAATTTCCATCCAAAATTAAAGCGTAACAATTACGTATCAAAATTCTAACCTCGCGAGAATCAGAAGACGGGGAGTGAGCGGAGAAGAAGCGGCGGCTCATTAAAGCGGAGGAAGCGGGCCCAATGCCATTGACGGACTTAAACAAGCTTTCTCTCCGTAAAATTCCATAAGCGGAGCCGCCAAGCTTGGTGATGGGGGCGGCGTCGGAGGAGAGAGAGTGGAAGAGACAAGGAGAGGAGGAAGCGAGCGGAGTTGAGGAGTACGGTCGGAGTAAGGTTAAGGCGGCGTAGGTAGACTTGGTGAGTCTCCTGGTGGTTGTTGTGGCGGCTCTCGCGGCGGCCATCGTAGCAACGGGCGGTTGTGACGGTGAGAAGAGAGAGAATGTGTGTGACGGTGAACTTGAAGGAAGTGGAAGCTTGGAGAAGGGGAAAGCACAAGTGGCAACATCATTAATTTTTATTTTTATTTTATCTAATTTAGTAATTTTGTTCGAAGAAGGAACCCTCTGGTACCTTCTGGTTTAATTCTCAGTCGAGTCGAGTCGAATTTGTTAATCAAATGTTAAGGCGGGTCAAGTGAGCATGTTTGGTGTATACTTTCCGGGTCTATTTAATTTCAGGTCGGTTTAGCTCAATTCCATTTAGGTATTGCTGATTTTGATCCATGTCTTAGAAACCAAGAAGTTTGATAACCTTGCCAAAAGTTATTCCCGTGAATATTGTGTTGTTTCTAATCAAATCCTTGATTTAAATGGCGTATGTACCTTAGTATTTCCAATAGTTGTGGATGATCAAGTTATTTACATTTTACGGGATCATGTATGTCATAAGATCGATTATATCGATACGGAGTATGAGTTGGATTCGCTAGAATCGAGAAAAGATTGTCGTACTCAATGGGACAACACTATGTTTACATGGTGTGTATGAGGTAAGAAGTTACACAATGAATAGCAAAGTACTCGTAGACAAATCTTTGCTAATAGGAGTAGTAAACAATATCTACGCTAATATATTGTTCGTATTTTTTATATTGTGAAAAAGCAGTGATTTGATTAATACCGGGAAATGTGTTGTTATTTGCAGGGGCGAATCTAGGAAATTACTAATGGGGTGGCCTAGTTAAAGTCAGGGTCGGCGCACGGGTCAAACCTGGGCGACGCGCCCCGCGCTCATGCCAAGACGGGCCCCAAAATTATCGAAAATGCTATACACTAAAAATTCGACGATGAGTGGAGATAAAAAAAAAAAAAAAAAAAAAAAACAATTAGGCGTAATAATTCAAGAGATTTTTTTTTTTTTTTTTTTTTTGACGAATAGTAATTTGGGCATTTGGGATGGGTAATGACCGAGAGATGGAGGGTGTGAAAACTAATTCATTCACAAAAAAATTGGGCCTTCCTCAACGGGACCAAAACCTCCTTCCTCAGCCTGTCTCCAACCCGGTACGCGTAATGCGCCTCCTCCAAAACTACGCCAGAACTCCGATTATGAAGAGAAGCAGCTCAGCTAGCCAAATTGTGGGCTAAAGTATTAGCCAATCTACGAACCTAAATAAAAGTACAAGATGAGAGACTTAGGCTTAAGAATAAAGAGTCGGCAATAGCGACCCAAATCTCCCAACAAGGACTAACCTTACATTGTAGATCACTGATAACATGCATTAAATTTATACTTTTATAAAACTAACATGATGAAGATGCTTAAGAATAAAGTCTTTAGTTATTTACCACTCCCACAATATTGACGGTGGAGTGTTAAAAGAGTCGCAAAGAGTACTAATAATCTTTTTAAAGGAAAGTAAGAGAATCAGACGGACCCTCGTCCAAAAAAAAAAAAAAAACGAGTGAAATTGGTCTTATACTGGATTACTACTCCGTAGTAGACCAACCTGGGTTTTCTTACCATAGTCTTTCCAAAGGAATCACCTTTTCCTTGATGCCCACGTATTCTCCAGTACATACCATCATCATCGTCATCAGCATACTTTTCTATTGTCCTATCCACCCACAGCCTGGGTTTTCTTACCATAGTCTTTCCAAAGGAATCACCTTTTCCTTGATGCCCACGTATTCTCCAGTACATACCATCATCATCGTCATCAGCATACTTTTCTATTGTCCTATCCACCCACAGGCCACACCCCCACCCCCCCTATATATATATACATATAGGAAATCTATCAAATGAGAAGTATTAATTTCGTAAGAAGTGAGAAGTAATCTCAGTCATCCATCTCACTTGATCTAATGACCCACATTAAAAACAGAAATAAAAAAAAATTAAAACTAAAAATACACAAAAATCCCCAAATCTCACATTTTCTCTCTCCTCCCTCTCCCCCCTCCCTCTCTCTCCACGACTCTACCCCGTGCCGCCCACAACCGCCGCCGGCGTCCACCAGAAACAACCATCTCCGGGCAAAACACCACCGTCTGACTCGGCAGACCACAGCGAGTCTTCGTCCGACGTCAGTGTCCTCCGTCGAGCATCGTATGGGTGCGAAAATTGCCTTCTCTTTCTTTTTTTTTCGCGCTCGTTTTTCCCTGGCCGCCGCCTCTGACCTTCGCCGTCTATCGTTGCCTTTTATGGCCTCCGTCGACGACGCCGCTTCTATTGGCGGCACCACCTCTCAATTTGCGGCGGCTAGAGCAAATGAAAGAAGTGACAGGTGAGAAGAGAGGGGGAATGCGTGCGCGAAGAACGTCGAGGGAGGGGCGGCGAACGTCAGGGGAGAGGCGGAGAACATCGGGGAAGGGCCGCCTAACGTCGGGGAGGGGCGGCGGATCATCGGTGAGGCGGAATTCGTGTTGGTTTGAAATGAGTTTGAGGAGAGAGAATTGGTCGATTGGGGATGCGAATTGGTCGGCGGGGGGAGGGACCACCACTGATGGGCTGGCGGCAGGGCGGCGAGTATGGTGGTGCTAGCCGGCTTGATCGAAGTGGTGGTTGGTGAAGGCGGCCGGTGGTGGGAGGGAGGTGAGTTGTGGTGGTGGTGGGTGGAAAGGGGAGGAGAGAGAAAAAAATGTGGGCTCATTTTTCAGTTTTTTTTTTTATTTTATTAAAGTTGGAGTTACATGTTTTGGTTAGTGGAGTTATTTGTTTACGTTGATGGAGTTAAATTGGAGTTACGTATTTTAGTTAGTAAATTTAAGTCGGAATTATAGGAGTTACGTGTTTTAGTTAATGGAGTTAAGTGATTTAGTTCATAGAGTTAAGTCGGAGTTACGTGATTTAGGTAGTGAAGTTATTAGAGTTACGTGCTTTATTTGATGAAATTAAGTTGGAGTTATGTGTTTTAGTTAATGGAGTTAAGTCGGAATTACGTGATCTAGGTAGTGGAGTTATTAGAGTTACGTGTTTTATTTGATGAAATTAAGTTGGAGTTATGTGTTTTAGTTGATGGAGTTAAGTCGGAGTTACGTGATTTAGGTAGTGAATTTATTAGAATTACGTGTTTTATCAAAGAAAATTGAGTTATAGTTATGTGTTTTAGTTATTGGAGTTACGTTAGAGTTAAATTTTTGTTGAATCTGGTGGAATCAATAATAATACTCAAATTAGACAATTTAATTTATGGAGTTAGTTACCTGGAGTTAGGCAATTTAGTTAGTAGAGTTAAGTAACTGGAGTTAAGAGTTTTAGTTAGTGGAGTTACGACAGGAGTTATCCAGGGGGCCTATCCAGTGAGAAGTGGTAATTTGGTGAGAAGTGAGAAGTAATCTCAGCCATTGATTTCGCATAACTGCAGTAACTAAACTGCATAACTCCAGTCGTAACTCCACTAACTAAAACTCTTAACTCCACTCACTTAACCATACTAACTAAATTGCCTAACTCCAGGTAACTAACTCCATAAATTAAATTGTCTAATTTGAGTATCATTATTAACTCCACCAAATCCAACGAATTTCATTAACTCCAACGTAACTCCACTAACTAAAACACGTAACTCCAACACAATTTCCTTTAATAATAAAACACGTAACTCTAATAACTCCACTACCTAAATCACATAACTCCGACTTAACTCCATCAACTAAAACACATAACTCCAACTTAATTTCATCAAATAAAACACGTAACTCTAATAACTCCACAACCTAAATCACGTAACTCCAACTTAACTCCAGTAGCTAAAACACGTAACTCCAACTTAACTCTACTAACTAAAACACGTAACTCCAAATAACTCCACTACCTAAAACACGTAACTCTAATAACTCCACTACCTAAATCACGTAACTCCGACTCAACTCCATCAACTAAAATACATAACTCCAACTTAATTTTATCAAATAAAACACGTAACTCTAATAACTCCACAACCTAAATCACGTAACTCCAACTTAACTCCACTAGCTAAAACACGTAATTCCAACTTAACTCTACTAACTAAAACACGTAACTCCAACTTAACTCTACTTAAACACGTAATTTCAACTTAACTCTACTAACTAAAATACGTAACTCCAAATAACTCTAACTTGCCCCTTCTATCATTTTCTCTCTCCTCTCCCCAACCCTTCCCCCTGACAGCCACTCACACAACCACCGACAGCCTCACGCACCACCACCTTACACGGCGCCACCACCAGCACTGTGTTCACCTTCCGACGACGAGCATAAGCCCTCTACCCCGCGACACTTCTACCACCGTATCACCGCCCATTTCCCCTCTCTCATCTTCTCTCATTCGCTGAATCGGAGAAGACGGAGATCAACGGCGACGAACAAGGACGGCGGCCAGATCTGCAATTAGAGAGAGCGAAAAGAAGGATAGAGATGATATCATTCGCGGTGGTGCGATGCGCGACGAAGAATTTCTGATAGCTGCCGAATAATCGCCGCAGCTGGTGGAGTCGAGCGATGTTGTCGTAGCTGGCAGTGGTGGTGGACAGTGAGCCCGGTGGCGGCGACGGAGGTTATAAATGCCGGCAGCGAGATCTGGAAATTGAGAGCGAAAAGAAGGAGAGAGAAGGCGTGGCACGTCGCGTGGTGAAGGCCGATGATGACTCGCGGTATTTAGTCGAGTTGGGCGGTGGTTCCTTCGCCGGCGAATGATGTCGACGGTGCACGCCGACGACGGTGGTGGGCGGCGGGCAGGTGCGCGGGGAGAGAGAAAAGGAGGAAAGGGGATGAGTGAGAAAATGTGAGGGATTTGGGAGTTTGAGTGTATTTTTAATTTTATTTTTTCTTTTATCATAATATTTAATATGGACCATTAGATGAAGTGAAATGGATGGCTTAGATTATTTCTCATTTCTCACGAAACTAATACTTGTCATTTGATAAATTTCCTATATATATATATATATATATATATATATATATATATATATATATATAAACGAACAGCCAAATCACAAATTCACGACCTCTTTCTCATCTCGGATCAAAACCTAAACCCTTCCAAAACCCCCAACAATGGCACCAGCTCTAGTAGGCCCACCAGAGCCCCGCCCCCAAAACCCCACGTCCGCCATCACATCCACCGACCCTCTCCTCGCCAATTTCAACCTCGCACAACCAGGGGACGGCCCCACCCACAACAATTCCGACCCTTTACTCGAAACCGGTAACCCTTGTTTAGATCTCTTCTTCGAGGTTGTACCCAGCACCCGGTCCTACACCCTGATCGCCCTTCTCGAGGCCGCCTGGGAACACGACCCTGAAACCACCCTCAAACTCATCTGTAACCTCCGTGGGGTCCGCGGTACTGGTAAATCCGACAAAAACGGGTTTTACACCGCCGCCATTTGGCTCCACGGCTGCCACCCTAAAACCCTCGCCTGTAACCTTTCCTCTTTGGCTAATTTCGGGTATTTTAAGGATTTTCCTGAGATTCTCTTTCGAATCCTGGGTCTTACCCACCCGAGGAAGATGAACCGGGTTTGGCGGGCCGGGTTGAGGAGAGGCCCATTTCAGATGAAGGGTAAGGGTAAAGGGAAGAAGAAGAAGAAGAAGAAGAAGAAGGGGAAGAAATCGGAGGCAATGAAGGCTTTTAAGATGCGTGAGGCGGCGGATAAACAGGTGGCGGAGAAGGAGGCTGCGAATGAGGCCCGCCACAAGAGGAAAGCTGATGAGGCTAAAAACTTGATCAAGAAGTTTACTCGTGACCCCGAATTCCGGTACTTACACGAGCGGATATCCGACTTGTTTGCCGATCATCTGAAGGCTGACGTGGCGGCGTTGAAGGCCGATGAGCCGAACAAGATCAGCCTCGCTGCCAAGTGGTGCCCTTCGTTGGATTCCGCCCTCGACCGAGCCACGTTACTCTGCGAGGAAGATGTTTCCAAAGGAGGAGTACGGTGATCTGGAGGAGGCGCATTACGCGTACAGGGTTCGAGACAGGCTGAGGAAGGAGGTTTTGGTTCCGTTGAGGAAGGCGCTTGAGCTGCCGGAGGTGTACATGGGTTCGAACCGGTGGGATGAGGTTGTGTACAATCGGGTTGCGTCTTTGGCAATGAAGACTTATAAACAACACTTTTTGAAGCATGATGAGGATAGGTTTAATCAGTATTTGGAGAAGGTGAAATCGGGCGAGGCGAAAATTGCTGCTGGTGCGCTGCTGCCTCATGAGATTATGGCGGCCGCTTTGAAAGGCGGGGAGGTGGCTGAATTGCAGTGGAAGAGGATGGTTAAGGACTTGTTGGAAGATGGGGATGGGAATAAGTTGGGGAATTGTATTGGTATTTGTGATGTGTCCTCTTCTATGGAGGGTACCCCTATGGATGTTTGTATCTCTCGGAATGGGATACTTCTTTCGGAATTGTCTGGGGAGCCTTGGAAAGGGAAGGTTATTACTTTTAGTGAGAATCCTCAGCTTCATGTTATTGAAGGGGATGACCTTTATTCTAAGGGTAACTTCATCAGGAAGATGAAGTGGGGGATGAACACTAACTTCCTGAGGGTGCTTGAGTTGATCCTGATTGTTGCAATTCAGGCGCAGCTGAAACCTGAGCATATGGTTAAGAAGGTGTTCGTGTTCAGTGACATGGAATTCGACAAGGCCGCCGTGAATGGGAGTTGGGAGACTGATTATGTGGCATTGAGGAAGAAGTTTGAGGAGAATGGGTATAAGGATGCTGTGCCTGAGTTTGTGTTTTGGAACCTGAGGGATTCGAGGTCGATTCCGGTGACTAAGAAGCAGAAGGGTGTTGCTATGGTGAGTGGGTTTTCGAAGAATGCAATGAAGCTGTTTTTGCAGGGGAAGCAGGGTGATCCTGAAGCTGTCATGAAGGCTGCTCTTGAAGGCGAGGAGTATAGCAACCTGGTTGTCTTGGACTAAGAAGCATTAGAGTTGAAGTGTTAGGATTGTTCTAGCTGCTAGGCTGCTACTTCTAATCTAGGCGTAATCAATAAGTTCTAATCTAGGCGTAAAGGTCTTGGTGAATTTGATCGATCATTAACTATTGGATCAGTACAAAATAATGCCACTAGTTATGGTTTTGCTCATGTCTTTATGTGTTAGCTGTGGAATTACTGATAGTTTGGCAATCATACGAGTCCAACACCATGAATGAACTACAGTATTATCGAGTCATGGTGTGTTCAAATCTCAATCTAATACCACACCCCAACTCGTTTCGTGATTAAAATCTGGCCAACAACGAGAAGTCGAGAACTGAGATTCGGCATTGAATTTCTGCCATTAGATCAAATTCATTAGAGTCCGTTTTCCTGAGCTTATTTGGTCATGAAATTGTCTGTCCTTCACCTTACACCTTCATCTCATGGTAAGAAGTAATTGCGACCACAGCCAACATGATCGGTGGTCTGTTCTTTTACAAGCAAATCTTATTCCAGATATACTACGCATATTATACTCAAGTTTTGACGTCAAAACAACGTCATAGTTCAAGCACCATACAAAACTCATTCTGAATGAAGCCGATCACAGAAGAGAGCAAAAGCGTATCCCTGTGGAGATCAGGTTTTCGCAGTAGGACAGTGATAGTGTCTAACTTGTAGGTCTCAAAACACCGTTAGCAAAAGCATCGAGCTACAATCCCATAATCGCTGATCCTTAAGTTTCAATTTGAATATACCATAACGAAATTAATCTAATTACACCAAAGTCGACAAGCTGAACCCAGGACAGGCCACAGTCCAGTATGAACTTTGAATTTAGGTGATGCCTGCATTCAAAATTGCTGAAGGGAAGCCCTCCCAAAAAAACAAAAAACAAAAAAAAAAAAAAAAACAAAAAAAAAAAACAAACTGTAAAGAGGAAGTGCTTCCCTGTAACGAGTGCACCACATGATATTGCAAAAAAGTTACATATTTTGAATGTCTAAATTCCAGCAAAATCAAGAACGCAAGAGTGCTCAAGGGGAATGAGGGGAAGTTTACTGGAGAATTAAAGATGTATTCTGTCAACATACGACCAATTCTACCGCATTCTATGCCCCTCAGATACTCCTCCTGTTCAACCTGTGGTGTGCTAGAAATGGACCTGATATTCAGATGGCTAGTCATTTGTTCTTCTTTGGCTCCTTGTTGTAGTCATCTATTAGCCCCTCGACATCTCTCCAGAAAAGACCTTCCACCAACACTCCTTCCTTTGTGAACCTGCAGAATTTGGGACACACACAAATAGATTAAATGACTATTCTCCATCATCCATAACATGAGACAACCTTTGGGGATGAGTCACCAACTAACCATTTGGTGACGCTTTTTGTCAACTCCACCGGTTTGTTGGCAGAGATAGATTTAGGATCAGAACTTTCTACTGTCAGTGTATACTGATCAGAGAATCTGGGGAATTTCGAGGATACAACCAGGCCTGTAATGTTGAACGATCCCTGGCAAAAACATGAGAAGAAATTTAAAATTTGGATATAGAAAGTTAGAAACTAACAATGATATGAGGATATAAACAGCACCAATACACATACAACTCAAGGGCAAGGATAAATGCTAATGGTACTACTTGATACACAATGACAACAAAGCCTTGTCCCAAAGTAATTTGGGGTCAGCTAACACGAATAGTTTAGAGCTTGGGGAAAATAACAGAATGACAGGTCTAAGACCCCAACGTCACTTGAACATATTTATTTCAATTGAGAGTGAGGCTCCCCATTGTCAGCTGGACAGACCATAGAATGGATCAAATGCTTCACTACATGTGGGGCAACGTAATAAACTAAGACATCATTCACTATGGATTTAAGAAGATTGCACCAAATGTCACGTCTCAGCAAAATGTCTCGGTTTCAAATTTACTTTTTTTAAGCAAAAATTGACTTAAAGCAAGGTCATATATCTCGTTATAACAGACTCATGTTGGCTAAAATATGATGGCTGTATACGACAGGCCATATGTGTATAAATATCTCATTATAAATTTCCCATCGGAAATTTAAGTCACTACAATCAAAGAATACAAGTAGCATACAGAGCATCAATGCCATATTAAACACTAACTATTTCACTATTACAGGAGATAATATCTGGAAAGGAGAAATCAAATGCTTACCGGTGGTGGGTAAGAAAAAATGATCGCGTTCTTTTCCTTCTTGTAGATGATCAGCTGTAACACAACATTTAAGACAATATATGTGCGAGAAAGTCAAGGATGAAACACCATGTGTAAGAGGAACATATATGCATCAATTGTGGTACAGGTTTTTAGATACAGATACAAGTTCTGGAACCAAAATCTTTCTGGCAGTGTACACGTTTCAAGAAAGATAATTTGCAAAATTGGAGTAGCATTTAAATACATAACATGTAAAGCTCTTTTTTTCACATACTACAAACTGAAGCCATGAAACACCTGAAATTAATAAGTTGGCTTGTTGCTTCAGTAGACCATGGGTGGAAAAGAAACAAGTAAGGGTGGATTATGAATTTTTTTTATTTTTTAAAAAAAAAAAAAAAAAAAAAAAAAAAAGAGGAACAAAGTAGGGTCTCAGTAACATTACTAAAAAAGAAGTGTAATGTACAGAACTATAGTGTAACACAATATCAACAGAGAAAAGGATATAGTATAATGCAGCCAATCAGAAAGTTACGGTTCTCTGGGAATTTCTTTGGGTAAAATTGCGCCACAAGAGCAATGATGATGATCAATGATCCCATCAACAATCTCACATTGCTCAGCCTCACATCTTCCACATACCCGCGGCTCTTAACAACCTGACATGTGGAAATGAGAAAGAAGATTAAGAAAATTACCAAAATCAATTGGTACTTCAAAGAAACACAAATTATCTACGGAGATCCCTTCAAAAAAAAAAAAAGTTATCTAAGGAGATACTCTTCAACCAAACTTTAACATTCCACCCTCAGACAACCAAACGAAATACTTATATTGCAGTCTGCCTAACCAATGTAAAAGGTTTATAGTGATACTTGCAAAGACAGTCTTTTCCAATATGGAAGAGTAATCCACGCAAAGAAACAAGTTCTTCCAGTATTCCATGTTTGCAGCAAAAGCAGTATTCAGTAAAAAGTAACAAATCACATATCCATAAGCATCAAAATGATTATTACACTCAGATAAAGTACCAACAGCCTCCTCCCCAGTGTGTAAAATCTATCCATCAACAACAATAGTCCCAAAAAACGATGAAAAAAAAACAAAGAGGACGCTTAAAAGAAAGGAAAATAGCTTGAAAACAAACAAAAGAAAACTTGGAAAAAGAAGTACAAAAAATAACGGCAACCCCATCATGCACACGAATTCTTTCTCATCATTCCTCCCTTTCCAATGCTCTATTTCCTTCGATGCCAAAAAGTTCTGCATCTCTTTCAATCACTGCATTATTAGTTTACTTGGGTCCTCCCCTACCGTTTACAATCTTATCACTCCTCTCTTCAAATAGATTATGCATCCTCCTATTTATCAGTGGGAAAAAAAAACAACAGGATCTCATGCAGCATCTTCTAATTCTGAAATGACATATAGTCTCATAAAGACGCAACTGCTTGATTAACAGAATGACATGACAGATATCGGTGTACCAGCATTGGCAGAGAACAGGTTTATGCTGAGTGCTATCAGACGGTATATTATAGGCTAATCGATGGAAATGCAGAACAATGGGACATCTCATATAGGAAGCAAAAACCACACCCTGACATTACAGCTTATTTGAACTAATTTACTACGTGTAATTTACAAGCTTATTCTACAGGCCATCTCAGCTTTATATGAGCATTCTGATGGGTTTCCAGATAATCTCAACTCTAATGACTGCAATGAGTTAAATCCAGTCTTGCTTATCAAAAGAAATGAGTTAAACCCGGTCTAGCATACTGATATCTTTCTCTGCTACTCAGCTAATTGTTATTTTCGACACGACTAGATTATATTTTGTATGGTTGACCTGGTAATCTAAGTCCATTATACTCATTTATTTAATCTGTCTCAAACTGCCACAAACCTATATTATTAGTTTCATAAATTGCACCAGGCTACAAAGGAACAGAAATGATATCAATAAGAGCTCAGCATGGACTGAGTAAAACACTGCACTAACAAGGTCGGATAGCCGTCAAGGGGATCCAATGGCACAACTCACAGTTGTACACTAAACTGAAACTGTCCAGGAATATCGTGATGCAATTGATATAATATAGTGCATGTTCTCAGATGAAGCCCAATAATACACTGAGTTGCTTCATTGAGGGGACTCTGAATAACACTACAGCCTGTCATTAGAATGCTGTGTTCCGATGCCATACCTGATATGTTCACACTATAGCTAGGTTCAAAGAGAAGGAACTAGTGGCCACTGATCCAACACACTCAAAACTACGCCAACCACAAAAAAAACTAATCACTGCAAACCAAACTTCCTCCTTTGTTCCCCTTGCAAAAAAAAAGGCTTCCTTCCTTTGCCCCCAATATCCACCAATTTCATCGCAACCACCCAATTCCGCTTTCTACATTAGAATTCTACCGCCTACCTTTTGATGCCTTCAAGGTTACACCACAAGGGCACATGTCTCCAAAATCAACAAGCTAGATAACAAAGAATGGGCAGAAGTAACATATATATCTCCGTGGCAGGCATTGCGAGTAGCTGGATACGAAAGGACTGAGGTGATTAGTCTGATTGCCTCAACTCACATAACTTCCTGGACATAATGGTGGCCGCGAAATTCAAACAATTACACAACATAAATCCCTCCCCTATCGACGGAAACCGAAACGATCAACTAAAATCATGTCTCCCGTAGCTACCTAGCTACCTTTTTTTTCATCTACAACATCAAAATTATCAAGTTCGATAAAACCTCCTGCCGTAATTACTGATCAATTCCTGCGTTGACTACCAATTTACCTAGGTCAAACTTAAATCACACGATTCTAATATTCAAATTCTCATAAACCTCCGACAACAAAAAAAAAAAAAAAAATCGATAACCAAAAACCCTAGCAAATCAATCCTAAATCGTTCCAATTCGAAATTCAAATTAACACTAATCATACACTTCAATCAACAATAACGACATCCGAAAAGATCTACAAATCAAAACAATTCACAACAATTTAAAAAAAAAAAAACAATCAGAAAAAAATAAGAGAGAGAAAGAGAAGAAAAACCTCGGTGGCGGTTTCGTCAAGGAGGTGTTTGATAGAGTGATGATCAAGCAAGTTGCATTTTTTAGGGTTTTGCTTCTTCTGCGCTTCCGTGGCGGTGGCGGTGGCGGTGGCGGTGCTGCTGTTAGTCGCCATTGTTTCTCTCTCCTCTTCCTCCTCTTTAGTTTTAGTTTTCTCTCTCCTCCGATTATTTTCTCTCTCCTCCGCTTTCAAGAAGGCGACCTAGTCTTCGTGTTCCGACCAATCACAGTCCTCCTTGTTCACTTTCTCTCTCCTACTCCCTCTTTCCTAGTATCCGCTTTTAAGTCTCAAAAATAATGCATTCATTTTTTTTTTTTTTTTTCTTTTTACGGGATGGTAAATCAGGAATTTTACGTAACGGTAATTTTTGTTTTTATTTGGTAAATTTTGAGTTTGAGTTCGGATTGTGTTTTTATATGGGGTGGTCTGGTCACTGGGTTTTATTGCCGAATACAGGCAAATTCGGGTTTGAATTTGAGTTTGGGTTGGACTTTCATTTGGGGTGGTCACCGAATTTAGGTCTGGATTAGAACTGGGAGAAGAAACATTCTTTTTTTTTTTTTTTACGGAATGGTAAATCATGAATTTTACGTAACGGTGATTTCTATTTTTAGTTGGTAAATTTTGAGTTATTCTTTTTTTTTTATTACGGGATGGTAAATCATGAATTTTACTTAACGGTGATTTTTGTTTTTAGTTGGTAAGTTTTGAGTTCGTGTTTGATTAAAACTGTGGGAAGAAAAAGGAAAAAAAAAAAGATGGATAGAAAAATGCTCTCGTTGAGAGTCGAACTCAAGACCTCCCGCTTACTAAACGGGTGCTCTAACCAACTGAGCTACGAGAGCAATATTATTTATTTGTGTGTTTCAACATTAATGAACAAAGTTAAACTGAGGTACAAATTAAGTTTCTATGACACTGGAACCAAGAACTCCTGAAAAAAAAAAAAACAAAGAGACCACTTTCAATTCCCTAAAGCCATACTAGTATACTCAATAATTCATGGTTCATGTGCCTCAAGTTTTTAGCTAAAAATTAAAAATTACAATAATTAAAAATCACAATGTTATCGCCATTACTTGTAACTAGTGGATTTTTGTACAAAAATCTCACTTTTTTTTTTTTGAGGGGAAAACGTTCTACCAATATTATTCAAAACTTGCAGCTACGAAATCGATAGCTGCTAAATCAAGTACAGATTCCGGACCACTATCCACCTAAACTCGAGTCGAGTACTCAATCGGGCTTAAATGAGCAGCCTCATGGGCCACCCTATTGCCGCTCCGACGAACATGACTGAACTTACACGACTTAAATCTGCTAGAAAAATTGAAAACATCTAACACAGCTAAACCAAAATGACTAGAAGCAAAATTCCTATTTTAAAGAGCGTTAACCAGACACAACAAATCCGACTCTAGAATGACGTCGTCACAACCCCGCTGCCATGCAATTTGAAGACCAAACTCCGCCGCCCTCGCTTCCACAACATCTGGTTCCCACCTCGCCTTTACTTGTCTACACCCCACACTACTCACGTTCCCGTTCTCATCCCTCACAACCACACCCAATCCTGACCCCGCCTCCCCCAATACAGCCCCATCGGTATTTATTTTCACCACCCCCGCCTCCGGTGGTACCCACTTTTCCCCCCTACAGCCCTCACCTCCCCCTGCCATTCTCCGCCTCCCACCATCATTAGCATCGGCATAAGCTGCATGGTAGTTTCTGGCCCTCTCAACCACCCGACTTACATCACTTTCGCCCTTTTCGTGAACCTCCTCGTTCCTTGCCAGCCAAATCGACCACGCCACCATTACCCGAAGCAGCCCACTCCTCCCCTCATTCGGCTCACACCATCCCTCCACTAAGTCCTTACCTAATCGACAAGCATCCCACTCCTCAACCTCCTCCCCAAACTCCTCCCATACTCCCCTTACCTTAGAGCACGACAAAAGAGCGTGCGTTTCGCTTTCCGCCATTAGACCACATCTTGGACACAGAATGTCAGCGTTTTCAAATATGCCTTTGGATATTAGTCCTCGTCGGAAGTGCCCCCTTACATAACCTCCACGCGAACACTCTCACCTTCGGCGGTAAAGTCAGCTTCCACAACCGGTTCCACCAGCTTCCCTTCTCGGTTCCCGCGCTGCACCCCTCCCCTCCCTTCTCCATGCACAACCTCTGCCTCACATATTGATACCCCGACTTTACGCTATACTCGCCATCCTTACTGTAATGCCACACTAATTGGTTATGATCATGTTGTTCATAATGTCACGGCTTGGAGGTGGTTAAGGCAATGCGTTGTGGTTTCATTTGCTTCATAAAACTCCTTTTCGCCTAATTCAGGAGGATGTACCTATGTATTCTTTTTTTTCTTTTTTTTTTTTTCCGTAGCTCGCATATTTCTGATGTTTAATGAGTTGGGAATTCGTGGCCCAGTTTGTTGCTAAATTGTGTTGCTTCGTTGGAGAACGTATACTACTTGTTACTACTCCCTCCGCCCCATCTCAAACGTCTAATTTTCCATTTTGGGACGTCCAACCTCAAACACCCTATCTATTTTGGGACATATTTCTCTCTTCTACATTTATTAAATTATTACATCCTTCTCACATTATCTCTCCTATTTTTATTAATCCTCACATCCTCACTCCTCTTTTTTCCTAATATTACCCCACTCAACTTAATATATTATTTTTTCTTATTCCACTACAAAAAACTCATGGGGCGTTTGAGTTGGGACGGAGGGAGTACAGATTTTCACCAAACTATTTTGGCTTTGGCGGAGTTGGACTTAATATAACTCCTCGTTCCCCTTGTTGCGCCTAAAATATATATATATATAGGATCAAATGAGTCATTTAGGCTTAGATGAGTCCATGACTCCTCATCTCAATCATTCATCGCTCTAGATCCTACGCTCTAAATTTCGCTGCGCCTATAGGGGTAAAATAGTCAATTAATTTAGAAATATAAAAACAAATATCCAACTCTTTTCCCTCATTTTTTCAGTTTTAATTTCTCTCTCCTCAATTTCCGTTTCCCCCCACTGCAACCCGATTCTTCTTCTCTCACCTCCGCTTCGCCGCCGATCTCCACCTCTCCGCCGCCTCTATCCGCCGCTCTCTGCTCGTCTCCGGCGTCCATATTTTCCTCATTTGTGGTGCATCTATAATCAAGGTATGATTTCTTGAATTTAACGACAAATTCCTCGATTTTTAGGGTTTGATTTGATTAAATTGATTATTTTGAATTTCTAATGAATTTTTGTTGTAAGTTGATGCTGATATGTTTTTTTTGGGTTGAATTTGGGGTTTACAGCGGCATTTCAGAAATCGGAGCAAATACGGCGGCGATTCGACTTGAGAGCAACTACGGCGACCAAATCCGACGGCGATGTGGCGGCGCTTTCGAAGTTTCGCCAGATTTTATCGCCAACTCTCCGGCGATATTAACGGCGACGAAATCCGGTAAATATCTCCGACAATCTATTCATTTTCTTTCAAAATTCAGATTTAGGTTTTGTTGTGGCAGATTTATCGACGACAGATTCATTTTCGTTTAAGTGTGTGATTATTCGTCGATTAGATTTGTTCGGAAATGTCACCGGTCTCGATTCACGCCGCTGCCGTGATTCTCATATTGCAATTTTCGTTTGATTTAGTTTGGGTCAATCTGTTGGTGTGTGATTTTATTTGACATTGTGTGTGATTCGATTTGGTATGGTGTGTGATTTAATCTTCAAGTGTGTGATTCAATCTGTTAGTGTGTGATTCAATCTTTTAGTGTGTTCATATCTGATTGTCATATAATATGGAGGACCGCCACATCTTGCCCTGCAAAAAAAGGAATAAGCTAGCAAATACCGTGTGTTTCTGGTATTTATGCTACTGTAAAGTTAGGTTACTTGCTTGACCTACCTTTGCTACCAAAATATACTGAGCTCAAGGATGACTTCTGGATGACTGACTTTTGAGCGAAACCCTTTCTTTTACCTGGAATGTTGTTTTAAAAACATAATAGCAGTATGCTTGCAATCAATATAAATTGATGCAGCTCTCTTTTTTTCTTTTTTTTTGTCCAAGTCACTGCAGCTTTGTCTCTTTGTAGTAGCTTTTGTAAAGAGTAGAATGTAATTATAACAATATTACATTGTGGCAACCACTGAGAGACATGGTCCAACAGATTTTCTAAGGATATCAAGCTTCAGTAGTACCTGGTTTCTTTAAAATTCAATGGCTTGAGTGGTTGTATATCTGGGTTGTCTATAATGAGCTTTCTGCCTGAAGCCAAAATCAATGTCGGGAGTAAAATATCCAGTTTGGCATACTGTGTATATTGTGAATGCGTTAACCCTTTTTTATTTTTTTATTTATTTATTTATTTATTTATTTTTTATTTTTTTTTTTTTTACAGTTGTAGGTTCTCAATGTTCGTTTGCGCATAATTAGATTTCAGTAAGAGCTGTTGAATCTAGACTTATACAGATAAGGCTTTTCTCGGAAGATTTGGACAACTATTATGAGAAATGTCTACTAACTGTTATGTCGGAGTGACAGACATGGCATATATACGTGAGTGAGATAGTAGATTTGAACTTATACAGAGGAGGCCCCTTTTTTAGCACCTCTTGCTCTACCCTGTGGTTGAATGTTGAATCTTTGTTGTTGCCAGTGTTAGTTCTGGCTTGGGAACACCATGATTTATGGAGCTGCAATGTCAGGCATGCTTCGTGGCAACAAATCGAAGGTATGAAAGATGTTTTCGGGTTTATAGTTTTGGTAGTTGTTGACCTGTTATAAGGCTAATGTGGAGATATCGACACTCAACGGTTCAGAGCAGTGTAGACATTAATGTATCCTGCTGATATCTTGGCTTCTTCTATCTGGACTATGAAGGACCTGATTTCTGCAGGAAGTGCATAAAGGTTCCTCCTCTCCTGGTCTTTAGGGTAGACTTGAGGAGTGGAATGGTACCACTGAAATCAGGTACATTGCTTTGCATATAGTCGTAATTGTCAGTGGCATCTAAATCATGCTATTGATTTTGATGACAACCCACAACTTTTATCCGTACCTGCTGCCTCTTTTGATGCCACTTCAGGTATGGCATCTGATTCTAATTCTTTACACCAATGTGACATTTGTGTAATTTTTATGTCCGTGGTTATATTTTTTTTTCTTTAAAAGCTGGCTAGCTCAATGGGAAGAGCATCCACAAGGTGTGGGTTCGATTCCCACGTCAGCTACACAATGTAGAGACTTTTTTAATTTAGTTCCAATTGTGATTCTAATGTGCATTGAGCCTACTAAGTGACGGAAGTTTGTTTTAGAATCGAGTGTCAGTTTCACAATCATTCATTAAAGAGCTCATGTAGGAATTGAACCTACAACACTAGTGCATATCTGCAAAAGTGTCAAACCAATTGAGCTAGTATTTCATTAAATCCATTAATATGTACATCAGAAGCTCTTTCATATGGAGCAGCTAGTCCACAACTGGAGGTTAGTACATGAGAAGCACTTTCATATGGAACATTTAGTCACCACTCACCACCAACTGAAGGAAGTCCTGCTTATATAGGTATTCAAATGAAACAGGGAGTGAAATCAAAGACATCCTTCATTCACGATTCAATGCAGTCTAAAGAAATCTATCTCAATTCATAGAACCAACCCCTGTCGGCCAGTCTAACGACAGCATAGCCTTGCGGCCTTGCCCGAGGAATGTAGAAAAGGAAAATGCAATTTGACATCTTAATGTATCTTTCTATCAAGCTGTTGACTATAGGAATCCACTTTGTGTTCTGAAACTTGTAATTTTTCTATAGATCATACTGGTGCTAAATAGTCCGAATCAACTAAAACAACTACTACTTCACAGAAAGAAAGAAATAAAGCTGCATACAAGAAAGCACAACATAACTGCACAACAATAAGATTACATGCTACAATAAACTTTCCGACAAAACTGTTGCAAAGCTAGCTAAACAAAGACACATGAACAAATTGAATCACACACACTATCAAATGAAGTCACACACTCTAACAAATTGAATCACACACCCTAATTAATAGAATCACACACACTTACTAATAGAATCACACACACTTTCAAGTATTTGGATCCCCGAGAGTTTACTCAAAATATCAAGAATAAGTATCTAACATTTTATGTCTGCATTTAAAAATGCTTTTTAATAAATTGTACTGGAAATCCGCCATTTAAGGTAAACTCTACCAACCCTATAAAGAAACGTCCTCACCCCAAAAAGTAATGTAATAAAAGTCAGCCACCTTATCATCTACTCTCGAAGAACACAACCTTAGCCTAAAATCTGTTTCATGCTGATTGCTGAAAGTTACCAATGAAAAGTGCTACCTCAAAGCGTAAAAGCCGTCTTTATAAGTTAAGTATAAGCTCTTATGTCACAGCTGATACAAAGACGAAACAACCAAAAGTATTGGACATTAAAATAAGTTATTCAAAATTATCCAATGTGTAATGTCTCCTGATCTTCTAACAAATCAAGTCCAAGTCACCCTTCCTGGCCATTATTGCCTTTACAGACAGAGGTTACGTTGCTCATATTCTATTAGAATGGTTATGCCAATTGACCCAAAACATCACAACCAAACCCAGTATAAGATGCAAGTCAAATTTCGAGAGATTATTGTAAATGGTTGAAATGGTCTTCTCCATAATGTTTGCAAGTATTTGCACTACTAAAAAGAATCTAACGAGAAAGAACATATTCATTGTCACTACTCACTCACTAAACAGCCTCCTTAAAGGACCATTAAGGTAACCTTATGTTGAAGCTTAATGATACACATATCCCCTCTCTCTTTTTCCTTTTCTCATGGCAGGGAACAATAGGCTAAATAAACGCTATTTTGGCAACATAATTACACAGCCATTCCTTAACAACAAAGGAGACGCGAGGGAGAAAAACATAAAAAAAAAAATAGTAAGCAACCACAATGAATGGAAACACAAGCAAGATATGGAATACTATTAACAATACGACTAGGTTAAGATTGGGAAATAAAACAAAAACAAAATGAAAATGTACCTTGACGGGATAGGACAGGGATTCATCCCCATTTATAATTCCATGAACTCCATCAAAGACAACACTAGGAGAGCTAGTATAGATATCAAATAGAATCACGCAAACTAATGAATAAAATCACACTAACGCACACATAGAATCATACAAGCTATCAAATAGAATCATACACTAACCAATAAAATCACACACTATCTAATAGAATCACACTTACTATATAATAAAATCACACTTATTATCTAATAGAATCACATAAGACTTCTGAATGGAATCACATACAAGTATACAACAACGGATAGAATCACATACAACAACGGATAGAGTCACATACCATTGAACCATTATAATAAAATCACACACATCTAATATAATCACACTTACTATATAATAAAATCACACTTCCTATGTAATAGTATCACATAGACATACTAGATCTATTACACTTACTATCTAATAGAATCACACTTCCTATGTAATAGAATCACACACGGTTTTGACTATTGAATCACATTCCATTGCAGCTAAACATTCAAATATATATCTAGAAAATCATTGTATATCATCTACTCAGGAAGAACCTACTAGAGAAATGTAGCATCTTATGAAAAGAGCATGTAACCAGACCAAGACTGTCAGGCATTCAGCAAAGTACCAACAATAGTAAATCCGCAAAAAGAAAAAAAAAAAGCAAAGTTTCTAATATATCCAAAAAAAAGCTACAATGCTCTTTGATGAATTGTAGAAATATTAAGAAACTTGAATGTTTTGTGGACAGCCTAATTTGTTTCTTATATAAAAAACATTATCATCATGAACCACACAAATAAGTTGTACTCATAGCAATGATAAACCAAAAAGAACTTAGTCTCAAAACTTGATACACAAGAATTGACATGGAGTACCATCACGGAAAAGTTCTTTGAGAACCCGATCACCAACTGTTGGTGGAGGAATTGCCGCAGAAGGCTTTAGATTTTCAGCACTTGATTCTGGTGACATGATAACAGTAGGAAAGAATGTTAAAGTACTCAACAAGGAAGATAATAGAACTACCACTACAGCATTTTGTAAGCTTGTAAAACTAACAACAGGAAATTTAAGACAGACACTGAAACCTTTCGAACCTGACACAAAATCTTCCAGAAACTGAGCCTGAAAAAACATCTCTAAAGCGTCAACTAAGAGCGATAATTGCCAATATTTTCAACCTGAGACATAAACCGTGTGTGATTCTATTACACTTATTATCTAATAGAATCACACTTACTATATAATAAAATCACGCAAAACAATAATTTCATTATAAATTGGAAATCGAAATCAGAGTTGTGTGATTCAATAACCAAAACAATGTGATTGCAAATTCCATTATAAATTCGAAATCAAAAGAAGAGTTTGTGTGATTCAATAGTCAAAACCGTGTAATTGTAAATTCCATTATAAATTCGAACATAAAATCATACATAAAAAATTGGGCGAAATTACCTTATTCATCGTTGTTTTGAGGATCCATAGCAATTTCAAGCCTTGAACCTTTGCAGTTGTGTTCATTTTCGATCGTTTTAAAGTATAATCGAAACGATCTTTTTTCTAGGGTTTTGATTTGGGGAAAAACTTCAAAGTAGAAGATAGAGAGAAAGAGCACGGCAGCGGCGGCGGAAACGATGAACAAATTCGGCGGCAGCGATGGCCCGACGAGAGAAGGGTGGTGATCGAAAGAAAACATGGTTTAATTTGGGGGTTTTTATTTTTGGAGGAGATAGAAGAAGCTGAGAGAAAGGAGCGGGGAAGAAGAGAGAGAAAATTTTGGAGAGAGAGAAAGAGTGTGTGTAGAATGACATTGCGCATGAAGACCCCTTGGTCTATTCTTGTACGTTTTTCTTTGAGCGCATCTAAGCCCTCCATCTCGTCTACATCCGACGGTTCAGATGAGGACTCACGGACTCATCTAAGTAACCGGACTCATCTGAACCCGCCTGTATATATATATATATATATATATATATATATATATATATATATATATATATATATATATATATATTACGAAAGAGGGCAAAGGCCTGAGAAAAGAAAACTACATCACTCCCTAATTGAACGAGGTAAAGCTTCCTCTAGTGCGTCCTCTTAGAGGATTGTCCGAAGAGGTAAATTATATCATGCTCTCGCGAGCACAAGGAACATGGTGGTACTTCTCACATTAAAGGAGTAGGGACCACATTTAAATAGATTTTAAATAATTTTAAGTGTGGTCCCTATTTATTTATTGTGAGAAGATTCACCATGCACCTTGTGCTCTTGATAGCATGGTATAACAATTGGCAGGGGCGAAGCCAGGATTTCAAATCCGGCGTGGCGGATTTAAATTTCCATTTCGCTCACGATTTCGGTTTGGTCAGGCGAACATCGCGGTCATAAGTATAGGCTAAATGTTAACATATTAGACATATCGGTCGATTTTTTCCTTTTTATGACATCCGAAATATCGGCTAAACCCAAAACCGATACATATCAGCCTTTGCTTGAAACTATTTTTTTCTTGAAGAAATCATGTTACTCGTGTGTAGAGACACAAGTAATTATTTAGTTTTATTTAATTTGGGTATGTAAACATAAACGGTAAACCTATTAAGAAAATAAAGTCGGCAAACCAAATAGATATGATTTTTTTTTTCCTTTCTACTTATAAATGCATTAAATACACAAATTGATCATAAGGTCATTACTTGTATCAGTTGGGTTGTTGTTAAAAGTTAGCAAGATTAGGTCGCGGGTATGAATCCTAGTGATAGTATATATAGAGATAACTTTTTGTCTTTAGAGAACTAAAGCAAAAAATACTGAAAAACACAATGTTATTCATGCTCTAGCAAGAATTCGAGCAATGCTATCCATGCTCTAGCAAGAATTCGAGCAGGTGACCTCTAGGTTAAAGCTCCTCTATACTAACCACTGGGCCGAATGCAACTATTGATTAATAGAAGTCGCAAAAAACATATATATATTACACAATTAGCCTGTAAAAACACAAAAAAAAAAAAAAAATCATCGCCGGGGTGGCGGCCGCCACCCCTCGCCATTAACTGGCTTCGCCCCTGACAATTGGTTCGAAAAACTGTCTGGATACTCAAGTATGGAAAGCTATTAAAAATTATATTTTTGGTTCCTTTATTCCTAATACCGTTATAATGTATGGGAAATACTATTGACACTCCTTGAATTATCTTACACTCTCAGTAATCCAAATTCCATTTAGACAAAGTACGGTAGGTGAGAGTGCTAAAAGCATTCGTAGTCCTTGTGTCTTGTAGAGAATTAAGGCATATTCACTATTCATTGAGAATTGCACGATGTTCGAGGCCATTCCTTTAATCTACTATTTGGCCATTTAGAATTCTCCTTTCCTTTATTTACCCCTACTAGTCTCAACAACTAACAATATGATTTAGTTAATTAATAGTGAACAATAATAACTTTATTTCACATGTATTGCATCGATGACTAATACCATAGCAATGTGTATTTGGTTGGTGCATACACATATGGACCGAGAGAAATAAAAACGTGATTAAGAAAAACGAGTCTCACATCACTTTGTTTGATTTAACTTTCAAGTTCATTATTAGCATAGATAATGTCGTTTCTTAGTTGGCGGTCAAGGTATATGATCCGTGGAGTATGGACTGTGTGCATTTGTACCACCAATGTAAAGATATTAATAGTCCCTTAATAGTAAAAGGGAGTGGTTTATGAGTTTAAATTTGTGATTTTTCTCTCCACTAGTCGCATTGGCAAGGTTATCATTTGTTGTTAAACATCTTTTATTATGTTGACAGTTTTCAATGCGTTACTAATTGATTTTCAAACGCATCATTTAATGCACCAATACCGCGTTATGACACTGTTTACATGTTTTTGTTAGGCGCACGGATAATGTGAGTTAATTCAAAACTATGATGCTAGTATTTGTTTTTCAAGTAGTTTCATATGCATTAACTTACATGAATGGAATCACTAACATCGCTTTTTTTTTTTTTGCCGATGCAACGATGTAAATGAAATACAGTATAAGTTATTATAATTTACTAAACATACTCTTGCATCTTTAATGACATACTATTCATGACAAAGAAATTCATCTAATCATGGGTCTAAGCCAAATAGATATTGCTCTTACAACCTTTTATTATGTGGACAGTATTCAATGCGTTACAAATTGATTTCCAAATGCATCATTTAATGCACCAATACCACGTTATGACACTGTTTACATGTTTTTGTGAGGCGCACGGATAATGTGAGTTAATTCAAAACTATGATGCTAGTATTTGTTTTTCAAGTAGTTTCATATACGGAGTATATTAACTTACATAAATGGAATCACTAACATCGCATTTTTTGTCGATGTAACGATGTAAATGAAATACAGTATAAGTTATTATAATTTACTAAACATACTTTTGCATCTTTATTAACATACTATTCATGACAAAGAAATTCATCTAATCATGGGTCTAATCCAAATATATATTGCATGTATGGTTACTTTTTGATATGCCGATTCAAATCGACCTTGCATTTATAAAGTTCACATCGCAATATAGCTGGAAAAACTTACCCCAAGAAGAAAGAAACGACGGACATGAAAAAAAAATACGTGAACGGAGTACTTACTAGTTACTAAGCATCTACAACATACGACACTACATGTGTACTATAATATTCACAAGTTTTTTTCCTACATTTTCTCTACCGGTTTACACACTCTCTACACACATCATTTCTGTTCATATTTCTAAAATTAATAACCCAAAAAATATTTCCGCATGTATTTTCCTGTCTATAAAGAAAAGTTACCCCTTTTTTACTTTTTACCTTTTCTTTTTTCTCACTTTTACCATAATAAGGTAAAATTGTATTACCACTTTGACAATAAACTCCCCCAACCCCAACCCAAAAACAAGCACAAGTCCACACTTTATTATCTGAACAGAATCCATCCTGGTTCACTGTCCTCTGGCTTCCCCACCCATCTTCTCCTTGAAGCAACCTCCAGGTAACTCCCCCCCCCCTCATCCAGTCTCCTTCAACCGCGTGCTCCCTCTCTCCCGCCGCCTCTCTCTCTCTCTCGTTTTATTTCAATCATTTCTAATCTCTCTCCTCTCTCTCCTTTCTTTCGCAGGAAGCTGAGCACCCAAACAACAACAGCCATCTTCATCAACCAACCGTTGACCTAACTTTTTCTTATGCAATTAAACTTCCCCTCGAGATCTAATGCTCTGATACCATCTTCCCACTTTATAAAGGTTAGATCTTTCACTCAAAGTTGTTAACTTTGCTTCTATTTATGTTAGATTTGTGTGATTTTTCACTCAAAGTTTGCATCTTTTTTTCTGGGTTTTTGTTTTTATGATCTGGATACTTGAGTTTTAAGCCTCTTGAACTCCAAGTTGGGAACTTTTTGTTTGATTTGTGTAGTAAAGTTTGGAACTTTATATATTTATGTGTGTGTTTTAATTTGCAGATCTGGGGTTGTTATGGCAAAAAATGAGGATGCGATCCAAATCAGGGAGGTTTGGGGTTATAATTTAGAGGAGGAGTTTGCTTTAATTAGAGATATTGTTGATGATTACCCTTATGTGGCTATGGATTCTGAGTTTCCTGGGGTTGTTATAAGACCTGTGGGAAACTTTAAGAATATTACAGAGTATAATTATAAGACTTTGAAAGATAATGTTGATATGTTGAAGTTAATCCAACTGGGTCTTACTTTTTCTGATGAGAAGGGGACTTTACCCACCTGTGGGACTGAGAAATCCTGCATCTGGCAGTTCAATTTTAGAGAGTTTGATGTTGTGGAAGATGTGTATGCTAGTGATTCCATTGAGCTTTTGAAGCAGTGTGGGATTGATTTTAAGAAGAATATTGAGGAGGGTATCGACTCGAATCGATTTGCTGAGCTTCTCATGTCATCTGGGATTGTGCTAAATGATTGTGTTAAGTGGGTGACATTCCATAGTGGGTATGATTTCGGGTACTTGCTTAAGCTGTTGACTTGCCGCGATTTGCCTGAGACACAAGCTGGGTTTTTCAACTTGATCAACCTGTATTTCCCCATGGTGTATGACATCAAGCACTTGATGAAGTTCTGTAACAGCCTCCATGGTGGGCTTAACAAGCTTGCTGAGTTGTTGGAGGTTGAGAGATTTGGGATTTGTCACCAGGCTGGATCAGATAGCTTGCTCACTTGCTGTACATTTATGAAGTTGAAGGAAAATTTCTTCAATGGCTGCCCCGAGAAGTATGCCGGGGTCCTTTATGGGCTTGGCGTCGAGGATGGTTAGAAGGCTATATGCTCTTTACCTCTTTTTAGTTAAACAATAACCTTGACCAAACACCAAGCTATTGTTGAATTGTTGTCTGATTTAGTCTTGTGGAGTTCTGAATTTGTCTTTGTACACAATTTAGTTGAAGGGTATTGTTGTTAAGCTCATAAGAATGTCAGTTGCTTGTAATGTCATAGCTTGTGTAGTAGATGCGAGTCACAATCATAATCGCTGTATCGGGAAACATCTGCTGCTGTAGCAGCATGAGTTCTCTGTAAATTAGAACAAATCAGTTGTTCAACATGAATCTAATCATGCTTACTTTTCTTTTCCACGAGCTGTGTCTTTAGTTTGTTAATTGCGCAATATTTTTACTTGGCAAGTTTCCTAACATCATGGTCCATTGAAACACTCTTTTAAGTGAACCTAATCATGCTTAGCTTTCTTTTTCATGTTGAATTGTGGATGAGCGCACAGATGTGGAATTACACTGATCTTTCTTCGTAGGATTTATTTTATCTGATTTATCTCGCATATGATTGATAGCTATTTTTCTTCCATTGGGGCATATAGTCCTCTCTTACATTGATAACCGCCATTTACATATCTAGTAGGGTGTAGGTGTATGTGCTGTGTCTTTGCCATTTTGTTGGCCCTGTAAAATTTCAACTTAATCTGCTGTCTTTGCCTGTTAATTACTTGAGATGTTTTTTATCCTTGTTTCTGAAAATGAAGTCTGGACTCTTGAAGACTGTTCATCTGATGTTTATGTTGATGATATACCTTCCTCTGTCCTTGAATTGTACAGATGTTGATATGTTGCAGCTTGCTTCTATTGGTACTTTATTTGTGGTGATGCAGTTGTGGCATCTGAGTTTAGACATTTCAATTTGATGTTGAGTATGTAATGATGTTTTTAAAGTATCCATATTTTTTGAAACATGGACCACAGTAGCCTGCACTGCTGTTCTTCTAAAGGTAGGCACTGGTAGATGATTTACCTGGGCATTGCTCACTGAGTTGAGTACGGTGCATGATGTATGGGGTTAATTCCTAAAGTGATAGAGCTTTGTTTTGCATGTTGCTCTGCTGCTCTTTTTGATGATGTGTGGCGTGATAGGCTCGTAGAGTGCTTCTATAACATCAAGGTGATCGTGTCGAAAATGTGGAAGACAGAATCGTCGAATAGAAATCTTCTGAAGGGTTGTTCGATAACATTAGGGTGACTTTGTTTGCAAAGTGATAAACAAATAGCCAAATCTTAATCTTCTGCAGGTTTGTTACTCCTCACAACAGCTCTTCTATCAAGTTCAGATCGGTGAGGAGGTAAAGATGCTGTCAGGCTGAATTGATGTCATCCTTGTAGCTGTAGTGGATGTCCTTGACTGAAATGTGGTGCTTGGTGTCTTGTAGATCTTGTTGCATTGTACATTCCTTTCGGATTTGGTGTAGATTGGCTTTCTACTGGATCCTTGTTGAGAGTACCTTCATTATGGCTAGCCTAATGTGTTTCTCATTTGTTGTTGTTGTGATAATATGGGATGCTTCCATGTGAAGAATATTAGATTGAGTATCTTGCTTACTTTTCTGGTTCCTAAACGGCGTGATAGTAGGAACACCAAACATTTACATCTGATCATCTGATGTATAGAGATGTCTGTTCCAATTACATCTGATTTCATTTTGAGAAAAGGCGTGTACATGTCGGAGTGCAATGCTGCTCCTGTGCAGGTTTTGATACTGGTTGCTGTTTCTAATTGTGTCACAGTTTGGTAGTTTAGTAGTTGCCTGGTTGGTTGGACTCAGAATCGTGTACAGGATAATCAGACGATGATTGTCATTAATGGTCCATCGTGCCAGACATCAGAATGTGAAGTTTGCAAGCTCTTGATTTTCGGTATAATTGTGTTGTAGATTATCATTTTATCATGCTCAGGACCAGCTGCATCTTAAGGCAACAGATTGTCGATTGGCTCTTTGTCATGGTTTGGTTTTATTGAGATGGCTGGCTAGCAGGTTGACTGGGTCTTGATACACTTTGAGCAGCTGTGGTTGGTGACACCCTGTTTGCTAGTGCCAGGTTCATTACTGTGTCCATGCAGGGCAAGGCGAATTTCAGCATCAAAAGTGCATTTCCAATCGTTAATTTTTGTTTATTAGTTCATATACGATCCTAACAAATCTACCTGGGAGTCTAATATTTCTAGGGACGGTCTAAACACAACAACGAACAAATGGGTTAAATACAACAACCAATTAGTATTTCTTCCCAAAATGGCATTAAAACCCTATGAAACATGATTATCAAGATAATTCAGATTTTAAAACACAAAAGATAAAATCGAAAACGCAAAACGCGCAAATTGCATAATACTTGAAGTAAATTTGTCTAGTGAAAGTGGTACTATCATACAAAAATAAATATTGAAACTAAAATGGAACAAGAGGAGGTCATTACCATCAGCCGACGAAGTGGGGGGAGGGCTCGACTGTGGGGGCCGACGTGTAGGGGTAGAGGGTTGGAAATTGGGCCGGCGGGTGGAGGGAGGGGGTCGGATGTTTGAGCCGACGGAAGGGGGTCGGCCGTCGGTTTCTTGGCTCGATGAAGGAGTGAGAGAGAGGGTCGAATTTCTAAGTTGACGGGGTGTCGGGTTTGCAGTTTGACGGGGTTGGGGAGCGGGCTTGGTTATCGAACATGACGGTGTAGAGGCAAGCGTCACAGAGCAGTGTCTGTATAACACCCCGAAATTTTAGACGAGTTAAGAATACTATAAAACTACTTATAATCACGTTTTCGTAATAAAAATTTTGAGTCGACTTATTTGTACTGTATTCGAAAAAGGCTTACGAACCGGGCTTGAGAAACTTGAAAACGATGATTTTAACCCTAATTTGTAGACTCAAATTTTGTGCAACCCATTAGTATTAGAAAAAACAAAAAAATAAAAAGGAAAGTAAAACCTAAAACCTACTTCCTAACACCCCCATCCCCCTAATTTCTACCCAGCAAAAAAATAAAATCCCCCTTAATTTCTTGGCAAATTTAATAAAAACTAGTTTATTACTCGGGCTACACTCGAAATAAATTTTATCATTTTATTTCTTTATGAACAAATTATTTTATCAATAAATTTTATCATTTATAAAACTTTCACTTTCAATATAAATGATGTGATTCCAGTTCAAATAAGTAATATAGAAGGTATAAAATAATAAGGTAAAGATGAAATCAATTAATAATAAATATTGATTTTTTATAATAAAAAAATATTGTGAATTTTTTCATATGGAAAACGTTACTCATTTATAAGCATGGATGAAATATCCATCTATACTCTTTAGCATAAAAGACATTTTCAATGAAATTTTTAAGGGAAAATTAAAAAGACATGTCACGTGGCATGACAGATGGCCTAACTGAAGTCGGCGAACGTGGTCGTTGCCTCTAACACAGTTTTTAATATATAGTATAAGATAAGATAACCCAACGTTTGCCTTGTCTTCCAAGAATAACCAAACCTTTTGACATTAACAAAAATAACCCGACATTTGAACTTGAGTTACAAAAATATCCCAAAACCCATCCAGAGCAAGAATCTTCGGTCCAGAGCAAGAATCTCCGGTTAATACAATCCATTGTGGCTTTAAAAATAGCATTAAAATTTGGAGAATTCCTTATTCCTAGTAAGTTTGAAGATTAAGATACCTACTTCATACCCTACAAAGCAGGCATGAAACGTTATTACTTCTTCCTGCAACTCCTCTGCTTTAAAAACTTTCTTCCTCAGGTTCCGATCATGAACTATGTAACTGACAATTAAATAATCGAAGCAAGAAACCTTATAAACTTTCTACTCATCACGGAGTTGTCATCTCTACTCTGCTCGCAAAATTGTCGTGTAAGTTTCGCTCTCAATTGAACATCTGGTGGTTGTTTAAACTCTAATAATTGGGGGATTTTGCTTCGTTTTGTTTGTAATGGATATATGGGAAGAAGAAGGGAAAGGTGAAAAAATCACGTTATATTATGTTCACCGGAGATTCTTCTTTCGGAGGGGTTTCGGTATAATTTTGTAACTTAAAGTCAAAGGTTGGGTTATTTTTGTTAACATCAAAAGGTTGAGTTATTTTTACAAGACAAGACAAACGTTGGGTTATTTTTATTAAATTTGCCTAATTTCTTTGACTGCCGATCAGACCAACATCATCATCCATCATTCATCATTCATCATCCATCATCATCTTGTATATTCATCTTCATTATCACGTTATTCAGTCACCTTCTTAGAGTAAGAACACCGGCAAAACAGATGATTGTGAGTTTCACTCCCATTTTGACATAAGATGCATACATCATCTTGGCAAATCCCCAGCCTGTGCAGATTATCTTTGAATTGAAACTTTTCATGGACAGACAACCATCAAATGAAAGTAGCTCTAGGGATCATATGTCTACTCCATATAAACTTTCTCCATACCACTTTAGTATGGTCACCTCTCATCCATTTGTAGCCATCTGTAACAGTATATCTTGCAACATCACCCAACCACATACTAGCCTCTATCCCTGTTTTCAGAGTTTTCTTAATTCCACAAATTTTTTTCCAGTACCAGCTAGAATCAGAAGGTGCCTTGTATTCTTTCCAACTCTTCCCCTGGAGATATATACTACTCACCCATTTAATCCACAGGTTGTCAGCTTGCTCATAAAGCTATAATGCTTGCATTATTCCAGGTTATTAGGTCCTTCAATCCTAACCCTCCTGTCTCTTTTGGGGTACATGCTGTGTCTCAAGCTACTAGAGGGTTGCGTATCATATGCTCAATATTATCGCATAAGAAGTTCCTGCATATAGCATTAATCCTTCTCATGACCATCTTTGGGATAATAAACACTCTAGCCTAGAACTCATGAAGATTCATAAAAACTGCTTTTACCAAGGTTATCCTACTTGCATAAGATAACTTCTTAGCTCCTAAGGCTCTAATTCTCTGGACAATCTTCTCTGTAAGAATGTTATAGTCCATAACACTCAACCTCCCTGCTGTAATCTGGATACCTAGGTATCTGAAATGGATGGAACCTTCCTTGAACCTTGAATAAGCTAAGACAACCTCTTTGATATTATAACCCATTCTAGCACAGTAAACTTCAGACTTTTCAGTGTTTGATCTAAGTCTAGATGTCTCAGAGAAAGCAACAAAGCCCCTCAAAAGCAAACTAATAGAGTTCATGTCTCCTCTACAAAAGAGTAACAGATCATCTGCAAAACACAGATGATTCAGTCTTGTTCTACTACATTGTGGGTGAAATTTGAAACCTTGCCTCTCAACAACTACTCTCAGAATTCTTGAGAGATACTCCATACATATTGTGAAAAGCAATGGTGACAATGGGTCCCCCTGTCTCAAGTAGGGTGTCTACAATGATGTCAACTCATAACTGAACGATGGAATCACAAGATTACAACATAACATTATGAGGAAAAATGAATATATATATGTGGTCTACAAAAATCAAATCGAGGTTTTGAGGCTTGCTGGCCATGTACATGCTACATGACACATTAGCACTTCACCAATTTGATTTTTATTATATAATTCGATGACAATGGCGACTATTGATTTTAGCATGTGGAGACACTGACTCCCGGATCAACTAATACCCACCGTCTTCTGCTTATTGGCCTTGAATGGTAATCTTTTATTTTGTTTTAATATATTGTTGAAAAGATTTTCTAACATCTCTGATCATATTAATTAAATAACTCAATAAACATTGTTTTATTCAATTTCAAATAAATAGTTAAAGAAAAACACATTTTTTTAGAAAATTTCGCATTACGTTACGTCCAACAAGTTGAGACAAAGTAAACGAAAAGTAACATTTCGCTACAATTTAAATCATGGTGACCTATCAATTGAGAAACCCCAAAAATATATCAAGTATTGTACAAAGATAACCTCACAACAAGTACAAATCCTACAAATGTAAGATCAATAAGCAAAGAAGAAGCCTGAATGAACAGCCAAAATCCCAGAAAAACCACCCAAAAATGTAGAGAACATCGTGTATACCATGTGGCGTTTAACAATTGGTCGTGTGCTTTGATATGTTTACACGTTGTTAGAGAAATAATACCGTTTAAACTACTTTTAATGTATCGTTAGAAAAACATTGTAGTACTTCGTATCTAGTAGTATCGCATCATCAAATCAATCACTAACTAAATAATCTTTCTCTTCCATATTCGAATAAACCTTTAAGTAAAGCATGGCAAATTACTGAAACCCGCATTTAATTAACGAAACGATGCCAATCAAAATGCCTAAATTTCAATCATACTGACTTATACTGGCATTAGCATTTTAGAATTAATAACAATGACAAATGCCAATTAATATCATCATTACTTATGGTAAGGTAGAACGGGGCTCATAATGATTTCATAATATCCTCTGAGTGCTTGCAAAATAATTATCGATTGCTTGCAAAATAGTTATCATTTATTAGGGCAAAAATGGAACAATAGTTTGATATTGTGGGCGACTTTTGTTTTTTGTGAGCGACATTTAGTCCCACCCTTTTAATTGATTAGATTATATTTTCTTCATTAGATAATGTGCTATTATTTATTTACTTATGTCTTTTTTTTTTTTTTCTTTTTTCAGTAGGGGTTATTTACTTATGTCCTAAAGTAGTCATTCCATGCATCCCATTCAATTCGCCATGGAACTTTTTCAGGAATTTTGATCAATCGATTAGTGTGTCTATCCTACTCGGTTCGTTTAATGCATGGGATATAGGGTGTAATGATTAATCGATTAGTGTGTCCAATGGGCGACATTTAGTTGGGATAGAGAGTGTAATAACTAATAACACTTAAAGAGTTAAGTGCGCAAATTTTACATATTTATAACATTTGATCATTTGATGTTAATGTAACTACAATTATCACCATTATATATAGCGAGGATTATGGATAAACCTTATAGTGATATCATTCTTACACAAAAATACATCTAAATTAAAAGAAACAAGATGTACAATTCATTCGACATGTTGATAAAAATAAACATCATCAAACATCTTTTTATATCCTGGTATGATTAACTAAATTGTTACATACAAGGTTTATGATTTCTTTTTCTACCAAAATCTAGCTACTTTTGCTGAAATGTTTGGGAGTTTTTTTTTTTTTTCTACCAAGGTTTAGGGTTTCTTTTTCTACCAGATTCTAAGATGAAGAAAAATAAGTACTTCTATCTTTTTTTTCTACTCGTCGGCGGAATGGTTCGGGTGGAGAGGAAAAAAAAAAAGATTGAAGTTAAAATTTTGTGTAAGAAATAAATCTTTCAAACCGACTAGGAGTCATAAATAACTAGATAATATCGAAATGGATACAGACACGGACACAGAAAACGGAATCTACAAATTATAAGACACAACCACTGCTATAAAACAGTATAAATATTTTAAAAAACATTAAAATATGTATTGAACTTTTACCCTGACTTATTGTGATGTAATCTGATATAAAATTTTCATTTATTTATTAAATAAATCAAAAGTGACAAAATAATAATTTTTAGTTTATTATACAAAATCTAACCAACCCAACCTCAATAATATTAAAACCCATCGCAATCACATGCGTCAAGATTAATGACATGCAACTCAATTTTTTCTCTCTGAAATCCGATGTTATCTTAGCTGCCCCAAATTGATACACCATTATTAAATTATTACAACCTAGAGAACTCAATCAATCTGAAAACATGGTGACTACGATGGTGGAAATGTGTGCATGTGAACTACGTTATGTTGGCGCTACCGCGCTGCGAGTTGGACATCAGAGTCAGTGCTGCTGCTGCTGGCTTTGGAGCGGTGTTGCGGTCGGCCTCGGTGCAGTCGTGGCATAGAAAAAGGGGGTGAAGAAACAAAGAGAAATAGGCAAAACGACGCCACTTTGTATTGAATAAATGTCTAATTAGTGCCCGATCCGAGTTTGGTTGGTGTCCATGTACCCGTTTATCACCAAAATGAAACACTTAAAGCTAGTCTAAATGTCTAATCTTGATTGTTTGTTATCCTAGTAACATGAGCGTTATCATTCGTTTCGTAAATGAGTCTCTCATATGGTGTATCTGGAATTACAAAACCATCCACAAATACAGCTATTCCAATATGTTATTCGTTTATTTATACCACAAATACAAATATTCCAACATGTTATTGGTTTATTTAATATTCATCTTGTAACACCCCCAAATTTCATTTCCTTTTTAAAAACATTTTATCAAGAACCAAAACACAAATTAAGGAAATTTAGAGGTGTCACTCCGCACTCGAGTCAAAGACCCGAATGCAAGGAAATTTCAGAAGCCGAACTACAATGTCTAATGGTCTAAAATAGTCTATTGCAATCCATTGATTAAATTACAATATGAAACATGAAATAGTCTAAGCATAATAAATGGTCTAACAACTGAAAGCCTAAATTTGCTTAATCCAACTAATATCTAATGAGTCGTCGATTCCCGCATGCATCAAATACTCCAAACCTATGGTGGATTTAAAACACAAAAACCACAGTTGAAAAAGTCAGTGAAATTGAGTAAGCTAACACCTCAACTTGTAAAAAACCAAAAACCCTTACCTGAATTTTGAAAACGTTTTAATTTTATTTTCGAAAACCGCACATAGCACGTTATCACATAAATCATTCATCGAGACAAATTACATCACCAAAATAGAAATATCACAGTAAATTCAACAAACGTATAACATTTCATGAACATAATCCAAATCATTCTTTTACAACTTTAATGAGGAATCCATACCAAATTTATAAGTGGGATAAGCCGAATCTTTGCCAACTCATCCAAATCATACCATTATATACGTGGGTGAGCCGGTTATTTGCCAACCCACCAAACCATACCATACAAGACTACTAGACCTTAAGTGTGCACACCCCTATCAAGTATTGCTAACCTAATAGAGTAGTACTAGAGCCAAACCCACTTAAAAATCGACGCGGTTGAAAGTTGTTTAGCCTCTAATTAGACTCCTCTAATTAGTACTTAATTACTCCTAATTAAGTTTAGCTAAGAATCTTTAGTTGCATGTAAGATTAAAGCAATAAAAAGTGTATAAAACAAGTTTTTATACCTTAATCAAGAGGAATTTTGACCTTCCTTTAAATGAAGGATCTTGAGCTGCAAATTATTGGGGATCCTCCTCCTTAATCTTGAGTTTCCAAGTTAGGAAACCTCCTCTCTTGATCCACCAAAGAAGCTCTCCAAAAATCTCACAAAATGGTCTTGTTTTATGATATTTAACCCTAAAACCTTATATATAATTAGCCAACAAATTAGCTAATGATAACCTAGGCTTAGATAAGTGTTTTGATCAAGTTTTCATTGACATGCAATGAAGAAAACTTGATCTTAATGGAAGTGGAAGTAGACTGATTTTTTAGAGAAATTTGAGGGTTTTCTCTCAATTCTCTCTCTAAAACATATAATGTGTTTGTAAATATGATGTATATCATGTGTTTGATCATAAAACACATTATATATAGTGGTGGTGGCAAAAATACTATTTTGCCCTTACTAATTATACCCCTAAACATCTTATGTTACAATTTGGTATAATTTGTACGCTTATTTCTTTAAGTGTTAATTAATTACTACTCCCTCCGTCCCAGTTCAAACGCCCCAAGGCATTTTTGTAGTGGAATAAGAAAAATTGATAAAGTAAGTTGAGTGGAGTAATATTATGAAAAAGGAGGAGAGAGAATGTGAGGATTAATAAAAGTAGTAGAGATAATGTGAGATATGATGTAATAATTTAATAAAAGTAGGAGAGAGAAATATGTCCCAAAATAGATGGGGCGTTTGAAATGGGACGTCCCGAAATGGAATTTGGGGCGTTTGAACTGGGACGAAGGGAGTATATCACTATATAATAATTACTAATTACATCATTTTAGCTAAAATTACAATTCTTTGTAATTTAAATAGCTAATTGTCAAATTTGACAATTCACACAAAAACCGCAGTTTACACGACCAAAGTTCAGATTTCGTAAAACACTATCCGATATAATCAGTTAACTCTTTAACTGATACATTAGGGTCTATATTATATTGTATTAAATACAAATATAATATCCTTTGGAGAAACTATCTTTATCGGTGTGACCGAGAGGGATCAGTTGATGACCGCCGTCAAACGACAATAACGTCAAACTCTAGCCAGCCAACCGTTATCGATTTACGTTAATCAACTGACTTGTACATTCAATATATCCCATATTTATTCCTAATTAGATTTAATTAGTCAACGCATTATTGTCGGATGAAACCTACTCCAACAATCTCCCACTTGTCCGAGACAAGTCATGCGTTACCAATTCTCTTGTCCGTTATATCTCCCACTCAATGCGAAGTATCTTTCAGGTCGAACTTGCATTGAATCATTATCAGAAGTGGTTTTCTCAATCTGGATTATGACTGTCTGACCGGAATATCTATCATAGATCTCTTCCGAGCGTGGCCACGCATTTCCAGTCATAATTCCTCGAGTGGCCCAAAGATATTATACCCTGACGTGGGTGGACAATCCCTTCTTGACTTATTTTCTTTGTTTCATACAGTCAGTTATGACCCAATAGATGACCTTTTAGCCTCCTTTTACGGCACGACTTAGGACATAAGTCAAAGTCACCGCCTACTGTATAAACTCAGACAAACAATCTCAGGTCGAAAGAATCGACTAATAGGAATAATATAGATTACCTTGTCTCGACCAGACACAAAGGTTCTATAATTGGTCAAATGTCTGACAGAGTGTCATCTACAGTCTGTCTATGTAATCGGTTATTCATCTCTATGAATCCATGACCATTGAACTAGTCATCAACTGACTTACAATCTAGTCAATTGAGACGTCACCTTATTTTATGACTAGAGACAAAATACACTGTTAATCCTGTTCACTTAAAAGGGTTCAAATCGTCTCCACGACCTATTAGGAATCAACAGAGCATATACGTAATTCAGAATTTTATTAAAACTGAATTTATTAAAGAGTTTAAAAAAATATATAGAAAGATGAATTTAATTATCATATATGTAAAAGGTAATACACTTATTGTAATACCCAGATTTCAGAGGAGGTTCCTGAGAAATTAAGGGCTCATATGAGGTGCTTAAAAGGATTGAAAGTGCTACTCATTCCAACAAAGTTGACTTTCCTTTTAGGAATCCCATGTGATAAGAATCCAAAGTTAAGCGTGCTTGACTGGGAGCAATTTCAGGATGGGTGACCTCCTGGGAAGTGTCCCAGGGTGCGCACGAGTGAGGTCAAAGTGCGCCGGAAGGACCCGTGTTGGTCTGTGAGGTCAGCCCACAACCTGGCGAGCTGCCATAGGTGGACTACTTCCGGCTCAGGCGATGAGCCGGAGTGTTACACTTATTAACTATTACAACATATAATCTAACACATGTCAGACATACACCTCAAACCCATCGAGGCAATATGACCATTGTGTTTAGCCTGTGATAATGGCTTGGTTAAAGGATCAACGATATTATCCTCTGTCCTAACATTACAAATTGATATATCTTCTCGTTACACAAAGTCTCTAATTACATGGAACTTCCTGAGTACATGTCTAGATTTGTCACTAGACTTAGGCTATTTAGCCTGAACTATTGCTCCACTATTGTCGCAATAGACTACAATAGGATCTGCTGCTGTAGAGACTACATTTAATCCTTCCAGGAACTACCGAATCCAAACTGCCTCTTTTGCAGCTTCTGATGCTGCAAGATACTCAGCCTCCGTTGTAGAATCTGCAGTCACCGATTGCTAATTGGTGCTCTTCCAGCATATGGCTCCTCCATTCAGTTTGAAAACATATCCTGATTGATATTTTGAATCATCTCGATCTGTTTGGAAACTAGCATCCGCATAACCCTTTACACGAAGCTCAGAATCCCCTCCAAAAACTAAGAACGTGTCCTTAGTCCTTCTTAAGTATTTAATGACGTTCTGAACGACTATCCAGTGGCTCTCTGTAACAGCCCGATCCATCATACGTCGTAACACAACCCAATAAGATGGGTAGTCACCTATTAGGCCCATATATCCTCTCCGGGCTCTAAAAGGTGAATGCCTTGTTGGTAGTATGATGGTAGGAATCTATTATAAACTGATCATATGAGCCTTAGTTTCCCAATGTGGGACAAACCAACTTCATAAACCATTTTCCATATTCCGTAGTGTTACACTCTCGCCTGGATTGGCTTGGTAACGACTTGTCATACTTAAAGCATATGACACGTCAGGACACATACACATCATAGCATACATGATCGAACCGATTGCGAAAGCGTAAGGTATCGACTTCATGCTTTCAATATCCTTAGGATCAGTCGGACACTGTGCTTTGCTCAAAATTATCCCACTTCTCATAGGTAAAAAGCCTCTTTTAGAGTCTTTCATATTGAACCTGTCAGGAATTTTATCAATAGATGTTTCTTGACTTAACGTTAGTATTATTTTTGGTCTATCTCTATAGATCCGAATACCTAGCATGCGTTGCGCTTCTCCTAAATCCTTCATTTGGAAATGTTTCCTGAGCCAGTCCTTAACGGAGTTAAGCATGGGGATATCATTCCCAATGAGTAATATGTTATCTACATATAAGATTAGGAGAGTTACTTTACTCCCACTAAATTTCATGTATAAACAAGGTTCCTCGACACTTCGGGTGAAACCATTTTGTTTAATCACATGGTTGAACCGATGGTTCCAACTCCGAGATGCTTGCTTAAGACCATAAATGGATCTCTTAAGGTTGCAAACTTTCTTAGGATGGTTTGGATCAATAAAACCCTCAGGTTGTGTCATATACACTTCCTCTTCCAGAAACCCATTTAGGAAGGCGGTTTTAACATTTATCTGCCATATCTCATAATCATGAAAAGCAGCAATTGCTAAGATTATTCGAATAGATCTGAGCATTGCAACTGGCGCAAAAGTCTCGTCATAGTTTAAACCATGAACTTGCGTGAAACCTTTAGCTACCAATCTAGCTTTAAAAATATCTTGATTTCCATCCATGCCGGTCTTGATCTTAAAGATCCATTTGCACTGAAGAACCTTGGTTCCTTCAGGCAAGTTAACCAAGTCCCATACATGATTCTCGTACATGGAATCTATCTCGGATTTCATTGCCTCTAGCCATTTAGCAAAATTCGCTCCAGTCATGGCTGCTCTGTAGGTTGCAGGCTCATTACTTTTTAGAAGCAAAAAGTGATCACTACCATCCTCGATCACACCTAGGTGTCGATCTGGTTGGTGGCTAGATCTGCCTGACCTTCTGGGAGTGGAGAATGGAACCACAGAGTTAGACGATTCAGGAATGTCTTCTGGCAAAACATCCTGAGCATTATTTTGCATTTGTGGCTCTTGAACTTTGCTGAGTTCAAATTTTCTCTCACTCTGTCTTTTAGAAATAAATTCATTTTCTAAAAAGACAGCATCTCGAGACACAAAAATTTTGTTCTCTAGACGATTGTAGAAGTAATATCCTCGAGTCTGTACAGGATAACCTACAAAGATACATTTATCAGATCTTTGTGCAAGCTTATTGTCAGTCTTGTTTTTAACATATGCTTGACAACCCCAGATCTTGATAAATGAGAGGTTAGGAACTTTTCCTCTCCATAACTCATATGGAGTTTTTGGAGCTGATTTAATCTGGAATCTATTGAGTGTGAAAATGGCAGTTTGGAGAGCAAAACCCCAGAATGAATCAAGAAGTTCGGTCTGACTCATCATTGATCTTACCATATCCAACAGGGTACGCTTTCTTCTTTCGGCTACACCATTTAATTGTGGTGTACCAGGAGGTGTAAGCTGTGATATGATTCCACAGTCTTTCAGATCAATATCAAAGTCATTACTGAGATATTCACTTCCCCGATCTGATCGTAAGGCCTTGATCTTCTTTCCTAATTGGTTTTCTACTTCCTTTTGAAATTCTATAAATTTCTCAAGTACTTCACTTTTGTATTTGATTAGGTAGATGTAGCCGTATCTACTAAAATCATCTTGTAAAAGTGACAAAATAGTCATAACCACCTCTGGCAGTGATTGTCATTGGACCAACAAATCACTAGCTCGTACTCCTTTTCCTGAAAAGGTGCTCGAGTCATCTTGCCTAAAAGACAAGATTCGCATGTTCCATATGATCCAAAATCAAATGGTTTGAGAACTCCATTGGCTACGAGTCTCTCAATGCGTTTTTCGTTTATATGCCCTAAACGACAGTGCCAAAGGTAGGATTGATTGGGATTTCCTATTTTGAGCTTTTTATTTGCTACATGATAGACCTCATTTTTCAAACCTAAAACGTAAATGCCGTTTATAGATTTGGTTGTTCCGTACACCATATCATTAAACGAGAAGGTACAACTGTTGTTTCGTATTGTAAATTCAAAACCTTCAGCATCTAAAACAGAAACCGATATTATATTCTTACTTAGAGTTGATACAAAATAGCAGTTATTTAGATACAACTCTAGCCCTGAGGCAAGTGACAGAATATACGTTCCTACTGATATGGCGGCTACTTTAGCTCCATTCCCGACACGGAGGTCAACTTCACCTTTTGCCAACCGACGTGCCTTCGTCAGCCCCTGCAAGTGATTACAAAGGTGAGATCCACATCCAGTGTCTAATACCTAGGACGTGGTACTTGCATAATTAATGTCTATCATATATATACCTGGTTTCGACTTCTTCTGCTCCAGATATTTTGGGCAATTTCGCTTCCAATGACCGAAATTTCCACAATGGAAGCATTTCTGTTCAGGAGTTGCGCCTCTCTTAGCAATGGAATTGTTGCCCGAAGCAACTTTTCCATTTCCTTTGCCACGCGCGGGTTTCTTACCCTTCCCCGCACCCTTCTTAAACTTCCCCTTTTGTTTTACCGCCATGGACAAAACATCTCTATTCCCACTCCCACTAGACATCATATCCCTCTCATGTTTTACAAGCATGGCATGCAATTCATGAAGACTTTTCTTTAAATAATTCATGTTGTAATTCGTCCTAAAAGGACCGAATGTTGCAGGCAAAGAATTAAGCAGACGGTATACCGCAAAATCTTTAGAAATTGGGCAACCTAACTTCTCAAGAGTTTCAACATTCTCGATAAATTTGAGAACATGAGGACCAACTGTTTGGCTCTTTGAGAGCTTAGCCTCAAAGAAACTCGAAGCTGCTTCGTATTGAAGTATTCGCGGCTTTTGCGAGAAACTAGTCGTTAGCCGAGCGAATATTTGATATGCACTGAAATCAATCATGCGTTTCTGTAAACGCGGGTGCATAGAAAAAATCAATACATTCTTAATATGGTCAGATTCATGTGCGTACTCTTGATACATTTGTATCATTTCAGGGGTGGCGTCAGGACCTGGAGCGGGAATCGGGGGTTCGTATAGAAAATGTTTTTTATCAGATTGAAGGGCTAATCGCAGGTTTAACTCCCAATCAGTAAAATTGCTTTCATCCTCCTTTAGTTCATTCTTTTCCATAAAATTACGAAGCCAGGAGTCTTTGGATATTACTGAATTGGACATGTGAGCCATTTTCGAATTTTAAACTACAACGTGGGAAAAAACAATCGATTAAATTCATCGTCAAATTCACATTAAAATAATTATTTGTGAATTTAGGCATTTATATAATGATCTCTCTTAATTATATAAATGATTCCGAGATCCGATCTTATATAAATTTAGGAACGCGGAGGGCAATACATCCCAAATTTATGTAATTTCGGTGAACCAACTCATGATTGATTCTACACTTAGAACTCTCGGTTGATCGATTTCAACTAAATCAATCCTTTAGTCCCGGATTGCAAGACTTGTATTGCAAATCACGTCAAGATTAAAGCAAAATTCACTTGTAATAACTCTTTATTAACCTACTCCCCCAAGGTAAAAAGGAAACACCCCTCTAGGGCGAGCGTGCCCCTAATGAACAAGGGTTGCATAGGCGTGAATTGTGGAAGGATTAAATCTCGATTTTACATTTCAGTGAGAGATCTCGTCATATTTTATCTATCGCTTTTAAGTGAACTAATCAAGCGAGTCGCGGATAATGAATATGACAATGTGGGATTGCGTTTAGTTATAATTGTGCAAAAATTAAACCAAGCATGCATAAAAAAAATCCAAGTCCTAGTATGGCCATAAGACTAGAACCTAACAAAAGCAATTAAACCTAAACTAGGCTTCAAAAGCTTCAAAGGCTCCGTCTTCACTTCTGTCTCGATCCGCCAACCATTGGCTCCGTGGAAATGCCGATCTTCAATATAAACAAATTTACATATGGACTATCCTATTATACATTTTTGAAAAATAAAAGAATTAAAGTATTACAAACCGGCGATTCGAGATCGCAATTATTACAAATCAATCGGATACCGTCCTTACATTTCGGTACAGTACCGATACTATAGTACTCTATGACCATACTATACTTAGAATCATGCAAATAAGATCGAAAAACATATTTTCAACTTTACAGTACAAGCAACTCGGTAAATTTAGGAATTTCTGATTCTAACTTATTAGAATCAATAATCAACACTTAAAACACCTTTTAAGTTTAAACTAACCACCAACTAATTAGTTTTTTAATATTTAGTCTCCACTAAAATTGAATTTATTAGTTTAATTTGATTATGTGTGCTAATTATTTGTCCAAAAATCACATAATAAACCCGAAAATATCTAAATAAATCATAACTAATTATGAAAAAATTTAGAAATTATTTAATTAAGTGATTTAAGCTTACAACCAGTAGCTAAGTAAGGACAAAAAATTTGCAAATTATTTTGGTCATTTTCTCTTAAGAAATCAATTTTCCACCATTTATATTATTACTAACTAATAACAAATGGCCAATAAAATTATGAAATAATTTCTGGAAATTATACTCATTATAATTCTGGAAAAATTATAAATTTATTAAATTAATAAAATCAACATGCATGTCAATCTAATTACCAATCAATTAGAAAATAGCATAAATCTTGTAAAAACAACAAAAAATAAGCAAAAATAGCAAATAAATTCCCAAAATTCCATAATTTTGGTTGGAGCATCCACATGCCTAAAAAATCACATGATAATTTAGTTTGTATGATAAAACCAATTTTTATCATTAAAAATTAATTAAGTTACTAAATAACCTAATTAAAGCTAAAAATTAACATGCAACTTAAACCGAAACTCTGATACCACATGAAAGTTGTTTAGCCTCTAATTAGACTCCTCTAATTAGTACTTAATTGCTACTAATTAATTTTAGCTAAGAATCTTTAGTTGCATGTAAGATTAAAGCAATAAAAAGTGTATAAAACAAGTTTTTAGACCTTAATAAAGAGAAATTTTGACCTTCCTTCAAATGAAGGATCTTGAGCTGAAAATTATTGGGGATCCTCCTCCTTAATCTTGAGTTTCCAAGTTAGGAAACTTCCTCCCTTGATCCACCAAAGAAGCTCGCCAAAAATCTCACAAAATGGTCTAGTTTTATGATATTTAACCCTAAAACCTTATATATAATTAGCCAACAAATTAGCTAATGATAACCTAGGCTTAGATAAGTGTTTTGATCAAGTTTTCATTGACATGCAATGAAGAAAACTTGATCTTAATGGAAGTGGAAGTAGGCTGATTTTTTAGAGAAATTTGAGGATTTTCTCTCAATTCTCTCTCTAAAACATATAATGTGTTTGTAAAAATGATGTATATCATGTGTTTGATCATAAAACACATTATATATAGTGGTGGTGGCAGAAAGACTATTTTGCCATTACTAATTATACCCCTAAACATCTTATGTTACAATTTGGTATAATTTGTACGCTTATTTCTTTAAGTGTTAATTAATTATTATATCACTATATAATAATTACTAATTACATCATTTTAGCTGAAATTACAACTCTTTGTAATTTAAATAGCTAATTGTCAAATTTGACAATTCACACAAAAACCGCAGTTTACACGACTAGAGTTCAGAACTCGTAAAACACTATCCAATATAATCAGTTAACTCTTTAACTGATACATTAGGGTCTATATTATATTGTATTAAATAAAAATATAATATCCTTTGGAGAAACTACCTTTATCGGTGTGACCGAGAGGGATCAGTTTATTACCGCCGTCAAACGACAATAACGTCAAACTCTAGCCAGCCAACCATTATCGATTTACGTTAATCAACTGACTTGTATATTCAATATATCCAGGTTTATTCCTAATTATATTTAATTAGTCAATGCATTATTGTCGGAGGACACCTACTCCAACAGCGGTGGGGCAATAAAGTGGAGTCGATGTGACTCAAACCAATAAAGTGGAGTCGATGCGACTCAAACCAATAATTATCGTATATCCTCATACTTTATTTATTTCATTTGTTTATAATATCGATCATTAACACAAGCTTATATTCCAACAATCATACAACCATTCATAGTTCAGCCATATCAATATCAATTGTACACCCATTAATCATAATTCCAATAACATCTTTTGAATCATAACCAAACAATATATCAATGCAATAGTCTAATCCAATCCAATCAAGATATGATAATCAAAAAAATAAATCGTTCTCCACCTAACATGATACTAAGTTTTCATCCATCACATCATTCACATATAGCACATAAGTTTGAAAGGTTCTACAAGTTTAAGAAAGGTTGAGCATGCTAGCTTACGTTTTCAATGCACACAAGAACACGACAGCACAACGATCACTAGTATTCTTCGTCTACGAACTCAGGGCTACAATATTACAATCAATAATCCCAAATCAATACTGATCTCATCCAATCATTCATCTAATACTTATGTTAATTCTATTCTATATGCAATGCCCATGATGATTTAAATCTAACCCAACAATTAACAATTAACCAACAATTATAATTCTAAATCAATAATTAGTTTCTAATACTCAAATAACACTCAATTTATTTTAAAAATTTTCAAAGGCTTACAATTACTTTTAAAACAGAATTTAATTCATAAAACCAAACTTTTAATTATTATGATTTATATAGTTTTTATTAATAAAATTTATATTATGTTTTAATTATGAAAAACATGCTTTAAATTACATAAAATTATATAAAAATGAATTAAATCAATCTAAATTCAAAAATCAGTTTATAATTCCCTAAATTATCATAATTTCGAGTTATTGATCATTAAAATTAATTTGGGCTAATTAACTAATTAAGAAACAATTAACCAAATTTCTCCCAAATTGCAATTTCTATAAATTTGAATAAAACCCCAATTAAATCTCAAACTAAATTCAAGAACCCTAATTAACAGATTATAAATATACTAAAGTCATAATTTACGAAACTAATTGAACCTAATTCGAGCAATTAAACTAATTAACCCCAAATTCTTAATTACTGAAAATCAACTCAAAACAATCATCAAAATCAATTTTTTATGCATAAAACTAACCCAAATCGATTACCCACTAACTATAACATCTATTAGAATCAATTAAATACAAATTAAAGCAATAACACGACTTGATAATCACGTTAATTGAAGAACCGAAACAGGGGAGAAAGGGGCGTTACCCACGGCGCAAAAGAGGAAGAAAGGGGTAGGGGCGGTGGTCGGCCGGCGAGAACGAGCGTCGGCGACGTCTGGGTAGGAGGACGGTGAGCGGCGAGTTGGGGGCCGCGTGAAGAGGACGGCGAACCGAGGCGAGAAAAACAGAGGAGCTCTGTTTCTTTTTTTTTTATAAGAGGGGGGCTGTGTCGGTTTTTTTTTTTTTTTTTTTTTTTTTTCCTTTTCCCTTTTTCTGATTTTTCCTTTGTATTTTGGTTTGGGCTTGAGTTGGAATTCAGGGCCAACTTTGTTTGGGCTTGTTTAATTGTAGTAGCTAGGGAATGATCCAATTAAAATAAAAATCCAAAACGAACCCCAATTTTGACAATCTCGAACCCATTTTCGAAACGACTCACGAAATAACATTTAAAATCATTCTCCACTAGAATGGTCTAATTAAAAATTCTAAAATACTAATATAAAATACGTTGAAATTTCGGGATATTACACATCTAATAATGGTGTATGATCACGTAGAGCTGCATCCAATTCTTATTGTGTAAATAGCATGATTACGAAAAAGTTACATTAAAACAAATAAGTTTTAATTCAACATTGAATTTTAAGAACATTATAATCGAGGTATTTTGGTGTTGTTGAGGACATTCGATACCTAGAGAGGGGAAATCATGCTCATATTAGGGTCAACCTAAAATCAGAGGATGAAATCATAAATTTACAGCATCTTATACTATATATTAAAAGTTGTGTTAGAGGCAACGACCACGTTCATCGGCTTCATTTAGGCCATCTGCCATGACACATGGCATGCCTCTCTAATTCTCACTTAAAAAAAAACTTTATGAAAAACCACCCTTTCTTAAAGTATTGAATGGATGACAATTTCACAAAATTCCAGTGTTTTCTGGCAAATTCATTGAGGTTCATTTCACTTGGTTTAGCACCTATTACATGCCCAACTAAGGTGTTTTCCCAGTATTTCAATTCCGATTCAAAATCATCCAATTTTATTCGAATATCACCATCAACAGGGATAAATTCCAACTTCATACCAGGCACATTGAATAGAGAAGCAACATGCTCTTTGTTGTTAGCATTAGGTTTGCTAGCATTATCAGGTCCATTGATTTCACAACCAGTATTCAATTGATTTCCCTCAGAAAACCCAGCAGGAATAACAGGGCTACTAGTTTCATGAACAAAGGGTGAAGAACTTACAGTGTCTGTGTTCGATTGCTTGGGATTTATTACAGCTGATCCTCTTGTGGTTTTCCCCCTTGCTGCATCCAGAGTTTCTGCAAATGTGATCGGCACAGGAACCATTTCTTCCGCCATTGGAACCGTTTCGGTGATTATCGAGTGTGTGGGTACATCACCGTTTTTAGGGATATTAGTATCATTATGTTCAGTATTTTGTGAAATGGAGCAAGTGCTGAAAAATGGACCATGGTGCTATGGAGAATGCTCCTTCATTCTGAAAATATGGACTCCGACCTTCAGTTAGGAAATGGAGAAAACTACTAATGTGCCAGTGTGGGTCTTATTTCCGGATTTGGATCCTCACTTTTGGACACCAAAGGCACTTAGCCTAAGCATGGCACTAAAATGTTTAGGTTTATCTCTAAACAGAGGGAGGTAATGAAATCACTTAAAGTTCTGCATAAAGCTAGCTACTCTGGCATCTCTGAAAGGGTTAATAGCTGCAGGAATCAGTTACTCCAAGCTCAGCAAAGGCTCCACAATAATCCAATGAATAGTGATCAACTTCAGGAGGTTAAAAAGCTCAGGTCAGACCTTGAAAAAATGGAAAAAGTTGAGCTTTTCTCCTACTATCAGAGAGCAAAAATCCGTGATGTAAAGATGAATGATGCTTCTACAGGATACTTCTATGCCAAAGTCAAAGAGAGGAAAAGCCAAGCTTAGATGGGGAGGATCAAAGATATGAATGGTACTGAATATACCAATCATAATGGAGTTGCAACAGCTTTTATAGACTACTACAAAAACCTTCTGGGAACAGCCCACCCCACTGACGAATACAATGAAAAGTTATTTTCTGGTGACAAAATCAGTGTGGAGGATGCTGATTTTTTGGTGAAAGAATTTACAGTTGAGGATGTTAGGTCTGCTCTAAACTCAATTGATGAAATGAGAAGCCCGGGCCCTGATGGTTTTACTTCAACCTTTTACAAAAGCTCATGGGACATCATTGGTCCTGACTTATGCAATGCAGTGCTAAACTTCTTCACAACTGGACAAATGTTCTGTCAAGTTAATAGCACTCTCATCACTCTCATCCCAAAAAAGGACACTTCTGACACAGTGGCTGACTACAGGCCAATCTCCTGCTGCAATACCATCTATAAAATCATTAGCAAAATGATTATAAATAGGTTACAAGCTGTTATCTCAAGTATTATTGGTGCTGAACAGTCAGCGTTTGTTCCTGGCAGGAACATTTTTGACAACATTCTACTCTCCCAAGAGCTTGTGAGGAAGTATGATAGGAAGGGAGTTTCCTCTAGAGCTACTATAAAAGGTGGACATAAAAAAATCCTTCGACTCTGTTGCTTGGTCATTCCTAGAGAGGATTATGGGCACCATGGGGTTTCTTGGCCAATTCATAACCTGGATCATGAAATGTCTTAGCACGGCTCACTTCTCTCTCAATATCAATGGAAGGCATGCGGGTTATTTTGCAGCAAAGAGAGGGCTTCGTCAAGGAGACCCCCTCTCTCCATACTTGTTTGTGATAAGCATGGAAGGTCTGTCTAGAAGTCTTCGGAAGCTAATCCACTCCAAAAACTTCAATCAGCACCCTAAATGCAACAAGGTTAGCATCAATCATCTCCTTTTTGCTGACGACTTGCTTATTTTCTCAAAAGGTGATCTGAAATCAATAATGACAATTGCTGATACTCTGCACAAATTTGAAAGACAATCGGGTCTTGCTGCTAATCCTAAGAAAACCAACATTTATCTTGGAGGTGTTAAGGCTGTGATCATGGAGAAAATAGCTGCTAAGACAGGGTATAGCATAGGGAAATTCCCTTTTAGATATCTGGGTAACCACTTCATTCATCCAGGCTCACTATGGATATGTACTCCCCTCTTCTAGATAAAATAAGGATGAAAGTTAATCACTGGGCTAATAGCTATCTATCTTTTGCTGGGAAGCTGCAACTTATCAATTCAGTTATTTTGGGTCTGCAAACCTTTTGGGGCTCAGTTTTGTTGCTTCCTAGAGGTGTTTTGAAGAAAGTGAGGCAGCTATGCAGAGAGTTCTTCTGGGGCATTAATGAAGAGCATGGGAAAATCACCTTTGTCAGTTGGCAAAAGCTTTGCACTCCAAAGAGAGAAGGTGGATTAGGTATAAAGGAAGTGCTTAGCTGGAATAAGGCACTTGTTGGTAAGTGGATTCTCAAAATTTGTGGCAATCAAAATAGCATTTGGTGTAAATGGGTGAATGCCTACTACATCAAAAATGAAGGATTCTGGAATGTTAGCTGCAAAAATGATTGCTCAAATGCCTGGAAAGCTATTATGATCATCAGAGATGATATTATCACAAACTCAGGAGGCCTGCAAGGAGCTAACTCTAATGTTGCAGAATGGATTACAACCAAACAGAAAGGTAAAGCTCTGTACAGTTTCTTTAGGGGTGAGAAAGAAGCTGTTAACTGGCACAAGACCATCTGGGATAGCTGTTGTATACCCAAAAGCTCAAAGTTCTAGCTGTTAGAAACTCCCTTCCCACCATAGACAATCTGCAAAGGAGAGGCCTCAGCATCCCAAACAGATGTGTTCTTTGTAAGAACAATATTGAGACAGTTGCTCACCAGTTCTTCGAATGCAGCACTTCACAGCAAGTCTGGAATAATCTCTTAGCACGGCTGGGTTATACAGGTAGATCATGGAGTCTGAGGCATGAAATAAACTGGTTTAAGCATAAAGTCAATGGGAATCAAGGTCGACAACACCTCATTAGGAGTGCATTCACTAATACCATCTATGAGTTATGGTTGGAGAGAAATGCAAGGATTTTCAAGGATTTCTCAAGAACTTGTGAGAATATTGCTTGTAAGATCAAATTTCTTAGTTGTATTAGAGCTATTGATAGTTTTAGCGATTCTATTCCGAAATAATTTTGTATTTCGTAGTGGCTATCTCTAGGGTGGCTCATTGCCCTCCTTGGAAAGTCTTGTAATAGTTTTCTCCTCCCCATTTGTGGACGAATAAAACTATCTATCTCTTTCCAAAAAAAAAAAAAAAAAAATCAATATTTACTATTAATGGATTTTATCTTTACCTTATTATTTTTTATGCCTTTCTTATTACTTATTTGAACTTGAATCACATCATCTATATTGAAAGTAAAAGTTTAATAAATGATAAATTTTATTGATAAAAATTTTTGTTCACAAAGAAATAAAATGATAAAATTTATTTTGGGCGTAGCCCGGGTAGTAAACTAGTAATAACAATATATATGATCTACACAACCAGTTGAGGTCTCGAGGTCTCGAGGTTTGTGACCTGAGTAATATGGAACAATACCATGTCACTTGAGTTTGGTAATTATGACGATTTTCACGGGGATGAAAAATTTACGGTAGAGAAAATGCTAACGTTTTATTTCGTTCTAATGTACCTGTTATAAATAAATAGATTTTGCTACCATCTATTGACATTACATCGTTTAATAAGTAGATAAATATTCGTTTGATAGATAGTAGCGGATTTCCAGAGTTTTCAATTTTTTTTTGAGGCTTGAGTTATCAATTTTACTAACAGATTAGATACAAATGACAAAGGAAATGATAACGCGTTTTATTTACTTTAATGTATTATTATAAAGATTTTACAACGATCTATTAGTATGACTTTCGATAAATAGTTTTTCTACTCAATTTTCAAATAAATTTTCAAGTAAATCGTGGTATGTATTAGTGAAATTTGGATCTAAATAAGTACAACGACTCTGATCAAATGGCATAAACGGTTAAATAGTAAGGTAGATAGTAAGGACTTACACACCTTGACATTCTAGATCTTCAAAATTGTTAAAACACATGCCAATTAGTATCATTACCACTTATAGTAAGGTAGATCGGAGAGAACTCATTCCGATTTTCCAATATTCCTTACGATTACTTGCAAAATAATCTCCGATTTCATTCCTATATTAATTCGAAAACTCACATATCTCCTTCGAATTTTACCTTTTGTTTTCTTTATAAGATCATATATTACCATTTTTAATTGATTAGAATTTTATATCCATATTATAATAATAAAGTGCAATTATAAATTTACTTATGTCCTAAAGTAGTGGTCCCATCCCCATCCCATCCAACAAATAAATAACAGTTGAGTTAAAAAAAACAAAAAAACAAAAAAAAAAAAAAAAAAAGGGAAAATGATCTAAACACTGCCTACTATTCTCCTCCCCTTTTGCACTCGCCGGAAAACACTCAGCTGGTAATTTACTTCCGTCGCCGCCGCATTTTTACCAGCGAACTCCGCCGTGATCTCCGCCGACAACCGTTTCGCTACATCAGTAATCCTATCTCTCCTGTTTAATCGAAGTTTTGAATTTATCTTTTCATTCAATTTGCTTTATTTTGTGCATTTTTGTTAAAGTTAGGGTTTTGTTTGCCGAATTTCGCCAAAACTTCGATTGATATGTTTTTCAAGCGTTTCCTTATGTTATGATGTGATTCGTGCATTTAAAATCAATGGAATTTGCCAGCATTCGTGATTTTGGACCGTCATTTGATTTCTGTAAAGTGTTCTGTTTCTCATTCATGTTCAATTTATTGTTTGAGTTGTGTTGTGTTGAATACGCTGTTCTTGTCGAAGGGGAAAGCGAAAGAAAGTATTTTCCTTTGCGTGTTTCTGGGGTTTTCTTGTGTTTAATGGTGGTTTTTGTCACCGTGAAGTGAGTTTTACAATGGCAACTTAATAATTGTGTGGATTGTTTTCCTGCAGAAATGAGTAGCTTGGTCGAGAGGCTTCGTCAAAGGTCGGACAGGAGACCCGTGTATAATCTTGATACTTCAGATGATGAGGCTGATCATACGCATGGGAAATCCGGGGCGTCCAAAGAGAAGTTTGAGCGTTTTGAAAGAGAAGATGCGGTTGGTGATGCCTTATAATACGATTGATTTATTCCATATTAATGTGCTTTCGTAAACTAATGCGTCCTGTTTATAAGATGACCCTGTGGAAGTGATGATTGTATTTTTCATGATTGTTGTTTCAAGCTCATACTGTTTGTCGTCCCATAATGGTTACGAGCAAGTGAAACGTTCTTTTACATGTATGCATTTTACTTTGGAGGAAACTTTGTTAGAAGGATCTAGGATTGTTGCTCCCATTTCTAAACTGGATTTATTTATATAGAAAAATGGGTTCTTTACTAAGTTTCGTCTATAATTTTAGATAAGAGTAGAGGGACACTAGTTTTGACTATTCTTGCGTCAAGAACTCCACGAGGCTACATCAAAATTTCATTGATGTATATTATGTTCCATAGTTGTTCTGACATTGTGTATTACTATAAAGGGAGTTAGGTTTTCTTTTATTTCAAATTACGATATGGTGAATCTGTTTATGAGGGTATGTCAGCTTCATTTTTACTTGCTACGGCCGTTGAGTCTTCGATGTGAAAAGTCTTATTTATGCTGTAGATTCTTTAGGTTTAGAAACTCTTGATGCATGGTTCAGAACGATAGCTTCATCACTTTTGAGTTTAGAGCAGTGGCTTCGGTTATGTAGTATTACCTTGGTGCTCTAAGATGGATATCTGGATGGGGTTGTTCCTGCTACTTCTTTTACGAAGGCTTATATATATTCCCAAATTGTAAGAGTACTTGGAAGCTGCATGATTGCTGTTTGTAAGTTGAGCTGTTAGTTGTGGTACCCTATTAGAAGGTCGTTCTATCAAATTCCAGAATGCATCCTTGGTTTAATTCATTCGTGCCAAACTACCAATATTCTCATAGCGCTTTGTTTAGATTGCTGATGATGCTTTAGTCACTACCATTTAAATGGTGCTACTTGGATTCGATTTATTGTTTATATTTGTCAGTTCTTTGTTGTAACTCATAATAATTTGCGAGTCACCTGCTGTCATGATTTGTTTAAAATATGCATACTATTGCAACCTACAAGTTAGTGGTGTTATTTCATTCGTCATGCAAGATATTTGTTTACGGGCTGTTTGTGAAGTAGAGCTTGTTTGTGTCTTATTGTTTCTTTTTATTCCAGGACTGTACAGGCTGTTTAATTGTTTCTATGGAAAGTTCCATGGTGTTATATTATTTCCCTTTACCCTTCACACTCATTATCTTCGTAATGTTTCACAGAAAGATGATGCATGCCAATCCTGTGGAGAAAGTGGGAATATGTTGGAGTGTGAAACTTGTACTTACACTTACCATCCAAAGTGCTTGGTTCCACCCCTAAAAGCACCTTTTCCTGATGGTTGGAAGTGTCCAGAGTGTGTACGTCTCTGCATGTTAATTTTTTTTCCTGTTTTCTACTGGCAAATTGGTGAATAAATTATCTGAAATAATTTGGACTTTGTAGGTTAGCCCCCTTAATGACATTGAGAAAATACTGGACTGTGAAATGCGCCCTACTGCACAGGAGGGTGGTGATGCTTCTGCTCTAGGCTCAAAACAAAAATTTGTCAAACAATATCTCGTAAAGTGGAAGGGATTTTCTTACTTACATTGCAGTTGGTACTCTCGTATAGACCTTTTGTCCCAATAATATCTTTATGCTGGCTCATTTCCATAGTTGAGTCTTTTAAGCTGATTGTTATATCCATGTCTTGCTGTACAATGCAGGGTACCTGAGAAACAGTTTACAGATGCCTTTAAAGCCCTTCCACGCCTCAAGACCAAAGTCAATAACTTTCATCGGCAGATGTCTTCTGTTAACAGCTCGGAAGACGATTATGTTGCTATACGACCTGAATGGACTACTGTTGATAGGATCCTTGCTTGCAGGTTTGTTTGCTACATGCATGTTTTTTTTATGTCTTTTTTTTAAAAAAAAAAAAAAAAAATACTATACGTATGTAATATATGCTACGAACTCTTATTGTCAATCTATATATAACTTTGTTGATGTTTTATGGATTGGAAGAACCTAGTCCTTTGAGTGATAGTTTTGTGGAGAGCTTCGAGGGCCTTTCAGCTTTCAGTGCCTGTCATTCTCCTATTGTTCTGTATTGTTTGATGCGATGGAAGCTCAGGGCTATCTGGAAACTCAATTGATGACATTTTGATCACAATTGAAGTTAGGTTTCCTTAACGAGATATTATCAGGTTGAACTGAAATACGTGTGCTTTGACAAACTCCCTATCAATTCCGTGTTGTTTATAACTTTATATTAACTCTTTTGGTAAAGAAAAGTTAACTACAACTCATGAATGGTTGAATACCACACCAAAAAGTATCTAAATCATTAATTTTACTTCCTAACTCTTTGTCCCCAACTTCTCTCACCTCACACCTCCATAATTCACGTTCATCTCCTACCATTGGCAGCACCATTAATAATAAAATAATCAATAAAATTGATTTAGAACTTAATCGCTATAAACAATTGACGGAAGTATCCCAAGCCTTCAACTTAGCCACATCCGTAATTGACTAATGATTAGACCATCTGATTAGACCATCTGTTGAGGATCTAGTACCATCTGTCGTGTTCCTTCTTTACTCGGCCTTCATCTTCTACTTTTGCACCATCCTTTCCATTCGGAATTCTCTTTTGTTTTTAACAAGAAAAGGTGGTACTGTGGTAGGTACTGAGTTTGGTAGCACAACTAGGGGGTATCAATTTTTATGCTCAACACCCTCATGAAATGGTGATTGGTTGAGCTCTTTGGTTTCAAGGTTGGACGATGTTGGAGGTCTTGTTGTCTGCAGTATCATAAGTGTGGTATTTTATCAGGAACACCCTCAGTTTTAGTGCAATAGAGTTATATGGAAATATTTGTAATGGTCGTAATAGGTACTTTTGTGAGGCATGGTTAAGTTAGTGGTTGACGAGCTGTTTGGATTATAGGGACTGGGATAGGAGTATCATGTTGAAAGGTAAATTTGCCTGCATTTGTCTAGTCATTTGAACTGCAGAGTTGGCTGGAGAATGTCATGTTTATTTTTCCCTGAAGTCTTATGTTTACATCTTTGAGATTCTATCATCTATATCTGTTGCCCGATTTGGCTGGCCATGATTCGTTTGTATTGTGATCGTCATATTAATATATTTAGCATATGTGCTATGTGAATTTATTCGTTTGATCTTTCTATGTGTACTCTGTCGAATGTTTTGACTTCTTGCATTTTTGCCATATTTTGCTCCCCTATTCGTGTTTATATCTTTGAGATTCTAACATCCATGTTTTTTTGCGTCTTTATTGTAAGTTCATGGTTTTGTCTTTCGAGTGCTGATTATAAGTTGTCCTCTTACCTTTCAGAGAAGACGATGAAAAGGAGTATCTTGTTAAATGGAAAGAGCTTGCTTATGACGAGTGTTATTGGGAATTTGAGGCTGATATAACGGCTTTTCAGGCTGAGATTGAAAGGTTTAACACGATACAGTCGAGGCGTCACAGACCCACTAAGCTGAAAAACGTTCTACATGATGCTGTGGATTCCCATAAGAAACATAAGGAATTTCTACAGTACGAGCAGAGTCCTAAATTTCTTTCTACAGGTAATGTGGTTTTACTTTTTGAAAGCTGTCGGTGTCTGATATTCTTAATTCAAGCTCAGTTACTTTTAAGAAAATTATTCATTACATACTTTCTGATAATTTTTTCTTTTATAAATTGAAGGTTCCCTGCATCCATATCAACTTGAAGGGTTGAACTTTCTACGTTTTTCATGGCTTAAACATACACATGTGATACTTGCTGATGAAATGGGTCTTGGTAAGTTGTTTTTTTTTTTTTAATATTGCTGTTTCTTGGGATTGAATATGTCTTTTTTTTTTTTTTTTTTCTTCTTCTTCAGAATAATTCTTGATATGCATTGGTTACAGGGAAAACTATTCAGAGTATTGCGTTCTTGGCGTCTCTTTTTGAAGAAGGAGTTTTTCCCCATCTAGTGGTGGCACCATTGTCAACACTACGTAATTGGGAAAGAGAATTTGCAACTTGGGCACCACAACTGAATGTTGTACGTGTTTTATACTTTCGAATTGGGTGTTTGGAGTAAACCTTTCTCCTTTGCGGTTGCGGAGTTCAAATCCATGATTAGTCTATCCTTGAACCATCTCTAAGAAAGAAATTAGTAAAGTAGACGAATTTTCTACCTAATTGAGTATTCATTATGCCTTTTGACTGCTGATAAAATGCAGATAATGTATGTTGGATCTGCACAAGCTCGTTCTCTCATACGGGAATATGAATTTTACTATCCCAAAAAGACTCCTGGAAAGCTCAAGAAAAAGAAATCTGGACAGATCTCTAGCGAAAGCAAACAAGAAAGAATTAAGTTTGATGTCCTCCTTACCTCGTATGAAATGATCAACTTAGATTCTGCCTCTTTAAAGCCAATCAAGTGGGAGTGTATGGTAATACTTTTTATGTGTCTGCTTCTGTTCAAGGTTATCAAGTCAATATTTTTCCATCTTAGATCCCAGGTCGTCTGAAGAGCCCATAAAGCCATAAAGGCTGGTGCTCCTTGATTAGTTTCTGATGTTTTCCTTGTAAATTGACTTCAGGTTGTGGATGAAGGTCACCGTCTAAAAAATAAGGATTCAAAGTTGTTCCTTATGTTGAAGCAGTTTTGCAGTAAACATCGTGTGCTTTTAACCGGAACACCCCTCCAGGTTTTGTAAAGCCTAACTTTTCGATGCTTTTTTTTTTTTTTTTTTTTTTTTGGGATCTTTAGTAGCGTCTCAGTTAGTTATGTAGATGATTGCCATCTCTTTTCTGTTTTTACTTGCGTTTCAAAATAATTTATTGTGTGTAGTAGATTCGTCCTGACAATTCAATCTTCATATTAGCTGACTGTCATAGGATAGTTCCTTGTTGGGAGTCCAACTATGTTAAATCTGATTTGATTCTCTCTGGAAATTTGGCTGTATGCTTGTATGTAAGGCCATGCGACCATGGTGTGGTAAGGTTTTTAGGAGTTGTCCTTTTTAACGATGTTGATTACTAGCTTTTCTACAACTCTTGTATCGAATGGTTGACTGGGTATCTGTCATTTTCTTTCCTATACTTTTCATATTCGTATGAAGTTGTCGGCTTGTGCTTCATATCTCTCTTCTGTAGAGATCATGAAGTCTTCGGGTGTGCCTATTCTTTTAATGATTGGTTGTGGAAACACTATGGTTTAGGTTTTGTGCTTTTTGAAAATGCAACTTTATGGCAACAACTTTTTAACAGACCCCTGGCCACGTACCAAGGTTCCGTCTTCTTTGCTCTCTTTGGTCACAAAGGCTTACTTTTTTAGTTCATTGTTTTGGTAATCTTTTCAGAACAATCTTGACGAGCTTTTCATGCTGATGCACTTTCTTGATGCTGGGAAGGTTAGTGTTTCTAATGGAGCTTTCAGATTACTTTGCAGCATGGCTATATTAAGATGGTTATTTATACTTTAAATCTTGTACTTTTGCTTTATCGCAACATATTACAGTTTGGAAGCTTGGAAGAGTTCCAGGAGGAGTTTAAGGACATCAACCAAGAGGAGCAGATATCAAGGCTTCATAAGATGCTGGCTCCTCATCTCCTGAGAAGTATGTCTCATTTATGCATTTGTGTGATTCCAAGTTCACCAAATTATGTGTGGGACGATATGGAGCTGAAGTCTGGGGCTTCTAATTGACCATGTCTTTTACTTCTATTTTTTTTTATTGACACCGACCCCTTTGCTGCAGTATGTCTTATTTTTGTCTCGATTGTCTGAAAATATGAAACAATAAGATACTGCGAGAGTTTGTTGATACACTGCTGTATGATTTCACTTTCTGTTCAAGTTAATATTTATTGATGACATTTTCTTGGAGGCTTCACCATACACTGTATGCCCCCAGACACTTGGAAAGTGGAAGTGCTTGGTTTTTTGTTGGTAAAGCCAGGCTGACTGGCTGGATTGTGTTAGTTTTGCTGAAAGGAAAGAAGGAGAGGCTGTATGCGTTTAGATGTTTGGGAGCTGAATAAGTTTGAGTTTCCCTTTATCCTTTTTTCAATGTAGGCATTTTGGATTTATTTTTTCCCTCTTATGCCTGACAAATTGCAATTTTATTCCAGGGGTGAAGAAAGATGTGATGAAGGAGCTCCCTCCGAAGAAGGAACTCATGTTACGTGTTGAACTAAGCAGTAAGCAAAAGGAATATTATAAGGCAATTTTGACTCGGAACTATGAGCTCTTAACTCGTAAAGGCGGTGGACAGGCGAGAATAATTTTTTAAAATTTATAGTATTCGTCATATGTATTTCGAAGATAATTGCTAGGATCTGAAATGTGAGTGCTACTGATTACCAGATCTCACTTATCAATGTCGTTATGGAATTGCGGAAGCTATGCTGTCATCCATACATGTTGGAAGGTGTTGAGCCAATGATACAAGATCCAAATGAATCTTTCAAGTAATTTTTCGTTTAATGATTCTCTTCGCAATCAATTTTGTGCTGTGTTTGATATGCAAGGTTCTTGTGTATCACATTGTGCCCTGACTGTTCGTCACTTGTAACTCTTTTTCCTATTCTACAATAGACAACTTCTCGAAACATCTGGAAAATTGCAGTTGTTGGACAAAATGATGGTGAAGCTTAAGGAGCAAGGCCACAGAGTTCTCATATATACCCAGTTTCAGAACATGTTGGACATACTCGAAGACTATCTGACATACAAGGTGTAGCCATGCTCTGCTCTGTATGATGTTCTATTGTATCTGCGGGTTTGTTTGGATTGATAGTGCTATTTGTTCTGTCTTGTATTGTAAGAGTAAAAAGTTGTTTCTTGTTCTGTGTGATCGCATATCATTTTCTTTCTTTGATGACTTTCTATCTCATGCATGTTCTAGTATCCCAAAATCTTTGAATGGAAGTTATCACTCTTTGTAATTTTTTTCAATATATATGCGTTCCATTCTTTATTTTTTCTTCTTTCAGAGAAAGTAACAAGTATTAGAATGGCATTTATGTATATTTTGAGAATTCTATGTCTGACATTGTGTTCTTTGGTCTGTAGTGTTGCTACTTGAATTAGTGCAGTCTATAAACCTTACCTTCACTCAAATTAAGTTTGTTATGCTCCCTGTTCAGAGATGGCAATATGAACGTATTGATGGAAAAGTTAGTGGAGCTGAGAGGCAAATCCGAATAGATAGATTCAATGCTAAGAACTCGTCCAGATTTTGTTTTTTGCTATCCACAAGAGCTGGAGGTTTGGGAATAAACCTTGCAACAGCAGACACAGTTATTATCTATGACAGGTAAATCTTTTGATTTGATCCGAATTTCCTGAAACTTCTGTCTGTTAGGTTTTTGATTATGAGAGATCTATGTGAAGACACCATAGTCATTTGGAATTTTTGTTTTAGAGTACTAAGTTAATGGATTGCATGTCCCAATTTATTTTCTCACCATACTATGCTTATTTTTACTTCCCAGAATAGGATGTCTATTACATCACAAAGGAGGTAGTTCCAAATACAGAAAGACACAAGGGGGTTAGAAGGTTAACTCTCATGCTATGAGTATTTTATCTACAGAAAGATGGGAAATCAAGATATATCATAGAACAAAAAAATGTAGACTTTGTTCTCGTCTCTCATTGGTTAAGCTGACCTGGTTGGTCTTAAAAAAATGATTTTTTTTTTTTTTTTTTTTTTTTAATTTAGCCACCTCAGAAGTGTGATTTGCACACATAAGAGGAACTGATTTGAAAGTTCACCATATTTATGTGGTTTGTTATAAAGCAGTTGGTGTTCAGCCTCTCCAAACAAGTTTATGGAAAATCTGTAGCCTTAGATTATCAGCTTTGAAATACTTGTAGACAGGAAAAGTGAAGGATGTGACATTTGGTTTTCTTGGGCTAGAAAACAATTTATGGCAGCACACTGAATCAGGATGACTTTAGCTATTGTGATGCAGCCTACAATTGCTCACAAGGCAAAATCTGCTGGAGAAGTTGCCAGATAAGTCCTATAAGAAAGAACTTACCCAAGAAGTCTAGAGAGGTGTATCCTCCAAAGTTCCAACAATGTGTTAGGACTTTCTCTTTAGCAAAAAAAAAAGCTCTTGGGGGAGCTTTTCACTTTCAAATAATTAACCCTACAAGCATTTTTGAATGCCCAAAACTGATAGATTACTTCTTGTTGGGGTCAAAATGAGTCGACACCAAGCTTGGGTCAGCAACCTCCTCGTCCCGATACTTGCAAGGGGAAAACTCCAGGCCCGGGCCGTAGCCTCCAACGCCCAAGTCAGTCTCATGATTTATAGAGAGAGAAATAGTATTAGGACTTTAGGAGGAGAGAGATTGGAACCTTCTCTATTGATGGCAAGTGGAGTCGGTATTTATATCAAAATATGGGGTCCTAGGAACGATCCTAGGTTTTCCCACCTAGTCCTGATCCTTCATTGTACCTTCATCTAGTGGTTGATCTCTCTTGGACTTTATTGCATCACATGGGCCTTTATTAAGGTACACTGACCTAAGGGTTATGGCCCATTAGCAAAATGGATCCCAACACTTCTGTTAGGAAGTAAAGAAATTGTGGGAAACCATTGCAACGTTTATCCAGAATTTTTTTTTTTTTTGATAAGTTAACGTTTATCCTGAAATTATGGAAAAATATTGCAAGAGACCACCTTTCAAAACTCTAGGTTCCTTGCATCCCATCTCTTCACATCCGGATCTTATACCATATCAAAGGACTTGCAGTTGGCCCTAGGCAATGTTTATCTAGTTTATACCATCTCTTTATTTTGATACTATAATGGTTTTATATGACATATCATGTTAGTTGCCCTCTTATTTTGGAACCAATGCTGTGTTTTTATTGGTGTACTTGGTGGAGGGAAGTTTCATGTCTGCAGATACTTTCGTTCATTGATTAAGTTTTTGGTAGGGTGTGGTTTGTTTAGGTTCTCTTTGGCCAAGGTCATAAGTGCGTTAGTTTGGGTTCTTATTTTCCTTATTCAATTGAATTGATCCTACTACTTTTATGTTATATAGGAATCTACGTAACATCCCCAAACCTCTTTACATTCGAAATCACTAACCATGAAAGGTCTCTAGGATGGGGACCAGCACAAGTTATTCGTACGCTATAGGTTTTGTGGAGTTCTTAGCACAAGCTTTCGACCTTTTATTGGTTTCGGTATGCATATCAATCCCTTTGAACACTAGTGTGAACTCATTAAATTTCATTCGTAATACGGGTATGACAAGTAGAATATATGGGCCTTCCATTGTGCAATGCTGTGGTGGGCTGAAATCTTACCTATGGTTTTGAGAGGAACCATCTAACTGTGGGGTCGTCTCTGGCTAGGAGTGGCAAGGCTTAGCTTCACAGAGAAGGAGCTTATGGTATTGAGAGGAACCATGTGATTGTGTGCTCTGTCTATGGCTAGGAACGGCAATGCTTAGCCTCACAGCAATGGAGCTTATGGGAGGTAACTGGCTGAATGAAGACGTTATATTATTTGAGTGAGGACAGGTTCTTAACAACCCAAGAGTGTTGTGCTGCATCTGGAGACTAAATTAAATTGAGAAGTTTATTTTAGATTCTCATATATCCACTAACAAGATCTACCCCTTTTAGGATTAAGGGCTTCCTTTTTTGTTGGGATGTGTTGCAACAATAGGCCAATACAGTTTACTTATTCATTGGTTGTGTTGATACACTTAATGAAGTTGCATCCTGTATTAATAAAATCTGTGTATAAGAGCTATCTGAATTCACTTGTTCCTATGCAAAGACAAATTGCTATTTCCCATTGTTTATCTGTTTTCACTTAATAGCTCGTGCTGGTGGTTTCCAGTTCCTGAATGGGCTTTATCTTTTGTGCATACTTGAATTTTTGGTTATCTTACTTCATTTTCTCCTGTCACTTTCATTGCAGTGACTGGAACCCACACGCAGATCTGCAAGCAATGGCCAGAGCACATCGACTAGGACAAACTAACAAGGTTCATAGGATTCCCTCTGTTCCTTCATAGGCTTCTTAGACTTTTATTGGGAGACATAGATTAGATGAAAGAGACAAAATGATCAACAATAACAACAACAGCAACAACTTCAACAACCAAATCTTATTTCCAAAATGATTTGAGGTCGGTTAACATGAATCGTCATAAGTAACCGTCTCGTGGATGTCATATAACTTATAGATCCTTGTGAACAAGTTAGAAAAATATTGAAACACGTTTAAAAGGAATTTTATAAAAGCAATCAAAAGAAAGGGATGCAAAAGATTAAAAGAATAGCTGTAAAACAAGTGGAAAATATATGAACTTGAGAGGAGAGAGTGACGAAGCATTAGAGGATCCTACTTGACCTGCAATTAGGGCAGTTGGTGTGGGAGGAGAGGGTGAGATCAGAAGAGACCTGGGAGAGGGAGGGTAAAGGTGTCTGGCGGCTAGTGGAGTGAGGAGAGAGATCGTTGACTGCAGGTGGATATATGTATAGATTGGGTGGGTGATTGAAGGTTTAAGTCTGTTAACAGGGCAGCAGAGTAATCATGAGGAGATTAACTGGGTAAGCTTATGAAGGGATACCGCAATAAGGAAAGTGGAAAGTTTTGAGGGGACAGAGAAAGTATTGTTTTATTTACTCTACTTTAAATGATTATTACAAGTTTAAACTATGCTACACCTCATATGAGCTGCTTATTTTGCTTGCAAGTTCCTTCAATGGAAACTTGCACGTAGTAATACTTATAAAACATATTTGGTCACAGCTTCATGCAATTTTTTTGATCTGTCTTTCACTTGAGTGAACCCATTTTGGCTTTCATGGCTCATGTAACTTCTATTTTTTTTTTTTTTTTTGTTTTTTTTTTTTGCATGTTAACAGGTCATGATATACAGACTCGTAACAAGGGGAACTATTGAAGAAAGGATGATGGAGATGACTAAGAAGAAGATGGTGTTAGAACATCTAGTTGTTGGGAAGCTTAAGACTCAAAATATCAATCAGGTTTCTGTCCTTTTTTGTATGATGTTTCTTTGATTTTTAATTGTTGTGACTTTAATCTTATAAAACCTTTTATTAGATTTTCGTTTGTTCTGATATCAAAATGTGATTTAGTTAAATTACCGTTCAATAAGTAGAATGCACTGAAAATATGGCGGAAGTTAATAGCAGCATGTTGTTGCGCTGATCCTAATTTTGAAGCTTGATCTTCTCATTTTAGTAGATAAAGTTGCTCGCGATGGCCGAAGAGCTTAATTATATAGAGCTCCTTTTGTATATGGGCATCACCCGTTCATTGTCTTTTTGTATATGGGTGGTAGTGTCCTATTTTTGATATATTCTATTTCTTATACAACAACAACATCACCACAATCACTGCCTCAAAAGGGGGCGTAGTTCAATGTATGCAAGTATAAGAAAAGATCAGATAATAACTAAAAAAAAGGGTATCACTAGGAAGTACAAGTATAAGAAAAGATCAGAAATGGTTTCAACTATGAAAGGAATCCTCAGTTGGCCTTGGAAGAACAAGTATAACAAAAGATCAGAAATGGTGTGTGATATATTAGAAGAAGCTATGTTATCCATAGGAAAAAGGGTCCTTGGTATAAGACACCTTCTCAATATCAATGGAGCTCTCAAGGGTAAATTGCTTTGGAGAATGGTGCACTTTGAAGGAATGTCATCGCCCTAAAAATAGTCCAAAGACTGGGTTGGTATAGAGGTCCATAGTTCACATGGTAATAGTCATTGGAAATCCCTAATTTCTGGTTTTAAGCTTTTAAAGTCTTGTGTGGGTTTTAAGGTGAACAATGGATCAGGGGTTCTATTTGTGGCATGATAGATGGTGTGGGTAGCTACCTTTAAAAACCCTATTTTCGGATCTCTTGAGAGTTGCGTCTAATGAGGATGCCATGGTTGATGATGTTTTATGGGAGGGTAACTATCATCATTGGGACATTCTGTTTTCGAGGTCTCTCAATGATCAGTTGGTTGCCTGATAGATCGAGAATCTTCAGTGTTTAGGAATCTTTGCAATATTGTGCAAAATTGTCTCCCATGTTGACTTTCTGGCTAGTGCTATTTGGAATTGTAAAGCTCCTCAAGCTTGGTTTTTTTTTTTTTTTTTTTTTTTTTTTTGGGGCAGCTGCCAAAGAGAAAATCTCAACTTTTATTGCCTTAAACAAAGAGATTTCAGTTTGGCCTGCCGTTGTTGTGTGTTTTGTGGCAGAAGAAACAGTTGATTACATTTTGCCTCTTGTCCTTGGGTCTTGTCTTTATGGCATATTTCTTTCTCCTTGTTCGGGATGAGTTGGGTTCATCCTCGGAGAGCTAAAGACGTCCTCCCTGCTTGGAAAAGGAGAATGAAGAATGGGTGGCGAGCGGAAGTTTGAAAGATGGTACCATTAGCTATTTGGTGATGTACACGGAAAGAAAGAAATCATCACATTTTTAGTGATATTGAGTGGACACACCAAGACTTCAAACTTGGCTTTTGAGGATGTTGTATAGTCGGAGTCAAGTGTTTCATTCCCACCGACCCTTAACTTTCCTTCTTTTTGTGGATAAAATATCTCAAGATAGTTTAAGTTCTTCTTTTGTATATGGGGGTCACCCCCTTAGGTGTCTTTTTGTATTGGGGAGTCACCCCCTTGGTATCCTTTTGAATATATTGATATCCTAACTTATAAAAAAATAAAATATTTGATGAAGCTGTAGACTATAGAAGTTTGTTATAGGGTGTGGTTTTTTGTGCTGGAGAGAGAACTTGTAAGCACGATTTCATGACCTGGATTTCTGGACGACATGTCACGCTTAATAGCTTGGGAGGTGCCAATAGCTGTTAAATGTTAATCTGTTATAGTTTCAGAAAGATTTGGTTTACACATGGTCTACAGGTTGTTTCACAGTCTCTGTCAAATTTCAATGCAATGGTAATATTGCCTTTTTATTCAGGAGGAGCTGGATGACATCATAAGATATGGGTCAAAGGAGCTTTTTGCTGATGAAACTGAAGAAGCTAAAGCTCGCCAGATTCATTATGACGATACTGCAATAGACAGGTAACATGATGTTATCATCTATATGTATTTCTGATCAGTGCGTAGTATCATAATCCAAATATAATATGGCAGATTACTTGATCGTGAGCGTGCTGGTGATGAGGAGAATACCTTAGACGAAGTGGATGACAGTGGGTTCCTAAAAGCTTTCAAGGTTCGCATTTAGCTCCATTGTTTTACGGTTTGATACGGTCGTGGATGTCTTAGCTAGACCTGATTTTCATTCTAGTTTCTTGCTGCAAGTTTACCTTTTTAAGACATTTGCCACGTGATGTAGGTTGCAAACTTTGAATATGTAGACGAAATCGAAGCAGCAGCCGCGGCGGAGGAAGAAGCACAAAAGGCTGCTGCTGAGGCCAAAAGTAATGTGAATAATTTTGAGAGGACCTCATATTGGGAGGAGTTGTTGAAAGACAAATATGAAGTGCACAAAGTTGAGGAGTTCAATTCCCTGGGAAAAGGGAAGAGAAGCCGTAAACAGGTATATGAATGCATTTTGTGTTAAGTAGGATTCATTCTTGATATGTGTTTTCACGGCAGTATATTGACGTGCTTATTCCTTTTTCTGTTGTTTCTTGAACTGTTAATATGTTCTTTCTTGAGCTGGTAATAGAATCTGGTGGTTAAATTGTGGTCATGGCAATGTGTGATATATACTATGGGCTTCTTAATTTGCTTTAGTTTGTAGGTTCTGGCCTTGTGCTGTGGGCTTTTATTAGTATTCATATTCATTTACATTTGTATACTTCTTTTGATCGGACAGGTTCGTGGTGCTAGTAGATGTGAAATTCACTATATACTCTCTCCAGTCAATTGATGACGAACATTCATTAGGCGTAAAGACCTAGGAAAACTAATAGACAAGGGAAACAAAAAAGGGTAGGCTGATCGTTATATGAGAGCCCTGATGTACATGGGTTGGTTTTCAAAAAGTAAGGGTAAATCGGTGACTTTAGATTTAAAAAAAGGAAACATGGGTAAATGAACTGAACTCTCGCAAATGGAAAACGTTAATTTATCAAATGCAGCAGTTCGAATGCAATAACATTTCCATGATGTATTTATGAAATAGGGAATAAACCAGATTGGAAACCTAGTGTTCCTTTCCTCACCTATGCTTTTAAAAGATTATCTCTGCTTTGTCAAAATATTAATGTGATGTATCCCACATTGGCCTAGGATATTTCTCTCTTTCTTTTTCATGACCCCATTTGGCTGCAACCTGCACTCCTCGTGTGGCGTGATCACCACTGTCGATCTCAACTCACAGAGCTGTTTCTTCCCCTTTAATATATGGCGAAAGGACCCATTGCAAATAGTATTGAATGGTTACATGGACGCCTTCATTTGGCCGTAACCAATGATAGCTGCATTTGCACATCTTGGTTCCTGAGTGTTGGCAAAAATGTACTCGTATTTCATTTGAAGTAATTAACGTGAAAGATAATATAGAAGAAAGTAAATTAATGTGACACTCTTGAGACACTTGGTTTATACATGTATCTGGAACTGGATGCCTGGTTAGATATATGGAATGCAGCCTTATCTCACTCATTCTCTTTCGCTCTTCACCTAGAAAGCTCTCTTCCTTGGACTTGTATAGCTACTGTCTTTTTCATTTTTAATATCTCCTTTCTACTTGCACAACCAGGTATCACCTGTGTCATCCTCGTTAGCCTTGCCTCCCAATCTCCATTTTGGCTCGTCAAATTATCAGAAATGGCAGTTCTTAGAATTTGTTAACAGAACTACTTAGTTCCTTGTTTGCAAATTTGTTGAGTTCTCTAAACCAAAGCCACTTCGTAAGATCTAGTGCAAAATAAATGGGGCGCGTTTGTCTGTGTGGGAGCAGTACATGTTACTATGTACAAATGTTTTGTGAATGTAATAAAAGGATACCTGCACATTTAAAGTGTAGTAGAAATGCGGTAGATTTGTTTTCTCTCAGTCCCTCCCTCTGCCAACATTCTTTGACATTAATGAGTATCCACTGCGTGTTCAGTTCCTTCTTGAATTGTCTTTATAACCTTGACTCTTCTGCAAGTATATGTCCCTGTCCACCACATAACTGACCTTGTAAAGTAGACTACCTTTGTTTATACTTGCTATCTATTTTCCCTTCAAAAAAATAATTACTTGCTATCTATTTTATATCTTAACTAATGTATTGTTGTTGCTTGTTATGTTAGTAACAATAATAATAGTGTTTATTTGGGCAAAAGAAAGAGTTTTATTGAACTAGAAACCCTTAAAGTCTCCATCACTTATGATAGTGATTTGGAAAAAAGGTTTTGTAGTTAGAACCTGGTGCGTAGTTTTCTTCAATTGCAAAAAAACTTCTTGTAGACTTCTCTTTTGTGTATGGTTCCATATTGTAAAGGAAATACTAATAGAGAGGGACCCTTACCCACCCAATGCTGTTAGCACCACCCACTGCCGCCTGCCGCCCCTTACCCACCCAAGGGGGCGAAAGACTCAAAGAGAGGGACAAAAAATCGAATCTAGGGCAAATTTTTGGAGCAAAAAATCAGATTTTGGGGGAAAATTAATTGTGGTAGTAGTAGTCAGGCACTCAGGCTAGGGGCGGCGTTGGGTGGGTATGGGGCGGAAAGAAGGCCGGAAGTTGGTATAAGGTGTAGTTCAACAAAAAAAAGTGATCTTTTTAGGTGTGGTTGGACAAATATGAGTATATTAGGTGTGGTCTGACCAAAATTTACTTTTAATAGGTGTGGTTCGACCAAAAATCCTAATAATATTAGTAATTCAAAAAAACTAATGGTATAATGATTTATTGTTGTTTATATGGGTGTATATGGGAGTCACCCCTTGGTGTCTTTTTGAATATATTGATATCCTATCTTACTTGTCAAAATTTGTAATACTTTCGCTACTGCTACTACTACCAATGCTGATGATTTTATCATTCACCTTTTTAGATGAGAAAAATGTATTAGGATACAGTTGTGGAGGATAAGGAACACTCCAAAAACTTAGAGCAAAACTGTAGGTTCCCCCAGTTATGTTGCAATATTATCATCAGAGAATCCTTTTAACCAGCATCCTTAGCGCATAAGGATGCCAATAAACAATCTGTCCCAAAAGGAAATCAAGAGGGTGAGAAGCTCCTTGAGAAAATCGACGATTCCTTTCCAACCAAAGGATTGCCAGTGCATGCATCAATGCTGATTTGTTACCTTAAAAATAATATTTATGATGATAATATTTAGTATAATATTATTATAATGATCACCACTATCATTGGTTTACCATCACAACGGCCTATAAAGAGACGGAGTATCACATAATACTTGACATACACAATACATCTTACATAAATTATTCTTTGGTTTTCTGCTTGCACAGATGGTGTCTGTTGAAGATGACGATCTGGCTGGCTTGGAGGACGTTAGTTCTGATGGCGAAGATGACAACTATGAGGTTGACTTGACCGACAGTGAGACGACGTCTTCTGGAGCAATTTCAGGTAGACGGGGGTACAGAAAAAGAGCACGAGGTATGTGATTTTTACGGTTGGTTTGAAAAAGTGTTTACCATGTGAATCGATATTGGTTATAAGTGTTTTTGTGGAAACCCGTGCTTGCAGCTGAGATCGAATCTCTTCCTCTGATGGAAGGTGAAGGGAAATCATTCAGAGTGCTGGGTTTTAACCAGAGTCAGCGTGCTCAATTTGTACAAATTCTTATGAGGTTTGGAATTGGTTTAGCCTTTTTATTTTGTGGCATCTTTCCTTGTACTGCTTTATCATACAGATCCTTATGATATACGTTATGCTATCTGACCCTAACTTCTTTTAGGTTAAAGCATTGGCTGTTCTTGTTTCCCGGATCTGTTTCTAACTTGTTTTCTTTTGCCGCAGATTTGGGATTGGAGCTTTTGACTGGGCAGAATTTGTACCCCGGATGAAGCAGAAGAGTCATGAAGAAATCGCCAAGTACGTAATAGGCTTGTCTATTTCTGGAATAGGAAATTAAAACTCACAAAAATTGGTTAACCTTTTTGGCTCTAAATGTTTTGCGTGAAAATCGTCTCGTTGTTTTCTCCATCACCAAATGTCTGACTATATCAATTTTTATTGTCTGCAGTCCTTTTTGCCCTTTTTTTGTTTGTGTTTTGTGTTAACATGTGGTCGTCTGTATATGGTTTTTCTTAATGTTTCATTTAACAAATTGGCTAAACCCACCATTTTATATCTTCTTTCTGGGCTTTTTATAAACAGAACAAAGAAATGTTTTTTTTCCCCCTGAATATAGAGGCCTATTAGCTTGTGGTTAGTCGTGCAGTTAGTTACGTAAAAAGTAATAACTGACTATCAGCTATCTGGATTTAGACTGCATCTTTCGACATTCGGATTCATAGATTGGAGACCAAATTCTAGATTCAAGTCCAAGGCTTGTTAAAAGACACCCTCCAATACCCCTCCACTTTTAATGATAAGATTTTGATTCCTCTTGAGCACTTCGACCGTGATTTGATGCATGTATTATAATTATATTCTAGGTGATTAGACAGTTTGGACAAACTCATTTGAATCCAAAAAATTTGAACTTTCGGATTAGATTCTGGACTTTTGAATATTATTTATATTTGGACTAGATTAAGCAAAATAAAAGTTTGGACAAAATTATAATTATTATTAAATCGGACTGGTTTAAGCAAAATTGACATGATTCTATTGGGGCTTGAAGAGAATCTGGCAGTGGGTAGGGTGGTGTGGAATGACAAAATTCATGGGGAGGATGGAGTTTGACCTATATTACCTTTTTTTTTTCTTTTTAATTTTGTTACTTTGCTTGATGTTCTTATTATTTTCTAATGTGTTTCACTACATTTTCTCTTAATTAATGTTTCTGTAGAACACCTAAGGTTTGATGTTAACTTTTTCAAAAGTGTCACTACTTTTTCGCTTGATTTTTGTTGTTTCTTTTTCATGAAGTCATCCTATTTTACGAAAATATGTGATGTTTTACATTCTTCAGAATTGGACATATTTGTAATTGTTTGCACGTGAGGACTTTTGAATGTTGCTTTGCTTGAATAAAATGATTTTGCTAACATCATTCTCTTGACTACGTTCGGGGGATGGTTGTTTTTCGTGCTTCTTTTTGGGTTAAGGTAGCAGGTTTCTTTGAAGCAACCTCTTTAATTCGTTTGCCAAAGAACTGGGCAGATCTCTCGCTACTTTTGTAAATCAACCTCTTGTACTCGTTTGGTTCGCTATTCTTATCAAAAATAAAAAATAAAAACAAAATGATTTTTCTCTCTAAGAAAGACAATTTAGAAAACTATAGCAGCCTGCCTGTTCATTATGAATCATAATTATTATTGTTATTAGAACTGTTGCTATTTTAATTCCAACTGTTTCATGGTTTGATGGGATGTAGAATTACAGAACAGAGCGTTGTTAATCAATGATTAATGATGTAAATTAAAGCTACTAATGTTATACTCCTTTTTTGGTGCTGCTTCATGTTTCGTTTTCTATTCATTATATCTTGATTGACCTCCCCCATCTGCTTTACCAAATGATGGAAGAAGGCTTTGGTTACATATTTTATATTTTCTTTTGTCATGATCCTGGTTGGTTATCAGTCAGTCACATAGTCACAATTTCATTTGCCATGGTCATGCTTAGCATGTAGTACTTCGTCCTAAAATAATCGCTTGATGATTGTGGTCAATCGTGTTCATGTTTTGACCTTTTTGTGTTGATTTGTGTTGGTGACTAATGATAATGATCAAATGTGCCTTCTCGAAAATATTTTTAGATGAAATTCTCATGACACAATTTTCCATGTAAATATGGGTGGCCAAGTTGCACATTTGACCACCAAGTCAAATTGTGCAATTAGGAGGTATTATTATATGTGCGATGAAGTTTGCTATTAATACAAAATACACGTAGATTGCAGAGTATGAGAATATGTGGTGTCAAGGGTTTCCATGTTTTTTGCTTTTCTTTTGAGGGTTTCTGTTAAATGAATGATTTATGTAATTATTGTTTTCTTATGGTCACCTAATCCATAATCAGGTATGCACTACTTTTCATGAGACATCTTATGGAGGAAATCAACGATTCACCAACATTTTCTGGTAAATTTTCTCGTCTTTCTTCTCTGGTAATTATTGTTAAAAGTGAATGGAGCCTCAGGTTCAACTGTTGTCAACTCTAATATTCAATGCTTCTGGTTCATAGATGGTGTTCCGAAAGAAGGGCTAAGAGTAATGGACGTTCTCGTCAGAATAGGACTTCTGCTTGTGTTCAAAGAAAAGGTAAATGAAAGCACAATTTTCAAATGTATTTCTTTTTTCTTTTCTTTTTTTAATCAGTGTCGCCTACTTCATGAGCATTTAACCTAACAAGCGTGACAATAATGATACTAAAAGATTATTTTGGAAAGTCGAGCTCAAGAAATGGCAGTAATTTTTAGCAATAATATACCCAGTTTTCGTCCTTCTAGTTTGACTCTAATATCTAGTATTTTCACCCATAACCTTAACAATGCATAGTGTTCAAGCTATTAGAGACAATTATCATGGTGGTGTCATTGCTATAATCTTGGGAGGTTAGCTGTCTGATAGATTATGATGCTGATGTAAATGCCCCTGATGAGGTTTTTGTCCTTCTCTGAGTCACTAGAAGGATACATGAAATGTGATACTCACTTGGGATTGGGGTGAAATCAAACTGTAATTTCCATAGATTCCCCGCATCAATCACCATGAAATTATGCAATTAGCATGTTGGGAAGTAAATGAGATGCAAACAACGCGATGTAAATTGGGAGAACCATTCCTAGTGAAGGAGTCAAGGAGAGAGTTGTGTGTATCTCTAACATCAATTTGCATTGTCACATGGTCTTGGGCAAGCATTGTTAAAGGGAGAGCCTTGGTTGCACTAGCGGCCTAGTAGATGTTTGGCTGTGCAACAAGCATCAAAACCCCATCGCTCACCACATGACCATGGGTTTTGTATGGTAAATTGGTATATGTCCCCCCCCCCCCCACCAGATGTTAACACCACTGCTCTGAGCATGGTCCAAAACACCTTCAGAGAATATAATGGTCGTCCAACGATTCATCCATCTATCCACATATAACTGGTTTAAGGACATCCACCAAGTTAACACAAAATGGAATCACGGATAACAGTTACCAACAATGACTCTCTCTGAATATCTGTTAGATTAGGATCTTGGTGGGAAGCTATAAGCTCAAAAATAGCCTTGTAGTAGCATAATGCTGTTGTTTGAAAGGAATTAAATGTCCTCAATCTTATTTCTGTAGCTTAGTACTTTGCAGATGTGTATACTTGCTACAGATTTCTTTATTATCCGTTCCTTCTTTGCGTTGTTGGTCTATGTCGGCTGTTTTTTGTTATCTTTTATCTAAGTATTTTTCTTCTATGGAACAAATAGGTCAAGTTTTTATCTGAAAATACAGAAGAGCCCCTTTTTGGCGATGAGCTTGTGCTGCGATATCCAGCCGTGAAAGGTGGGAGGGTGTGGAAACCAGAGCATGATCGGATTCTTCTGCCTGCAGTGCTGAAGTAAGTTCTCATCAAAAGTTCTGCTGAAAGCTGTGGCTCATGGTTGAATACCGTGCCTGTAACATGATTGGAATTTGGCTCTTCTCTGCATTTTTCAAATAACGTATCTGATCTAGAGTGTAGAATCATCATTCCTTGCTATAATAAAATTTAAGGAAGCAGTGTTATGTGTGATTGCTACTGCCCATAGCTGCCTTGAACGAGACTGCTTTTTTCTTTCTTGAAAGAAAAAAGTTTCTCTTAAATGATTATAGAACTTACAAGGACTAGAAGCCTTCCTAGAGAAAAAACAAACAGCCTACCCCTTTTCCTTGAAAGAACTTGTACTTCACCTCATCTTGGGAGTTTGTGAGAGCAAAGTGACTTTTTTGATATGATCCAACCTTCTTTATGTTAGGATATTTTGGGGTTATTGGGGAAGCTAATGATCCACCGGGACCTAAGGTGTCCGAGCAATTGTTCTTTTCGTTTGGAATTACTAGTTATCTTGAACCTGTTGTGAGAGTTGTGCAAATTTGCATTGAAGTTTTAATAAAGTAATTTGTTAGTTCACTCATTATTCTGTTCTGTCTCAAGGCATGGGTATGGAAGATGGCAAGCTATTCTTGATGACAAAGACTTAAACATTCAGGAAGTCATTTGTCAAGAGCTGAACCTCTCCCCTATAAATCTTGCTAGCCTTGGAACTAATCAACCTCATGTTGGTTCCACAATGGCAAATGCAGAGCCATCTGGGGATCCCCAGAACCCTCCTGCAGTTGACACAACGACTGGAGGAACAGATACTGCAACTTTATTGTATCAGTTCAGGGAAATGCAGAGAAGACAAGTAGAATTTATCAAAAAAAGAGTGTTACTTTTGGAGAAGGTCATGTGTCAAGAAGAGTACATAAAAAAATATTATGTAAGTTGTTTCTATGCTTGCTGCATTATAATCTATAAAGCTTGTGCTTCTGCGTCGTTATGTGCTAATACATTTGGGCAGCCACCTACTTGGATAATTTCTTGAAGAGATACTTGTTATTTGAGTTTCTTGTATATGCCGGGATTGTAGTAGATATGCAATATGGAGAATGATGATGTCAGTTTATTTAATTTGAGTCTTGAGCTCATTCCTTTTAGGAGTAGGGTGTTGGTCAAGGAGATGGGTCTCCGTGCATTTCACTAAGAAATGAAGAAAATGGCTTGTTAGCTTATTAGTTATTACTGTTGTTTGATCTAAATTTAATTTACAATTATGTGGCCTTTGGTATATGATTGAACCAAAGTTTGCTCAGACGTCACTAAATTTATTATCAATGGGACCAAAGTGACTATTATTTTGACTTTGGTATATGATTGAATAAAGATTGATGGCTCACTAAAGCATCTTGGATCATGTGGAGACAATCTCTCTACGTTTTCGACATTAGGAGTAACCCCCCTACCTCGCCATACGCGAGAGATAACATTTATATATGTCGAGTCCCATAGTTTTTGGTTCAGAGCATAACTTTGTGCCTCTTAGCTTAAAGTAACTTCATTTCCTATTTCTTGTGTTATGATTTAGGGAGATGCGAATCCTAATGGTGATTTTGCTGAAGAATCTGAAAATGCTGATAAGGGGCTGGATGCGGCACCTAGCGCTGTTGCAGACGTAATTGATGAACTGGTGGAAAAGCTTCCTCGTATACAAGCTATCAGTAAGCCAATCCTATTTGTTGTGATGGTTTTAATGGAAGATATATGTGATTATTAGCTTTATAACGTTCCACCTTAAAATTAGAATGACAGTGCTCATATCCAACATCTAACGTTCAAACGCATTAGCTGCACATTCACTTATGAAATGGGATATGAAGGCAAAAATATTTTACCTCTTCAAGAAGAGGGTGTAGCCGTGTAGTAAGTCATGTGTAGGTTTGTTTAAACCATTAAATTCAACAAAAAAAAAAAAAATGTTATCCACATTCTTTTGTCCGAGTAGTAGTTTTACCTGCTTGAGTCTCCTTTTCGCCGATTTCGCTAATTTCTTGTACCTGCATAGCTAGGCTCACTATTATATTTTTTAGATTGTGCCCACTGGCCTCCACAAAGTATAGTGTATGTATAGTAGCTGTCATATTTTCTTGGGCTTTGTGGTGTGGTTGTCTTTTGCAATTACTCCCTCCCTTCATATTCGAATAACCCATTTGATTAGACTTGGGTTCATATGAAGTGGGTCATTTGTAAATGAACGAAGGGAGTATTATGTAGTTATATTGTTATTGTTACTTGTCGAATTCCTGCTGTGCAACTGTTGTGCTACTTTATCCTTAACGACTGTCCCCCCCAGCCCCCTAGTTCATTATTCACTTAATGCTGTTCTTTTTCTCAGTTTTATGTAAAGCTAAGATGCACTGCTCTATAGTGCTGTGTGTCACCTAGAGGAGGTTCCTTAGTAATCAGTAATGTGTTCTGGGAAGCAAAAACAAATGATTTGAATTTGTTTTCTTGCAGCTAGAGCAGAAGTTTACTACAATCTCTACGATACTGACATTAGACGTCAGGAGTTGGTTAAGTATTATAATCAGGTAAACCTGAAACTTCTGCTGAATTTGGGCTTTATCTTCCTTGTTGGCTCATTGAGGCTAGCATGTTAGAATATATTCCTGTGTAAGCAGGTGGTGTTATGCACTTATGCAAGACATATTTGTACAATTGTGTTTGGTGCAAAGCTGAGGTTGGTTTTTGTGGGACGAGAAAAGCACGATTTTTTTACTATTTTTCATTTATGTAACAGATATGCAGGGTATTGACTGAAACTGAAAGAGAATCCATGAGAGCTTTTGTTGCTGGTGAACCAGACCACAATTTGGCAAAGAAACTTCACCAACTGGAAAGCTGTTGTGAAAAGATCACCCGACTTTTCCAAGACCCTGCTGAGAGACAGCTCCATGAAGCCGAGAGCAGTGATCAGAGATCAGACCAGCCATCTTGTTCTAGTCCTGTTTCTAAGAAACAGAAGATGGAGGAGCAGACAACAGAAACCAATGGCCAGGAGAACGGTGGACCTGGTACAGTGTTTGTGGATCCGCAAGGTGATGTGGACATGGCAGATGCTGCCGTTGATCCTAAGGATGCGGCTAATTAAGGCCCTGTTTGTGATGCAAGGACAGAAGGCCGGAAGTAATTCTGGTCTTCCGTCCATAAAATCGAAAACTTATGGCAATAGTTGTCAAGTTGTGTACTGATGTTATTTCCTGACTCAAGTTGTGATCTTGTTGTTTGCTTACTTTTGAATCACAGGTTAATTAAGGCCCTGCAAAGGTTCTTTTTTTCCCCTAATTTGAGCTGCCAAAATTAGCTAATCTTTTTTTTTTTTTTTCTTTGAGGTAGCAAAATTAGCTAATCTTAAGTCTACACTTAACCAATGATTTTCACTTAGACCGATTTTTGTGAAACACTCCTCTTTCAAAACACCTTTTCTTGTGAAACGTTCTTGGATTCGTTCTGCAACACTACATTTAAAACACGACCAAAATTGTTTTCTGACGATAAATTTTGGCACAAGAGCTATTTATTTTTTACGTCTTTTTTTTTTTTCCTTCCAATTTTTCAAGATATGAAATGATTTCAGAACTTTGTTGTGAGTTTACTACATTTGCTGAAAATTGATTGTGTATTAAGTTTGACATCTCGCAGTGCTGTTTTTGTGATGAGTTGTGGAGCAAAAGATCTTTGGCATAATTTAGATGAGACGTAGAGTACGACTTCAGGGATTCAAGCTAAGTGTCTAACCTTTGTATCGGGGAGTCGCATTGTGTTCATGTTTAAGGCGAATCTTAAACTTGGGCTACTGGACTCCTAGAAATAGGAGCCCAATCATCTAAACACATCTGTTAGAGAACCAACCACCAAAGGAATCGAAAACAAACTCGCAAACCTAATTTCATACAGTAGTTTCATAACAAAATTTAAATGTTATAAAAACTGGTTTATCGATAGTAGCTAGAAAAAAATTGGTTGCAAGGAACACGAATCTGTTTATCGATAAATTAATCACATGTTATCCTATTCGATAAACATTTTCGTCAAAATTACGAACAAAGCCATTAGAGGGTACTTGTGTCACAGTGAAATCAAAGTGTAAATACAAGACTAGCACTAGTAGCTCCATAGGAAGCACACTAAACGTAAAAGTTACTCTTCCCCCGAAAACCTTAGTAGGGGTTTTAGAACCAATTACTGGTAATAATAGAAGAACACAAGAACATCAAAATTTTCCCCCAAATCAATTTTGAAATCTAGAGGGAGAGATGAAAGAATTACAAGTAACACTGAATCAAACCCAGAAACTCCGGCTACAAATCGCCTTAGATAAGCTCCATTCTCTCTCCTCAAAATCTCTCTCCGACGCCGCTGTCACCGTCTCCGACCCAATCGCCGTCAACTTACAGGATACCTCTATTCTCAAGTACGCTTCTTCTCCTCCTCTTCCTCTTCTTTTACTAAAACCCTAATTCCTAAAACCCTAATTTTTTTATTGTTTTTGAATTGAAGGGGGCACGGCACGCTGGACTTTGATGGTGAACTTCTAGCGACGTATTGTGGTGTTATTGAGCGAATTGACAGGCTTGTCCTCGTTCGTTCGTTAAAATCAAGGTTTGCTGTTTTTTTTTTTTGTTTTTTTCGATTGTGTTTCGAATGAGAAATGTTTGAATTTGTTTTTTTATTTTTTTTTGTCGGAATTTGGTGGGTTTTTGTTGAATTTGTGTATTGGTACAGGTACACTCCGGAGACTGGTAATATTGTTGTTGGTCGAGTTGTTGAGGTACTTATTCGTCTCGTGTTCCGAATTATTCGAATTTTTTTACAATCAGTGTTGTTGTTGCGGAATGATGCGTGTTTGAAGTAATGTACTACCCTATGTTACTACATTTGGGTCTTTGAGTGGTTAAGCGTGATTCAGAAGAAGAATTAGGTTCTGCATTGCTGATTGTACACGGGTTAATGTTGTTTCGATCTTTTGGTCGGATTGATCAACAAGATTGCATAATTGGTGGGAAATAAGCTAGGGTGTTACCTTTGATGGTGATTAACCCTTTTGAAGAGGGGGTTGGCTTACTGAGTAGAAAGACACCATCTTTGCCTTGACCTTTTCCTCTTTTTAAGGACTAAATATCGATGTCACCTAACGAAGATATGGCCTGGGCAAAAAAGATGAGCGCCCCTGAGTGCGAACCTATGACCATTCAGTTAAAGTCTTACACCACTTTTGGACAAAATCTCGCAAGGCTTGGTGAAATACTAGAAATATACATGATCATGTTTCTGTCGCCTTTTTTTTTTGTCTCTTTTTGAACAATATTAAATTACTTGTTCTGTTTTTTTTTTTTTTTTTTTCGTGTAGCTTCTAGTATTAGTTTTGAAAATTCTACATTTGGTAGATGCCAGGTCCTGTTAATTGTTCCTGAATTGTGTCTTTTCATGATTGCAGGTTGCTCAAAAGCGTTGGAAAATTGATGTCAATGCGTACCATGATGGTGTTCTGATGCTTTCTTCTGTGACATTGCCTGATGGCATCCAGGTAAATCTTCAAATAACTTGCTCCAAGTATGTTAATGATGTGCATTGCCCATTTTTAAGGTTCTTTAAAACTTATTGGTTGTCTATGATGGGGTTTTATACATCTTTCTGACATCAATGTCAATGATAAGCAGAACCATTATTACTTGGCCGTAGTTCCCTTAAGTCAGTTACCACATTACCGAGGACTAGTTCATGTGTGTGAAACAATCCCTTCATAAACAGCTGTGATTTTTTTTTTTTTTTTTTTTTTTTTTTTTTTTTTGAGGTAAGTTAGGTTAGCATCATATTCAAAGGGACACCAAGGGGGTGAATTCCATATACTAAAAGACTCCTTAGGCCTGAGGGGTTGACGGCTTGACGCCCATAGAAAGAAGAGAGCTAAGTAAGCTCTTAGACTATCTCGAGAAATTTGTGTAGTAATCCCTTCATAAACAGGCGTGAGTGTTTTTATCCACCAAGGGGGTGACTCACATATACAAAAAGATACCTAAGGCCCAAGGGATTGACGCCCATAGACGAAAGAGAGCTAATTAAGCTCACACTGTCTAGAGGAATTTTATCCACAAAAAGAAGGAAAGTCAAGTGTGAAAGCTTTGATAGCCCCCTCCCTTGATTGAATATCTAAGGGGAAAAACTACCCTTATCTAAGCTATAGGAGCTTTGATTGCCTGGCTAATGAGTTGGGTTATACCAGGCCATCTCTTCTACAAAGCTTTGCTAAGATAGGTATTTGTGACATTCAAATAATCCCTGCTGTTATTCTTATGGTCAGTTATTATTTTTGCTTATGCCTTCCTCAGTTCCTTGAGCCTTGAGGTGTCAACGACAGATAGTACTGATAGGTCATGCTAGACTAACCAAGTTCAAATGTCTTTATGTTCAATTACCCACTTGTTTACTGTACTCTATGTATCATGATTCATGAATCTTCATTTTACCGTCATGGGGAAAAAAGTTATCCTTTGTTGGCAACTTGGCATCATCTAATAATGCAAGAATAGTTTTTTGTCAAAGTGGGAGTTACTAATGGGGTCTTGTATGGCTTGATTTGGTTACAACTTGACATGCTGCTACATTCATTTCCTTATGCAATGAGTATAGCAAAAGCTAACAGCTCTTATATTATGGTTCCCAGAGGCGTCGTACTGCAGTTGATGAACTCAGCATGCGGACTATATTTGAGGAGAATGATGTCATCTCTGTGAGTTTTATAAATCAATAAAGCATATCTGTGTGTGTTCTTTGATCGAAATATTGAAGTTTAATTTCTTGTATCCCATCCAGGTTGAAGTTAGGAATGTTCAAAACAAGTATACTGCACAACTACAAGCAAGGAGTGATAAATATGGCAAGGTAGGTTTCTTCTGCAATCTGCCCCCCCCCCCCTCTGATTTCTGATCATGGGCATTTTATGCTAGAATTTAGACTTCTGTTGAACCGAGGAAACAGAACGATGATCTTGCTAAACTTTTCATCTTCGCAATGATCCCTTTTTCCCCCATAACTCCCGCAGTTTTTGTCACATAAGCGTCAAATTGTCATGTGTTGTTAATGACGAGAATTAAGGACTATATTTCCCTTGTTTATAATTATGGTTACAACGCCTTACTGCTTTACTTTCGAACTCACTTGGTGCCTTCTTTGCCATTTTATATTACTTATTACTGTATTGCTGTCTTTCAGCTTGATAAAGGCCAATTGATTGTTGTCCCTTGTTATCTGGTCAAGAAACGCAAGCAACACTTCCACCAATTGGAGGAGTTTGGAGTCTTGGTAATACTTGGATGTAATGGATATGTCTGGGTTGGTGAACTTCCTGTATCAGAAGACCGAATGGAGGTGGATGTTTCTGGGCAGACAGACGGTGGTTGTACAAGTCACGAAGAAAAAGAGCAACGTCCCACTCCTCTGGAAACCCGTCAAAACATATGCAGGATAGCCAATGCTGTCCGAGTCTTATCTATCCTCGGTTTCAACATAACCATTGAAGTGATATTGGAGATATTTGCTTTAAGTGACTCGCTGAATATTGAAATACACGACATGCTTGGAGCTGAGTTCTGTGTTCGGGTAGCTGAGAAAGAAGCTGATAGACGTACCCAGAAGTAGGGTTGGTTTTGATATACATGAAATCAGTTGTTGCATAGCACCAGATGCATCCCTGTTTTGTTTCTTGTAGGATAGTTTAAGAGATGTCCTTCAATTATGAGTGTAAACAAATGCTATTGTAGTTTACTAATTTTGGATTTACCCGGAAACGTCAATGAAATTCATGATCTTTACTCCTCAGTAAATTTACTAGCAAGGAGTACCAACTACAGACTGCCTGCGAATTTGGGTGTGCTCAGGAACAATGGCAAAACAGTCCAGGCAGAGAGAAAGTTCCATCAATTTTTTTTTTTTTTTTCCGTAAATCATACACGAGATTGTGGAGTTGTTTCTTTCCTGGGTGCGAGAAAGAAGTGCATTCGCAAGTGTTATTAAATTAGCAATAAGAAAAAGAAAAAAAAAAAAAGCGTCGATGTTTTTAGGTCACGTAACGGTGAAGCATTAGCTTAGCCTTTCACTAAAATGACGAGCTCCATGCGCATACACATCCTTAGAACACATTGTATGGACAAGGCTTTGTTAATTAAGGACATTGCAATCTGCGGCTAACAAAAAGATTACAACTTTTGACAAGTAATGGCATGGTTAACATATAAATATGGGATTCTATGAGGATAATATAAGAGGACCACCCTCGCAGTTTAGATGGTTTAGCAGCATTTGTCACCCTAAATCACAGCATTACAAAAGCCCTAATTGTCTGCCACTGTTGTATTAACAGACTACTACTTGATCTTATATTATTAATTATTAAAATGTAATGCGAGAGCAAATGCTTCTATGCTAAGGATGGTATTGTGATTTGTGAGGATTACAACTAACAAAGTAACAAGTACAAATTTGCAAATCATTGGGTTCTTTAACAATTTTGACCATGCTCACTTGTTTGAGTTATTGGCAGCATTGTTCTAACAAAGTATGAATCTATGCTCGAGATATTTAAAGTTGGTTTAAGTCGAGTTTTCGTTGAAGTAGAATAACCCGACAATACTTGTGTGTTATTGAGACGAATTTTAATTTACGAGATGTTGTAACGTGGATTAGATCGATGGCACAAAGATGGTGTATAAAGGCAAAAGCAAAGAGGTGGAAAGGGATGACCCCTTAATTAACAATGTATTTTTTTTTTAAAATGCTGGAAAAGTGGAGACCAAACAAAGACAAGTTGGGCTTCAAATGCACGCATGCTTTTCTCCTAAAAAAAACACAATTCGTTCCTAAACTCCTCTCTTCTCCCTTCTTTGCCGAGTTGTTATTCCAACAAACATCACTTAACTTTGCTGCTTCAATTTCCCACCTCTCTTTCCACTCCCTCCCAAACAACCCCTTAATTAACAATGTATTTTTTTTTTTTTTTTTTTTTGACAACGGGGACATCTGATAAAATTAACAATGTAAACAATATACTAATTAACTAACAGTCTTTCAACTTCATAGGAGTATCTTCGATTACTCTTCCTAAATTTTGATACTCCATCTAATTCTGTATGATGTTTCACGCTTATTTTGCATGGTTTTTAAATCGCTAGTAAACCACGGTGGAAAATGTAATGAGCAGAATATAGTGGGGTTACAAGGTGTAATAAGTCAAGTGACCACAAATTACATACAACTAAGAGAAAACACTTTAGAGAAAATCGTTCAGAATATAAGCAAGTATAGTATTATAAGCAAATATAGTATTATTGAACGCTTAATACGGAGAATCAACAATCTATATTTTAATTATGGTTTCCACACCTCTTTGTGAGGACAATCATAAGTGGACCATGCACCAGAGTATAAGCATTGGCACTTAAGAACACTGGTCCGATTTTCTTAATATTATTTTCATTTTTCCTTTGTAGCAAATAACCAAATTAGAGCAACTTCTATTCAGGGACAGTACTATTTGTTGTAACTAGTCAAATGTTATTTTATCATAAACACTGCGGTAATGCCAATGATGAATATGAGGTACCGGTTTCCAAGTTTGTGGACTGTGAGTGTGGGCTGCTTTCGTCCCTAGCCCAGGTCACCTGTTGAGGTTAGCGAACGTTTTTTACCGATTTGGGGAACTTATCTTAGGATTTTGGGTCTAATTTTCTACCCTGTCTATCACATAATATAACTCTAGAAATTCGCACAAAAAGATGAGTTATTTTTTTTGTTATAGGGACATTTTAAACCAAAAAACGTGAATTATATGGAGTATACTTTAGTTTTGGTCAAATTTGTTTACCTTTTTTTATTAGCCAGATATTTTCAAAAAAATTCCATGGATATCCTCGTTGAACCTTTGTGGGACATACGTGACATCATGTTTTTTTAGGGATGCTAAGTTTTTTAAGCTCTACCGTCATACGTCACTTTTTTAGTCTGACGTACGTTTTTTTGCCAATATTGAAACCTGCCATAGGTTTCTTGGCCCTTAAATTTTGCTGAAACCTATCATAATTTTGAGCCATATTAGGTCAAAATCGTGTATTGTATATTTCGATTTTGACCTATTTAGGCAACCTTTATGAAAGTAGCGAAATACTCTCAAAAAATTGTTGGACAACTGTGATGGTTCATTTGTTTGGGTACATCTTTAAGTTCATTTGGCACACGTCTCCCATCGGGGTAGTGTGCATTTTTGGTCGATTTTAAGAACCTAGGATAGTTTTTGGGTCTAATATTTTGCCAAGACCCATAAAATACCGTTAAAGGCTTCCATTAAGTTTGAGTTGTTTTAGTTTTGGAGGTTTTTCGAGCCAAAAGTTGTGGGTTATGGTTTTTTTTTTTTTTTGTGATCAAATTTGGCCACTTTAAGATATCTAAATATTAATTTTGACAACCTTACCATAGATCTATCAATTCGGTGTGCCTTTGATGATTTTTCCATTTGTGGTATATTAGAGTAATATTCCAACTATGTCATTGAGAGTTTGTACCACTTTAAAATGTGTACAGAAAAATGACATTATACATTTCGTATGAATTTAAAAGACCAGTTGACTTACGGTATACTATACTAGTATGATAAAACAAGGGCATTCAATCCCTTACAACAAACCCTATCAGTATTTTAAAATTTTGAACCCTAAACTTTTTAATTAATCTATATCAACCCCCCCTATAAATCTTTACGAAGTAATCTCTATATTAACATCAAAGTTAATCACTTTGATGTTAGATACAACATTTTTACGATCAGACAATATCCCCAAAATGTGTGAAAAATAAAACCAAACCTCTCTACCTCCACAAGGTATAAAAAAGTTGGGACTATTTTTCTTCACACCGCGTCTCATGATGCAACTAAATAGATTGCATTGGCCTTTTGAGGATCCTTTTCCCCTAAAATCAATGGATTACTCTGTCTTTTCTCTATATTGTACTCCACTTAAGATTGCATTTTTGTACCGTCCAAAAGCAATATTATTATTGATCACATCTTCGGCGGATCAAGGTTGGCCTAGTGGTTAGTAGTTCAACCTGCTTGGGGGTTCAAATCCTTATGCTCCCACCCTTGCAGCATTAGTTGCTCCTTTGTACCCAAAAAACATTGATCGCATCTCCGGAGATACATCTTAATAATCCCGAGTTTGATAAATGTGACATCCCTTGCACCATTTTTGTGGTTTACATGCAACAAACCTATACAAAGAGAGAAAGATGAAAGTAAAAGCGAAGAAAATAAGTGGGAAGTGTCCAGAATGCAAGGACGCGTCTTGGGCACCTCAAAACAGTTAAAAAGGGCAGAAACAGTAACTAAAAAACATCACTAATTACAAGAGGATTTATTGTCTGAGTTGTTGTGGTTCTAAAGTACAAATGTCGTCCATCAGTTTAGACTTGTAACAACTGTAAATATTGAAACATGTTACAAACACAAAAGACGACTTCTTCAACGCGGACATACAAATGTTCGTTTCATTCATAATTATCCTTTTTGCTGTATAACTACAACAACAAGATTCTTCATGTCTTCATTTCCTATAACCTTTTACCTTTTTAGGGGGCTCTTGACTCCTTCCTTCGATCCATGTATAATGTAAGGTTTGAATATCACTAAAGAGAAAATTAGTATAAATTCGAGTTGTATCATACGAGAGTATTAAAGTGTACGATGAATTATTATTGATAAAGGCAAGTCTCAATAATGTATGTAATCTCATATTGTAATTTGATGTTCCAATAACTACCCCTTTCTCCTAAAACGCGAGGTTTTGATCTTACTAAGAACTAACCAGCGTGATGATTATGTTAATCATATTTTCAATTCAACCACGATCAGATTAAAGGGTATTAATTAATGACTTCATCTATCACTAGTACGACGACTTAAGCCGATGGATCTGTAACCTAGAGTAATCATGGAAATGTTAGTATGTTGTTAAAGCGTAACGAGTTTTGAACACTTATCATTTTTTAACGATCTATCTTATAATGAGGTTAATGTAAGAACACATTATTCCGAAAAATATATATTGTGTAAAACATTAAAATCGATGCTTATTATAGCAAATAAATGGACGAATTGAACCGGCCGGCCAACTATGAAGAATGTCTTTGGAATGCCTATCAAACGCAGTGGAAGCCAGATAATGTATAGGCAGATGATTAACATTAACCTAAACTTCCATTTCATTAATTCTCAACATGAACAGTACCATGCAAGTGCAATGCATTTCCCTTAATCAATTACAACTTAATTACTCAAAAAAGGGCATTAATCATTCCTAATTTTTTAATGACAAGCCACCAAAATTAGATAGCTTATATTTAACTAAACTAATCTCAAACTAAACAGACAGAGAGGTCGGCTCCTAGGAATCTGCTATTACTACATACTACTCCCCCTACTCTCTCCTCCTTTCCTCTCCCTATATAAGCTTGGAACCCTTCTTCTTCAATCTTCACCATTACAACCAAAACAATAATTCCATAATTACACTAGCTTTAAGCAACTTATATACCCAAAAATCGCGAAATATTTTTACAATTCTGTTATCTGTTCATTTGTTTACGTTTGGTTTTGGATCGTTTTTGTAACGTTCTGATAAATACATACATTATGGGTAGTGTTTATGAGACAAGAAGGGTAAATGTATATCCAAAAACTATGCAACAACCCAAAATTATGAGACTATCCAATTTGGATAGGCAATGTCCTACACTAATGTACTTGGTTTTCTTCTACAAACCAACTCACAATGATTATTACATGTATGACAATAATAATGTCTCGGTTTTTAGTAGGTTGAAGGCGGCCTTAGAGGAGACGTTATCGCTATGGAACCCGGCTGCCGGAAGATTAAGCCGAAACCCTAATGATGGGAAGCTTAATCTTTGGTGCAACAATAGTGGTGCAATTATGGTTGAGGCTGTCACGCAAGCTAGGATGTCTGAGCTTGGTGATTTGTCTCAGTATAATGAGTTTTTTGAAAACTTGGTGTACAAGCCTAGTGTCTCTACTAATGGAGATTTCTCTGAGATGCCACTCCTTGTTGCTCAGGTGCGTAATTATTTACTGTTATCATAACCATATTTATGCTCTTAAATTAGAGCTATCTAGGGATAATTTACATGCTTTTAGAAAATGAATTTTACCATATAGTTAATTTTTATTTTACTTTTTATGTAAATGTGAATTATCATTTTTGATGAAGTCTTTGATGTGAAAAGATTTATGATATGATGATTATCAATAACCTCTCTAGACATAATAGTGAGAATTTAGTAAATGTATGTGAACGACGATTGTATAAATCCTCTAATCGACATAAAGTGTATAAATACTCAGAATATTGATTCAGTCGACCAAATTTATCGATCTTTGAATGGTTTATAGGTCGAGACTTGAGTCCATCCCTCTTGACATGCATGAACATCATAGGACATGGTTAATGTTAATGGTGTAATTAAGAAACAACATGTTAAGAAGTACTCACTGATTTATTTTGATGCGCATGTTCTTTGAGCAAAGTGACGTAAAGTGTGAAGAAAATGTAAACAAGAAGATGGACAAATAAGACAATGATGTCGTGATTTTCTTGGAGTTTTCCCCCTTTGCTCCCGGATGAAAACATTGTATTATACAAATTTTAACACATGATTTTGCATTGAAGTTCTGAGTATATCTAATGCATGCCCTTAATTTCCTGCTTGGTCTGTGGTATTTCTGTTGATGGGCATCAGTTGATTTCCCCTTTGTTTATTAATGCTTTGTGTGATTGTGTTATCAACAACAACATTATGCCCTCCTTTAATCCATGGTAATAATAATTTAGGATCAAATAAGGGTCCCACAAAATAAATAGCGTTTTTTATCAGTTACTACAATAAGTTTTGGATAAGGATCATAATAAATGTCAAAGTTTGTAATACGGGGAATGCGTGTTTAACTTAAACCCCTTGGAATAATATGATACGTCAAATTCATTCTCATCCATACACCATATATTGGAGCGTCTCACACAAGTTTTGTCGCCATCCAATAAGTCCTAGAGCCTCTTAGCATGAATAGATGATATAATTTTCTTCCCTATTGTTAAGTGTTAATAGTACATGAAGTTTCAATCTTCTTTATATTGTAATATGATAAATATAGGTAACCAAGTTTGGGTGTGGAGGCTACTCAATTGGGGTAGGAACAAGTCATGCTCTATTTGATGGACAAGCAACCTACAATTTTCTATCTGCATGGGCTTCCAAAGCTAGTACACCTTATCAAGGAAATACACTACTAGACTGGCAAAAACCAGTGCATGGGAGGGAAAGATTGCAGGCAATCAGTCACCAGACACCCAAAAATCCGGCGAGCGCCTTAGCAAACTGTGCAGCCATCCAGCATCTGTACCAGTTGATCATCCAGGCTGCCCCGGCCAGCGGAATGCTCAACAATCCACAGGCCTTTGTTTCTTCAACTCATGATGATTGCATCCTTAAGACCTTTCATTTCACCAATTCTATGGTTGACAACTTGAAGAGGAGAACTTATGGCCTTAACAACAACTTGTCATCACCTTGCTCTTCTTTTGAGATTGTCACAGCACATTTGTGGAAGGTAAGTGTTCCCTACAAGTTTTATTTGGTAGCTATACTATGTTGGTTCATTTATTTGATTCCTAGATTTAAGCCCAGTCGAAAACTGTGTTGAGTCCTCATAAATGGTAGGATCATCTTCACCAAGTTTTTTCAGTATTGTGGATGTTATTCAATTGGAAACCACCAAGCTATGGCATTACATATGGTCCATGGTGACTCGATCACTTATACTAATAAAGATGAAGAACATATAGTAAAGGGGTACACTGACATTTGCGCCTCATTATAGATCATTAAAATAAGCGCACATTGATACATGGATGTGTTACTTAATCAACATTTCGTGAGCTCATGAGACTGAATAATGCAGGCAAGGAGCAAAGCACTAGGACTAAGAAGAGACAGAATGGTGTGTCTCCAATTTGCAGTGGACACAAGGACTAGGCTAACTCCCCCACTGTCCCATGACTTCAGCGGGAACTCCTACGTCCTGGCCTCAGTTGCGATCACAGCTGGTGAACTTGAGCTAGCAAGCTATGAAACCATCATTAACAAGATCAAGGTGGCCAAGAATGCTGTCAACAACCAGTATGTCAGCTCATATCTCGAAGCCCTCGAGGGGTCCGGGGGCGCCCTCCCTCCCCTGAGGGAGCTGACCATAGTCTCTGACTGGACAAGAATGCCGTTTCACAGGGTGAACTTCATGCAGCATGGACAATCAGCTGCTTCTGCTGCTTGTCCCTTGGCCCCTCCAGTGCCACAGGTTGCATACTTAATGCAAAGTCCCAAGGAAGATAAGGACATTGATGTCAGAATTGGGCTATCCCCTCAAATCTTAACTTCTTTCTCACACTATTTCCTCCAAACTTTGAACTAAAGCCTACTTAATCAACATTATGTAACATAGGCAGTGACAATCGAGGTATGATCCTGTGTTGGTGCACGCAAGAATCCTGTGTGCATTGTCAACGCTACACAATGTTGTGTTGATCATACCTCGTTATAGTTTGTGACTCAGTATCTCACTGTGGCCCTGAAGGCAGTAACATAAGCTCAATTCACCTAACCCGCCACACGGCACTATATGTTTGGGCATTAGGAAGAAGATTACCCCGTAAATTTGTACTTGAGCATTGGATCCATATGAGATGATGATATTATGGTTGAAAGCAAAATTTCTGACAATGATATAAAGGTGAATGTACTCATGTATCACATATGAGATAATGCAAGATCGCCCATCATATTCACTATTTCAGCAATGTCATTATCTGATGCACAACTTCACAAGTGGGATTTCATGTCAGACTAGCAATAATGTGATATGATACAGGTGTAGTGGTACCATTCCAACCTTCCTTGACCATCAATTACCAACAAAGACAGTTACGGTAGGACGTGGTGAGTATTGATGAAGGTTTTGCGACACGCACCTTCTTCAATATATAACCAAAAGATCGTACTCTAAAAATCTTTCATTTGTATCACATCGTACAACCGTCTTATTCTAGTTTTTGCTAAAATGAAGACGTTTCCTTATACCTTAGGTGAGTACACCATGCCTGGTGTCTTCAAACTAGACCAATGAATGGCAGATATCCACGAAAATATGTACATCCAACCCTCCTAGTTCAGCCTCCTCGAACGACTAGATCAGAACTCGAATTTTTTTTAAGATCATTTCTAACTACTGATGCAAGTAAATGAGCATATATATATATATATATATATATATATATATATATATATATATGACGGTTGTGAAAAAGGATTCTTAGCATAGCAGAATCAATATGCAGTGCATTTTATTCAGAATAGTACCAGGCTGCTATCTACTCTAGAGCAAAGATAAGAACTGTATGATAGTACATTACAGAGAGGGAGTTTCTCCCATAGCTGATAAAGACATTTCTGGCCTGCATATCACCATCTCTACATGATGCTCAAGCTAAACGAATTCCAGACAGAATATCCCGCAACTTACATCAGAACTCAATTATCTAGTCATCACAGTCGTGCGTCTCCTGTTCCTGTATCACACACAACAGAAATTTCTGAAATTGCTGGAGAACAAAGCATTTAACGTAGTAGAAGAACGTGGACTCATAAACTACAGTAAGAATCAGCTGCGAGCCCAACCACATCAAGGATATACAATGACAGATCTACTTTAAAGGGATTTCAATAATGATCATCAGGTTACGAGACTTTTGTACAACATAACATGCATAAAGCTTTGCTTACGAGTGAACATTCACAGTCAGGCCAAACCTGACCTAGCTATCATACAAGACAACGTAGGAAAGCATCTACGGAATGAATTAAACAAATTCAAAGTTTATGTAGAACAGTGCCATAAGAATGGATACTTCAGGTGCTAGTAGAGTACTTAAGTTTGAATTAAGATATGAGGTCATAATTACGATTAAGAAAGAAGATACCTGCGATGAACACGAACAATCAAACCCGATTAAACATTGAAGTTACAACATCTTCCAAGGAACCAGCACCATTTACAGCATAATTTCCCATAGGCCTCCCCCCATGATCCATGAACTGTCCTTGTTTCATTTTCAACGACATGTCCAATCCTGCATTCTGGGCTAGCTGGCTATGTTGGTTGCCCACGGAATCAAATCTCGGTTGTCCAATTGAACCAAACCCTCCATTTCTATGCAACATAGCGCCTGTGCTTCTAGAATCAGCTGGCGCACTATGGTATGCTCCTTGAGTGCCAATCGAAGAGTTTACTGAGGTATCCAGGAAATTCCCATGGTTAAGAAAATCAGGTCTGGAATTATCCCAAAGTTGTTTTGGCATATAACTCATGTTCTGCCCTAGATTATCACTCATCAAACCCACTTCACATTGTCCATCCAATCTTGAGTCTTGCAACCGACTGTGCACAGAAATATTTGGTGAAAGGTCATGCATCATATTCTCCATGTGGTTGGTAGAAGCTGCTTCTGATTGTACAGCAGCAGGCCAATTGCTATTACTTCTAACATGATCCGGCACATTAATAGGAGAATCTGAGGTAAGTCCAATGCCTCTGACACTATGTCTATCTTGAGAACAACCTTGCATTGCCAATGAACTGTTGGGGAGGCTGAGAAGGGAGCTGCTGGAACCATTAACCATGGTGTTTGTTGAACAGAACTCATCTACTCCAATGACACCCTTCTTATGTTGAAGTTGATCGAATTCCAATGATGTAGGCATTCCTTGAAGCACAGCCGTCTGATCCCGAGGCAATAAGCCAGGCTGGAATTTAGTACTGTCAGTGATGGAACTACTCGAGATTTGACTGTGCCCCAACTGACCCATTCCAGAAGATGAAAGCCCATGAAGCCCCAGCCCTGTTGGAGTGTTTAGTCTACCAAGAATTCCAGCAGGGGAAATGGATCTATAAGAATTGTTCTGAAACTGAGTCGCAGCATTGAAGTTGTGGAAATTGACAGCGTTCATGCGCAAATAGTCCGGACCACCCAGAGCCGCAACCATGTTAGCTTGCTGGTTAGCCACAGAGCTGATTCTTTTCAAATACAGCCTATATTTCTGTGACACAAAGAAAACGATTATGAGTTATCAATTGAGATAATGTAGTGAGGAAGTTACAACACAAGAAAGATACTCAGAAACTTTGCCTGAAGATGGCTGGCCACGTTTTCTCTAGTAAGCTTCTCAACATTCATCAGTTCCAGTATTTTCTTTGGAACAGCTTCTGCATTTAGGAGAAAAATATATTCAGCATAAATATGATTACCCCTCAATCCTCATGCACGCACACCGGAAGCCAAACTAATGCAAGCAGCATGCTCAATTACAAGGAAATATATCACAGATATCATCTTTATTTGCCTTCTCAGAAATTTAGTGTAAGTATAGCACAAGAAGATGTCAGAACTTTCATAGATTAAGACACCATGATATGACCCTCCGGCATACAGATCTGGCAGCATTAGACCTCTAGAACGGGTTCAAACAAAAAAAAATTTAAAACAAGTGTCATTAGGGATCTCAGACAACTCAAACCTTGTATGCAAGGGAAACAATGATACATTCCAGACAACCCTAGTAAGATGACAAGTTTTCACTTAGGTTCAGACTTGTAAAAAAAATTCGACAGGAAGTGTTTATTCTTGATAGAGTTCCTTATTTGATTCATCATGTCAAATAAACTGATTTTGTTTTAAGTAGACTAGTGGAGCAATTTCCCAATATCCTTTATGGACTCGCTAGCAAAGCCCAGGATCCGGCTAAATCAGTCTACAAAAAGAACTTAAAAGAGGAAACGTACTGTCAAGACCAAGTTGATTGACAGCTCCAACAAACTTGCGATGCAATTCCACTGACCAAACCACACGAGGTTTCTTCTGAGCACATGGATCCTCATTGTCAGAGTCATTTTCGTCTTGCTCTTCATCATCATCAACAAATTGGTCTTTACGCTTCTTACAGAACTTAACGTCCTGATCAGAGTTTCCCCCTGCAGTTGCATTTCCGTCAGCAGAATCCTTGTCCAGGCTGTTACAGCTGTTTCGATCTTTAGGGTCAGTCTTCTTTCTCCTGATGACGTGCTGCCAGATGTTCTTAAGCTCCTCATACCTAATAGGTTTGAGCAAGTAATCACAAGCTCCATGAGTAATCCCCTTCATCACTAGCTTTGTATCACCATTGGCCGACAGCACTGCACAGATCAATTTTTCGTAAACACATTAAGTAGGAAATTACATATAAGTGAAACATTGATGCATCCAGCATTCGAGACCCCAATATGGCAATGTCAAATCCACATCCATTTAACTAGAGGAGTAATAACATAAACAAGGATCAAGATTCAAGAGGTCCAGCACTAACTTTCTTTTCTATAATCAATTCGCAATTATGCCAAGAAACCATGCAGTAACTCTAATAACAACACCCAAAAGGATCACATTTCCGAGCTTACTTATAACAGGAAGGTCCATCTCAAGACCCACAAGCTCAAGCAGCTTAAATCCATCCATGTCCGGCATGTGTACATCGCTAATGACGAGGTCAAATCTGTTGTTTTTCTCCCTCAGCATCTCCAGAGCCGTAGCGGCTTTGGTTGTTGTTGTAACTACACATTAATAACCTCAAATCAGTAATTAAAGACCATTCTAAACATAGAAAGATACAGCACAATGCTACTAAAATACAGCCAATGAGCCAAAATCCGAGCTTTATAATGCTTATCTAGCATTAAATTCAAAACAAATTCATAATTAGCAACAAAACATCACAATCAAAAGTAATTAAGTCTTGCACACAGATCTCTAAACTTCAAAACACCCAACAGTTTGCAAATGAAAAGAAATTGAAAAAAAGTAAATAAATTTACTGATTTACATCATTCAGTTACAGTAGCAGTAGATTCTCAGTCAAATGAATAAGCCACAGTTCTTCTCAATCAAAGTGGTAAATCTACCAATACTTTACAAAGTCAATAACTTGTGTGTGTGTCCATAAGTTCGAAAATGGACAACTCTACAGGAAACACCAAATACTCCATTTCTTCCCTTTGGAATGTTATCGATTGGTTTTAATTCCTCTCGCATATTCAAACTAAACTAAACGTTAACAATTCAAAATAACAGCAAAATATTCTAAAAGTACACCCAAATCACAAAAATGAAAAACAGACTAAACATGAACCCATTTCCGATAATCACATAAACATAAAAGATTAAAAGTATAAAATAATTACACCAGAAAGTTGACAAATTTTCATCATTTCATCAACTTAATCACTCTATGAGCAACTTTAAAAAATAATATTAATCTAAATCAACAACAAGTATAAAACCCCAACAAATCTTCATGCAATAACAAAATTTCTAAAAACCCAACTTAATTAATTACATAAAAACACAATTAAAACTTGATTAAAAAAAGAGGGAGATTAAGAAATCAAACCATGATATTTGCACTTTCTGAGGAGAGACTCAAGAAGTTTAAGGCAAATTGGGTCATCATCAACAGCCAAAACTCTCATACCAACTGGAAATTGATCATCATTTGGTTCATCTCTTCTCCTTTCCACTGTCATTTTAACACCCAAAAAAAAAACCCAGAAATTGAAATCTCAAAAAAAGATTGAAATTTGAAGCAAAGTTATTATCTTTATGAAAAGATTTGTGATCTCTGTTTTCCCCTGTTTTTGAAACAGAACAAAAGACCCAGAAAAAGACAGAAACACAGTAACAATTAATTAATGTCACTATCTTCTTCTGCAAGCTGAGATGAGGACAAAGTTTTATGTGGAATTTTAATTGATTTTAATGGAGAGGGAATGGTAGAAATGTGATGGAAATTTATGGATCGATGGATGGAGTAAAAATGGGAGAGAGAGAATAAGTTTTTGGAACAAAATAGGAAATGTTTGAATTATTTAAAGGGGCATTTTGTTATATAGTCCATGTGGTAAGTATTTATTTAAAATTTAATATAATTTAATGGTGTCTTTCTGTGTTTTTTTGAATTATTATTTATGGGGTATTAAATAATAAATCAATTCAAAATTAAATTGATATGAAAATTTTTATATATGGAATCTTCTACCATATTTAGAGCCTGTGAAGTGTGAAAGCTGGATTAATTGATTAAATGAGCATGCACACAGTCAGACTTACTCAAAGTGCTAATCCTTTTTTTTTGTTCTTGAGTAATTTAATTTTATGTTTTGGGAGGGAATGTACTCCGTATCATTATTACTTTTGTCCCCTTTGACATTGGAAAAATTTGGTGGCAATTGAAATGCCTATAATCATAATTAACGTATATTTAATCGGATATTAAGAATTATTGGTTTTAGAACTATCCGAATTAAGTAATTAATTTCGTATTTAAATTAAGATAACTTATGCGTCCAGGTGCTATTGAACTTTTGTGGCACGAAACCTTTTTTCTTTTGTACCCGTATCTCTCTATCCTAAGAAAATAAATTGTCAAAAACTTGCTTATATTGATGGGTACGAACTAGGAAGTAGTAGTAGTAATTAAGGAGCGCCCTGGAACATACTGGGCTTATGCTAATGCTAGATAGAGTGTAAATGCTATGTACTGGGCTTATAGTAGTACTTGTTTTGTCATACATGTTCCGGATTAAATTATGTACTTGTGTAGTGAAAGTGAAATGATCACATCTCTATGTTCTATGCTAGGTTGATAGTAATGTCTAGTATGGCAGTAATAAACATGGTGAAAGCTACATTAGTTGATGCCATGAGACAAAATAGAGCATGTTCTACCATCGTGGTTACCTCATATTAATGTTTATTTATCTATTACATAGGTTTATTGAAGTTGTGTGTTATGGAAAACAGACTATTTATAATGTATCCATTTCAAAGTAAAATGTATTCTCAACTAAGACGTCCAACAAGTCCCGTAAATTTACAAACGTTGGCGATGTAGTCTTCGAATAAACTTGAGAAGCTTGGTCTAAATAAAGCTAAATGTAGTGCTAAGAAAGTACTAGAACAAAATTTAGACACTCATAGCTCTAACCTAATTTTTTGTATATTTATCTTCCTAAGTGATACATATCAGTATATCACCATAATCTAACGGTCTCATAAAAGAGTTGTCGAATCTCAAAACTAGTACTCCAATATGCTTCAAGTCCCTCTCAATGATTTGCAAAACATACAACCTTCTATTTGAGTGTCTTTTTCAACTCAGTGTGGACAACAACATGCATATCTCTTCAAATCAAGATAAGAAGTCACAAGTCAAAATAGCTAAACCCCAATATTTGTTAAAAAAAAAAAAAAAAAAAAATGCTTTGACACTACCCCTATATTATTGTGATGATCATGACATTTTTCATCAATTATTGGCACTCAAAAATATTTTTTTACCACAAACAAAATGTAATTACCTGGGCTCACATAGTCACATTTCTCCTGGTCCTACATCTGGTAAAAATTCTGACCTAATAATTCCCACATTTGTCAAGCGTGACCAAGCTTCTTGCAGTAAAAAAGACTGAAGTGTGAAGTCTGGGAGTACAGTAAGACCAAAAAGGTAAATGATCAATCTTTTTTAGGCCTAAAAAGTAGAAAAAAAGAGAAGTCTAAGGATTAAGATTCATATAATCCCTATTAGACTAATAATTAAGGTGTACCCCAAAATTTAAAGGTAGGTTTGAGTCAGTCTTATGTTGTTGTTCGTGTTAGATAAAGCTCATAAAATTATTCTAGAAAAATACTGAAGGAATTAGACTTTTTAAGAGGGTTTAATCTTTTAGGAGCCTTTAATTTGGTAGTCAGTTCACTTTAGTTGCTTTAGGCATAAAGCTTAAATGGTCTCTAATTTTTATGAAGAACGCATGCCATTTTTCTTTAAGGGAATGGTTGTGGTATGGGATGATTATTACTTTTAGCAATTGGCTACATTTTCTAGTAAATTATACCCCTAAAATCTTATAAAACTTGAAGGGTTTGGATTCATGACTTTTTACAAATCGTCCCAGTTTATTTTGTGCGATAATTTGAGGGTCGATTTTTTAGCTCGGCTTATGTCGTGGCAATCGCCCACAAGTACTCTTTAAGTCTTCAGCGAAGCTATTTAAGGTCGGATATTATTTGATCACATGAGTTTATACCTTAATCGGAACGCAAGTGGCAATAGTAGTTTAATCGATATGAAATAATCCAAGCGTAGTACCGCCTTATGGGTGGTAATACAAGTATCTGTTAGACCCTTGCACGGTCATCTCGGCATTGTTCTCACATCGATATTATATTATTGTCTAGTACTTGACTAAATACGCACAAATTCTAGTTAATACTAGCTCGACTAAAAATGCATTAAATAAGCCGTTTATTTTTTGTTTTTCAAGTCGTAGACTTAGAATTTTGCATCTCAACAATATCAATTACAAAGGTTATTAATGTTCAATGGCCGGCTCCTTGACTTGTGTAAATTATTTGGTAGGTAATTATTTACTTGTACAACGGCCCCTAGCTTATGGAACAGTTGCTAACCGAAATCAGACATGTGGCAAGATATGCCACCTTGGTACACTTGGATGTTGAGCCGAGCTAAGTTAATAAAAAAAAAAAACCATTATTTATTGATATTTCAATGATTAGTCCAATTTCCTAAGAAATGTACTTCTACTATTAGCCAAGCAATACCTAATTTAACTAATCATGTATAAGTGTATAACCTAAGATAGAAAAATCATCAGATGTGATTATTATAAAAGGACGAAATTATATAAAAGCCAAGGAGTACTTCTTGATATTTATTAAAGAAGCCAAATATTTTCTTCATTCATTGTATAAGTGTGATGGACCACTACTGAGTACTGACTGAAGAAGGTAGGAGTACTTGCGCAATGAACCCACAAATAGTAGGTTAGGTTTGTATGATTTTGTTACTGAAATGCTACGATTTTGTGAAGACTAGTGACATATCATGCATACATTTTGGAAAACGAATATCTCGTGTGTTAGTCAAGTGGTCATAGGGGTATATAGCAATCCTCACGTAGTCACGTAACGGATGCAATAACTCATAAAAATGATTGATCGAGTAAGATTCGAAAGAAAAGCCACTATTTATATTAAGTACGGAGTATAAAATTCGATACTCCACAATGATTCATATTATCTCACTAACTTTTCATTGTTGTAAGGGTCGAAAACTCGGAATGATGTGCCTAAAAGTAAGTTGCGTATTTAAATCACTTCAATATTTCAATTTTTTTTGTACATAGGAACATACTTAAGGTTCCGATGAATAATGTTCTCTTATATGACTTAGACGTGCAACATGTATCAATGCGCGCAATATCAAATGTAAAAGTTTAATGGTTGAGCCCTAAAGTATACGGAGTATGTATGGAGGAAGCAAATCCGTAAATGTTGGAATTTTCTTATGTCTGGATGTCAAATTGCATTTGAAAAGCGATTGATATTAAAATTTGTAATTCTATGCATAAGCATAACCTAGTTAATAAATTTTCATGCTTTGTTTTTGTGTGAGCCGGCCACCCATAACATAACATAGTCCACATACTCCACAATCACATCATAATTAAGGATAACCGTAATCGAATTAAAGTATAAAAGGGGCATTGGAAATCAAACTAAGACCCGCACTTGAAATTAGGCATAATTCCTAGAATGGTGCTGCATCCACATCATAGAGGAGACAAGATCAGTAGTAATCTCATGGTAATGAAATGCTAGATCAAAAGATTAATGAGCATAATTAACAAATAATTAATTAATAAATTAAGTAATCAAGGAGCTGTAATTATGCAAAGTTGGCAAACTTTCTTGGAGCACTGACACCAAAAAAAAAATATTTTCTCCAATTTTCTTATACGTTGCGAAAGATTCACCTTTCTTTACCATATCTTTCAGATTCCTTCCCCTTTTGGTGGCACGTGCGTGACGTTACTTTGCCTCAAAACATAACTAATCACTAATTCTGATGAATTTGCATTGCCATGCATTTACAATTGGCATGCCTGAATCAGCGAACACTGATGAGCTTTTTACCACCTCCGGCCAAATCCAGCTCATTCTCAATCGTGGGGTGTTTGTTCCCCTCACAAAATCCGGCCCGACATAAACAAATTAATGAAATAGAGGGAGTATATTATCAAACTGTAAGTCGCGATTACAAGACATTCCAAAATGCGTAACGAATCAATACATAAAAAGACGCTCAATTTCATTAAAATGCAAAACATGACATTATCACTCTTACAATTGCAAACAGTTGTAACCAAAAAGAAAAACAATTGCAAACAGCAAGCCCGAAAATCAATAGGCCTAACAAAATTTAACGGATCAAAAAAATCCAGCGGCCTAGAATCAGACGGGTCCACCGGGCTCAAACATAAGCCCAATAGAGCTCAGGATTTATGGACCCCTTTTATAGTTAGCCCAATACTTGTCTTTTAAGAGCCTAGTCCAAAAAAATTCATAAACCTTGTTTGAGTATCAAGTTTTCAAAAGTTCAGAGGTCTTGCAAAATCTAGTCTCTTGCCTTTTCTATTTCGACATTAAGATAGTGCAAGTTACGGAGTATAAGCTACAACCATCACTCATCTACTATAGGTGAGTAGCTATACTATAATAATGCACAGCTACAACCATCACATTATATGCAAATAATATGGTACTTGGTACTTATCCCAAACATATATCGTAAATCTCACAATTACGTTCTTTGGAAGGGTGCATAGTTACGTTAGCTACAAGTACATATATCCTCACACACGTTTGAAAGATGTAACAATTCACTAGGATAGAGGCAATATAATCAAAATATCATAACCTCTAATCCAACACAACCTCTTGACACGAGAATTGCTAGCCTCCTCACTATACTAAAACACAGGTTTCATTTTAATTTGCACGCGAGTGGCATACATAACTTTACAACTTTCAGAGTTTATGCAATCCTTTTATAACCTTATCTTGGCCTCAAGGGGTACCCCTTTATAAAAAGGATATTGCATTCGCTTTAAGATGGCGAAGTACATAGCTAAGTAAGCTAACTAGCTAAGTCATAGGAACTCTTATTGTGGTCCTTGTGTCCTTTTATGGCTCTATGCCATACACATTCCCTTGTCTAATGGAGTATACTACTAGGTCTGTTGAGTATTAAGGTACGTCCCCCTACACAAAAGTCAGTCCCTTTTCCTTTACAACTTCATGATGATGACATCGTTCACCCATAAAGAATTTTGAAAAATTCTCACACGAACAATGTTAGGCTCTCGAGACAGACTAGTATTCACAAAGTTTGACACAGCATAATATATAATTTAAAACACGAGTACCACGTAGATGACAGACAACTAAAAAGTAAGTTTGATCTATTTTTTTTTTTTTAATCTATAAACAATCTGCTCTAAATTAAAGCAAGTCATGTTATTGCACATATGACTAGATTCATCAAAATTGGACTAGACAAATAATTAGTCAAGTTGAAATATAAATCATAATCTTTGTGTCATAATTTAGATCTTAAAAAGGGGATTAACAAGAAAATGTTTCCCAACTTATTAAGACGGCATAGAGTCGTTTGCTTTTTGCATGATGCACGTATAATAATAATCACATTATTGGCAAAACACAAGTTGTTCAAAAAGAAGTTTGTAAAGAAAGCTAAAGGCTGATAACCTCAGCAGCACACAACTAGTTCCCTAATTTTTTCCTCCTAAAAGCTAATCGTATTTCCCATTCATGGAGGCCAACAGAGTGAATAAAACTAAAGAGAAGTTTGTGTTCCGAATATTAAGAAATAAAGTGTGTTTTGTTTGATCTACATCACAGAATATTGGATCATAACTCTGAAAAGTTTCTTTGGCATAATTGAAAGGACACTTTTTTTTTTTTTTTTTTGGTAACAAAAACATAAAGTGCCAAACAAATGTTTTTTGGAGTATGGGATAATCCAACTGTTCCCAATGTTGCGTAGGGATAATCCAAATTTCGGCTACGTTTGGTATGCACAATAAACTAATTTATTTAGTCAAAATAGCTTATTTGACTAGTTTTTTAAGCTCTTTGACCAAATAAGTTGGTTTGGTAATACCACTAGCTTAAATAATAAGCTAGCTTATTTAATAAGTTACCCCATGTAACTTATTTAAAATAAGGTAGCTTATTATAATTTTATACCTAATTTACCCTCAATTATTTACTAAAATAAAATGAAATTAAAAATAAATAATACGTTTATGTAATTTTAAATATATCAGCTCCTATATCAGCTAAACAGTCTTAATACTTTTAGCTAAAAACTTTCAGCTATTATTGCAGCTATTATTTCAGCTTTCAGCTACTATTTCAACGTTCAGCTACTATTTCAGCGTTCAGCTACTATTTCAGCTAGTTTTACCAAACATATCCTTCATGTTATTTCGTTTGAACTGGAGGAAATATTACCTTTTGCCCCTAATTAGGATGACTAAATTAGGATGAGATCGTGTTTCACATCCACCATTAGAAATTTTAAAAGAAGGACGATGTCATATAAATAAGAGAAAATTAAAGGTCCATAAATCACATGATAAAAGAAGAATCATTTGATTTAATCTTTTTCTTGATACAAACCAAATGTAAATAAAAAATCGATAAAACGGGGAGGATATGAGTTATACTAGTATAACTTAGACTCCGTAGTCTATAGGGAGAGTCAAATTGCATGAAAATGTATGTAACGCGGCAGATGAAGAGCCTCCTTTCTGCGCATTATTATTTTCATATATTTCGCAAAGTAGTAGTACTTGGCTTTGCATACGTAATTCAGTTTATTTAATTGTTGTAGCACAACCAAAACATATGCAATTCTGTTTCAGAATAGAAAAAAAAAAAAAAAAACATATACAATTCTGTCTGAGAGAAAAAAGCTACTCATCAGTGGCCACCATATTCTGCACAAGCAATTAGTTTAAAGACTACGAGCCTGAAAGAGGCAATTCTAGGAAACATACATACTAGCACATAGGACTAAATGAGAAACCAATTCGCGCGCACATTATAAGTGCTTATATTATGGGTAATTGTACACTGGATCGTTGTAAGACAATAATAAGTGTTGTTATTTGGTAATACGGAGTATAAATCTTGCTTGGTAAAGATCGTCTTATGTTAATTACCTTTTTTTTTTAGAATTAACGGAGTATGGATTTTGAAATACGCCGAAATTAGACGAATTAACGATATATCTTGCACCATCATGTACTGATGTACCCCTAGCAAGTATGTAATTGCGTAAACTTGCAATGCAAGGTTCTTCCTAGCTTAGTTCCTTCATCATCACCTAAAGAAAGGGCTATTATCATTTTGTCGAGTGCATGCATGGAACATAGAACCCTTCGTAAGCACCGGCGGAGAGCATGGGACTTCATGTACGTAAGAACAAAATCAGTCTCAATTATACATCACAAAGTTAAATAAACTTGTTTCATAAAGATAACCATTTTACATGACCTATTACTCTATTAGTGACAATTACATAGTCTTTTGATGACTTGAGGTTTAATTCATGTCCCGCGGTATCTAATTACCTACAACCGAAATCATGTGGTGACAATTTTGAACTTAAGAAATAAGTGTGATCATCTAAAGGTTTGTTATCTAAGGTAGCATACTAACAACTCGATATTTACATACAAGGGGATTTCAAACCAACAAATTCAAACGAGTTCAAAATGAACATTGAAATTTTTACGACTTTATATATCGAGTGAGCCAACCGATAACCTTGAGTCCTCCACCAAGGATACATATCTAGATAGTGTCGGCTACTAATCCATATTATCACCTACCACAATCTTCCCTAGACTGTTGGACACAACACAGTTACATAGCATTAATAAAAAAAAAAAAAAAAGGCTCAATTTCAATTTTCAAGCATCATTTTCACATAATCAGATAAGTATAGTACGGAGTAGTCAGTTTGAAATGGCTTCTATGAGAAGTTAGAAGGCCCAATAAAAATAAAAGTGGGGTTAGGTAGTGAAGAAGCTCAATCGAAAATACTCCGTATATGGGTTCATGTTCACAAGGAATGAAAAGACTTCTTAAGGTAATCTACTTTTTGAGTAGTTAGTAGTTACAACTCTTTTATAAACTTTAATAATTACACATTTTTAATACATATTTTTATGCTAAAAAAGTCCTGTAACTTGAGTTTTCTTCTCTTTCAGGTGTCAAAAACCTCTTTATCAGGACAGACAAAGAGATCTTATAAAGAGATTTGATTTTAATTTGATTAGACAAAGCTGTGAAACATGGAATCATTTTGATAGCTTGCTTTGGTTTGAAATTAACATGATTGATCCTAAAATAACTACATTAACATTTGCAAAACCATTGGCTACAAAAAAAGTACGGATTTTTCATGCAAAGACTATGCTCAAATTTCATTCCCTTCTTATTATTCTATGACCCCTTATATATATTTCTTTCAATAACGAACAAACTCGTTTTTTGTTATGTCACATAACCACCGATGGTAGATTTGCTCAACATTCAAACAAGGTAATATACCAAAACTGGATTCACTAATTGTCTTTTCATTGTGGATCATTTGTCCCATTTTACGTCTTACTCTATATAACAAGTCAATTGGAATTCAGGTAAACATAAATACATAATAAAATAATTTTTCATTGTTAATATGGTGAATTCCGACACTCTTATTAGTTTGGTTAACAGAGCGGGGTAAATAATAAAAACGAGACCCCCCACTATCCTTGTTTCAGTCAAATAACAAGGGTCTTGTTAAACCAAACTCATCTCAAATCAACCTGTTCGACTTATGACACAAAGTCATAAACCCTTAAAAGAGAAGGGAAATAGCAAGCTAAGGTGTCGTTTGGATAGCGCGGTAATTAAAATACCGTGGGAAGTATGAATTAATAGGAATTAAATTCCTAGGAATTTGTCTAAGTGCGGTTGGATACCATGCAGGAATTTAGGATTCCCTATCAATTTTTTCCCATGGGTTGTTTGGATACACTACTTCAATTCTCATGTTAATTATTAAGAAGACTATTTTACCCTTTACTTTTTTTTTTGATAAACCACACAAATGTAAGGGGAGTAAATAAAATTTTGAGGGCAAAAGAGTAATTTTCTGAAATTGAAAGCATAGGAATTTAGAATGACAGGGGGGTAATTAAATTTCTATGGTGGATAGGAATTAGAAATACCCAAGAATTTTCCAATACCCACACTTTGGATAAAAAATGATAAACAAACAACTCATTCAAAACCAAATTCACAGGAAAATGAAATTCCTGTGGAAATAGAGGGTATCCAAACGAACCCTAAAAATCATGGTAAAAACTTGAACTTGTTTCCGAACTAGAGTGGCTAACTTTCCCACCCTTTTCATTTCCCTTTCAATTCAAAGTGCATTTAGGCAAAAGTCACATGGAGTTTGGTTACAATCATAATAAAAACAAAAGCTAAGATTATACTTATCTCAAGGGTTTACTTTTAAGGATTTGGTGATGTTAAAAAAATACTAAAGACTAATAGGCATAGAATACCACAACTCTTCAAACTAAATAAAGAGTATTTAGAAAAGTACTCCACCTCACCATCCCAATTAACTTGTCGGCCACTTGTCAACATCTCCACAGTGCTCCAAATTCAGACATAACCACATCTATGATCGAAACGTGGCATGCCCTCATTAGCCATGGTTCCCCTTCTTCCTCTGACTTTGGTCTCTTGAGCCGTTGAGATTTGAGAGCTATATAAGTCTACATTAGTGATTAGTGTCATGTCCATAATTTCATTTTAAATTCTAGTACAAAGTAATACGGGAGTAGTAGGGTCTTAAAATAGAATTTAGTGTTATACAAAGTCAAAGTTTAAACTCCACGTTAATTTTATAATGAGTTTATACAGAATTGTGTTCCTTCGTTGCTAAGATCAAGGGTATATAACTTTTAGACTTTCAATCGAAATTTACGATACCAGAAGACAATTATCAATTATATTAAACGCTAGAGTATATCCAAAATACTTTCCAAAGGTCTCATAATAGACTAATCAAGATAATGAAAATGCTGAAGGGATACTTCAGGCATGAGTTTAAGTGACTCCTACAAGCTTCAAAGATCTAAAGCAATAATTTTTTTCCTTCTCACAAAGGGTTAGGAAAAAATAGGGGAATACTCTGACATGTGTACTTTAGCTTTCCCAATTCTCTAAGTAATAAGTAGAAGTGCAAAGTGATGAGTTTTCCACCAACAAAGGGATTTTCAACTGTTAAGAAAATCCAAGGAAGAAAGATAATCAAGATTAGAGATAGAAGTAGTGAAGATGCATGCTTCAAGTACAGCCCACTACCACTTCTTTATTTGGCTATTGGCACTTCTCAGATGATAATCCTTTTATAAACAGAACAAATCAAAACTTATAACAAAAGTCTGCAACATTTCAGTCAGAGGCCTCATGACTTTGGACTTAGGTCCGTACTGTGTAATGTAACATGAGTGAAGTTTTCTTCTTTATTTTTATACTCTTAATTTGAAGAATTCGAGTTGGATAGGAAATAAACTCATTTTGATGCGAACACTATTGTATAAAAACTTCTAGTTATCGTGGCATTCTAACAGAGTTATGAGACATGGAATCTTTTTTAGCTTTAGATGATTCAAAACATGAGCATATTTAGTGCATGGTAGAACAAAAGGGAAGAAATAAGTGTACAAGATTTTGAGGAAGGGAAAAGAATAATTCAAAATTTCAAGTGTATGTTAAGACAACTAGTAAGAAAAAAACAAACAAGTAAAACCTAGGCCAGCAATGAGTATGCAATTATGCATTGCAAATTTGCGATATTAGGCTAGAGATGAATAGAAATAGGCATTTCTGTACGCTTACTATTTATTCATTCCAATCGTATATTTGGTTGAAAATTATTTCACGTATATCATATATGAATAAAAAAGTAAAGATTCTAATAAAAATGAAAGGACGGATCTTTTTCTTACGTCACTGTTCTCGATCGGGTTGTTTTGTAGTGCTCCTATTTTGATTTTTTTTTTTTTTTTTCAATTTGTAATACTTCATCAAATCATTTAAACTAATTAGCAAACATAGTACTCTATGTATGCACATCAGCCCTTTTTTATATAACCATGATTGCAATCTTGGACCAAAATGTTTTGACTATAGTTGACCTTTTATCACATCCAACACTTTAAATTGGTTTCTAGTTAATCAAAGACTAATTAAGTCTTCTTGTGGGACCTTTAAAATTAAGGCATAAACAGTGGACACAACATAATCTTCATGCTATTAAACATAAGTATATTCGAAGTATAGCCACCATCATCTCCTTTTTACCAATTAATCAACGTATAAAATCAATTAGTATCGGCTATAATTAAGGGCAATAAATGCTACTTGACGCTTCTCCACTAATAACCGAAAATTTATACATCAAATACTCAAAAAGAGCTTTAGACAAAGTGTGTAATTAAACTAGTATGCGGCGATTTGTCTTTTTGATGGCCGACGAGGGTAATTCTGATAACATATATCACCTAAATCAGCTGGTAAAGTCGCTAATGGATGTACTACTATCGATAACGTAGTTCAAAACACAACTACCATCAAGTCGACAATGCTACCCATCAATGTAGTATCCAATCAAAGTAGTATACGGCGATCTATAATTTGAAGGCTAGTGAGGGTATATCCAATGTATGAGACATCATTATTACATATATCAGCTAACACATGTAATAAGATCGTTGATCGTGATACATCTTAGTTCGTACCATTCCATGTATGAAGCCTATCTATATCCATTGGTGTATCACCTCTAGAGGTGCCTAGCATATACCATTTCTCTTCTCTTTTGTGTAACCAACATAGCATTATAACAAGGGATTCAAGGGGGGTACCACCCAATCACCAAGTGAAGAGAGCACCAGTTGTTGGCAGGATCTACAGTCTACTTGGCAAAGGATAACATATACTCCTTGTGCTCCTTTAAACGAATATCGTTTGTTCGGATTTCCCTCATGTCTCCAAACTGAACGCTAACAACTCAAAGGAAAATAGAGATGACATAACTTAATACAACTAGATCTAAAGAAGTACACAATTTAATGAAATGAAATGAGTTTAATTTGTTTTAGTGGCAAAATAATAGTTGTAGGGAACACCCAAGAAAAGTGGGTGCCTCCTAAAAACTTACAAAAAAGGAACAGAGCCCAAGTAACATGGGACAACCTGCCCTGTGGCTGATTGTCTGATCTGCAGTACAAGGTTTCACTTGTCTCCCCATCACCACCACCAGATCACTCTCCCCTTCTACTCCTACAGATTTCAGCTCCCAACATGAGTTTCAGTCCTGAAAATCTCATGTCTGAACTAACCTTAACTTATGTCTCATCATGTTGTGCATCTATTTCAGTCTTTTTTTCACAAACTCTTTAATGGGGTCCAACACACCAATCAGATCAGGATAATCTTACTTTAATTTTTTACGTTACGCTTTTTATTAGTATCACCTCCATTCATATCCATATGGCGAGAGTAGTTTTATAGCATGGTAAATGGCGCACATTCATATTCCATGAGAATAAATTTTTAAAAAACTATATATAAATATATGACAAGTAGCTTAGATTAGACATAGGCTCTCTTCTTAGATTAGATATATAGGCATAACATGAAGTGTCCATTAAAATAAAGTCTCATGGACTGAATAAATAAGTCCCTCTTCTCTTAGATCAACATAAACATACCTAAACCCAATACAGTCTTATTCTATACTCTATACTATATACTTGTCTGTTCATATCTGGGTTCATAAATATAGAACATAATAACAACCAAGAAGAGCTCCAAAATCTGATATGTATATAATGGAAGGAGCAGAGATAGAACCTTGTCATTCAGGCACATCAAGTACTGTCTCGGCTTCGGCTGCGGCCACAAAAGAAGCTGCTCTACCATGCCTGTACAGGCCACTGCAGAAGCTGAAGGGAACTGCACATGAAGAAGATGAAGATCAGGATGATTATGAACAAGAGACAGTCACACAGGATCAAATCCCATTAGATTTAATGTTGTCTAATGAAGAAATTAACACAGAGCTCAATCTTATTGACTGTTTTAACGTGGGTTCATCTGATCAGAGTTCATCAGAAACTCCACAAGCATCAGAAAGTGAACCTAGAGTTTTCTCCTGCAACTACTGTCAGAGGAAATTCTACAGTTCACAGGCCTTAGGAGGACATCAGAACGCTCACAAGCGAGAGCGGACTATAGCAAAGAGAAACCAGCGGATAGGGGCAACCATAGCAGCAACAGCGGCCGCTTTCGGCCACCCTTACATACACCACCAACACCAACAACAGCAACACAGTTACTCAAACATTGCGTCCTTACCTCTACATGGTTCTCCTAATAGATCACTCGGAATTCAGGTACACTCAATGATCCATAAATCTCCTTACATGAACATGACAATGCCTTCTTCTGGTTCCGGAAATGTGTACGGACAACAAGGCTGGTTGAGGTTGCCTATTGAACAACAACCAGCTGTTGGCAAGCTTCTAGCAGACACCGCCTCTCGAGGCGGTGGAGCTGCTGGTAGGTTCAGCGTAGTTGATGACGGGGTCGCAGGCGGCTGGTGGAGCAGCAACACTTCGGCCAGACCTAATCAGGAAGACTCTACAAAGCTTGATCTCTCACTCAAACTTTGAGTACATTTTATTGTAGGAACAACTTTTTTTTTCTTTTCTAAATTTAGGGGTTGCTATATTGCTTGGAAATTTGTTTAGATTCTACCTTTCCTTTCCTGGAATGATTTTATGTATATTTGCTGATGACCAGATTAACTACAAGAATTTTCTTTTTTTTTTCTTTCCTTAAAACCACTTAAGAAGACATTCATACTAGGCACTAGGTAGACTCTTTAAGTATGTTCTTCTGCTATCCCAGTATAAACCTTGTTTCAGACAGGTTCGAAAACTCGAAACTTTGATTAGCTCATAATCATAGTCTCTTACCCAATAGACGTTTAATTTTCAGCTTAGAAGACAAGGAAGTACAATTCCTAACCTAAGAAGCATTCCAGGCTCCAGCCATGATGCTTGCATCCGTGGATTCTAAGGTTAACTTGATACACCTATTGGGAAAATCGGTTTTTACCCTAGTATGATTATGCCTTTACACTCCGTCGTGTGAGAGCGCAAAAATCAATCGTGGGTGGGAAAACCGGTCTCCAGTAACAAGTCAGTCTTACAAGATACAAGTAAGTTTCAACAAATCAATTATTATAGAATCTCGACAGCATCAGATAGTTCGTCAGAAATTTCAATGCTAAGTTGAAAAAGGAACAGCAGAAAGATTTAGAACTATACAATGAGAATCTAGTTTATCTTGATTTATAAAAAAAGTCACAAACAAGGTAAGTGACATATAAGCATGTGCTGTGCCACAAACACTGAGCAAAGTGGCCCAATAAACTAAGTACGTACCAAAAAAAATTTGGGGTAGGAAGAAGCAACATCATATTCAAGTATTCAACTTCTAGATGCTTGATTTATATGAATTTATAATGCTATTATAGACAGAATGACGAGGAAAGTAGCCGAACACCTAATCAAACAAGAACCGAATTTGGCATATTGTAGTTAAGGTCTTATGAAATACCCTCTACTGGTTGGAGTGACCAAGATAGGCAATAGGAAGGACTATCATAGAATTGACATGGACAGTCACCTCATGTCCTAAGTGTATTTATTCTGTGCACATCATTCTAAAGAAAATAATCATCGAATCCCGAGTGTCTACAAGCTATGCTACTCAGACTTGGGTCCGAGTCTGTGTGTCCAGGGGTTGGGCTCAAGTATCATGAGTTACTAGCTATAGAGGTGTCAAAGTGTCGTGTCCAAGCATCGAAACATCTCACCAAGATGCGTAAGGAGTATGTATGTACCGCAAAGTGAAATCGTGATAACATCAGGGAAATGAATTCTAGCAGTCATACGACAACGAAACCTAGTACCCACGGAGATCTTTCATAGTTATATAGTCAAATGTAGTATGTAAGATGGAACCTTAAGCCACTATTAATAAATGTCAATCAGGCAATGATTTCAGATACTTGGAGATCCCAATTGAACATTTGAACATAGTTTATACCACATTAGTCACAGGATGTTTGGCAACTGTCTGTGTATGAGAAGGTGTCAGGAAGCATATAACCAAATTCTACGTCAACCAAATAACCTATCACTATCAGAAATTGTACAGAGAAGGGTTGCATCACTAAGAAAAGTAGGATCTATGTAAAAGCTGTTGTTTCCTACCCAAAATCATCATTCTATGACTGATACGTCGATCCTTCTTAGGAAATAACCTTGTCAAACTCGCCCACTTCAGGATTTGAGGGGGCGAAAGCCGGAGGTGTATGCAGTAGTGGTCGAGAGTTGAGAAACATCCATCATTTTCCATCCTCAAATGGGGGAAGATTTATAACAAAGTTCGTTCACCCTGCAATTCTGGCATATTAATTAAGAGATGCAATTTACCTAGTAATTCTTAACACACCAGCACAAGGTGAAATGATGAGTACTCCTTTGTGTATCTCTTTACCCATACTACGTAAAAGACCTGATGATGAATCTACGGTCTCTTCAGCTACTACGAAATCTGTCCACAAAGGCATGAACGCCATTACGCCTGATAGAGAACTTAGAGCAATCCCCCCCAATCACAAAAAGGAAAAGGAAGAAGATCCCACATATATATATCTCCCAAATCCAACATCGACTCAACCCAGGTAGTCAAACAAATCCTTTCAACCTGGAAATCATGTCCAGTAGAATGCACTAGTTAAGATTCCTAGTAAAGAATGGCACCTTAGTATGTTTCTCTCAGAAGTCGCAAGTTGTAACACCACTCAAGAAACCTGGTATAGATCAGACTGATTCTTCCTCGAACCAATTCTAAACTAGTCAACATAAAACAATAAAATTAAAATAGCCTCAAGACAAGGAAGCCAGCCCTGACTAGGCTTAGTCTGCAAATCCCAAAAAATCTTCCAACTGGTTATATCTCCCCAAATGAGTATATCAAACCTTGTTCTACGACCTAAACGCAAGCTGTTAGCTTACGAATATCATCAAAAGCATCATGCATCTATGAGTCATAGAAAATATATTATACACAAATCAGCAAGAAAGCACTAGTTAGTATCCTCATCTAATTTCAAAAAAAGATATCTGGTAAGTCTTTATCGGAGTACTTGGTTTAGGTTCCTTGAATTTCTGCATAGCAACAAGTCAACAACCTTAAACAAAATCAGTTTTGATGAGAAAATGCACAGGAAAGGCATTTCTAGCATAGCTTGTCGCCTTTGTGTGCAGCTCTAACTGATGCACTTAATCAGTCCAACTGCCTTCCTTGCTGAGAAACCTGACAAGAAACACAGGAAAAGAACAAGAAAACTACCGAACAAGCACCATCATTTCATGAAGTCTTCAGAGATAAAAGGAGTGTTTAGCTGATTTTGTAAAATGTTGGGAACTCTTATTGGCTGAATCAACAAAATATTAGCTAGTCATAGTCTTCATAACAAGCTTCAGTCATTTCAACCAAAGAACGTACCACAGCAATTTCATCAAATGGACAAACTATAGATTCTTCACTCATCAGGTGAAACTATTGCACGGGTGGGGGGGGGGGGCTAGTAAACTTCTTCATGAAACAGCCAAAAATATACAAATAAGGGAATCAGTAACAAATTGGGCATTATGCACAGGAATGATGTTCAGGATCAGAATAATAAGGCTGAAGAAAAAATCATTTTGGCCTATAATCAAAACAATTTTAATGACATTACCATACATTTAATCTGCTGAAGAAGCTAAGAACTCTGGCACTCTAATCTCTACAGTTCGACAACCGACTTGAGGGTATCCAACCATCGGAGGAGTTCGCCCCTATCCTTATTGACCATGTAATGATGCAAGAAAATAGATAGTTCGTCATTCACTCCCCTTGCTTCCAAGTACTCCTGAAGTGACTTTCGAAGCTTAGGATCCTTTTTTCTGAGAATAAAACAAGTAATGATGACGAGTGTCAATGAAAGTAAGAAGAGAAGTTAACTAAAACAGTAAACAGTAGCTACAAACTGGTGTAGACTTTCATGATATTCCAGATTTCAGGAACGAACCAGGAAATAACAGGGTTACTAGTTTACTATACCATCATCAAACAATAGAATAACAACCTAGCCTTCCAGCACTTTGCTAGCTATTCTACACTCAGTCATAATATTGATAAGGATGTAATTGTTACGGAAGATTATAGACACTGAAATCAGTCACATCATTTCTGTGCATTAATAGATAATCAAGGAAACCAAACCTTAGATTGGGTCCCATGTGAGCTTTAGGCGAAAGTCCATTACTACGCAATGCATACACTTTCATGATCTCTAAACCATCAGGCCATGCAGAGCACACAAAGCCCAATCCATCAGATCCCTCTCCCTTATATATATCGATCAGCAAGCTTATGTGAAGACGAATATCTTCACCATCATTATCTTCCCCAGGTTTAGGATCAGAAACACAGCCATCAAACATCGTAGCCTCAATTTTGATATTTTCCTTCTCTCCGAATTTGCGTCTGAGCCTTACAAACTGCTCCCCAGGACATTCTTCAATCGAAAAGGAATTGAAACTTGGGGGTTGCTGCATATTCGAATGTAGACAGTAGACATAAACAAATTATAAGCTGAAAAGAGCCTAGAGAAGTTTAGTCCATGTTTGGCATAGTCTTAAAAGATAATCAAAAGTGTAATGCAGTGAATCTTTTTAGGGTATAACATGCGGAATAGAAGAGATAAGAGCATGCAAGGAGTGTAATTGATGACCTCTATACGTGAATGGTTTTTACATAGGTTAAACTGCACCATTACCATAACATCAAAGATTGTTACACTTTACTTCTTTTCTTTCCAGCAATAAACTCAGACAAACATAGTCTGAGTATTACTATGCAAAATGCAAAAACGAGTCTACAACTTCTACATGTTTGTGTTCAACTATCCCCCTGATGACTGTGATAACAATAACACTAGTAATTACTCAATCTCCTGATAAGAAACTAGAAAATCATTCTCAGTTCTTAGCCAGTTGGAGAATACAGTACATCTGACTTCAGTGATAATCAATAAACAATAAACTACAGATAGGAGAATATGTTAGCTATACAGTCTAACACTATCGAGTCATAATTGCAATCAAGAAGATACTAGCATGAGGAACAACCAAGTAACAGAAACGGACACAAGCAAAAAATACGGAAATCATCTAATTCAACTGAACTTCTTGAGCATACATGGCAGAGTAAAACATCTAGTCACATTCTTACAACAATACCCACTTGCCTATTTAACCAAAGTCACTTGCTTTCACATGAGGGGGTGCACGTTCAAGGTCATCAATTCGTTTGTACAATAATGTAATTTGTAAACTAACTCAAGCCACAAGTATTCGGGTAAAATTCCATACACATGACCCATCGTACCTCACCATAGGCGCGAGCCTATGAACACTAGGGCAATGGTGTCATACACAAGCCACAAGTATCCTAATTTTCGAAACAATTCAATCGCGTAAAGCCTTCTTTTCTTAACAATACAACCTAGAAATCCAAGATGTGAACTTTGAAACAATAATTCCACCTTGTGAAAGAAGTAAACCCTTACAATCTTACATACTCCACAATAACATCATTGCTAAATTAAACACTCCTTCCGAATTCAAGATCACCCTTATAAATAAAATGCAACATTACTGCCAATTGCAATGTAGAGTGGTAAATTACTAAATTATACCGTATTCTTTATAGCATCTAAATTCGCGTTTCATACGATGAGACGGTCTCACACGATAATACGAGCTATTTCGACACCGAAATTGGCCATACAACAAACTAATAAACACAATTCCAACAATCTACATCATTAACACACATAAACAAATACACATTTTCATATTTTTTTTTCATAGTATATCATGAACAGTAAATCAAATTAAATAAAATGGAGAAGAAGAAGAAGAAGAATACCTGATCAGGTGGACCGTATTCATACTGATAATTAATCTCATTTTGAAGAATTCTAATAATGTTGGAGTCAAACGGCGATCGAGCTTTTGATTCGGTGGCGTACGATCGATTTTTCGCCGGGAATTCGACCGCCGGTGGGATACTTCCGAGTGAAGCTCGCCGGAGATGGTGGCTGAGGTTGGAGGAGAGAGGAAATGGACGACGGAGGAGTTTTTGGGAGTGTCGTATTAGAGAAGCCATGGAAAGTTTTTCAGTTAATTTTCTTTCTTCTGGTGGTTGGAAATGGTTTTTTTTGGGGGTTGAAGGAGGGTTTTAGGAATTATGAATTTGGGCCAATTTTTTAATAGCCCATTGGGCTTGTTGAATTATTCGTTATTAGAATATTTTCCACGGTACCCCTAAGATTTTGAACGGTATTTTGTGGTAACCTGTATCCCCAAGCTCCAGTTTTGAAGAGGTTTGAAGTTGCGAGATTCAAAACTTGACCTGATCGTACGTTCGTATTCCCTCTATGACAACAAAACTCTATCGGTGAGCTTTTACACAACTATTTGTGTTCTTTAAATTTGAATTCAATACCTTCTGGTTAGTTGAATTAATCAGACACGATACTGAAAGAGAGCCAACTAGACAAAGTTGATGTTCTCTAGTAGTGTTATCGTCTATCACTGCTTTATCTTGTTTCCGATAGGTTGCCTAGCTTACTAGCAAAGATGACTCAAAAAAATGAGTATCGAATGAACTCTTAGCAGAGGGCACACTCTTCGACTTTCCTACGTGCTCTTCTTTCTACTACAAGCGGAGCCAATGCTATCTTTCGCTTAAACTATTTAGAGTCTCGTACCAACTCAACCAAATGCTCACACATATTTCTGACTTTAACACTATAAAGTTTGGACACATTGGTAGTATTCAAATTCGCATGTAAGTTGCAACGATGTTGCGTTTTTAAGGTCTCCAACTAACTCGAAATTAAACCTTCGAACAGATTAGAGTCTCTTTCCAAGCCAAGCACATGCTAAGTAATTTCTAAACTACGTAAGTAGCAGAACTATTGAACTAAACACGTCGTAGAACACGGGTTAAAGAGAGTGTGCAAAGCGTATGCAATACAAGTTACGAGCGAGTAAGCGACCAAATGTTAAATCAGGAGGGACACACACCCACACCTTCTCATCCATGTTGTACAAGTCCCTACCAGAAATATTATTAGTAGCCAAACTCACATTCATGACAAATACACATTATCTGAATCAACCCACCTACTGTATATAGTTGTAGTGTACCATACATTATTCTACTCTTCCCTTCTATAGTTCTATGTAGATGTCACAAAATTGACATAACCTAAGTTACCAATATCGAAACAAATTAAAAAAAAAAGTATTTTATTCCGTAAGCAATCTTTAGTAGCGTTATAATATTCTCACAGTTCTTGATACGGATCATAACTAATATCGCTCTCGTATTTGACCTCGAAAAAAGAAATTATATACGGAGTACGTAACATCTTACTACTACTCGTATAAGGCAATGGTGGAAGAGTAAAGGAATGGTAATATTGAGCGTAAAGACACATATGATATGGAGACACAAAATAAAATATAAATTCGACCCCTCACCCTTTTTTTATGGTCTAATAATAAACACTTTTACTCTTAAATCCCCATTCATTTTTATTTTTTTTTCATTTATATTATGCCCCCACCTCAAAAAATTAATAAAATCCTGAAAATAAAGTTGTGTTCTTTCATTGTTTCTTTCCCAAAATAAATTAAACAAAAGAAATCCACAAAGAATTTTTCCTGATGATAAAATACTGTTTTTCCTAGGGAATAGGAATTTTAGTTGAAGAAGGGTGAAGAAGAAGGAACTAGATTTAAAAGAGAGAATAGAAGTGACAAACTTCACAGGTTTTTCTTGGAGAGAGAACAAAAAAAACAAGAATCAGGGTGGAGGGAGAGAGAAAAAAGTGGCAAAAACTTAGAAAAAAAAAATGTTGTGTAGAATGATACCAAAGAAGAAGAAAGTGGGTGAAGTGCCAGTTTATTTGAATGTGTATGATCTTACACCAATTAATGGCTATG